>CM052894.1:16586964-16648618 GCA_028534135.1 Potos flavus | reverse complement strand
TGATTCATCAGTTGCATATAACACCCAGTGCTCATCACATCCAGTGCTCCCATTACTGCCCATCACCCATTTATCCTTCTACCCCCCCCCTCCCCCAGCAACCCTCAGTTTGTTTCCTAGAGTTAAGAGCCTCTTATGGTTTGTCTCCCTCTCTGATTTCGTCTTGTTTTATTTTTCCTTCCCTTCCCCTATGTTCCTCTGTTTTGTTTTCAAAAGACCTTGTCCCTTAAACAAGATATTGCACACCCCGCGGGCAGAGTCTTTGCCTTCTGCTTCCCTGATATTGCCCCATAATGCCCTGCCCAGCTCCAGGCAGAAAGCAGGGACCTCGTCAATACAGGAGGCAGCCTGGGGAGCAGCGCCGCACCCCAGAGAGGCCACCGAGGGCAGTGCCAGGATGAGAGGCTGGAGAGAGAAGCTCTTTCGAGACGCCCCAGCCTCCTCCCCAGGAGTTGCCCTTGCTGGCGGCTGTCCGTTAGGAGTCCTGCGTGTCTGCGAGGACCTCGCACAAGGAGGGCACAGACACTCTGGTCGCTGGGCCGTCGGCATTCCAGGCAGTGTCATGTGAGGCAGCATTTGAGGTTATCCCCTTACAGCCTGACAGAGTGTCCCTGGGGGTGGCAGGACAGGGTTCACGGAAGACAGCTTGTGCCTTGAAAAGGAAGGTGTCATTTTGACGGCCATTCCCTCACCCTTCAGCCGTGCTCCATCCAGAGCCTGGGGTGCCGGCACCGTCCCACTTTCCGTTCCCAATTCAGTGTGGCAGATCGCCAAGAGCAACCCTTTGCAAGTAGCCCCACACCTTGTAACCTCCCCTCCGTAAGAAGTACCTCAGTTGCTGGCAATGAATGGTGACCTTTCTTGCGTAGATGTCTGCTCCCAGCCCCGCAGGCCAGACCACTGCCGTAGAGGTGGGAGGGGTAAGAAGAGCATTTAATTTAAGGGCGAAGAGCCATCCCATTTGCTAGGGTTCTGTTATATGTCACTTGCCGTGCAGGGTTCCAAGAACTATTTGGCCTCTTGACAGGGAACATGATAGAATGTCAGGACCTAAGCTAATGTAAAATATGTCTCGCCCCGCCAAGGCACGCCCAGGCAAAGCAAGAGGCCCGTCGGTCATTCACACGTCTGCGCCATGTGGCTGAGGGGCTCCGCTGGTGGGAGTTAGCCTTTCCAGAGCCGTGTGGAGACGGAGGTCGGGCACACAGGGACTTCTTACTCCGAGCAGGCTGATTTTGAAAAGCATGCGGCATCCCTTAAAAAAAAAAAAAAAATGCACATTCTTAAAAAAGCATTTGTTTCCTGTCTTTCTTTTTTCCCTTATACTTTCCCCCTTCCTGGTTCCCCCCCTCACCCCCACTCCCCTTTCTGTATCTTTGTATTTATCTGTTGTGCCTTTGGCACCAGCCCCAGATTTCCAGGAGACAAGGCTGGCCAGGTTTAGAGGTGTCGCATCCTAGTACTCGGGGGCTTGAGATACCAGGACACAGAGGCTTATAGGGTTCCGGGGTTCAGCCCTGGACCGGGTAGGGAGGACGGCCCTGGCCATCGTAATATAGCTGTTGAGCAAAATCATTAGGGGCAGGTTGCACCAATTAAGGAATGTTTGGCTGCCGGCAGAAACCTTAGCAAATAGCGGCTTCCACCAGAGGGGCATCTATCCTCTATGTAATACGATGTCTGGGGGCAGGTGGCCCAGGGTTGACGCAGTGGTTCAGCGGGGACTCCAGGGACCCAGGGTCTTTCCATGCCTCCACCTCACCGTGTCCAGTGATGCACTTATTCTCACGCCCGTGGCCTCCTCCCGACGGGGTGGCTGACGCAGCTTCCAGGAATCATGCATTTTCATGCAAGCAACGAGAGCAGCACGTCGGGGAGGGAGGGCAGCGCCAAGAGTCTCCATTTACCTCTCACGTCTGCAAGTGGAAATTTTGGATCCTTGTTGCAAAGGAAATGCTGTTTAAATATGAACACTGACACGTGGGTCTGAGTCATTTGGGGCTGTCGGTGTCGGGGCGAGCTGAGACTCCATTTTCCTGGGGACCATTCCCAACTCCGTTCCCAGTCGTTCTTTCTCAACATCACGGATTGTGAAGAACTTCATTTCTCTGTGATTTCTTGCAGCCCAGAGTTCACAGTGGGGCTTAATTTTCATCGACTGATAAACCAAGGCTTACTCGAGAATTTTTATGAGCTCCTGCCATAGAGACCAATAAAGTCTGGCCCTACCCCTTTTTTTCTGGATGGTTCATCATATCAGCCTGACCCATGAGTAACAGACTGTTCACATCATTTACCCAGTGGATTAGTGTTAAGTTACAGGGCCCTCTGGTTGGAAGTTTATCGTTTGAAAATTTGGGGTCTGCTGCCCTTTCTAGCACTGAATCTTGGGAAATGATTTCTCTGCTAAAATAATTTTGATATCTAACATGCATGTCCACACTCCTGCGTCTGCACAGACCCCAGCTCTCCACCACTCCAGTGGGAAAGGGAGACTGCGGTTTCACGGTAGCTGTCTTTTTGATGAATGTCCCCGTGTCCACCCAGAGGCCGTGACATTCCTGTCTTCCCCACTTGATAATCTGAAAATCTTCCGAACCAGCTTGTCCTGCTATAGGCCTGTGGCTCTGGAATGCCACAGAGGTTCTGGATTTCAGTCCCCGGGGCCCACGCTGGCTAGCATGGGCCCGAAGCTGATAAGGCAGAGAGCTAAAGCCGCAGCAGCCTGGTGACCGGGTGGCAGGACCGGGCGCTGGGGCCAGGGCGCGTGAAGCGTGACGTTGGCCCCTGGTCTGGTTTCAGCCTCCCGTTTTCATCGGCTCCCAGATGCATTTTGCTTTTTAGGACTCCTCACTCCTTCCCACCGAAATGTGCTCCCAGATGTGCCCAACTGTTCCCTTTCTTTTCCAGCCTACGGAGGAAGAGTAGACAGTAGACAAGTCGTTCTGGCTACAGGTACTTATCCTCCCATGACAGAAGGTTTTACATTAAAGGCCAGTACTTTCACTTACTTCCCTGAAAGTTGACAGCCTGGGAGGCTCTTGATTGGCTTTATGATCAGAAGGCTTTGTCATACTTTCGGCTGGATTTGAGGAATCTTCCAGAAGAGGTACTGTTGGGATTCAGGGTCTGGTCTGCTTGGTGGCCCCCAGCCACTGAGGGTGAAATGAAGAGATCTCTGAGGGGAGGGCTCTGGATCTAGATTGCCTGTCTTGGAATCAGATTCCAACAGTTAACCTACTTGCTGTGCGTCCTTTGGATAAGTTGTTTAAGCTCTCCGTACTGCAGTTTCTCCATCTGCAAAATGGGAATAACCCTCAGTACA
The DNA here is from genome assembly GCA_028534135.1 of Potos flavus. NCBI lineage: Eukaryota > Metazoa > Chordata > Mammalia > Carnivora > Procyonidae > Potos > Potos flavus. Next base: position 16,645,293 of record CM052894.1, on the reverse strand, counting down.
TGCCACATATGGTTCGTAGGAGTCAATGAATTAATGTGTAGGTGCTTAAAATATTACCTGGCAATTGCTAAGCACCATAAAATCGTTATATAAATAAATCTTACTAGTTTGAGATATTTTTGTTGGCTTCCTACTTTTCTAACTGAAGTTTTTTGTTGAGGTCATTGTAGATTCAGATATAGTTGTACGAAATAATGCACAGTTCCCATGTACACGTTCCATTTATTCTAGTTTCCCCCCCACTGGTAACATTTTGCAAAACTACAGTACAATATGGCAACCAGGATATCAACACTGATGCAACCCACCTGTCTTACTCAGATCTCCCCAGCGTTGTGCGTACTCATTTGGTTGTGTCCTTGTGGTCAGTTGTGTGTGGTTTTGCCCCTTTATGACCACACCCACCTCTCTCCCTTTCCCAGCAAGCCCTGGCAATGATTAATCTGTTCTCCATATCTAAAAGTTTGTCCTCTCAGGGGCGCCTGGGTGGCTCAGTCGGATAGGCGTCTGCCTTTGGCTCAGGTCGTGATCTCAGGGTCCTGGGATTGAGCCCCGAGTTGGGCTCCCTGCTCAGGGGGGAATCTGCTTCTCCTTCTCCCTCTGCCCCTCTCCTCAACTCAGGCGCGCTCTCTCTCTCTCAAATAAATAAGTAAAATCTTGAAAAAAATAAGTTTGTCCTTTCAAAAAGTGTTATATGAATGGAATCATACCATTTGCAACCTTTTGGGATTAGCTTTATTCCCTCAGCCTAGTTTCCTAGAGACTCAACCTAGAGTGATTGAGTATATCAATAGTGCGTTCCTTTTTCTTGCTGGCCAGTATTCCATGGTATGTACGTACCACAGTTTCTTTAACCATTCACCAATTGAACCATTCACTTATTTTCGGCTATTACAAATAAAGCTGCTATGAACGTTTGTGTATAGGTTTTCATGTGATCATATGTTTTCATTGCTCTAAGATGAATGCCCAAGGGGGGGCAATCATTGGATCATATGGAAATCACATGTTTAGATTTACTACTGTAATAGGTATAACACTTTGTTATTTAAATCTGTGGCTCCCAACAATAAAATTATGTTCAGTTCTTTGACTTATAGTAAGCATTGTATTAGTACTTGTTAAATAAATTAGAATGAGTCACTGGCTTTTACAATGTGTCCAAGACTGTGTAAAGGGTAGATGAGGGAAGGGGATTCGAATGGTATGGTGATGGTTCTTGTCTTCAGGAAATATTTGCCTTGGGTCTGGGAATTAAGTAGTTGCAAATAATAGCTGATATAGATTGTGTGCAATCAGATCACCAAGGGCTTGAAAAAACCCAGTCTTGGTGGGAAGTGCAAGGTCAGGACAGAATGAAGGTCTGGGAAAGGGTGGTCAATGTTGGTGCCACCATGTCTGAGATTGGGAACTTAATGGTCTTTGTATCTGAGAAAGATTTGGAAACCTTTGGATTTGAAGAAAAGCATCAGTTTTGCACAGAAACTGTGCTTGGGTCGAGGGTAAAGATCGCTGTAGAATCATAAATTTGTTTGTAAGAGCATTCTTACCAGGAGAGAACAGAAGCGTGGTGTTGGTGGAGAGCCCCCTGGATCTCACAGTTCACCACCGTGGGCTAGGAGCTGGACTCCTGGCCGGCCACACCGCTTTCCCCAGGTTCCTGCCCGATGCCCTTTCTGCCTGTGGCATGGGGTCGGTTTGATGGAGGGCAGTGAAAACTCAGCCAGCACGCTGGACACCTGGACAGATAATTTTTCACATTCCTGTTCTCTGAATGACAAAACTATTTTCGGTAAAAATCACATAAGCAGCAGTCATTATTTTCTTGATTTTTTTTCCTTTACCTTGTAAATAGTGAAGGATAAAAAAATACATTTAAGTTTTAAAGATACTAGTTAAAATTTAATATAGTAGTTCACATCGGAAGTAAAATTCGCTCTTGCAGTTTGCTATTTTTAAATTTTAAGTGCAAATAAAAGCTCCATATGGTCACGGAGTGGCAGAATTGAAGTAACTCTGTGCTCTCACTGTTGATGGTAAGTCTGTTTAAACATATGAATATATAGTACTGCCGGGATTGGAGACAGGAACTGTGTCAAAAGTGGAATCAGAAGATTCTGACCTATTATTAATTTATTTCTGATATCAGTTGGGATTTGGGTTTGCGTGGGGCGGGGGGGGGGGAACTGCAAAGCTAGGAGTTCTTCAAATTACCTTTCCTGTAAATACGTTGCTTATCAAAGGGTAAACACGACAAATACGCCCATTTGAAGTTTCCATATGTAATATTTGAACTCTACAGGAACTGTAGGAATTCTTTTGAACTTAAGCTCGAAGTATCTGCTTTCCAGGAGGAAGAGCCTCTCACTGACATTGTTTAGAATTGCTGATGCTTGGTGATTAAAAAAAAAAGCAGATGACTTTCAGTGGCTCTGTTATTGTTCTGAAGTCTATAGAGACAAAGCCCTGACTTAATTACTGCACGGGGGAACCCCACATTGGGTTTCAACACTAAGGGAAAAGCAGGGGATTTGGGAAGTCTGTTGACTGGGACTTGAAGCCCAGCCTTGCCTATCTGTAGCCCTGCGACTTGGAGCAAGCGACCTTACTAGCTGTGGTCGGCTTCCTCTCCTGCGAAATGGTAAGATTTTGTGTGGGTTAATACAGTAATGTGCACAGACGCCCTGGGGGAGGTTCCGGCGCACAGCAGGATCTTAATGTGAGCTGTCTTCCCTTCTCTGTCTGGCACGGGCAACATCTGTGTATCTGAAACTAGCCCTGGACGCTGAGAAGGAAGCTCAGGCTGACCGTCCTCTTTCTGACCCCCCGCACCTCCACCTGCAGCAGTTACAGTTAGACGCTGTTCATTGGGTGACAGTGTTGAACCCCAGGGGCAGCTTGAAGAACTCCCTCCGGGGCTCCAAGATGCGGCCTTCAGAATTCAGGTTTGGGTTTGGAGAGCTATTCTGGTCTCTCCTGGGCTCAAGGGTGGGGAATTTAGGACCGTGTGTTCCATCTGTCTGTCGGAGGGTGAACCTCAGCAACAAAAGTGATTCTCCCTTGCTTGAGAGAGAAGAGGTTCTGCAGCTGTTTCTCCTAATCAAAGAGGCTTGGTTGTTGTAGTCAATGCCTTTTACAGACCACTTTCCCCCTCTGTCTCTGCCTCCTCCTCCTCCTGATAATTGCCAAAGAATGTGGTCCAGGCCTTTTGTTGGCTTTCGCGAGCCTTTTATAGCAGTTTAGAAAGAATTCTCGGTATTCCTATTATGTATTAAAGATCAAGCTATTCTTACGCATGACCCAGCTCAAGTTAAACATGGAAATACGTTCAAATGACCCAGGGAGGTGCTAGGATGACTACTTTATGCAGCAAATTTTTGTCGTAAAATGAACTTTTTCCACTTTAAAGGGGCTAAAGAGAATTCTTAATTTTATACAGTTTAATCTGCCAAGTAATAAGGTTTTCTTTTCCTTTTGTGGGAAGTCTATTTAATGACGGCTTATTATAGTATAGGGAAGGAAGCACATATTTTGTTATCAAAAAAAAAATCGAAAGCATATTCCAAAATTTATCCTAGATAACTATCTCATGTTGTAAATAATCTCGGATGTAGATTTTTGGATGTGAAATGGAGCTTAAGATTTTATTTTGGCTAACCTGATATTCCAGAGTGTTTTGTATTTCTACAATATTAGCTGCATAGCCAATTCATTTCAACTGGAAAATACATCAGAAAACATATGATTTAATCAAGGTCAAGCTAAAAATAAACTGTTTTTTTGTTTGTTTGTTTTTTCCCCCGGCCTTATTCACATCTTGCGAATTTATTCCTTAGGGAAAGCTGAACCTTTTCAGAAAATGCAATGAATGATTTTAAAGGCAAGTGTGGTAGATCTGAAGCCTTAAAAATCCAGAGTAAACACTTGGTGGTCATATGATTAGATTTATGTGTATGAACAGGGCTGCTTCCTCTGGCACGTGGCCTGCGTGTGCGGTTCGCACAGTTTCTTGCTTGGAAAGGCCTGTGCTTGGTTTAATTCTCTTTACTGCCATTTTGAAATTCTTAGTCATTTTTGAACAAGGGGCTCCCAATTTTCATTTCCTACTGGACTCCACAAATTATGTAGCAGGTTCTGTATTGGCTACCTGGTATTTCAGTTCAAGTTAGTTTTGCGCTTTTGAATTTCCAGCTTAATCCTAACCAGACATTTATCAGCTTTAAAAAAAAAAATTCCTGGGGGGCGCCTGGGTGGCTCAGTGGGTTAAAGCCTCTGCCTTTGGCTCAGGTCATGATCCCAGAGTCCTAGGATCGAGCCCCGCATCGGGCTGTCTGCTCAGCAGGGAGCCTGCTTCCCCCTCTCTGCCTGCCTCTCTGCCTACTTGTGATCTCTCTCTCTCTCTGTCAAATAAATAAAATCTTAAAAAAAAAAATTCTTGGGACGCCTGGGTGGCTCAGTCAGTTAAGCGGCTGCCTTTGGCTCAGGTCATGATCCCAGAGTCCTGGGATTGAGCCCTTTGTCAGGCTCCTTGCTCAGCTGGGGAGCTTGCTTCTCCCTCTGCCTACTGCTCCCCCTGCTTGTGCTCTCTGTCTCTCTCTGACAAATAAATACATAAAATCTTTTAAAAAAAAAATTTTTTTTAATTCTTTTCTATTACATGAAGTTGTGAGAACCAGCCTCATGACCTTTTATTTAGATACATGTTTTTCCAACAATTTTCACAGTTTTGATCATGGGACAAGGTGGTATTTTTGAACATTTTAGTTTTGCATGTGATAGAAAACTGAAATCTCATTTCTCTACCAGCATCTATTCAAGTATGTAGGTTCTATGATTCTTTTTTTTTTTTTTAAGATTTTATTTATTTATTTGACAGAGAGCGAGAGATCACAAGTAGGCAGAGAGGCGGGGGGGGGGGGGGGAAGCAGGCTCCCTGCTGAGCAGAGAGCCCGATGCTGGGCTCGATCCCAGGACCCTGAGATCATGACCTGAGCCGAAGGCAGAGGCTTTAACCCACTGAGCCACCCAGGCGCCCTGCTATGATTCTTTTTTTTGGCTGGATAATTAAGTGAAAGGAAACTCTTGTTTCTCAAATTATTAATAGTGGCTGTCATCAGAGGATGAGATTTCAGAAGGTGTTTCACTTTTTCAGTTTTATAGCTCTGAATCCAAGTGTCTGTAATAAGCAGGAATTATTTTTGTCATTCAGGAGAAAAAAAGGAATAATAAAGATTAAGAAAAAAACACCCTCTTAATGTGTAGCTTTAAAAAGAGAAGCCACTCCTTTCGATGCTGGTGGGCAGCCTTGTGGAGCTGGGGCTCTGGGTTTTCCATTCCCAGAGATGTTCAGACAGTTCAAGATCATGGCTTGGGAGCAAGCGTGGCCGAGAGTGGGCGGCACTATTTGGGGCAGAATTGTTCAGTGAGTGTTTGTAAACTTGGGGATCATCTGGATTTGGCATCTAATTTTACATGAGGTCCTGATGGAATCTTATTTCATTTTAAGTCCTTGGCGATCCATTGTGGTGTTTCTTTGTTTTTCTTGTTTTAAAAGCTCTTCTCAACTCTTCAGTCGCAGGCCTGAAATGGGGCCCTTTGGGCCGACGCTGCAGCTCGCCTTTGAACCAGGACAGGGCTGTCCGCCCTTCTTCTGATGAGGGGTCAGGTTCAGTGTGAGATAAACAGCTTCAGCCTGTAAACCCTGTTGACACGTCTCACCCCCTGTCCACTGTGGCACCACCAACACCCTCCTGCTGCTTGTGAGACGGCCAGGATTTAAATGCTGGGGTCGAGAGTAAAAGAACCAATGGGTGACCCTGGCATTCCTTTGCTGGTCGCCTGCCTCTGAGAAGGCAACCCTGCGGGCATGCCGAGAGCCCTGGGACAGCCAGTAGGCCGTGTGGGACACGCCCTGCCCAGCCAGCTCTGCCCTGATGGGGGGGGCCACCTTGGAGTTTTCTTTCTGTGCTGTTTATGGGCGGGGGATATTTTGAGTGGAGGCCCTGACAAGTCTTACACGTAATCTGGAAGGTAAATTATCATTTCAAAATTTACAAGGCTCAACGTAGAGCAAAGTCAAAACCCATCTGAGTTTAAGAGAGTATGATGTTTGATTCTTGCGACCAATTTAATTGTTTAAGATTTTATTTATTTGAGAGAGAGAGAGAGAGCATGAGTGGGGGGACGGGCAGAGGGAAAGAGAGGACAAGCAGATTCCCTGCTGAGCAGGGAGCCCAATGCGGGACTCGAACCCCCAACTCTGAGATCATGACCTCAGCCGAAGTCAGATGCTCAACTGTCTGAGCCACCCAGGTGCTCCTTTATTTATTTATTTTTAAAGATTATTTAAGTAATCTCTGCCCCCAATGTAGGGCTTGAACTCACGACCCCCAGATCAAGAGTCACATTCTCTTCCGACTGAGCCAGCCAGGTGCCCCTCAGCCCGTTTGTTTTTTCATTTGTGTCCCGTGGAGGCCCAGAGGCTGCCACAAAGAGGGCAGGACAGGGCACGCGTCCCCATCCCACATCTCCCGGACCCGCTTCTCATACCAGCGTTCTAGTTTAGTCTTCCACCCAGTATTTCATACGAAGAGAGAGTTCACGGCTAAGAAGCCGGAAGTGTGAAAGCCACCAGGTTAACCCGTCTCCTTCCATGCTGTTTCGCCCTTGGCATGTAAGATCTCTTAGCGCTAACCTTTGTGCTGGTGAGTGAACCACGATGCCAGTAGTTGGGCTGTAATCATATCGAACATTTTGCTTTGTCTTCGAGGTAGTGTTTAGCAGAAGAGGGTGGTGGCTGTGCTGAGCAAGATATTCCCGGCTGATCTGGATATGCAGCCAGGCCTGTAAATGATGACCGAAATACACACATTTCTGCAGCCTATGCTGTGTGCTCAGCGCTGGTGCAGGGAATTCCCACATGTTCACTCATTTGATCCTCACAGCAGCCCCATGGGTCAGCACTGTCTTGTTCCCCTTGTACCTCCAGTTCTGAGTTTAGAGAACATCTGAGTTTGGGGTCTGCCCCTTTGGGTCTCCTGAAAAAGCCGCTTTCCACCCTGGCTTCTCAGCCTCCCAACCCAAACCTGAAGCCCACCCCATCCCGCCCGACAGGGAGAGGCTGAGAAGGGTCAGAAGCTCACAGTTTCTTGAAGAGAGGCTGGTTCCTCTCTCCCTCTCCCTCTTTGGGGAGAAAGGGTGAAGCTTCCTTTCCCAAAGTCTCTTGTGAATACTGGGCACCCCAGTGGCGAGTTTCCCAGGTAGACATCTGCTTGGTTCTAAACTGCTACCTGCTCTGGGCTCCCCACACAGGAGGAGAACTGGAGGCAGGACCGCCACCTGGAGGACAGGTCCCACATGAGCCCCTGACCCTTGAAGGTGGAGGAGGGCTGGTGAAGCTGGGGCCACAGTCTTCTGGGGCTGCTGTTGCTTGCGGAACAAGGAAGCTCCCACACAGAAAGGTCGTCATGAAATGTCATTCCCGGAAGGCGGCATCCAGATTTCCCAAGGTCACTTTAGAGGAGTGTCTTGGGACGGATGCTTTTGTCAGTCTCTCTGAGCCCAAAGACCACAGAGGAGGAAGTGTGTATGTGTGTGTGTGTGTGTGTGTGTGTGTAGTAATAATAGTATTTACCATCATAGTCCTCGTAGTCGTAGTAGGTAATTGTGCTACTGCAATAGTCTAAGCGTGGCATGAGAAGACTTTCTAGGATTTTTCAACCTTTATTGTTTAAGCCTAATGAAAATTGTTCGAGAGACCCTGATCATTACTTTTCTGTTATGTCACAGGTGTCTGCTTTATCACCTGGACTCAAATAAATGTTTCTGTTTGGCTGAAACAGTATTTTTTCTGTAATTTCCCAGCACATCTATTATGCTCTCTAGAGAGTAGCTTAAAATGTCAGTCATTTTAGGTTATACTCACTTTGGCTTCTGTTTTTTTTAATAAAGATTTTATTTATTTATTTGACAGAGAGAGACACAGCAAGAGAAGGAACACAAGCAGGGGGAGTGGGAGAGGGAGAAGCAGGCTTCCCGTCGAGCAGGGGGTCTGCTGCGAGGCTCCATCCCAGGTCTCTGGGATCATGACCTGAGCCGAAGGCAGATGCTTAATGACTGAGCCACCCAGAGCCCCCGGCTTCTGTTTTTTGAGTGTGTCTCTTTCTTCCTCTCTCATGCCTCAGTTCTGCCTGTAATGTTCCTTTGTTCTGCCCGCTGTTTCAATTCTTCTTTTCAGGACACTCAATGTGAGAATCACAAAAGAGGAGCAGTTGACAGAAAAGCCCCCTGAACAGGGCAGATGCAGAGAAGTAGATCTGTATGCACTCCTGGAAGTACTCCTGGCCAAGGAGTTTGGACACTGGGATCCCAGGCTTGGGCTACAGTCCTGTGGTGGGTCGTAAGCAAGTCTCCCACGTGGGAACCACATAGTAAGTGCTAGCTAGTGTTATAGTTGTTGTTGGGTATTAGCTGGTTATTAGTTAGCGTCAGTTTCCCTCCCTGTTAAGTGAGGGACATGCCTTGGATGATATTCTGAGTCTTCTCTACTCTCTTTAGATGCAGCAAGGTTAACTTAGATTATAACCCCCACCGGGCTTAAATCACTAGGGAGAAAAATCAGGCCGTAAACTTAGCTGTGTCCCTTATGATACTTTGCACACTCAAGGGACAGAGTAGTTATCGAGTCATTTGGTACTGCAATCTGAGCATTTATGGCATTGAGAAGGAATTTTTTATTAATGAAATATATGCACTTCTTGCAAATTAAAGAATAACATATGCACTAATAGTACTCAGCATCGGTATAGTGTTCTAAAAGAGCTTTCACTTCCATTAATTTAGTGTCAGTCCCACACCATTCCCTGAGCTAGGAAGAGCAGAGCTAACACCAGTTTCCAGGTGAAGAAACTTAGGCTTAGGGAGGGGGTTGTTTTTTATGAGGGGGTTTCGCAGCTGCTGAGTGACAATGTGGAAGTAGATCCTGGGGCCCCTTACTCCTGGGCCAGTATATTTCCCAATGCACTAAGGACTGCCTCGTTAGGCTGGGAAGGAATAGTATGAAATACTTCTTTGAGAACACTGATGATATTTAGATATGTTAATCCCTAGAAGATGCAGATCCTACTGGATCATAACCCAGGAATATTATGAGGATGAAACAGACCCATCTACTGGGGATTAAGCAGGTCAGGGCTTGGGGGCAGAGTCACAGAAGTGCTCCTGATCCTGGAGATGGGATGTTGGGACTTCTGCCAAAGGCGCTGAGTAGGCACTTGAGCCTCAGCACACTTAGGACTGAGGAATAGTAGGAGACCCTCTTTTTTTTTTTTTTTTTTTAAGATTTTATTTATTTATTTGACAGAGAGAGAGAGAGAGAGAGATCACAAGTAGGCAGAAAGGCAGGCAGAGAGAGAGGGGGAAGCAGGCTCCCTGCTGAGCAGAGAGCCCGAGGTGAGGCTCGATCCCAGGACCCTGAGATCATGACCTGAGCCGAAGGCGGAGGCTTTAACCCACTGAGCCACCCAGGTGCCCCTGCATTGTCTACTTTTACACATTTAAGCACCATTGAAAGAGCGTCGTTTGGGATTGGGGTAATCTGGTTGATTGAGTCCTACAAGATGTAGATCAAGTCCTCATTTAGAATGAGAGAGCAGGAGTGGGCAGGGTTTCAGAAGGCAGTGGGTATTTGAGTAAGCAAATATTTGGGGCATAGGTAGGTGGAGGATGGGGCAAAAGGATTAAACACTCTGGAAAATTTGAATTTACAACTGTGCCTGTTACCCTTCCAGTATTTGTATTTTTAAACATCTGTTGACTGAGCTTTTCTTCCTTCTGGGTTTGGATTCTGCATAAAGAAGAGTTGGCTGGCTGTATCCGGGTCCCATTTATCTTGTCTGTCTATCCGTGACAGTCACCTGCACCAGTGTGTCCATCTTTAATTGCAGTCTTCTGAGGACAGACCTATGGGGTGTCTGCTCACTCTTTTTATACAGCTCCTTCCACAGCACAAAACGAGGTGTTTCATAAGATGGGATCAGGAAGGAGACAAACCATAAGAGACTCCTAAACTCAAGAAACAAACTGGGGGTGGCTGGGGGTAGGGGCGGGTAGGGATAGGGTGGCTGGGTTATGGACATTGGGGAGCGTATGTGCTATGGTAAGTACTGTGAAATGTGTAAGCCTGAGGATCCACAGACATGTACCGTGGGGCAAATAATACATTATGTCTTAATTTAAAAAAATAAAAATTAATAAAAAAAAGAAAAAATAGAATAAGTGATGACGTTGGCGAAGGCAGTCTACAGGATGAGTCTTTGTATTCATTCTCTATATCTCCATACTACCCTGTTCTTTCCAAGTTCTGTTGGGACCTATCTCATCTTTGTCCTCCGCATCTTAAATACTCATCTGTCTTCTCTCGCCCTTCGGCTCCCTCCCTCCAGCAGATTCTGTCTGTTGTAAGGATGATAATCTGGAGGGAACTTTAAGGAATGTGACGGGCTTACTGGAGTTCTTGGATGCCAGGCACGCAGCACGCCCTTCACGGGCACAGGGCTCACGGAGATTGGTGTCCCCTGGCTGCCAAGAGCGGCACTGAGGTCAAGTGGAGAGAACAATGACTTTGCAGTTTCTCACACCTGATCTGAATTCCACGTCCACCACTGACTAGCTGTGTGACACTGGGCAGCGATTTCAGATCGTGTTTATTTCTGCTGTGTTGTGGATTGTGTTGTCTGTTTGCTTGTCCTGCCTGCCACGCTTTCCCCTCCCCCTTCCTCTGGTTCGGGTTTGGTTCCTTCCTTGGGAGCACGCCTCACCCGATCCCTGGGGTCCTAGAGGGGCTGTCCATCACGGTCTCGGGAAGGCGGTCTTCCTCACTCACAGGCGTGGGCAGGTGACCTTACAGAGTCCATGGCACTGGTCCCACTCCCTGGGTGAAGGAGAGGCACCCCCGGCAAGTCGCCCCAATCAGTGGTCCCCCTGGAATGAGTACATGGAGAGAAGTGTTTCCTTGTGCAGTAGGCCCGCTCTGCGGAGAAGATGTGTGCCTGGGGCTTTGGGCAGCCCTCTTCTCGGCCAGGTGGTGCTATCCTTGGGGAATGAAGAGAAACTGAGACAAGGGGAGTGAGAGGTGGGGCAGGACACAGAGGCTTGGCCACGTTGTCTCGGCACCTGCTGGCAGCAGCTGGACCAGTGCCACCCCCGGCTTCCCAAGTATACGGGCCACCACTTCCTCCTGTTTCCGCTCCTTTGGGTTGGGTGTCTGTCACGTGCAGTGAAAGGTTTGAATACAACTATCATTATCATCCTTGAGTTTTTAAAACACTATCAGTTTTAGAAGCAATATATGAATTCATGATTATAACATTCAAACCCCTTAGTGTTTCCTTAGGAGTTGCAAGTCCTAAGTGGAAGGTTCCATTCTTCCCCATCCTGCTCAATTTAAATCCTTGCTCCAAAAGTCTAATGGTTGAAGGAAGTTTGGGGTGTATACGTCCGGGCCATTTTCTTTGCATTTACATCCATATATATGTATATACGTGCATATAATTGGTGCTTTACTTTTAATTCTTTTTTTGGGGGGGTTGGGGGCTTGGACTCATGATCCTGAGATCAAGCCCTGAGCTAAGATCAAGAGTCGGATGGACGCCTAACCGACTGAGCCACCCAGGCATCCCAATTTGTACTTTACTTTGTAACAGAGTAACATATTACATCTATTGTTCTATAACTTTTTATAGAGTAACCCATTACATGTGTTGTTCTATGATATTTTTATAGTTTCTTTTGAGATCCTTGATGCTGGTACATATAGTTCTACTGCATTCTTATTAAAGATATTATAGTATTTGATAACATGGAAAATTTGCCTAAATCATCTGTTGAGGGCCGTTTAATTGTTATTGTCATGATTTTTTTTCTCTGTTACGCGGTGCTGCGGTGAGTAAGTTTGCGTGTGTTTTCTTGTACACATATGGAAGTTTATCTATAGGTGTAGTCTTCTAGTAGAATATCTGAGTCGTAGAACATACACAGGCAGGATTTTGATAGATTTTGATAGATTCTGCTAAATCATGTTCTAAAAAGACCTACTGGCTTACACTCCCACCTGCAAAGTAAAGTGTGTGTTTCCCACATCCTCGCCAATACCGAATATAAGCGCTTTACTTGAAAACAGAGGTCCTTCTTTTTGAGCCTTTCTGGGAGCTGGTGAGCTGCAACCTATCCCGGGAGTTTTGGATTTCTCCTTTGTGTTAGTTGATATGCATAGTTTTTGCTTTTTTAAAAATGTAGTTTTTTGTTTTTTTATTGATTTGAGTAAATTTTTTCACATTACAGATCTCAACCCTGTGTTATTTATGTTGTAAACATTTTCTCCTAGGTACTGCTTTCTGTTTTGTTTACGAATGGGTTGGATTTTGTTTTTGTTTGTCTCTTGGGCATATGCATGTGCCATTTTAGGTTTTGTCTTTGTTCTTCTTTGATTAGGCAGACGTTTTACATTTTGTAGGAATTCAAATTTGATAGGCTTTTTCTTTTTTTTTTTTTTTAAAGATTTTATTTATTTATTTGACAGAGAGATTGAGAGAGAGCACAAGTAGGAAGAGTGGCAGGCAGAGGGAGAGGGAGAAGCAGGCTCTCCGCTGAGCAGGGAGCCTGACGAGGGGCTTGATCTTGGGACCCTGGGATCATGACCTGAGCCGAAGGCAGAGGCTCAACCGACTGAGCCACCCAAGGTGCCCAGCTTCTGAGTTTTGAATATTGCTGGGGAAGACCTTTCCCATCCCAGATTATAGAGTTCTCCATGTGCATTTTTTTTTCTTTAAGAATTATTTATTTATTTATTTATTTGACAGAGAGAGAGAGAGAGAGAGAGATCACAAACAGGCAGAGAGGCAGGCAGAGAGAGGAGGAAGCAGGCTCCCTGCCGAGCAGAGAGCCCGATACGGGGCTTGATCCCAGGACCCCGAGATCATGACCTGAGCCAAAGGCAGAGGCTTTAACCCACTGAACCACCCAGGCGCCCCTCCATGTGCATTTTTTTAAACATTAAATATTTTGTCCACCATAGTCATCTTTGTGGTGGTTTCTTCATTTGTAAGTGAAGATAATCAGTATTTGCTGGGGATTTAGTGAGATACTGTGTATATAGGGCCCTGCCTCCCTCCCAGCTTGCCAGTCATGGCATGGACAAGCCTTCAGGGCTGCTGCTTTGATGCCAAGGAATTTGGGAACCCTGTGTTCACCTGCCCCCGGCGGGGGACCGGCTGCTCCCGAGTGTTCTCAGGACCTCCCCACAGCGCTGCTTTCCTAGAAAAGCAGAACATTCCTCAGACCCACGATCTTGGTCCACAGTTGGCTGCACAGCCTTGGGACCCGAACGTGTTCTCAGGCCCGAAGCCTTAGAGGCGTCCTGGCCTCTCCTCGCCTTCTCTCCCCACCTCCGTCCATCCGCAGATCCTGTCAGCTTTACCTTAAAATGTGTGTGGAATCTACCACATCTACCAAATCTGCTGCCGGGGAGGTAGGCCGCCGTAGGCTCTCACCCAGACACTGCAGTGTCCTTCTGTCTTCGACGCCTCCAGTCCGTTCTCCCCAGCCGAGTGACCTTTGAAAATGCAAGTCCCCTTGCTTCCCTCCTGGGCTCAGAACCTTCCAGACCCTTCCCATGTTACTGAGAATAGAATCCAGAGGTGTGGCCTGTGTAGCCCTCCCTGGCCTTGACCATCACGTCCTCTTCCTTCCTCTCCTCTCCCTTATACTCGCCCCTCTGCCTATCTCACTCCTCCTCAGGTGTCCCAGGGCCTTTGCTCCTGCTGCCTGGAGCCCTCTCCTTCCAGAGGTCTGCAGCATCCACGCCCTTGCTGCCTTCCCTGCCCAGGGCCCGAGCAGCAGCCCCCATCCCTCTCTGCCCCTCATTCCTTTTTCAGTTGTTGTCTTGTCCCCATCATCTCCTGGCACGTTATGCATTTGTCTAGTATTCAGTCGGCCTGTACTGGAATGCAGTTTCTGCCAGAAGAGACGCTTCGTTTCCTTTCCTGCTGACTGAATCTCGGCCTCTAGTATGATGGCCGGTGTGCCCAAGTCCCTCACCTGTTAGTAGGGGGACCATGGGAATGTGGCACCTGGACTCTTGCTACAGAGCACCGAGTCTGCTGGGACGACCCGGGCTACCTTCTCACCAGTCGGCTCAGGGTGGGCATCGTGACTGTCGGTTCCCCGGGGGCCCCCGCGGGACAGGAGAGGTCAGGGTTTGCGCGCGTCCCTCCAGGCAATGTCGTCCCCGCAGTAAATCACTGGGCACATACCCTGCCTTTCACATGACCAGAGGGCACATTAGCCAACACTTCAGCAGCTTCCCTAATTGGGGGAAAACAACCTGTGGCTTCTGACTCTGGTTTTGCTTGTGAAAGCGTCTCCCTACTTCTCAGGAAACATCTTAATGTAGCCGTGTGTTTGGATCCTCCGCACCTTCTCATTTCACCAAGCTATAAAATGAAGGACTAAAAATAGGTGTGATGAGCAGATTAAGACAATTTATTGCAGAGCTGTCCCCCTGCCCCCACTTAACTTACAGCTCAAGTGCAAGATGCTTGAGGTCCCAGAGCAGCCTGGGGAGGTGGGGGAATGCATTCTCGAGACCTCAGATGTTGGAATGAGGCATATGGGGGGTCGAACTTTGCCCCCCTCCCTGCACTGGGCACCTGCCCCCTTCCCCACTGCTGCTTTTTCTCTATCTTTGGCTAATTGGGGGAGGGGGGCTGCTGTACTTTGCAATTTGGAGCAATGAAGCTAACTGTAATAGAAATGACTGTTTCTTTTGATGACAGTATTCTCTCTATGTAACTTTCCTAGCTTTTAGTTGCTGTCAGCGTTTAAATATGGTTGTTAAGCCAGGCAATTTGAAATGATTAATAGAAAGATTTATTTCAAGCATAACAGCAGACATTTTAAAAATTAAAAAAGTTTTAAAGTAAGCTCTACACCAAACGTGGGGTTCAAACTCACAACCCTGAGATCAAGAATTGCACGCTCCACCGACTGACCCAGCCAGGTGCCCCCCAAAATTAATTTTTTAAAAGATTTTATTTATTTATTTGAGATAGAGAGAGAGCTAGAGAGCAGGAACAGGAGAGGAGAGGAAGAGGGAGAAACAGAGGGAGAGGGAGAAGCAGGCTCCCCACTGAGCAGGGAGCCCAATGTGGGGCTCGATCCCAGGACCCGGGGATCATGACCCGAGCCAAAGGTAGACACTTAACCGAGTCACCCAGACAGCCCCCCAAATTAAATTTTAATTACACAAGTAACATATGAATACATTCCACTTTAAAATATTAAAGTAATATTAATATTAAGGTAATATTAAACATTACCTATAAAGCTACAGTGATTTTTCTTCCACCATCTCCAGTCTCAGACCTGCTCCAGAACCCATCACTGTTGTCCATTTGTAGCTTGCGCCTTGCGTCCCGAGGAGCCGTGGAGCGTGGAGCACTGGTGCCGATTCCTCTTGGGGCCCTCGGGCCGGGGTGCAGGGGCCGCGCTCTGCGGGCAGGCACAACCTTCCCAGCAACCCTGCGAGCTAGAAGGTGGGCACCGTGTGGTTGAGAGCAGCTGGGTTGAGATATTTAAGCCACATCCCATAAGATTCACCCTTTGAATGTGTGCCATTCAGTGTTTTTTTGTTTTTTTTTTTTGTATGTTTGGGGTTGTACACCCATCACCACTGTCTCATGCCAGAACATTTTCGGACCCCAAAAGGAAACGGCACATCCACTATCGGTCCCTCCCCACGCGTGCAGGGCAACCTTAGTGCCCACAGGTGTCTCCCGAGGCCTCATCGTTTTTTACTGGCAGCTCTGCAAGAGGGCTTAATCAGGATTTCCCCAGTTCTGTTTCAGGAGCAGAGGAAAGATCACTGAGTCATGGACTCATTGACTCGCTTCGAGCTGCAAGTGGAGAGAAGGGGTCGGTTGTTCAGCCTGCCCAGCGTTCTTCCCCAGTAGCTGCTACGAAATGTCCCTAACGTCGCTGCCGCCGCTGGCATGCTGGGTCATCTTGTTGCCCTGCTGGTGGTCTGGCACTTGGAGACCTAGAGAGGGTACATTCTTTCTTGGTAGCCAACGCAGATATTTTTGCTGCGTGTGAATCATCTGAGGAGTGAGAATAATCCTCCCAGCAGGCCAGGAAGACAGGATCACCATTATCACCGAAAAGCATTTACCAGGCACCTATTGTGGGCGCGCCTGGTTTAGTACAGCTGTGCCCGGCATTCTTTTCAGGAATTTGACCTCTCAGACCCTGATCCCACCCCTAGCATGTGCTAGGTGTCCAGGGAATGCGGTTCAGTCTGTTATTCATGAAGTTTGAAGTCTTTGGGTGGGAGGAACCCCTGAGGACCGCCATGTTACCGCAGGGTGGGCTGGGAGAAGCATTTACTAGCGTTGCTAAGGAAGTAACAGGTGCATCCTGTGAACTTGGGCAGTTAGCGCCCTTTCCCTTCCATGGAGCGGGATGATCATTCTTCCCTTGTTTAATTCACAGGGATGTGTTGAGAGCGAATGAGACCGAGGATGTTAGTCATTCTAACATTTTGGGGTCAGAGATCTCTTTAAGGAGCTGATGAAAGCTTTGGACTTTCACCTTAGAAAAATTACTCTTGAGCGCATGTTTTGCAAACAGTTTCAATTTCATGGTTTTTATGGGCATCCTGAAAGCCATCCGTGGACCCCTGCAGGGCTCAATGTTAACAGCACTGTTGCAGATCTTATTCCTGGAAGGGTGTTTTGAAATTCCAGATGCCAGATGGTAATTCACTTTACTATTATTAAGAATACTGTCCTTCAGTTATTTCTATGTTAAAAAACCTTCTCCTTTGCTAAACGTCCCTTATGATGTGTTATTTAGATTCGTGAATCCCAAGGGTAAAGCAAAAGCAGGATAATCTGATTGACCAGATTTTTCTTCTGTTCTTGCATACATGAATAAAATAAAATAGGAAACAGTGGCATAGGGGCAGACTTTTTTTTTTTAATATACAAAGAACGCACAGCAGTCTGGATTTTGTGTATGCCATCTTGCTTGGCCGCGTAGTTTGGGGGCTGCAGAGCTCACCAAGCTGTTTGTGGGGGGCTGCGTTAAATCTGCCACTTCTTGTAAAGCCAATTTGATGGCACCTAGCTGGGGTAGTGTGCGTGTCGGAGGCCAAGGCCACTGGCCGCGCCAGGTTTCCCGAGACGCCGAGGCAGGATTGACAGGCACAGCCTGGTCTCCGAGCTGGGGGGGAATCTGCTGTGTGAGCAGCCTCCTTCCAGCCCCTCCCCACCTGCTGGCAGGTGTCTCGGCAGGCAGACGCACACCGTCCCCGCCTGGGGGCAGATGTGCCATTGGCTGCCCCCTCGGCCCCTCCCGCCCGAGTCCTCTCACTGCACACCCCTGACGTAGCCCCTCGGCCGCCGGCCCCTTGGTGGAATGTCCTGTCCCGGGCGTCATTGCATCACTGCTGCCTAGGCTCCTGCTCCTGAGGGCTGGCGTGTCTCTGACCATGAAAGGGCTGGGGCTTAGGTTTCAGGGCTGCTGTGCTGTGTCTGTCCTGGGTGGCCTGCCTCAGAGGTGGAACGGTGAGGTCGCAACACCACGCAGCAGCTCCATAGCAGAGTGCTTTTCCCCCCCCTTTTTTTCCTCCTTAAGCCCTTTCTAAGATCCGTCCTTATCCTCTCATGGCTTGAGCTGCCATTCAGTGCACCAGGCCCTCTATTCTCTGTCCGCAGCTCTCAGGGTAGCCGGAGATGTGGTCCAGCCGATGGTGGCAGGGCCACCGAGAGCCCAGGTGAGATTCTCACGGACTCAGCCTGCTGGTTAACCCTCGGGTCCCCGCCTGCTGGTGTGGGCTCACGGGCAAGCGACGGCCTTTTGAAGCTACTCATTCTCCTTGTCCTTGAGGTGGGAATGGAACACTTCCTTCCTTAGGTTTCGATGGGGATTAAATGACAATGCAGAAGGACCTGATGTTCAGGGGACCCAGAGACCACCCTCGCTTCTGACACGAGTTGCTGTCAGGGGTTTCCAAGACCGCACTCAGGTGTGATAATTCACTAGAAAGACTCGTGGAACTTCCTAGAAGCTGTTATCGTCACAGTTATGGAGAAAGGATACAGATTAAAATAAGCCGGGAGAAGAGGTACACAGGACAGAGTCTAGGAAGGTTCCACATGTGGGCTTCTGATTAGCTTCTCCCCGGGGAATGAGGGAGAACATTCCCTTTCTCCTCCAACGGTGTGTGACAGTACACAGGGACGGTCACCCACGGGGGACGCTCCCCTGAGCCCTGGCGTCCAGGGTTTTCCCGGGGCTCAGTCCCGTGGATGCGGGTGAGGGCCTGCCTG
This sequence comes from Potos flavus, assembly GCA_028534135.1. Classification (NCBI taxonomy): domain Eukaryota; kingdom Metazoa; phylum Chordata; class Mammalia; order Carnivora; family Procyonidae; genus Potos; species Potos flavus. The sequence continues at coordinate 16,626,907 of CM052894.1, read as the reverse complement.
GCCCGCCTCCGCCTCGGGCCCTGTGGAGGCTGAGCTGATGCCGTGGGGCCCGGAGCCCCCACCATGAACCTCGTCGAGAGCCCATCTGGTGTGACTTAAGGCCCCGGGTGGACAGACACCTGTCAGGCAGGACAATCCAAGGGTTTAAAAATCACCCCCCGAGCCAAGGGCAAGGAAGAAGCCAGACATTTCTTGGGTAAAATCAGTTCTTGGCTGCACAGGACGGTGCCTGTAGATTTCAGGGAAGTGCTGTCAGCTCTCATTTTTGATGCCCCGGGGTCAAGGTGAGGGAAAGTGGCTTCTTTCGTGGATTTTCTTTCTTTCTACCTTTTCCTAATTATGTCAGTGGTCTTGAAAGGGTGTCACTCACCTTGTCTATTTGAAGTTAGCCTTGGGGTGTATTCGGGGTATATTTTTGCCTCTTACTCATGTAGCGCTTGAAACCTGTCTGGCTCGCATGTACTTGCTTGAACCTCACGACCCGTGACGAGGGGGTGGTCAGGGGTCCCATCCCAATCTTACAGGGGAGGCAGTGCCCTTATAGCAGGCTTGCTGAGTCACTGGGACTCAGGACTGACTCTGTGTGCCCAGCCTTGAACCAGAGGGACCTGGGCTCAGATTCGGCCCCTGCGACCCCCAAGCTGCGGGATCTTGGGAAGATTCCGCCATCGCTCTCCGGTCCCATAGGAGTGTTGTCTGAATCACATGAGATTGGGCATGGGAAGGGTGGGCTGGTCATACTGGGGGCCCATGAGGAATAATCATGCAAACACTAGTTCGCTGTTACTATTGCTGCGGCAAGGCCAGCAACGACTTGTTAAGGATTTTGCCGGGTGTGGAGAAACTCAGAACAAGATTTCTTGAATACAGAGAAGGTCGTCTGTGGCAGTCATTAATCTTTCTTAGATAATTGCCAGTTATCTACCTTCAGTTCCTGGCCCCTGGGCCTCTCCTCTCTGCCCGTCCTGTGCCTCTCTAACCTAGGACACCTCACACCTGCCTCAAGGCCCAGCTCCTCCCTGACCCCAGCGGAGCTCACACTCCCCATCTCACTCTTTCCTTGGAAGCATTTATCAAGTCACAGTTTCTCATTGCTTTGACAGTTTGATTAATATCTATCCCTCCTGCTGGGCCTTGAGCCCCATGAGGGCAGAAGCTGGGATCTTTTCTCGTAGACCCAGCATGATGCTGGCACAGTCTGTTCAATTGTAGAGGCCAGCGGGATCTCTCTGAGGCTCCACCGGTTGATTCCCAGCCGTCTCCCTCCCTCTGGTGAGCAGCGGCCGTGGGCCCTGGCTGCCTACAGCCCCTGGTGCCCACAGCTCCGCCCGCACCCACCTGCACCCCATGTCGGATACTGGAGGCCTGGAGAGGCACTCTGCTGGCCTCCTCTCTCTGGGGAGCAGGAAGGTCCTATCCTTTCCTTTTCAAGACTAGTCCCGAGTGCTGGCTGCTAGTCTGTGCTGGCTCCCACTTAGCTCTGCGTGCAGCCTGGGAGGAGTAGTTCCCCGAGCAGAAGACAGCAGCTGGGGGGTTGCGCATAACACGTCTGACATGGTTCCGAGGACTTGCCTTCTCCCGATTGTGCATTAACAGCAGTGCCCAGGCATAGCCTCTGTGACGTAGATTTCAGAACATCCACATTGAGACCCCAGTTTTAACCTCATTAGTCCTGCCTGGGAGTCCTCCCCACATCCACCCTTTCCCTGGGCGTCTAACTCCCATCCCCCCAGCCCTTCTGCAAGTCCTCTGGCAGCTGTGAAGACGGCTCTGGTCCCGAGCACTCCTCGAGCCTGGAGGAGGGAGAGCAGTGTTGCATGGACTTCGGAATCAGACAGGTTGGGGTCTCCTTCTGGCTGTGCTGTTACCTCTGTGGCCTTTCATCACTTAAGGTGCTAGGACCTCCATCTGTACAATGGGCAGAGTGCCTGGCCCACGGTCAGCCCTCAGGTGCTGTCGACATCACCTCTTCCCCGCAGCTCATCAAGGTGGGAGGAGTGCTCCCTCTCCAGTGCTTCCCAGAATCCTGAGTGGGGACCGTGTGCCCAGTTTCTGCTTCCTCTTCCCAGTGAAACAACAATGCCGGGGTGAAGTCATGTGTGAGAAGCCCGCATGCGGGGAAACAGGAAGATAGAAGGGAGGCATCCTTTTGATTTCTTCCCCACACTCTCCTTGAAGGGCCCAGCCCTGTCCTCCATCCTGCTTAGAGCATGCACGTGGGACCTGTCCCCCAGATGTCCCAGTTAGAAACCACTCAGCTAGACCTCTTATCTAGTGGTGTAACTTAAATGCTTTGTGTTAAGCTGTTTCTGAGAAGTGTTCCAGTGTTTTCTTCAATGACTGAGGTACATTTGAGGTGTGAAACTGTTCTGTGTTTCCCTTCCCTCGTGTGAAAGATCACCGTTGCCTTAGTTCCTCTGAGGCCAGTTCTCAAATTCAGAAGCTGGTTGTTACCCTTGGAAAACAAATCAGGTTCCTCCCTCCTTCCTCCTTCCCTCTTGCCTCTCCCATTCCTGCCCTCAAACTCAAGCAGAAAACAAGCAAGCAAGCCAAGAAGCTGCGCATTTCCCTGCTTTAGTCCTTTCTGTGAGAGAATGAAAGAGGTAACTTATTTGATTCCTCGGTTAGCCATAAAAGGATGTGGTGGGTGAGAGGAGGTAGAAATGTTTGGAATTTCGATGAGAGAAGTGAGGGCTCCTCTGTATTGTCTAATGCTTCTGCCACAAGCCACAGATCTCTTCTGCCATGGCCCAGATCTTTCTGAAAAATCCAGGAGTCCATCCTTGTTCACTGAGTCTGTGAGTCGTCGTTAGTCACAATTCTGTCATTTTCTACACATGCCGCCATATTGATCTTGAATCTTAAATTTTCAGCTGCTCTTTATCTTATACATTTGGAAAACAATTTCCTCCTCGTATTGTTACTGAGGCTAGTTTACCTTAGATTTTTCTGTGAATGTACTATTGAAGATAGAAGTCCTAATGAGAGGGGTGCCTGGGTGGCTCGGTTAGTTGAGCGTCTGCCTTTGGCTCAGGTCATGATCTCAGGGTCCTGGGATCGAGCCCCGCATTGGGCTCTCTGCTCAGCGGGGAGCCTGCTTCCCCCTCTCCCTCTGCCTGCCTCTCTGCCTGCTTGTGATCTCTCTCTGTCAAATAAATAAATAAATAAATAAAATCTTTAAAAAAAAGAAAAAGAAACTTGGTTATCACCATGTACACATGTATCGTAAATCATAATATCACAGTTATGAAAAAACACTACTCCCCACCCTGTCCTGACAGCTGATTAACTGGGCAGTGGGCAAACCTGGACCTTCTCTGGGCCAGCTGGGCTCTCTCGGAGAGCACAAATGTATTTGCACAAAATGTTCACACTTTCAGCCCCAGAGAGGGTGAAACTCCATCTTTTGGCAGCAAATACTAAATAACATGCATTTAGGATTACAAAGTCACAACTTCTTTGCAACCAGAGGGCTTGAGAAGAAGTTGCTTAAACCAAGAAAATCATAACACAGTTTTTACAACAATTAAAGAGATCAAGTCCACCTTCCCAAATTACATTCCCAGTCACATGCTTACTTCTCTACAACGCAGTTTGCATAGAATACACCCAGTTTGCACTGAATTCCCTTACTTATTCTCTTCCCAAACACATGCCTCTGTGTGTTTGTCAACACATTTATAGCTGTATAGAACAAAATGTTTTGTTCTACTTTTTGTATTACATTTCGTACATTTTTGGATTAGGTCATTCAACAACAATCCTGTTTCTGCTTTGTGTTTCTTGGGAGAGCAAGGAAAGAGAGAGACTTGGAGGTTGCTGTGGGCCATGTGTGCTGGGCACACAGAAATGTGCCAGTCTGTGCTCCTAAACCCGTGAGACACCCTCTTGGCCCATTGAGGTCCAGCACATCTAATGAAGGAATTGTCTTTCCTTTTTTTTTCAGTAAGCTTTTTCCTAAAGTATGACATACCCACAGAAATAGTAAGTGAACCTTTGATGCATTTTCATACAGTGAACATAGCCCTAAAAATCCGTACCCGGATCAAGAAACGGAACTTTAGCAACACCCTAGGAGCCTCTTTGCCCCCTTCCAGTCATTATTCCCCCTCCAAAGGCGGTTATAACTTTGAACATTCTGACCCTAATTTAGTTGGCCTGCTTTTGAATTTCATATAATTATTATACATTATGTTCTCTTTTGTGTCTAACTTTGTTTTTGCTCAGTGTTACGTTGGCATGATTCAGCCACATCGTAGCGAGTAATGGCAATTTTCACTGCTGTATACTATTCCATTAAATGACCATACCACTGTCTATTTATCTGTTTTACTCTTCGTGACTATTAAGTTGTTCTAGTTCCTGACTATTATAAATAACACTGTCATGAGTATATTTATACGTGTCTTTATGGGAACATATGTGCACATTTCTCCCAGGTATACACCTGAGAGTAGAATTGCTAGGTCATTGTGTTGTCTTACCAAGGGCCAGAGGACCAGATCTTGCTAATTGCTAGACTCTCTGTGGCCATTCATTCATTCATTCCTTCATCCATTCATGGACCAGGCACTGTGCAGGACAATGGGATATGGTAATGAGCAGAAACAGACGCGGCTTTTTCTCCGGTGCAGACATTAATCAAGCAAACATCAAGATGAGGTGGTGTAGTTGTAATAGACATCAGTGTTCAAAAGGAGAGAAGCAGGGTTCCAAGAGAACATGTAACATAGGAACTGGATCTGAACGCAGAAAGAGTGGTGTGTAAGGGAGGACTTCCCTGAAGACGATGAGATGGAAGGATGAAGAAGAGTAAGCAAGGGGATGGGAGAAGATTTCCAGGCAGTTGGAAGAGCATATGGGGAAATTCCTGGAGCTGAAGGAATGCCAGGGTGGCCGGAGTGCAGAGCCGGGATTGGGGGGCTGGAGAGAGCAGTGAGGTGAGGGTTCAGGCCTTCGTGGTTTTTCTAGAGCAAGGGGAAACCATTGGAAGTGTTTTAGAATGTAGTCATGGGATCAGTAGGAACCGTGAGGACCTGATCCTTTGTTCTTCTGTTTGGCCAACCTCCTTTGAAACAAGGAGAGGGTAGCGTGGCAGGACTGAGTAGAGAATGAAAGCTTTCAGAAGTGACCATCAGCCAACTGGACAATCCCTCTTGGGCCAATCTCCTTATCTGGCCTGGGCATTGGCTAATGGTCCTTTTAGGTCTGTGTGGGTTTTGTGTCTGACCCTGTGGACAAAACCATAACACCCTGTGTCTCACCTGTCCCCTTGGTTTTTGTTTGTTTCTGTGTTTTGTTTGGCACCTTCTCCATAAAAAAGGTCATCGATTCCCATCCCGAAACCTTCACTGCAACTGTGACACAAAAAGCTCTTTATAAATCTTACGTTAATAAATCCCTTCAACTTTATCTGGCCCTACAACACGCTTTGCAGCATTCCTGTCAAAGCAAGACTCCTTCCTGGCCCCAGCATTCCCAGAGTCTTTCCGCCTTCCTTCACAAAGTTCCCCTTGCATAGACGGTATTCCTGTTTATTGATTTAACCTGTTCTTCAAGTCATAGGTGAGCTCACCTCAGAGGCAGCCTTCCCAGATTACTCCCACTCCCACCTATTTGCCCCTTTCCAGTTTCTAACAACTACTGTTGTTCCTGGGGACAGAAGCAGTATTGGAACAATTCTTTGGACGGATTTCCAAAGGGAGGTTTTGGAAAAAAAAAAAAAAAAAAAACCTATTTAATATTTTAACATAATTTGATTATTGATTAATGAAACAAACTCCTACTTTTGTAATAGAGCCTGGAGGAATTAAAGCCAAGCAGATGTTCTTGTCTAGTGATTCTCAGTGGGGCGGGTGGGTATCAACATCCATGTGTGGGAGATCAGAGGATATGGAGGTGGAGAGTGTAGATAGGAAAAGGTGCATAACGTTATTACTCACTAGGAAAATGCAGATTACAGCCATGTATGAGACACTACCATACACCCACCAGAATGAGTAAAATTTAAACAGACTGACAATACCGAGTGCTGGCAAGGATGTGGAGAAATTGGAGCCATCATTCTTCGCAGGTGAGATTACAAAATGGTGCAGCCATTTTGGAAATCAGTCTGGCAGTTCCTCAAAAGGTTACTCATAGAATTACCATACGACCCAGCAGTCCCCCTCCTAGGTTTATCCCAAGAGGAGTGAAAACATATGTCCACACAAGGACGTGTACAGGAATATTTATAGCAGCATTATTCATAATAACCCAAATGTGGCAACAACTCAAATATATAACAACTGATGGACTGATTGGTACACAATGTAGTGTGTCCATACTCTGGGGTATTATCTGGCTGTAAAAAGGCATAAAGTACTCGTACACGCAGCTGGAACTCTGATCCACTGCTCATGGAAAGGTAAAATGGTACAACCCTTTAGGACACAAGCACTTTCTATTAATGTTAAATATAGGTCTACCCTAGGACCATGCCAGTCGGCTTTTCGCTATATATCACAAGCATTGGGTATGTGCATCCCCAAAAGACTTGTAAGGATGTCTGTAGCAGCCTGTTTATAATAGTTCCAAACTGGAAGCAACTTGGTTGTTTCCATCAATTGGCAAATGGATAAAGAATTGCAGTGTATTTATACAGTGGGATAGCATTCAGAAATTTAAAAGAATGAGCACATACTCCATATGAATGAATCTCAGAGATATGTTGAGTGAAAGAAGCCAGACATAAACTAGTATGTGCAATACAATTCCAATGATACGAAGTTCAAAATCAGGCAAAATTATACTTGATATTGGAAGTTAGGATATTGTTGTGGGGTGTAGATTAGGGAGGGAGGTATATGAGAGAACCTTTTCAGGTGGTGGAAATAGTCCATATATCTTGATCTATATATGGTTAGATGGGTATATATGTATGTCAACAAGATTAGTCCCCTTTATGTGCTTTATGGTACATTTTTAATTTCACAATAGAGAATTAAACTTATTTTATTAAAAATGTAAATTATTTAAAATTATGTTTAAATATATTTTTTAAAATTATTAAATTCAAAACATTTTAAAGCCAATTTTAAAATTGTCTAGTTTTAGTTTGAAAATGAAACTAGTTTCGTTTTCAAACTGGTTGTAAGCTCCTTGAGCCAGGGACCTTGTCTTATTCTGTCTGGGGGCTACTCCCGAGCTGACAGAAGGCCTGGCTTCTTAGTTGTGCTTTTCCTGTAGGTCAGCAGAAGTAATGTGGGGCCCGGGGAGCTTGCCCTGTTTCAGCAAGGCCACTGCAATTGGTCTGTTCTTCTCCTAAAGGAAGTAAGTGGTGTCTCAGGATCTTCTGACTCGGCATCCCTAAAGGGAGTCTGGCTGAGGAGCTTTTGTGAGTCACGGCGGGGAGTCTGATGTACCTGTCATTCCTCAGTGGGACACAGGAGACCGTCGAGAGCCCAGACCAGCAGCCCTGAATGAGAAAGGCCCATTGCGCGGCAGAATTAGCAAGAAGCATTTGAAATATTCCGCAACTGCTCAGAATCCTTCGGGGAGCTGATAGGTGACTGAAAGGGGTGTGGGGAGCTGTCGGTGTCCCTCCAGGAGGTGACTGCTGCTGGGCTTCTCTGCTGGACGTGCCAAGTTGGACCGATACCTTTCTGTTTGTTGACTGCAGCCCGATCTCATGAGGACTGAGGGGGAACCTGCACGCGTCTGAGTTATGCTGTGTCTTTGTGGCTGCTGTAGTCTAGCTGAGGACTCTTGAAGCCTTGCCTTGTCTATAGTAAGGGGTTTGACTAGGAAACCAGGAAAACTTTGGGAGAATCTGCCATCTGGAAGAAGGTTTGTTCAGCACACATTGATTGGGTACTTCCTGTGTGTCAGCATGTGCCAGGCGCTGTCCTAGACGCTGGGTACCCAGCAGGGAACAGCAGGGAACGGAATTTCCATCCTCGCGATGCTACCCTCATCCATGGTCCTCTCTCAGAATAGGATTGTTTGGTCGAGTTGCGTGATAGCTTGACATCTCAGAGAATTTTACACGAGAGACCAGTGCTTATGTATAGGCTTAAGGAAGAAAGAAAGTAGGGAAGAAATTTCAAGAGCCTTCCAGACAGAACTTGATTTGAGGACTGATCTGGAAGGGAGCAGAGCAGAGCCTGAATGAGCATCGGTATCGGTTTAAATCCAGGCTGGGCAACTTCCTGGGCATGTGGTTTTGGGCAACTTTGATCTGCAAAACTTTGATCTGTAAGATGTAAAATGATCCCCACCAGCAGGATTGTTGGGAAGATGAATGAAGATCACTGAACTGAGATCATGTAGGTCAAGCCCCTTGGCTACTGGCACATGAGGCTTCGCAAATACTCCCCACATCGTGATGAGAAAACCTCACCCAGTGCCCTCCAGATCTGGGTGTTCTCAGCCCCAGCCGTGCGGTCTCCCTCTTGCTCCTGCCCCAGTGCCCCGACCTGCTCTGGCCTCCCCCTGATCCTCAGCAATGCAGACTTGTCTGGGAACTTGGGTGCTAAGGCACCTTGGCATTTCTGGACAACTGCTGAGCTAAGACTGGTTCATGGTCAAAGCTGGGCCAAGGAAGGAAGTCTGGTTGGGGGCCCCAGGGCCACTGGCAAGAAAGCATTTTAGGATTTGGTAAAAGTCTGTTGCTTAGGTATGTGTTTGACGGCCTTGGCTCTGGGTCAGGATGGAGTAATGTTGACCTTGGAAAGTTAGGATGCTTTTGTTTCTGGTGGAATCATGTAATGTAGATTGCCAAGCTTGGGTGTCAGAGAGAAAACTAAATTTTTTCCCCTGAGATTGGGTGTTTTCAAATGAAACAGACCTGCATGGGCTAGGCAGATCTGGGCCCCCGAGTTAATACTAGGTGAATGTGAGTGTTTCATGGGGGATGGTGGGATCTGGGAAGAGAAAGCTGGCCAAGGTCCAGTCGGAGAGGGAGGCCCCAGACAGCTAGTGGGAGCCCAGTGTGGGGAGCTGCAGAGCCAGGTTAAGGACCCACCAGAGAGACGGAGCCCACCAACCCTCCTGTGCTCTCCAAGGCTTCCTTGCCCCTGGGGCCTTGGTGGGGAGTATGTGTCGGGGGTGAGGGGCAATTTGTGGTCACCCGGACCTCCTCTGGGAATGGACTGGGGAGCCCTTCCTGGGCTAAGGGGACTTGGCTTTTTCTTACCTCTGCTCATCTCCTTACTCAGGAGGACAGCAGCAGATACAACAGGATTCACGTGAAAACAGGGAAACATTTGCTCCAGGGGCAGCGTTCAGCGGATACGCAGCGCACCCTGTTAGCTCTTGTGAGTCCAGAGAGAGGAGGCAGAAGCTAGCTAGATCCAGCACGGGAGAAAGATCCGTGGCAATCCCCGGTGCTAGAGCTTCTGTCCAGGACGACATGGCTGTCATTATCTGGGGGTCAGGTCCTTCTCTACCCTACTGGCTGCATTTGTCTTTTCCTGCGATCCTGTGGTATTCAGCTGGGCTTTCCCCACCTTCCTGACTGTCCAAGAGGGCAGCCGTCGTTTCAGTTTAGGCTGTGCCTCCTTCAGCAGCTCCCCAACCCTTACTTCAGCTTATCTTGCTTCTCCAGCATCCCCTGTCCCCATCAGCACATTCCTTACCCTTGCCTTCTCTACCACCCTGTCCCCGGTCAGGGGCTGGGGAGAGGGAAGACCTTCGCCTTCCATTAGCTTCCTGAGTCATATTCCTTCCTTAGCTCTCAGCCTGGACGCCCTTCCTCAGTCCTTTGGAGCTCCTCTGCAAAGACAAGAAAACAGAGAACTTGGACAGTGTTGCTGTGTGAGCCACAGAAATCTCTGGAACCTTAGCAGCATGGACCCCTGGTCTAGGTCTGGAGTGTGGGACTTGGGCCAATTCCCTTGCAGTGTGCTCACCTGCACTTTTTCTGGAACTATTCAAGGCAAGAAGACCAGCAAAACATTTTTTTTTTTCTTAATTCGCCTACAATGGTTTTTTCCTCATTTTTTTCTTTACCCACAAACTTCCTCATACAGAAGTTCTAATTTCTCACAACACGATTTCTGTCTCTTATGATAGACTTTATGATAGACGTATGACAAGAAAAAAGAAACCAAACTTCACACAGAAGATCGCGTAGCCCCTCGCAACTGTTCCGGCACAGCTGGGCCGGTCCCCGCGTGTTAGTAAGTCCCGGCATGTTCCATCTTAAAAGCACCTGGGTAGCAGCTGGGAGGCTCTGTTAACATTTTAAAAGCCCTAAAGCCGAAAGCAGAGACTCTTCTGGTTCTTAATACAGGGCTGATGCCAGAGACGCGGAAAGATTAATTTCCACCTTCTTCAGGCCTATTCTTGACTTCAGCTTCACCTGTGGAAGATCTGCTTTCTGGCGAGCTTGGATCCCGGAAAGACGGGTTAGCTGGGCGCAGGCCTCGGGCTGTCGGCCACACTAGGTGCGGGACACTTCCTTGCGATGACGCAAGCCAGCGGTCTCAGAGCAGCGCAGGCCTGCGAGGGTTCGGAGAGCCTCATGGTTTCATTGCTACCTTGTTTGGGGAGCTGAGACAAACTACATTGTCAAAAGCATTTCTGAGAGGTTTATGGTAAAATGTTAAGTTGCTTTTTTTTTTTTTTTAAAGATTTTATTTATTTATTTGACACACAGAGAGAGATCACAAGTAGGCAGAGAGAGAGGGGGAAGCAGGCTCGCCGCTGAGCAGAGAGCCTGATGCGGGGCTCGATCCCAGGACCCTGAGATTGTGACCTGAGCCGAAGGCAGAGGCTTTAACCCACTGAGCCACCCAGTCACCCCAAAATGTTAAGTTTTATGTTGTGTGTATTTTAGCAAAAACTTTTTGTAGAAGGCTTATGAGATAAGTAGAAGATTTCACATACGTGATCTCACTTAATTCTCTCAATCTCCAATGGGGAAAAAGAAGACAGATTGTATAGATTATTAAACCAAGGCTCAGAAAGGTTAAGTGGCTTGTATTCTAACAGAGCTTGCCTTCCTACCTTCCCACAGCCTGCTGACCTGTAGATCACACACACACACACACACACACTCACACACTCACTCACATTCAGTGCCTGCATTGTCCCTCTGTTTTATTTATATTAGGTTTTCCTTATTGGGAGAAACCAGTTTCTCTTCACCGGGGAGATCTGTCGGTGTGATCTGTGGCAGGAGCTCCAGAGCCCTTTTAATTAGGAGGAAGTAGAGCAGAATGATTAAGAACACAGGAGCAGGATCTCCTGGGTTTGCCCCCTAGCTCCTCTACCTGCTAGCTGTGTGACTTTGGGCAAGCGACTTCACCTCGCGGAGCCTCGGACACCTCCCCATAAAAAGGAAATGCAAAAAAAAAAAAAAAGGAAATGCAAGTAGAAGTATGAGGGAGATGAAATGACGTAATACCTGTCAGTCCCTGAGAACAGTGCCAGGAACACAGTAGGCCTGCAGGACGCCCGTGGTTCCTGTGGTCCTGCTGCGCCTCACTTGGGGCCTCTGAGGTGGCATTCGAGACCCTCGGAATTTGGAGGGGGCTGTGGCTGGGAGGCTTACACACTTGGCTGGTGCTTATTATTGGGATGGTGGGAATGGCTTACCAATGTGATGAGAAGAGTGACTTGGTATACAAAGTAAAAGGATATCTCAAAATAGTCACATTTTTCTGACCGTCTCCCGCCCAGTTTGGCAGAATACCCCCATCTAGTGGCAGTGGAGCCCCCCTCCTAACACAGGATGAGCAGGGAAGGGGCAATGAAGGGAGATGTTATTTACTTCTACTCCTTATATATCCTTCCAGCTTCTTCCTGCTGCCCTGAGGCCGGGACTCCATCCTGTCGTACGTTTGAGTGGTATCACGAATCTCTTCGGCTCCCTCGTCTCGTTTTCTTCTTCTTCTCTCAGTGTCCTTACCCCCCAAATCTCTGGACAGAGTTCTCTGAGATTCTCACTTTGCTTTTTTAGGGCTGCATATTTATTTTGTCCAAACCGCTGACAGTTGGTGTTGGAACTCAAAGCTTTGGGTAGCCTCAGATGCTGGCTCGTTCCAAAGGAGGAGTTGGTGATGGGGGGAAAAGTTCCTTTTCCACACTCATCAGAGCTGTAGAAATAGCAACAATAGCCCCTGTTTCTTGAGGGTCTGTTGTGTTCCAGCCGGATGGCTCGTTCTCAAACGTTAGCTGGGCATCAGAAGCCCTAGACGGCTTGTTCAAACAGATGGCTCCTAGCGTTTCTGACTCAGTAGGTCTAGGGTGAAGCCCCAGAAGGTTCAGTTCGTGCAACCAAGTTTTCAGGCAACGCCGGTGCTCCTGGTCCAGGAGCCCCTCTCTGAGAGCCCCCGCCATAGATCATCGCACAACTGCTCAAGGGGTTCACATCATCCTCAGGACAACCCCGCGAACTAGGAATGATCCCCCCATTTTACAGACAAGGAGACAAAGGCTCAGAGAGAGAACAGCTTCCTGCTAGTGACGCGTAGCAAGCCCCAAGCTGGGATTTGCACTCAGCCCTGGCAGCCACTGTCCATCACCAAGCCACAGTGTCCCCCACATCTTACAGGTTGCATGGGCTTAAGAGGTGCACCAGGTCCTCTTCCTGGCTCATCGAAATGCGAGACTGGAGGAGCCTTTAGCCCCATTAGCCATTCCCCCTCGCTGTTTGGGGTCGGGCAGGGTGGGGGGCAGCGGTTCCTCTGGTTGAGATCCAGACTCCCAGGCAAGTGCTCTGTCCTCTATCCCACGTAACTTAATGTTCCTATTCAGGTGTTTGTTGGGGGCACCTGGCTGGCTCAGTCAGTAGAGCATGTGACTCTTGATCTCGGGGTTGTGAGTTCAAGCCTCACGTTGGGTGTGAAGCCTACTTTAAAAAAAAAAAAGTTTGGGATTCTCCTTTGAGAAGGGCCCGTGTGCAACCCTGATACTGCTCTTGGGGAGGGGGAGGAGGAGGGAGGCTGTGGCAGGGAAATGTGTGGAGGGCATGAAACAGTCCCCAACACCCATGGCAGATCCTAATCTTGTTTGCTGTCACCCTTCCCTGCCGTGTTCCCAGGGTGCTAATGCCCACAAGCGGCATCCCCTGGGCTCCTGTGGTGTCTGGCCAACACGAGGCACTGTGGGAGACCGCAGGGGGAGGATGGGAAATGCCAGGGTCCTTCTGCCCCTCCTTCTCTGTGGCTTGTGGTGTCTTTGGCAGTAGCTGCTGACCTCTTCCAGGGCTCTACCCACCCCTCTGCCCCCCCCACCATCTTTTGTTTGCCATCTCACCCATATAGCAAATTCCCTGGATTAAATTCTTTTCGTTCTAAATACTTGGATTGTTTTCTCTTCTGATTGGGTCCTGACTAATACAATGCCCACCCCTTGCCCAACACACAGGTTGTTCCATTCTAACCTAAGACATACTACTCTTTGTTATGATGTATTTGCACATGTGTCTTCTCCAATTGCTGGGACCTCTTAAAAGTAGGCGTCATATCTAATTCAGTCCCAAGTCCTTAGAGCCTCCCCAGTAGCTATGACTTGTGACATGCTCAGTTAATGTTTGATGAACGAATGAAAGACGAGGTGTGGCAGGGTCTAAAAATGCATGAGAAAAATCAGAGTATGTAATGGTCGAAATTTGTGCAACAGTTGAGAATCACCATGTGGAAATATGGATGTATGCTGCCCCCACCCCCAATTTAAAATAGTGATAATAAACCTGACGTGTATCGGCCAGAATGCAGATTTTTATTATTTTTATTTTTTTTGAAGATTTTATTTATTTGTTTGACAGACACAGTGAGAGAGGGAACACTAGCAGGGGGAGTGGGGGAGGGAGAAGCAGGCTTCCTGCTGAGCAGGGAGTCCGATGCGGGGCTCGATCCCAGGACCCTGGGATCATGACCCGAGCTGAAGGCAGATGCTTAAGGACTGAGCCATCCAGGAGCCCTGCATATTTTTATTTATTTATTTTTATAAATATTTTATTTTTAAGTGACCTCTACACCCAGTGTGGGGCTCGAACTCACAACCCCAAGATCAGGAGTTGCGTGCTCTACCGACTGAGCCAGTCAGGGGCCCCTGGCATACAGATTTCTACAGTCATAAATCTGAGGGTGTGGGTTGGTTATTTACTGCTATGTTACAAACCACCCAGAATTTAGTGGCTTACAAGAACTCGTGATTCTGTGGGCTAGTCTTTGGGTCGGCTTTAGCTGGTCTCCCCTGGGCTCACTCATCGCCCTCTCTGCAGTGGTTGGGCTTTGGCTGCCTGGTCCTGGATGGCCTCACTCACCAGTCTAGGGCCTCAGGAGAAACGGCTGACACAGCTGGGCCTTTCTTCCTCCCTCCAGGTGGAGTCCCATCCTCAAGGAGGCTAGCCCGGGCTTGTTTGAAAGGCAGTAGTGTTCTGAGAGGGTGAGGAGGGAAACTCGGAGACCTCTTGACGTGAAGGCTTGGAAATTATGCAGCATCATTTCCTGTGCATTCTGTTCCAAAGCTCGTCACTGACTCAGCCCGGATTCAAGAGATAGGGAAATAAGCTCCACCTCTTAATGGGAGGGGCTCCAAAGAATTTGTGGCCATATTTAATCAACGACACAGGAGTCTTAGTACAAAACATTCTTTATTAGAATATTCAGTATAAATGACCCTTAGGTAGAGCCTCCTGGAGTAGCTGTAAAAGGTGATTGAGTAATGGGGCCCAGAAACAGAACTACCCATGATCACTGATTTCTTAGTTCTTTGTGTGACCACCAGATGGCGGCATTGCTCAGTGGACCTGGAGTATTTCAAGGCTCACATCAAATTCCACCTGGAGATGCCCTTAAGGCAGAGGGAATCCAGGGGCGCCTGGCTGGCTCAGGTCGGTGGAGCATGTGACTCTTGATCTCGAGTTTGTGAGTTCAAGCCCCACTTTGGGTGTAGAGATTACGTAAAAATAAAATCTTAAAAAAAGACTGAGGGAATCCAGTGAGTTTGCCTCGGTGGATGATGGATCAGGACCCCTTGTTATTCTCATAGAACTGTTGTGGGAACAAGGATCACTGAAGCCTCTTCACCTCCTGGAGTAAGATGCTGTAAATGTCATCCCATCACAGTAGACACAATCACAAAGAAACATTGTAATAAAGCAACCTTCGCCTGCTCAGGAACTGCCTATTGAAATCATGTTGTATTGATTTCATTATAGAGTTGTAAATAATTCTATACCAGGGCTTTCTCTACCCTCTGCACCATTAGAGTCGTTTGTAAGCTTTAAAATGAGAGCGTATGCAAAAGCTGATGATGTCTGATTAAGATCTGTGTCTAGTTCATCATATTGTGCTGTCGGTCCTGGTTTGGGTTAGCTAATGTAGTTACATAAGGTGCCTGAGTCTGCCCACATATACTATGCACCTGCTAGACCAGCCCGTCAGCTGTGCAGAGGAAGGTGCATTCACCTCCCTCCTTCCCCTCTGGACTCAGAAACCTGCCGTTCCAGGTGCCCCACATTCGGGGCTCTGTCCTTTACTGAGCTCTTCCCATTTGGCGTCTCAGTAGTGTCTTCCATCACGTCTGTCTGGCTTGTAGGAAGGCACTTCCCCTCCCCCCCCCCCATTTTGTGGATAGGAAAACTACACCTAGGGGTCAGGAGATTTGCCCAAGGTCATAAGCGGCGGACCCACGGCTAACCTTGACTTTTAGCCTGGGTTTCCCTTGCTAGTTCCTAAATAGACTAAAAAGAGAACAAAAAAATTTCGAGTGAAGTAATAAAACTTGTTTTTAAGTTGACATGTTTAAACTCTAAGCTAATATGTCACATGTTTTTATTTATTGGCTTGCTCTATTAAAATGCAACCTATAATATTCAGTGTTTGAAGCAGAGAAATGAAACTTTCTCTTATGAGTAAGTGGATACAGTGGTGTTAACTTTTTTTTCCCCATCAATGAGAAAACAATAGGTAGCACTTGGCTTAGTAGTGCCGTGGCAAAAAGGCATTTCCTGAGATTGAATCAATGCCAAAACGAGACTCTGTTATGTTTTGTTGAGCAAAAGAACGTGGGAACTTTTCAGCCAAAATACAAGTTAAAACTATGAAAAATATAAATGGCATCCAGAATGCTTTGAGGTGTCCACACCAGTGCAGTCAGTAAGCCCCCGGGAAGGCTCGGACAAGACGTCCTGTCCTCAGAGAGTGCGCCGTCCAGATGCGGGGACAAAGACCAGCATGCAAGAAGGCACAGGGCTGTGCACCATGGGCGTTTCTGGAAACCAGATCTACCAAGGCCTGGATCACTCAGAGGAGGTATCAGCTGGAATGCACCTGACTTGGGCTGGATGTAGAAATGTAGAGGGACGGCTCTCTGTTGACTCTTAAAATTGCGGTGAAAATCCAGGCTCTTAAGATCAACTCTTATAATCACTTACCAGCTGTGCGCCCCTGGAATAATTATTTATATCTTCTCAGCCTCGGGGTGTGTGTGTGTCTGTGTGTGCATGTGTGTTGGTAAAATACCCAGAACACAACACTCACCATTTTAAAGTATCCAAGTCAGTGCCGTTAAGTACATTGCGAATGTCACCAGTGTCACCGCTCTCTAGTTCCAGAACATTTTCATGGCCCACAAAGAGGAGCCCGCACCCACTGAGCAGTCACTCCCTCGCCCCCCGGTCCCTGATCTGGTTCCTGTCCCTCTGGGTTTGTGTGTTAACGATGTTTCATGTGCCCGGAATCACCAGTCTGTGGCCTTCTGTGTCTGGCTTCTTTCAGTCCTCAAGCAGCATTTGTTTTCAGGGGCCATCCGTGTGTTTGGCCTCAGTTTCGCCTTCTGAAAACTTCCTGTGTTCGAGGCACTGTGGGCCATAACTAGAAGAATGAAATACGGTTCATGATACAGAAAGGAGCACCCAAGTCCAGGGGTGAAAGGCACATGTGTTCTTGGGTAAATGCAGGTGGTCTGTGGCTGACGAGCGAGGCCTGTGGGGAGACGGGGTGAGAGCTGGACCCAGCTCGGGACAGATGCCTTTCTGAGAAGTCTGGACGCAGTGACAAGTTGGAGCCCCTGGAGGTTTTGAGCCGAGGAGTGAAGCGTGCCCCCCTGCCCCCCACCCCCACTCCCCTCCCACCCCTCCTCCGCCCGACCAGGCAGGATGAGGCTTGGGTAGCGCTCTGGAGCTTCATCTGGGGCTGGGAGTGATTCGAGGGGAACAAGAATCATTCCGGCAGGGGCACCTGGGTGGCTCAGTGTTAAGCCTCTGCCTTCGGCTCAGGTCATGATCTCAGGGTCCTGGGATCGAGCCCCGCATCGGGCTCTCTGCTCAGCAGGGAGCCTGCTTGCTTCCCCCTCTCTCTGCCTGACTCTCTGCCTACTTGGGATCTCTTTCTCTCTGTCAAATAAATAAATAAATAAAATCTTAAAAAAAAAAAAAAAAAGAATCATTCCGGCAGAAGTGCTGCCTGGGGCATCGGCAGGGGTAATAGCGCCTGCGGCTGAATTTGCCTTTGCCATTCCTGGTGGAGACAGACTCAAAAGACTCAGCCGGCATGGATGTGGGGGCTGTGGGAGAGGAGGAAGAGAAGATGGGCCCAGAGGGATCCAGGCCAGCGATCCTGCTCAGCCTCTCTCACTTTTGCTTTGTTCCGCCGTGGGCTGCTTGTATCCTGAGAGGCTAAGTCACAAAGCCACTTTAATAACACTGTAAGGGAAGGCTTTGTGGGTCTCCTTGGCAGAGCCCAGCTCACGGTTTATCCCCATTCCTCGCAGCTTGCCCTGGTCCTTCACTGGCCTTGCCAATGGCCATCCATTCAGGGATTTCAGTCCCTAGCCTTCATGCAAACTTCCTCAGGGGCTTGGGGCATTTCAGAGACTAAGCAGACTGTCCCTTATCCGTGGTCCCTGCTGTGACAGTACTTGAGGCCATCATGCCTGTCCCCATTTTGCAGATGAGGTACTTAGAGATGGAAAGGGTCCCTGCAATGATACTGCAAGGAAGTGACGGGGCTGAAATTTGAACTCAGGTCCTGGGCTTCAAGAGGAACACAGTCTTCTCTCCATTGCCCATGCCTGCTCTGGCCTTTGCACTTCTTGCTGCTGAGGTGGGGGTCCCTGCCTTCGGTCATTCTGATTTTACCCCAGATGTGCAGCACCCGGTTTCCCCTCTTCCTAGAAGTTTGCTCAGAGAGGCTGAGGAAGGCTGGGTGGGGCCACCGTCATCTCATCCCCAGACATTTGCATTCTTCCGTGTCCCTCAGGCAAGTGAGCGAAGGGTTGGGGGAACGACCCAGGAAGGCAGTGGATGGCTCGGTCAGTGGCAAAGGGAGCAGGAGCTTGAGGAGCGCAAGAAGGCAGGGTGGCCTGCGGTTCTGTTTCTCCCTCCCTCACCACCGGCGTTTCCTCGTCAGGACTGAAGGCGGTTCCTGGTGGATCTGCATGTGCAGCTCTGGGGGGCTCTGCTGGCCCCATTCCCAGGAATTGCATTCTTGCCGAGCAGCCAGAAGGTGTGTGGCATCACTGCAGCTGAAATGTAGGAGCAGCCCCCTCCTGCCTGTGGAGTTGCTGCTCCTTTTGTTTCCGGAAAAGTCAGTGAGCCATTCAGGGGCCAGTTAATCTCCAAAAAATCCTCATTCACATGGGATGAAGGAGGGAGAGGATAGTTTTCAGAGGGTAATCCAATCCCAAATCCCTGACAGAATTCACTTTTTAAAAACCAGCATCCTTTGTCTTTTTCATGAACTCTCAGAGCCTCAGTACCTGAGCCATCTTCTCCAGAAGGTTAAGTATGTACACACATGCACGCACACACACACACACGCACGCACGCACGCATGCACACTTGAAGAGTACTCATCTTAGAACCATCTAGCTGAAAAAATAGATAAATAAATAAATAAACAATTAATTAATTAATTGAAAAAAAAGAACCATCTAGCCAAATGTTGCTGCAGTATCTACTGTATTTGCTGGGGTCAGAGAAGCAGGAAGTGTTAAAAGAAACTGAATAGTGGAGTTTAGAAACATAAGCAGTAAGCAAACATTTATTGTCCATTTACTGTGTGATAGGCACTGTGCAACAGTGGATGGAAAGATATATGAGATTTAGATTTAGTCCTTGCTCCAAAGGAACTTCGTAGTTGAAAAAAAAATTTTTTTAAAGATTTTATTTATTTATTTGAGGGAGAGAAAGAGCACGCGTGCATGTGGCGAGCAAAGCAGGGAGCCCGACGTGGGGCTCAATCCCAGGACCCTGAGATCATGACTTGAGCTAAAGGCAGATGCTTAACTGACTAAGCCACCCAGATGCCTCAAGAGCTTGCTAGATGGGAAGATGTCATCTGAGAACATGAAAAAAGGCAACTGCCATCCTATGGCCAATATCATGCTTACTAGGGAAACCTTAGAAGAATTCCCAGTTAGAGTCAGAAATAAGAGTAAGGATACTAGATATCACCACTGCTGTTCAGCGTTGTGCTGGTGGACCTAGCCAATGCAATAAGATAGGAAAAATAAATGAAGCATGAGGATGGAAAATAAGAGACAAAGTCTTGTTATATGAAGATCATATGATTGTGTACCTTCAAAATTCAAGAATTTTCAAAAGTATTACATATAATAAAAGAGGTAAGCATAATTGCAGAGTACACTATCAACATACAAAAAGCAATAGCATTTCTGTAAAACAACAGTAACCTATAGGAAAAAAGGATATTGTTCCTAATAACAACTAAACTGTATGGTACCTAGGAATAAATGAAATAAAACATAGACAAGGCTTTGATGAAGAAAATCATAAAAAATTATCAGAGTATATAATAAATGGATAATGGTATTTTCACAGATGGGACAACTTTTTGCATAAAAGCATCTAAGACAATTCTGATCAATATTCCAATAGGATTTCTCTTAGAACGACACAAACCAATTCTGAAATTCATTTGGAAGAGTAAGGTACATAGATAGGTCTGATACTTCTGGGAAAAGAAAAAGTTCTAAAGAACAAGGAGATCAATAAAACAGATTAGAGAGCAGAGAAACAGACCTAAGAATCCCTGTGAACTTTTGGCATGGATAGCCATGTATTATAAACCAGTGTGAAAGGCTGAGCTCTTCAGTGACTCATGCCAAGACAACTTGCTTTCTATAGAAAAATATTAGATCCTTATCTCATAGGATACATAGAGATAAATTTCAGCTTACCCTAAATGTGAAAATCAAAACTTTGACTCTGTTAGAACATAATCCAGGGGAATATCTTTATGACCTTAGGGGTTAAAACTATATTTTTTTAGAAAAGACATCCCCCCAAAAAACTCCAATGACTCAGAAGTGAAAAGGTCGATAAATTTGACTGTGTTAAAGTACCATGATTTACGGATGTATAGTATGAGACTATGGCTTTAGAATTATCCACATAGATGTTGCCTCTGGACAGAATGGGAGGGAGGAGAAAGAGATGTTTATCTTCAATGTTAAAATTGAGGAAATGTTAACCTTGGTTAATTCTGGATGGTGGGAATATGACAACTTGCTATATTTATCCATATTTTTGTATTAAACTTTTTTTTCAAGAAAACACAACGAATGCTCACTTCAGCAGCACATATACTAAAAAAAGAAAGCACAAAGCAACTACCGACCCAGATCAGCATGCCGTGTAGAAGCTATAGCTGTATTAGGGAGATTGCCTGGCCCCCAAAAGTCTGATTCTGGCCCTGGCACTGTCATCACCAAGCTGTGTCCGAGGGTGAGAATCTTCCGTCTCAGGGGCTTTTCACTCTGGAAAACAAGAGGATTGGACTGATCATCAGCTAAGGTCCTCTCCCTTGGTGGCTCTCACATTCCCTCTTCTCTCCGTGGGAGAGGTTACCAAGGAAGGAGGAGCAAAGAAGGAAGAATGTATGGGGAAGAGCCTTCTCATAAGCATCAATTCGGTATGAGTGCACAGAAGTGATTATCATTACATTCAATTCATACTTGCCTGACCTCTTAGCTCATAGGTGCTGCCTGATGTCTCTGAAGCCCTAGACTTTTCTGTTTTCCTTGGCAGGGTGGATCTGGGTGCCCTGTAGTGTGCTCCCTACCAAGTGGCAGAGATTCTTAATTAGCTGGGACCGAGTAGGAGTGTCATGCTGCTGACGTTGATGTACCTGCTTAATTGGACTCCATTATTCTCCATTATTCTCCATTATCGCTCTGGAGTCATAGTCTGAAAAAGAGCCAAGAAATACACCCTGTATGGTACAGTGTTGGGAGGGTGGGCAGGGAGGATGGATGTCAGGGCTGTCTAGGGAGATACCAGTGTCTTGGTCAAGATGGTTGTCTCAAGATGGTTGTCTGAGGGCTGATAATTTGGAAACAGAAGCCTTGGAATCCTGCCTCCCTTACGGATCTGCAGGCCTGTCTGAGTTTTCCCATCTGTGAAATGGGGTTGACTTGAGGAGACCAGAGTGTGGTAGGGGATCATTTCCTTTTTGCCTGCAGAGAGAGGGCTTTGAAAACAAGAAGGGAGGAGTTGGTGCAGTTTTCCATTGAATATTTGGAATTCCAGTTGTCACTGCTCTCAATCCAAGCAGGGAGTGCAAACGAGATCTTAGTCATCTTAAATAGTGTGTGTGTGTGTGTGTGTGTGTGTGTGTGTGTGTGTGTGTGTACAGATTCCTCAGGCTTTACATGATGTCCCCGTAAAACCAATCTGGGTGCAAAATGACACGCAAAATCAGAATTGAAAGGCAGGGAATCCTCTCGTGACTCCTCTTTGCCACAGGAATGAATTTTAAGAGACTAGACTGAGTATTTAAATTGAGAGGCAGTTGTAGCAGGATCCCATTGGGGGTGTAGACACACATATTCCCTCTGTTCACCTCGACCTTCCCACCGCATGTACTAAGGACATTTTCTGTCACAGCCTATCTCCTATCTTATCCTCCCTCTTCTTTGTTTCTCCCACTCTTCATTTCATTTGAACATCTCCCCTTTGCATCTTCTGGGTTCTTTCCCTGCAAAGTGGTTTGAGAAATAAGGGGCTTTCGGAGGCTCCATTCTGTGGTCACAACTGTGGTTCTCAGGATATGCCCTAAAATGGACCCACTAAGGCTGTCCATGACCTGAACCATTCGAGAGAAAATGGCCACACCTTTTGAAACCCACGGTTCCCGACGCACTGGCTGGGACTTGACTGTGCAAGTTTTAACTTTACCACCAGCTTGCTGACGTCCACGGAGAGAGCATTCTCATGTAAGGGGGTTCCCTACAGTGATGGTGTTTGCAGGGCAGAAGCTGAGAGTGCGAGGGACCCCGGAAGAGTGGACATTGTCCAGAGGCAAACATAAAGCTCCTGTGTTTGCAGTGACCAGTGTTGAAAATCTTGTGTTTGTGGCAGTTGTTTTAACCTGTTAGACGATTGTAGAGAGAATTAGCAGTAAACGAAGTTGCTCTTTAAACATGTATTTGTATTAAGAGGAAGCTGGTTTCTTAAAAACTGCGCAGATCTACTTCTTAAGCCACTGCTGCCGTTTGTGCCTCTCCTTCTTCACTGTCCCTGCCCAGCCCCCTGGGCTGGGCGATGCTTCCTCTCAAGTTTCTTGGTCTGGGGCAATGGCTGCTCCCCATGGTGTGGTGCTGTTTCCCAAAGTGTGATGCATGACTGGTGGTTTTAGCAGCATTGTTTTCTGTAAGCATCTCCTTGGGAAGCTGCCCTCAAGTCCAGGCTTGATTATGTGTCCTGTTTTTTTTTTTAATCCCTGCTCTTGCACCATCTGAATTGTATCATTGCATCAGTATTAAGGGAGATTTTGCAGAAGCCCTGTTAATTACAGGCACTCACACTTTTCTGGCCACGAGCTTGTCTTTCTGAAATATGCAGAATAGAGTCCTCGGTATGCAGGCTCAGTTCTGGGGCTATCTCAGTGCAATAGATACAACACTAGGAAATCTTTCTGATGAATTTGTAACATATGGAGTGGGTATATGGGGGGAGGTGAGTTAAAAATAGAATTTGCTTTTTTTTGAGAAATAGAAGTAAAAGTAATTTACAATTAACTCTCTGGATGAAATCACTATGGCCTTGGATAAACCAATCAAGTTCATTAGACTTTAGTTGCATCATCTGCGAACTGGGTATCGTAAGCGTTTACTTGGCTGTAGACAGAAGGCTGGTTGAGATGGTCTCTGGAGAACTCATTTATGGGGTTTTGGTTTGCTGAACACTGAGCTAAGATAGAAAAGTCTGGACATGGAGTATAGTTGCAAGGGATAAGTATGTGGTTGTTGATGTTTTTTCAATCGTTTTTAATTGTAAAATAAGGCACACACACACCCAAATTTTTGAAGTATGTATACAGAGTTTAACAAATAAGGCAAACACTCGTTTAGCCATCCTGGGGCAATAAATGGGATGCTTCTGGGTCCCAGAGGCCTCTGAATGTCCCTGACCCCCCCCAGCCTTCTTCCTCACTTACACTTTTATGGTAACTTCCTTGCTTTTGTCACTAGCTTTCCTACCTCTGTTTCCCTCTATTAGGAAAGTCATACACTCTGCTCTAAAACTTACAGTGTTTGTACTTGAGGTAACGTTCATTTCCCATTGGGTAATCCCAGGCCTTCGGAACACTCTAAAAACATTTACGCCTCCGACCTTATCTGCTGTCATTGCTGTGTGTTTTCATTCTGTATAGCTTAAAGAACACCACGAAATATTTTGTCCTGCCCAGTCACGTTCGTTGAGATTTAGTCCATGCATTCCTCCCTGCTCTTTGCTCTTCCTTCCTTTTTGTGTTGCCCGCCTTCCATCTGGCATCACTTTCCTCCTGCCCGACGTGCAACCTGTGGGGTTTCCTTTGCCAGTAGTGAGCTCTCCCAGGTTTTGTCTGCCCGAGAAGTCTGGAAAGCGCCTTCATCATAGAAGGATAGTCTGGGTAGATGTGCTTGTCTCCCGTGGCTACTGCAGCCCGCTGGATGACTTAGAACAGCACACATTTATTCTCACGTGGCTCTTGACTTCATTTCCCTGGGTTAATGTCCGAGTGTCAGCAGCACTTTGCTGTCTTGGAGGCTCTAGGGCAGAATCGTTTCCTCGCCCTTTCCAACCTCCAGAGCCATGTTCCTTGCCTGCCTTGGTTGGCGACTCCTTCCTCCATCTCCGAAGCTAGTGTTATAACATCTTCACATTTTTGTCTTCTTCTCTCACACACCTTCTGCTCTGTGTCATATCTCCCCCAGCCTCTCTCTTGTTATAATGCTTCTGATTGCATTTCAGGCCCACCCACATAATGTAGGATAGTCTACCCAGCTGTGGATCCTTCACTTAATCATTCTACAAAGCCTTTTTTGCCCTATAAGGTAACATCATGGGTTCCAGGGATGATGATTGACAGTCTTTAGGGGCCATTGTTCATCTCTGCACAGGAGTGTATGAAATTCTAGGTTGGTCATTATTTTGTTTCAACATATTAAAGATACGATTCAGGATGCCTGGGTGGCTCAGTAGGTTAGGCATCTAACTTTGGCTCAGGTCACGATCCCAGGGTCCTGGGATTGAACCCTGCATTGGGCTCCCTGCTCAGCCAGGAGCCTGCTTCTCCCTCTGCTGCTCCCGCTACTTGAGCTCTCTCTCTTTCTCTCTGACAAATAAATAAATAAAATCTTAAAAAAAAAAAAAAAAAAAGATACAATTCAACTCTCTTTTGGCTTCCATTTTTGATGTTGAGATATCTCATTTCTCAGCCTTATCGTTCGTTTTAAGGTGATCTGTATTATTTCTTTAAGATTTTACTCTTGCTTTTGATCACTGTGATGTGTCTTGGTGTGCATTCCTTTCTATTTAATTTCTTTAGGCTTCTCCGGGTCTTTTGAATCCATGGTATCTTTCAGAAGTTTTGGAAAATCCTCAGCTCATCTTCCCAATATTATCTCAGTCCTGTCCCAACTCTTCTCCTCTTCAGAGACCCTCCCCCTACCCCAGCCAAATGTACGTTGGATCTTTTTACTGTGTCTTCCATGTCCTAAATCTACTGTTCTGTGTTTTCCATACTTTTGCTTTTCTGTGCTCTATTCTAAACAGTTTCCTCTGATCTAACCTCCGGTTTCTAATTCTCTCTTCTATTTGCTTTTAATCTGCTGACAGCCGCTTCTGTTGAGATTTTAATTTGTTACTGAATTTTTCCTCTCTAGAAGTTCCATTTGATTCTCTCCCAGATCTGCTAGGTCATTTTTTACAATTTTTTTCCCTCCTGCAAGTGTTTGCAAACTTGCCGTTTCCTTTTTTCATGTGGTAAGCATATGTAAGCTTAATGAGTCTGTGTCTGAAACTGTCCAGGTGTTTTTCTGTACTCAGTTGTTTATACTGTTCTCCCTGAGGCTGCCTGATTCCCTATGCATCTGATTATCTTTAACTGTTTTGCTGGTTATTGCCCTTAAATAATTATTTGTGGAGATTCCTTGAGGCTTGGAATAAGTGCACTTTCCTCCTTCTGGCTGCCTTTTAGGGGCACAACTTGAGGACCACTTTAAACCAGATTCATTGCCCATTCCTGCTGTATGTTCCTGGGGTGAAATGTGCATGGGGGTGGGTCTGTGCTCACATCTTCTCAAGAGTACTTTATCTCCCTTACTTTTCCTTCTCCTGCTCTGCTTGGGTACAGAGCAACCTTCTTTCTGGGCCTTTGGGTTTGCGGAGGAACAGGAGGCCACACATCTGTTCTGCTTCATCCTGATCCTGAGTCTGGAGCCCTTTGGAACCCAGCTTAATGCAGGGAAATGTATCCTGTAAGTCCTTACATCGAATGCACCCTGCGCCTTGCCTTCTGTCACCTGTACCCCTCCAGCATCTTCAAGACAAAAGCAACTTTGGCACTCAAATAATCCCCCAAACTCTTTGGGTTCAAGCTTCTTCCAAAATTGGCCTGGCAGGACTGAGCTATCTTTTCCACTCCTCATTGCCTTTAAGATGATTCCTGCAGAGTTGTTTTCAGCCAGAGGGTTTATCTGAATATCCCACTACTTAACCTGCCTTATGAGAAATAGCTATTACATTTTTATTGTATAAAATGATGCATTCGTGTTTAACAACTATGATATTTGCCTGTAGGCACTTTACAGTGCCAAAGGATCAAGGGAATATAGGCCCACAAGTTTTTATTTGTTCTAAGACATTGGTAGTAACCGTTTGGAAGACTGATCTGGTGTAGACTTTGGGATAAAAACATGAGACTTCTGACGGATGGTGGAGCCCATCCTGCTTGACGCTACTTGTTCCTTCCTCAAGGGGTAACTTCCATTGGTTGGCCAGGAAGTTGCATCCTTGCCTTAAGAAAATAACCACAAAGAGAAACCACTCTTAGCTGGTTTCCCAACCACCTCAGCCTGGCCCTGTGCTGCCCTGGAGTGGCCAAGATCCAGCCTGTTCAAGTTAGGGGCAGCAGTGAGGGCAGCTGGCTTCGATTCAGACAGGAGAGACAGCATTAGTCAGCAGCCTCTCTTCGCATGGCCTGAGGCCCTAGCGCTCCAATGTGTGTCAACTCCTGACTCTGGCCATGGATAAGTGGGTGCGCTGGGGACAGGTTTGTGAATCCAGTCTTTGGCCCACCCCTAACATTACATTTTGACTAGCTGGTATTGGATCAAGTTTTTATAACTTTAAATCTTGAATGTCGAGAATGAATTTCTGACCCCCTGGTCCTCCTCTCCAAAATATGGTCAGAAATCTCTGAAATTATAATCAACATGGGGAAAAGCTGATAAATCATTAGTTGATTCAGAAAACGTTTGATGGACTTCTACTGTCTGGAATGCAGTGTGCTTGGTATTGTAGAGTCCTTGACATTAGAATGCTGATACTCTTGTCCCACGCGGAGAGCTCAAAGACCTAAGAGAGAAACTGAGATTTAGAGGGGACCCTGGGACTGGTTGTAAGTAACCTGTGATGTTTGTCACCCCATTGATTTGGCTGACCCGCCTGGTTCATACCTTTCCCATACCTTAGTGAGTATCCCTCCCAAATCTGGGCTCACATCAGTGAGAGTGACCTTCCCACCTGGAGGAGGACCATCCTTGGGTCAAGGTACAAAGGTGACTGTGTTTCTCTGTTAAAGACTCAGCAAGGGGTTCCTGGGTGGCTCAGCTGGTTTAGCAGCTGCCTTCAGCTCAGGTCGTGATCCCAGGGGCCTGGGATCGAGCCCCACATCCGGCTCCCTGCTCAGTGGGGAGCCTGCCTCTCCCTCTCCCTCTCCCTGTTCTCTCCACTCACGTTCTTTCTGCCTACCTCTCTCTCTTTCTCTTTCTCTGTCTCTGTCAAATAAAAAAATAAAATCTTAAAAAAAAAAAAAGACTCAGCAGGAGACAAGCTGGAGAAAGTCTGAAGTTGGGAACCAATTCTGCTGCCTGTCACCAGGCTCCAACCAGTCGTGGCCAACGAAACAAAAATTAATTCATGATTTATACAACAGAATACAAAAATAATTTCAGAATGGATATTGGAGTTTGATTAATAAAAAGTGGCTGTTCTTCTTACCAATTCTCTCAAAAATGCGTTGTCCTGCAATGCTCCTCCATGAATGAGGTTAGTGCATTTATTAGCTAACACCACTGAGCGAGCAGTTAGAGCTTTAGAAAACAACTTCCTTGTGAGCTTTTAAGAGGAAACCAGCTTAAGATTAGATTTGTTTCCTTAGTAGGAATTGGAGGGTACACTGCTGCAGCATCTCCAAGCTGCCCTTTGAGTGGATTGATTCTGAGCAGATCCTACCTGCTCATATTTTTGCTTTGTATTTGCTTATCATTCTCCTTTCATTGTGTGTGTTCTGTTTCTATGCCTCACTCCTCTGATTAGGGTGACTTCTGTATCCAGCTTGTTATGAAAGTTCGGTACCGTGACACGTAGTATGTTTTCCAATTCTTATATCTTTATCCTCCTCTAGTGTTTAGCCATGGGGATGATGTTTTGCTGAATGTAATATTCTTGCCATTCAAAAAAATTTTTTTAAAGATTGTATTTATTTATTTGAGAGAGAGACAGAGACAGAGCATGAGCAGTGGGGAGGAGAGACAGAGAGAGAGAAGCTGAGCAGGGAGCCAGACGCAGGACTCTAACCCAGGACCCTGGGATCATGACCTGGGCTGAAGGCAGATGCTTAACTGACTGAGCCACCCAGGCATCGCCTTGCCATTCAAAAAAAATTTTTTTTAAAGATTTCACCTATTTATTTGACAGAGAGAGAGAGAACAAGCAGGCAGAGCGGCAGGCAGAGAGAGAGGGAGAAGCAGGCTCTCTGCTGAGCAGGGAGCCCGATGTGGGCCTGATCCCAGGGCTCTAGGATCATAACCTGAGCTGAAGGCAAACACTTTAACCGACTGAGCCACCCAGGCAGCTCCGCCATTCAAATTTTAATTGAAGTTAACAGTAAAACAAAGTTGTAGTAGACTTCCTTCACCTTCTACTCCAGAGAGGACATCACAAAGCATTCATAGAGTATGCAGAGTATTAAAATATCAATAGGTCAGGGCGCCTGGGTGACTCAGTCGGTTAAGCATCTGACTCTAGGTTTCAGCTCAGGTCCTAATCTCAGGGTTGTGAGATTAAGCCCCGCGTTGGGTTCCAGGCTCAGCATGGAGTCTGCTTGACCTTCTTTCTCTCCCTCCCCTTTTACCCCTAACCCCTCTAAAATAATAAATATTTAAAAAATACTAGTCAGTCCTTAAACTTAGGATCCCATCCTATCGTTTAGTTTTGTATATGCACGTGGAGGAAGAGTGATCACGTGTTGAAGGGTGTCTAATATGTTTGAGGGCATTTTGATCTTTTGCAAAAGCAGAGGAGGACAGTAGGAGAGCTGGGCCCAGCCCTGTTGACTGACTGATGGAGGTGATGGAAAGCCACTGGGCTCCTGGGGGAGCATCAGGACCAGGCTGGGTTTCAGCCACCCTGCTTCTACCCGGGTGCTCCCACAACACCCAGCATCCCAAATGCTCTAAATGGGGTCCATGCTTAGATATTGTCTTGGTCCCTGGGAAGATAAGTGACAGCTGTCTTGGGTGGCTGGTGTCCTCTGACCCCACAGTGATGGAGTAGACTCATTTATTGAACAATATTGACTTGAGTTTCTGTTTGTGCCAGATACTGTTCTGGGTGTTAGACATGCAGCAATAAAAAGGGCAGAC
Source organism: Potos flavus (assembly GCA_028534135.1). Lineage (NCBI taxonomy): Eukaryota > Metazoa > Chordata > Mammalia > Carnivora > Procyonidae > Potos > Potos flavus. The sequence continues at coordinate 16,597,816 of CM052894.1, read as the reverse complement.
AAGCTCTTTGCTCTCATGGAGCTTGTATTCCAAGGCTGAGACAGGCAATAAAGTACGAAAGAAATAAGGTAATTTCAGATAGAGATAAAGGTAAGATAAGGGACAGAGAGTCACCATATGTCCTTTAGGTTCCTGGGTCTGCGGTGGCCTCTTTGAGAGGATGACAGCAGCACAGGGACCAGAAGTTGAGAAGGAGCCAATTACATGAAGATCTGAAGCAATGCTGTCCAGTAGAACTTTCTGAATGCTGGAGATGTTACATACCGAGCATGGTAGCCGCTAGTCCCATGTAGTTACTGAACACTTGAAATGTGGCTAGTGTGATTGAGGGACTGAGTTTTAAATTGTATTTAATATTAATAACTTAAATTTGAAAAGGTACATGTGGTTAATAGCTACTCTATTGCACAGTGCAAATCTGGAGGAAGGACTTTCAGGTAGAGGGAACAGATTGTGCAAAGGTCCTGAGAACCCAGCATGGGATTTATGTCTGGAAGCTAGATTCAGTCTTTAAAGAGCAACCCTGAAGGGGCGCCTGGGGGGCTCAGTCAGTTAAGCGTCTGCCTTCGGCTCAGGTCATGATCCCAGGATCCTGGGATTGAGTCCTCTATCGCATTGGGCTCCCTGCTCAGCGGGAAGCCTGCTTCTCCCTCTGCCTGCTGCTCCCCTTTCTTGTGTCCCTCTCTCACTGTCTGTCAAATAAATAAATAAAACCTTAAAAAAGAGCAATCCTGGAAAACTTAAAAATGCTTCCGGCTTCTGTTATGGGGGCCCCTGGAGAGCCTACTGAGGAACAGCAGTTACCCAGAAGGGAATTAAAAACCCCTGATCAACAAAGACCCAGCTTCCTTTTCTAGGAAGGGCCCATTCCCCCATCGTGTGACTCACAGCTCTTGACTGGTTTCCTCTGCTGACGGGTTGTGGCTGGCCTTTGTGCAGGAAGTAGCCATTCAAGGGCCGAGCTTGTTCATTCTGGGAACGAGTCCTGTCTGTTCTCTCCTTGCATCGTACTGTGACAAGAGACTGAAACCTCTGCCCAGCTCTGTCAAGGCATCACTTGCTGCCTTCCATCCATCCCAGGGGCCTGAGACCTCCTGTTTTCTGGCTGCACTTTTTTTTTTCCTCCCGTTGCTGAAGATGGCGTAAGTCAGGCCTGGTTATAAGGAGAAAGTGGTCTTGAGAGATCGTTTGAGCAGAGTTGCCTGGGGAGTGGGGGAGGGAGTGGCCACTGCAGGGACCAGCTTGGCCCGTGCTGTGTGGGTGGAGATTCTAGCCGGATTCCCAACCTAAAACAGAGAGTGCTGAGAATTAGAGGAGGCCCAGCTACACAGTCTGTCATCCTGGGCTAGCCTGGATTAGTCATTGGTTAGCATTCTCCTTGAACTTGCACACCCAAAAGAAAACACAGTTACTTGGCACGGCCCTGAGAAGTATAGGAAACTGAGCCAAGGAGATCGAAATGTTAAATCAGAGACCAAAGACCCAAGGCCACTTCCAGGGTTGTTCCGTGACCCTGCCTTTCCCCCTCTGTCCTGCCTGACTGCAGTTAGGTCCTCCTCCCCACCCCCAGATCAGCAGCAGTTTGGGGGACAGGCCAGGGAAAGGGTAGAGGCTGTCGACTTTGAACTGTGGCATGTACCAAGAAGCTGTCTTCATGTTAATGACTTTGATCTCTCTGCTAAGAAGTCAAAGGTCATGAAATGAACCTTTGTTTACCCCTGGACAATATGCCGCGTGTTCTGCCTGCTTTGTGCACGGTGCCTTCTTGGCATACAGGTGTGAAAACCCACCTGAGTCATGTGCTTTGGCCTTCGAGAGAGGATGAACATGGCCGTGCTTTGCACAGACGCCTCATTTTCCACGTGCCTTGCCCTTACCTTTGGCATATGGTTCTCCAGGAGAGAAGTGTCTGCCATGGCCAGGGGCTGGGCTATACTCCATAATATGAAGGAGTCATTTGAAGGTCCTTATAAGCTAGATGGGCACCATTAGCCCAGCTGAATTCATTTTCCCTAAAAAATTACTTCTAAAAAATAAACGTGTTTATTAAAGAAAAATTGGAACATTCACAAAAGGAGAACAGAGAAACAAGTTACCCGAGTTTCACTGTCTAAACACGACTGCCCCTTGTTGACATTTTCATGTGTTCTGTATTCGTTTTTTTTCTAAGGGTTATCTTTGCCTTTTGCATGTCTGTAACCATAATAAATATGCAATTTTGTGCACTGGTTTTTAATTTAAAATTAAAGGGTAAGTGGATAAACATTGTTTTTAATGGCTGCACGGCATGTCTGTAAGTTCCTGTGTACTTGACACTGGGGCGGTCCTGAGCCCCCAGGACTCGGTGACTGGCTAGAGGTCACGCAGTGAGCTGGTGAGGAAGCCAGCCGCCCACCCCGTGTTTCCCATTCCAGCTGAATGTTCCTTATGCTCACTGGTTCTCAGCCTTTCTCTGCCTTCACTCCTCGCACAGGAGCTGGCGCTATGTCCCTGCCACCTGTGTCTCTTGTTATGTTCTTGCGTAGGTCTCTGCCCCCACCTGCCATTGAGGATCACTATACCACCAAAGGGAGCATCTCCTCAGGAGTGGAGGCCAAATTACCCCTTTCCATTTTGTCACCTGAAGAAACTCAGTATCATAATGACCAACAGGAAATGTTTGGGCCAGATTTGCCTCCGGCTTCTCCCAACCCAAGAAGCTCCCCCCGATCTTTCCCATGCCCTCGCATTAATGCCAGCTCTGCAGCAGGAGAAAGAATGGCCAAAGGAAACAAGGACAGGCCTGGATGTCCTGCAGAGGGTCCTGGGCTGTGATGCTCCAGGATCTGCTGCGGCAATGCGGACGGATGCCGGAGCTCCCACCCCGGAGCTCCTCCCTCTCTTTTAGGACTGGCTTCATGGGCATGTGTTCTCATAACGCCCTTTGATTCGAAGGGTTCTACACTTAATTTAATGCTCTGCTATTGCCATCTTGAAATTCTTGATAATTTTTGAACAAGGACCCTGCATTTTCATTTTGCACTGGGTTCCACATATTATGCAGCCAGTCTTGTTCTCATTTGACTTGGAACACACCTTACCTGCCTCATTCATCTTGTTTTATTCTGTTAGGTACACTTATGACTCACCTCGCACCTTGGGGGATGTTTTAGTGGAAGGACAGGCCTTTGGAATCAAATAGACCTTGTTTCAAATGACCATAGATTGACTTTGGGACTTTGGGTTAGTTACCCTGTCATTTTGGAGCCTCATTGTTCTCATCTGTAAAGTGGGCAAAGTGATCTTAAGTTTTTAAGACTTGTGATGATCAAGTATGTGAAGGGGGTAACATAATGTCTTGTGCATCCACACTCAGTATTACCTTGTGTTCCTCCTTCCTTCCTTGCCTGTCACACTGTTGTGCTCAATATGTGCTTACTACATTGCAGTTTGTGATGATCAGCTTGTGCCTCTGCATTTCCAGATGGGGCCACCCTTTGTGTCCTAATCTCTGGGTAAGAGCTAGGGTCACACAATTAGAAGGGCCCATTCTAAATACTGACTTTTCTTCTCCTTCAGATTTGGGGAGATGTGTGTGGTGGAGCGCTTTCTTTCTTTCTTTCTTTCTTTTCTTTCTTTTTTTTTTTTTTAAGAGAAACAGGTTGGGGGGAAGGGGCAGGGTGAGAGGGAGAGAGAGAATATTAAGCAGGCTCTGTACTCAGTGTGGAGCCTGAGGCGGGACTCGATCTCATGACCCCGAGATCATGACCTGAGCTGAAATTAAGAGTCCAGTGCTTAACTGATCTAGGTGCCCCGCTGAAGCACTTTTCAGTAAACTCTTATCCTAAGAAAATCCCCAGCATTGTGAAATAAGACAGAGACCCAGGAAGGGCAAAATGTGCAGTCGCTGATTTGAGCTGAGCCTTGTGCCTTGGGGAAACCTGGTAGATCATGGGCGGGACCCACAGCCTGAGCAGAAATGCAGCTGCGGCTAGGTTGGCTGGCTCCTGTAGGTCAGGATCTGGGACTGGCGCCTTGGGGTGTCCGGGACTGAGTCGGCGGCAGAGAGCCAGGCAAGCCTGGGGCAGCCTGTGGGCTATGACTAAATTAGGAAGAAAGAGCCCCCAGGCTCTCCCCGGAGCTCACTGGGCAGGTGGGCAGTGCTCACGCCCCTGGTGGGCAGCTGGAAATGGGCTATGTGGACTGGCTTTCACTTTGACTTTTCAGTGGGCTGCAGGAAGGTCATACCCTGAGTCCTAGCAGAGAGAAGCTTCCCTCATGCCAGTCACCATACCTGCCCTCCCGCCCCACTGCCTTTAGGGGCGGATATAACATAGGAGAACCCAACGAGCTTTAATCCTTGGTCCTGTACGAGGTCTTTGGGAAGGTTTTACTTTGTAAAAAGCATACCCTCCTGAATAATTTTGAGAGGAGATTATATGAGATACTGGGCATCACAGATGAACACCAGACCATCCAGACAGGACCCACTGGGCTGAGGGCTGCTTTACACATCGTGGCAGCGAGGTACTCGTGGACAGCTGGTTTGGATTTAGAACCTTGCCAAAGGGGTAGTTTGGTTTGACTGTTTAAATATTATAGGATGAGATTTGGAAACAGAGGAGGAAAAAAGTGGCAGAAGAACACGGGCTCCTGGAGAGAAAAGTGAGCTGGTTCCTAAGTAATTAAACTACAACTCAGGTGAAGCCCGTCCCTGGACCCCGCGGCTTCATCAGCTCCTCCCAGAGAGGGGCGTCTTGACTTTCTTCTTCTTCTTCTTCTTCTTCGGTTTGTGTTGTATTTTCTGTAAGACTGCTGGAAGGGCTTTTAGCATTGCAGCAGTTTCTCCGCGGCGGTTCTGTTGATGTCCGCGGCTTCGGAATCCTCGGCTGCAGGGCCTGTCTTGACTATTGCAGGATTTTGGCAGCATCGTCCAGTTCTGACAAAGAAAACACCTCCAGCACATCTGGGGGTGGGGTGAGTTGGCGGGGAGTCACCGAGGTGAAGAGCCGCTGCTCAGAGCAGAAGACCGTCTATTTTTCCTGTTCAGAAGTATCGCAGTTACCACCGGGCAGGTGAAATGATGGGGTCACCTCACCCCATCTCCTGCTCCATAAACATAAAACCAGGACGGGGCAAGCTATTCAGGAGGTTCGCTGGTCGGGAGTCAGCGTGTCGTGCTATCTGATGTGGCTCCATGGCTGAATGTCCACCTTCGGGACCCGAGTGTTGCCCGTGAAAACCCAGAGTAAAAAACAACAACAACAACAAAAAACAAGCAAGTAAACAAACAAGCTACCATCACTCCCACCACCACCACCACTGAAAAATAGGAAAGTAACCGGGACAGGAGGCTTTGGGGTTTTACTAAAAGCGGTTGCCTCATTGGCGCAAGACCCCCTCCTTCAGAGGCGCTCTCAGGAGGCCCGTCCGAGCAGCGCTGGCTGGGGCGTTGGTATGTGAAGAGGCTGAGAACATGTGGCATGAACACGGACTGATATTGTTTGCCATTTAACTCAGCATGTGTAATGCAGCAGGAATGGCTCCTGGTGGCATGTGACTCCCCTTCCAGCCTGGGGCACGCGGTGCACTGGGGCCGCTCTCTCTTTCGCTCGCTCCCTCGCCCGCGTTCCCCCTCCTCTGCCCCTTCCCTGACTCGTGAGCGTGTAAGTGGACGCTTGTCATGACTGGCAAGCAGAAAGCCGGTAGAATGTCACTGGAATTTTCTAGGAAGGCACATGAGCAACACCCAAAATGACTCCCGGCTCCGCTGGCCTCAGGTGAGCGCCTGGGTCTTTCTCAGAAAGGTAAGGTTGCATGACTCCATCCCACCTTTCCCCAGCACAGGAAGGAAGCCGAGGGTTTTCTTCCTATTCCCTAGTCCAGGCGGCTCTTCTGACCATGTTCTTGGCGCTAAGCATCAGTGCATGAGTATGCGATTTGTCTGTATCCCCACCCCCTCCTGTTTAAAAAAAAATTGTAAGAAATGACTCACAATGGCAGGGTAACATGTGACCTCAAACAGCTCCTCATGACCCCAGTGAAATCAGCGATCCCCATGTCAGGCAAGTCTAGATGCTCTTTTTACGCTGGTTACTAAACTCTTTGAGAAAGAAAAGTTGCGTGGCTGCCGGAAGACGGATTGCATTATCACCAGACCCGAGGGCATGGAAGGGGGCATTTTTGGAATCCTGAAGCCTAACGAGTGACGGGGGGGTTTCTTAAGGCTGAGGTGTTGCGTGTTGATGGCTGGAATTTGTCAGCGATGGAAAGGGAACCAAAGGCGTTTGAAGTGTCTTGTGTCCGTTGAGGGGAGAGTCAGGTTTAAGAACCCGGAGCGGGAGTGCTGGGTTAGAATTCAGAACCTCGGGATATTTTGCCAAGGAGGGCTTGGAAGGTTGCTTCTAAGCACCTCTGAAGGAGCCGTGATACGCACTTCTGCAACTATTAAGTATCTTTAAGTAAAGTTATATTTCAAAACAAAGCTATTTTAATAGTCCCCAAGCAAGCAAGCTAGTGTATAAACATCTGTTGTGAGGGTCAGGGAACGTATTTGGACATGAGTGTGATGATCCGTGAGCAGGCTCAAGCACAACCAAACATGACTCACCTCATTTCTTTATCTGATGCAATTAAAAGCGGCTTTGACATGTTCGGGAGAGGACTACTGGTTTTCTTCTTGCAAGTGTGTAAAAGCAAATCCATATGCATAAAACGGTATGTAAAATGGCGTGTGTGATGTGTCTTACCTCGTGGGAAATTTTTAACCTTAAAAAAATCCATCACGTAGCACTGCCTTTGGCTTCTGCTTTATATGGGTTAGAATAATTTTTTTCTTTTTTTTTGCATGCCTTCGCCAAGATGTCAGAAAATTGAAGGGTAGATATTTTCACACACTCGCCCCTCCCCCACATGCATACACTAACAGCTGCCACGTATGGTTTTGTGGAATTTGATCTTTTGAGCGAAATGACTTCCTTATTTTCCATAGTAATATCATAATCAATTTTACCCTAGAGGACTGCGTACATGTCCAGCGCTGGTTGCTCCTAATTAGCAATGCATGGCGCAGCAGAGGAAACTGCTGGAGAGCAGTTTTGAGGGAAAGAAAAGTCAGCCATTGAGTTTTAACCATTCTTTCTTGCCTCAGCCAAGGCAATTCTCAGTGTCTGTGGATCTTAACCACAGGCTTAGTTTGTGGGGATCTGAGAAAATATCTAGAATGGCACGTGCAAAAGTAACCAAGATGGCTACATCTGACTGTTGCTGTTTTTTGTCTTTTATCCACTCTCTTCAGTAGCTTTCCTATGGCCACAGCTGTGTAACATAGAGACAAAAGCCGGAAGTAACCTATATATAATATTCTCTGCCTTGGGTGGCACTTGTATTTTGTTGTCTGTAGTCAGAAACGTATGTATCTTAAGGCACCAGAAACCTCCACCCGCTTTGGGAAACGGATGCTTTCTCAAATAGATATTTACACGGTATACTTATAATGTTCCAATCTTAATATTCTCATCTGCTCTAAGGAATTTAACAGAGTTAGACAGTGTACGTTCCCAACACACACACAGGAAACATATATGTCGTACTTCACAATGACCCTGAGCAAAATGTGTTCAGTGCTTCTGATTTGCCCGGCACTAAGCCAGATAGACACTCAGGAATTTGAAAGATTTTAGGATGTGGATGATGTCTTCAAGGTGCTTATGATTTAGAAGGCAAAAGGCACCCCCGGCCATCGTCCTCCGGCTCTCTGCAGCAGAGACTTTGTGGGCACTGTGGAGAAAGTCTTGCCACAAAAAAAATTTATCGAGCCGTGTAAAAGTTGCTTCAGTGTATATAGCTAAGAAAAATTTATGGATTGCCCATTGTGTTTGTGACTCTTTGTGGGCGTATAAAAAGTTCAGTGTTTATTCTTAAGTATAATTTAAGACAAATGGTCATGCTGCTGGTAGTGACAAAAATGGCTTGTGGGGCTCAAAGTAATGAATGACAGATCGATTCTATCCCTTTGTAGATTGGCAAGTCTCAGACTTGGCTTCACAAAAGTTCTCCTGGGGAGCTATTAAAACTCCCAGTGCCTGGGGTGAATCAGAATCTCTGGAGATCTGATCCCAACATCAGTGTTTTAAAAACACCCCAGGTGATTACAATGTTGCCATTTGAAATTTAATGATAAGGATGATTTGCCAAAAACTTTTTTTTTTTAGCCTAGGGTGACTTTGAAAGGTGGACTTTCTCACAAAGTTGCTTGACTAAAGAATTTTTGGCCTTCTGGAGTCTGAGTCTTCTATTCTCTGCCTTAGTGAACCGGTGTCAATGAAGCTATGCTTTCTTCCTGTTCAACAAACCTGATAACATGACACTAAGCCAGGGGCACCTGGGTGGCTCAGTGGGTTAAAGCCTCTGCCTTCAGCTCAGGTCATGATCTCAGGGTCCTGGGATCGAGCCCTGCATCGGGCTCTCTGCTCAGCAGGGAGCCTGCTTCCCCCTCTCTCTGCCTGCCTCTCTGCCTGCTTGTGATCTCTCTCTCTGTCAAATAAATAAATAAAATCTTAAAAAACAAACAAACAAACATGATGCTAATCCAATCAACCAACTAATTAGATTACCTGAGGTTTTGTGAACCTTGAGTGTTCTGATTCCAGGAGGCCAAATGTTGAACACATTCATTGAAACTCTCTCTCTTTAAAGATTTATTTATTTATTTTAGAGAGAGAGTGAGAGAGCACAAACGGGGGGTAGGAAGAGGCAGTGGGAGAAGGAGGGAGAGAACCTCCAGCAGCCCCCTGCTTCGTGCAGAGCCCAATGTGAGGCTCCATCTCGCAACCCTGAGGTCATGACCTGAGCCGAAATCGAGAGTTGGAAGCTTAACTGACGGAGCCACCCAGGCGCCCCATGGATTGAGTCTCTTAAAGGAAGGTAGGTATGAGGGTAGCTGCGTATGCCCTTGAAGTTATTTTTGCAGTGTCTGAAACCCTTATGAAAAAGGAAGGCCCATCTTGGTGTACTGGTTGCCTAGTAGATAGAAGTGGCTTATTACAAATACAGTTGTTACTAAATTCTCTATAACTCACCATAGATTCTTAGAGTTGCAAGGTAGGTTCAACATATTCTAGTTTAGTGGTTCTCAAGGCAGAGCATCATTGTCCCCTGGACTGGTTAGAAATGCAGATTCTCGGGCCCCAACCCAGACCCCCCGATATAGCAGCCAGGGGTGAGCCCAGCATCTGTGTTTGAAGAAGCTCTCCTGATGTCCACCTGACTCTTAAAAAAGCTCTGGTTTCACCGTGTCATTTTACAGACAGGTCTGTTGAGTGCAGGTTAAATGCATCTCTCCGAAGTCACCCAGAGCTGGGGGAGGGTAGAGGCTGGAAACTCAGACCTCCCAAGGCTGAAATCTGTCACGATACCATGGCTGGATAATCTTAATTTTCCGTGTGCCATAAATAACAGCTTTAAGAAAACATCCACCATCCTCAAATCATATGGCATAAAGGAACTTTATTTATTTATTTTTTAAAGATTTTATTTATTTATTTGACAGAGAGAGAGAGATCACAAGTAGGCAGAGAGGCAGGCAGAGAGAGAGGGAGAAGCAGGCTCCCCGCTGAGCAGAGAGCCCGATGTGGGGCTCGATCCCAGGACCCAGAGATCATGACCTGAGCCGAAGGCAGAGGCTTTAATCCACTGAGCCACCCAGGCGCCCCAACATAAAGGAACTTTAAAAATGTTGTCTCATCTGACCCTCCCATTTCACAGATGAGAAAAGTAAGGTCTACAGGGTAAACTGACCACAAGGAGATGTACAGTTATTGGTGGGAAAGTCTGTTTAGTAAATGGGTCTACTTATGATCAAAAGAGTGCTACACCCCCCCACAACTACCCCACACTGCCTATTGACTTTTATATGGACTCCTGTAATTTGGCTTAAGTCACATTGGTTAAAATGTCCAGGTTAATAGTCAGGGAACTCTGGGAAAACATCGCCTCTATTGACTGAGAATCTTAATTAAAAAATTGTTCTAGAATTTTATTTTGATTTAAAATTGGCTTAAATTTTTATAACAATCCTTATACATTTACCAGAAAAACTTCAGTGATACAAACTACTGAAAATACAGTGAAGAGAACATAGAGATCATTCTGAGCATGTTTTATCTCAGAGTCGTGCAGATTAGACACATCTCAGATCACACACTAAAATTGCATCTTCTTCAGATTTCATTAAAAGGAAAAATGTGGCAACCAGTCTGTTCGTTGAATATTTTAGAATTTTATACTTGATGTGGTTGGTGGCATTTACATAATTTGGACAGTGTTTAGAGACTGAATCTAATCCACGTTCTCCGCAGAGCTTCCTCCTCAGACCCTGTAGCAACATACACATGGAACATCTAGCCAGGAAGCCACTCGGAAAGTGTGATACGTGATTGCTAAGTCCACACACACACACACATACACACACACACACACACACGGAATGGATGTGTATGTGTATAGAGGTGTTGGTTCCACACCCAACCTCGTACCAGGTGCTGTGACATGAAATGGAACACGTAATTCCTACCTTCGAAATAATCACGGGGCAGCGAGGACATCAGATGAGCAATTGCGTAGACAATTAGGACAGAAGGTGGTAGGAGCTAGGAGAGCATAATTGAGGCTAATGGAGCAGCAGGACAAGAGAGAAGAAATTAAATGATTTTATGCTGACTGGCCAGCAACATGAATATCTGAACCATGCCAAATATATAACAATAGTTTCTTTAAAAGCATTTCCAGGAGCTTAACAATAGCTTAATTTGTGAGAAGTAATAATAATAAATTATAGTTTATATTATTTTACAACATTTATTGTATATCAATC
>CM052894.1:16531712-16586464 GCA_028534135.1 Potos flavus | reverse complement strand
ATTTATTATTTATTTATATTAACACATAATGTATTATTTGCCCCAGGGTACATGTCTGTGACTCATCAGGCTTACACATTTCACAGCACTTACCATAGCACATACCCTCCCCAATGTCCATAACCCAGCCACCCTATCCCTACCCCCTCTACCCCCCAGCCACCCTGTTTGTTTCGTGAGTTTAGGAGTCTCTTATGGTTTGTCTCCTTCCTGATCCCATCTTGTTTCATTTCCCTCCCCCACTCCCCACAACCCCCCGCTCTGCCTCTCAAATTCTTCATATCAGAGAGATCATATGATAATTGTCTTTCTCTGATTGACTTATTTCACTTAGCATAATACCCTCTAGTTCCACCCACGTCGTTGCTAATGGCAAGATTTCATTTCTCTTGATGGCTGCATAGTATTCCATTGTATATATATATACCACATCTTCTTTATCCATTCATCTGTTGATGGACGTCTAGGTTCTTTCCATAGTTTGGCTATTGTGGACATTGCTGCTATAAACATTCGGGTACACGTGCCCCGGGGTGAACATTTTCTACCCAAGAGGACTGACGGAGACATCAAAAGGGATGACATAGGTTGAGCACTGGTCACACAGGAGCATCGCACACAGTAAACGTTAGGCTCTCTCCTACTCACCTTCCTCTCTACCATCTCCGCACCTCCTCCCTGCCTCCCACTGTTCTCTCAGACCAATGCAAAGTGCCATCCTAAGCAGAAGCTCTCTTTCCTCAAAGCATCTCCAAAGTGGGAGAGCTGTGACATGCCCACACTTTCCCTGTCTCCCCTTTTTTCCTCACTGGGCCCACCCCCAGCCTCTCTCTTCTTCATTTCATCAGACTTATTCTGTCCAGAGCCTGTGACAATGGAGACCTTGTCTGAAGGGTCCCAGCCTTGCAGTTTCTGCCCCAGACTCCCATAGGCGTGCGGAAGGTATTGCTTGGGTTGTCCACGGTAACCCCAGCTTCCAATGCTCAGTCTTGTTTTTCCTGTTAACGTTACCGTGTCCTGGGAATTCCAGTTCATCAACATCCCAAACGCATTTCCCTAATTGCACCCACTACCCAGAAGGGGAGTTGAAGACCCAGAAAATACGGTCTTACCAAAGAGCCCTGATAATAGTAACCACTATCCAGACTTTCTGGGATCGTGCATCGTGGTTTTGGTCAAGAAAGCACCATAACCAACCAACAGAGGTCAGACATGAAAGGCACATGTCAGACAGAGCACGGCCACAGTAAGCTTCCATGAGAGCCCGCCGCTGCCTACGACTTCAGGTGCAGAGTCTTCACTTGTGATTTTTTTGGTTATTCCTTATGCTAATTGGATTTGAGAGTGGATTTAAGGGAGCTTGATTCCTGTTGCTTTTGGATGTGAAATGAGAATTGGGATGAAAATGTGTTTGGCACAAATACACATAATTTACTGTGGATGCAAATTTGAAGCCTGCTTTTTTTTTTTTTTCTTAATGTATAGAGTATATGGATTTGTTTGTGTCACTAATTTGTTGTTGTTCTTGTAAACAATGACCTTACCAAATCCAAGGTAGTATCTACTGTTGGCAGTGGTGGGGTGGGGTGGGGCGTGGATGGGGAGAGCAGAGACCAGGGGGATTTTAGTATGTTGGAATGTTTCCTATTTTAGCCTTGGTGTTGGGTACACTTTTTTGAATGTTTTAAATATTATATAATAAGGTAGAAATTTACATCAATAGTAAATGATTCCTTGACATTTTATTATGTAGATATATCGTAATTTACTTTGTTTAAACCCTCCTCTAACCCCTGTTATCGGAAATTGGTCATTTTCAACTTTGGGCTCTTAAATGATGTAGTATTATTTAACATCTTTAGGCATCAAGTTTTGTCGGCATTTTAGCTCATTTTCTTAGGACAGATTTATGGAGTTGAATTACTAGGTCGGAGAGTATGGCTAAAATGAGTGCATATTATCAGGCTCTCTTTTAACAAATTGCACGAGTGTAGACTATCACTAATAATGTGTCCACTCCACTTTATCTGATCAGTACTGAAGGCTATTACTAAAAAAAAGTTTGGTTTTTTTTTGCTATTTTGGTAGAGAAAATATTTTTGCTAATGGTTTTAGCTTGTATCTCTGATTACCAGTGAGATTGACCATTCTGTCATAAAATAATTTTTCTCTTGGAGTTTTAAACAAATTGGTATATGTGTGAGTACAGGTTTTCTGCAGGCTCGCTTGTATGTGGGGGTCGGTGTGGGTGGGTTTTAGAGGAGATGGGCGACCACGCATAAGCGAAGAAAGAGCCCGTTGCTCCCTGGGTGAAAGCTGGCTGTTGCATCTAGCCTTTTATGTTCCTGCAGTGCCGCCAAGCTCCTGGACAAGAACCCGTTCTCGGTCAGTAACCCGAACCCTCTGCTTCCTTCGCCTGCCAGCCTCCAACTGGCTCAGCTGCAAGCCCAGCTCACCCTCCACCGGCTGAAGCTGGCACAGACAGCCGTCACCAACAACACTGCGGCCGCCACAGTCCTGAACCAAGTCCTCTCCAAAGTGGCCATGTCCCAGCCTCTTTTCAACCAGCTGAGACATCCGTCTGTGATCAGCGCGCCCCACAGCCACACTGGGGTGCCCCAACATGCTGCAACCGTGCCCAGTGCCCGGTTTCCCTCTAATACAATTGCCTTCTCGCCCCCCGGCCAGACACGAGGCCCAGGGCCCTCCGTGAGCCTTCCCAGCCAACCCCCCAACGCCGTGGTGATGCATCCTTTCAGTGGGGTCATGCCTCAGACCCCCGCCCAGCCAGCAGTCATCTTGGGCATTGGCAAGACGGGGCCTGCCCCTGCTGCGGCAGGATTCTACGAGTACGGCAAGGCCAACTCCAGCCAGGCGTATGGCTCGGAAACCGACAGCCAGCCCAGCTTCCTGCCGGCCACGGCCTCTACCACAGGCAGCGTGACCTACGAAGGCCACTATAGCCACTCGGGGCAAGACGGCCAAGCTGCCTTTCCCAAGGACTTCTACAGACCCAGCTCCCAGGGGTCGCATGTGGCAGGTGGATTTGCAGCTGAACAGGCCGGGGGTGTGAAAGGCGAGGTAGGTCCGCTGCTGCAGGGTCCCAACAGCCAGTGGGAGAGCCCCCATGGATTCTCTGGCCAGAGCAAGCCCGATCTGACATCAGGCCCTACCCTGTGGCCTCCACCCCCCAGCCAGCCCTATGAGCTGTATGACCCCGAGGAGCCTACCCCAGACAGGACCCCTCCTTCCTTTGGGGGGCGGCTAAACAACAGCAAACAGGGTTTCAGCGGTGCTCGGCGGCGGGCCAAGGAGGAGCCGGCCCTGCTGTCCGTGCGGCCCCTGCAGGCTCACGAGCTGAATGACTTTCACGGTGTGGCCCCCCTGCACCTGCCCCACATCTGTAGCATCTGCGACAAGAAGGTCTTTGATTTGAAGGTGAGTCCTCCGAGACAGCCCGAGAGCCACGGCTGAAACCTGGGGGGGCTCACCGCCACAACCCAACGCTAGCCACTCAAGAGCTAGGAACGGTTCCGTCTGGGGACTCGGTGGCGGGATTTTGCCATCAGTACTCTGGATCAAAGTTAGAGATATTAGAACCCAAAATCATTCCAGAAATGTATCGGGACCACTCCCTTGCTTTAAGGCAAGTAAGAGATTCCTACCCAAGTTTATTGACGAGAAAGCTGTGGCCGAGTGGGGGTGGCCCCACCTGCGTGACAGAGAAGGGACCTAGGAACTGGTCGCCTGCCTCCTTGAGGAGGGCTCTTCCTCTGGGGTACGCTCAGAGTACATCGTACTGAGCGTGGAAGGGGAGGAAAGCACTGGCAGAATTTTGGATGAGGGCCAGAGAGCACGTCTCAGGTGAGACTGAGAGACATCATTATAGAGCGCCTCAGTTTCCCACCTGCAAGACGGAGATGGAACCTCATCCCACCTTCCCCGTGGTCATAAGATGCTTTGGGCCTGTGTAAGCGAAGGTCTATTATAGTATAAGCCCCACCCCAAGATGTATTAATGATGCAGTGAAATATTCCAAAGCAGTAAGAACTAAAACAGCTAATGTATTAAATCCTTTCCATAGGCCAGCAGTAACTCTGTGAGGTGGAGACTATTATTAATCTCATTTTGCAGATGAGGAAACCGAGGCCCAGAGAGAGGAAAGGACTTGTCCAGGGCCCCATAGCTAGAGAGTAGCAGAGTGGAGATTTGAACTTGGGTCTGGCGCTCCCAGAACCTGTGTCACTTAAGCACTGGGCTGTGTAACCTGTCTTCTCCCACATGGTCTGCAGAGCACAATGATCCCTGTGTAGTGGGAGTCACGCCACAGTGTCCTTCACCTCTGCTTGGGTCACACTGTGCAAGTTCATCCCTGCCACTCCGCGGGGGGTGGGGGGCAGGGGGGGACAGGGGCTGGCCGACTGGGAGGTGATTCGGATTTTGTCTCTCATAAGCTTTGCAGTTCACTGTGAGTCCACCTGCCAGATTTCCTCAACCAGTCAAAGAAGTGGGTAGAGTCTCTCTGGGGGAGGAGCGTGGGGGTGGAAGGTGGGAGGTGCCATGGCACCAAGGGTCCATTGAGAGGGGAGGAGGGACTCTGGCTTGGGATTCTGGCCTCCTGTCCAAGATGGGTGCAGGATATGCTATGCAGGTCTGGCTGATGGTGTGAGGGCTGGATGGACGGGAAGGCAGGTGTGGGGAGGACCCCAGGAGGGAGAGGGGCTGGCAGGGTTGGTCTGGTCTCTGGGCTCCGAGCCCCCCAGCCTGACGGGGAAGCCTGCCCTCATCCCTTTCCTTCTCATGGACTCAGTTCTACTTTGGTCACTTTTCCTTTCCTTCTGGTCTAGGACTGGGAGCTGCATGTGAAAGGGAAACTACATGCTCAGAAATGCCTGGTCTTCTCTGAAAAGTGAGTGCTGGCCAGGAGAACAGGTGCTTGCAGACGCTTAGCAAATATTCCTGGAGCACCTACGGCACGTTCTGTTCTAGGCACTGGGGAAGCAGCAGAGAACAAAACAGGCAACGCCCCTGTCCTCAAGGAGCTTATACTTAACATGGGGGGGGGGGCAGATGATAAAATAAGCAAGGGACTTGTATAGCATCCCCCGTGGTAAATCCGAAGCCGAAAAACAGCGTCAGGACAGGGCAGGAAGCATGTGTGCGCACACATGTCCCCTCGCGGGGGCTGGTCCTTGCCCTTTAAATAGGGTGGTTGGGGAAGGCCTCTCTGAGGACACTTCGGGAGGGAGTGGAGTGAGCCCAGGGCTGTCTGGGGGACGGGTAGTCCCGGGGCAGAGGGAGCAGCACGTCCAAAGGCCCTGGTGTGGCCCTGGGACGCTCAGGCAACAGTATGACGAATGTGAAGTGCTGGGGCGAGGAGCCAGGGAAGGTGCCCCGGCCCAGATCCTGAGCTCCTGGGCATTTTGTGAGGGCTTCATTTTGCTTTGAGGGTGACTGGAGCGTCGGAGAGCCGAACAGAGGAGTGATGCTCTCTGGCTCCACCAAACAGGACCGTGGCCACTGGGCTGAGACTAGGCAGGCGCAGGTCAAGGGCAGAGCAGTATGCAGAGCACTGGGGCCATCCAGGCAGAGAAGAGGGCATATGGCCCCGATGTGAACAGCAGACTGGACTTGAGTGTTTTGAGAAGAGTACATCGGAAAGGCTTCCCTTGCTTATTCACAATAGCCAACGGATGGAAGCCGCCGGAACACCCACTGACAGATGACTAGATTAATGTGGTCTCTGTGTACATTGGAGTATTATTCAGCCTCAGAGAAAGGACCTCTGACCCATGTGACAGCATGGCCGAACTTGCAGACATTGTGCTCAGTGAAGTAAAGCCAGTCACAAAAGGACAAATACTGGACGATTCCACTTACAGGAGGAAGCTAGAAGAGTCAGGTTCATAGAGACAGAAAGCAGAATGGTGGTTGCCAAGGGCTCAAGGGAGGGGATGTGGGGTGTTCGTTTTTAATGGGGGCGGTTTCAGTTTTGCAAGATGAAGAGTTCTGGAGATGAATGGTGGTGATGGTTGCACAACGTAAATGTGCTTAATGCCACTGACCTGTACACTTAGAAATGGTCAGGATGGTAAATTTTGTGTTACGTATATTTTATCACAACTTAAAAAATAATTTTATAAGGGTCTCCCTTTTCTGGCTCCCTCTTTTTTTTTACTGTGGTAAAATTCACTTAAGATTCACCATTTTAACCATTTTATTTTATTTTATTTATTCGTTTTATTTATTTACTTAATTAGTTTGCTCCACGGCAGCATGGAGCCCAGCATAGGGCTTGAACTCACGACCCTGAGATCAAGACCTGGGCTGAAATCAAGAGTTGAATGCTTAACCGACTGAGCCACCCAGAAGCCCCCATTTTAGCCATTTTAAAGTGTACAAGTGAGTGGTATTTAGCAGATTCACAAAGTTGTGCAAATATTATCACTGTGTAGTTCCTGAACATTTTCATCACCCCAACCCCCATGTCCATTAAATAGTCATTCCCTTTTCCCCTCCCTTATAGTCCCTGGCAACCACTAACCTGCTTTCTATCTCGTGGATTTGCCTCTTTTGGATGTTTCCTATGAATGGCATCATTTAATATATGGCCTTTTGTTACTGACTTTTTTCACTTAGCAAAATATTTTCAGGGTTCACCCATGGTGTAGCATATATAACCTTTTTATGCCTGAATAATATTCCATTGTATGTATGTACCACATGTTGTTTATCTATTCACCTTTTGATCTAAATTTGGGTTGTTTTTACCTTTTGGCTATTGTGAATAGTGCCACTATGAGCATTCGTGTACAAGTTTTTGTTTGAATGTCAGTTTTCAACTATTTTGGGCCTATGGCTACGTGTGGAATTTCTGGGTCATGTGGTAATTCTTCATTTTACTTATTGAGTTCCTGGTTCCCCTTTCCCACCCCTGTCCAGCGCTGGTATCCGGTGTATACTTGGTTCGGCAGAGGGAACACTGTGTTCCTCTCCCAACAGCACAGCCGTTTATAACCCTGCTGGGAACTCTGAAGGTGAGTAAGGCCCTTCAGGTCAGCAGCGTGAACCAGCTTCCCAAAGACTTATGATGTCATGTCTTTAATAACTAAACTTCCCTGCCGATGTGCCCTATCCTCCCCCCATCTATATGTGTGTGTGTGTGTATATATATACACACACACACATATATATATGTGTGTGTGTGTGTGTGTGTGTGTATATATATACATATATATATATAAAGCAAATAGATCCCAAGACACTAAAATGTATTGACCTCCTGTCTAGGCTCTTACAGACTTAAGGCTTTGTTGGTTATCAGCATGCCCAGGGGTAAAAATCATACCAATCACTAATCAATATATTAAGAGGACATTTTAATTTTTTTCTTCCAATTTATGTTCTAATAATGACTTTTGAAGGTAAACGACTAGGATTTCACACAGTTGGTGTAATTTATCATTCAGATTATGCCTCAAATCTCGGATCATCATATGCGGCCATTCCAGCAAGGTCATTTGCTCAATCAAATCCCGCATTTCCTTCAGCTGCGCCTGGGACAAATGTGAGTACAGAAGCATTTTCTCCATTGCCATTGTCATTGTCAAAGCATTTGTATCACCAAGCTCCGCCTGGGTATAGAGGTACACAGAGGAGAATGGGATGAAGCTGGCGCAAATGTGACTCTGTGTAGTGCAGGAAAATGTGTCCCTTGGGCAGAGGTTGACAGCTGTTTAATTCAGCTAGTATTGAAACACATAGATAAAAAAAATTAACATACATTATTAAAATGAAAAGTGTGCCGAGACTTTTTAGCATTCGACATTGGTTCGGTGGTGGCGGGGGTGAGGGGGAATGATTTGAGCTTTTGTATGTGTGTGTGATTTCGAGACTTTTTGATATTTTATTCAAGTTGGTTATTTCCTACGAGTGGGTAATTCTGAAAATTGAACCAGAAAGAGAAAATGTGTCTGAAAGTAAGGACTGTGCAGTCATGGTATTTGTTGGCCCTTTGGGGGAAATAATCGCTTCTGTGAAATCCTTTGTTTTTGGTTGTGTTTTCGTTTCTCTCTCTCTCCAACCTGCTCTTCAGTCCCCCAAAGCTCCACTCCTCCTTTTCCCACTGATGGTGACAGTTTCCTCTCCCTCTTGGTTTTGCTGTTCGCCCACCGCGTGTAGCCTCTTTACCCCCCGCCCCCCCAAGCTGTCAGGCACCTCCCCTCCTGAGAACACGAGAAAGGAGGTGGGAGACGCAGAACCAGACCAACTGTGAAACAAAATGTGTGTGGCCTGCTAGAGGCTGCGTGTCCATGTGTTTGTGGCCAGGCCTGTATTTCTTCCAGTTTGTGGTGTGAGCAGCTGCAGCCCCTTCCTCTCCTCTCCTGTGACCCCCCGAGCACCAGCCCCTGAGAGTGGGCCTCCGAGTGCCATGCCTCGCACACTGCTTTGGGAGGGCAAGCTGAGAAGTGTAGGTGTTAGGCCCTGGGGGATGAGTGAGTGGGGAGGCCTGCCTGGGCGGAGATTTCTGTTCGTTTGTGTCTGTGCGTGTGTGATGTTTAATGGGAGAAGTGCTCCAAGACAGAGCTCTGGGCGCACGGCCCATGCACGTTTCGGTGAAAGAGAATTTTGTGGTTTCCCTCTCTGCTCTCTCTGTGCTGAGGGCCACGCCAGGTCTGTGCAGCTTTGGGTCAGTCCCAGGAGAGCAGAACGGCTGGGTTCAGTGAGGAGACCTGTCATTTGTCTTTGACCTTGTGTCTGGATGGGGGTGCGGGCAGTTCCAGCACCACCCTCACGGCAGGGCCTGTTTCCCACTATGGATAGGGGCAGCATGTCTATGCCCACAACCCTGCTCTGAAATCTTAGCACTAGGAAAAAGGGACTGTGACCAGATTGGGGAGGTTGGGTTAGGTGGCAGATGGGCCAGGGGTCTGGGCAGGGAAAGGGAGCCGGTGTCAACTGAGCCCCTTTATAAAGGGGAAGAGGCTGAGTGGTGGAGGCAAAGCAAGAGCAGGACGACTCTGCATGTGTTCCGGGCTTCCACCCCACCCTCCAGAGCTGACCGGTACACCAGAAGCCCTCTCCTGTGGATGTGGAGCCAGGAGACCTAAGGTCGAGCCCTAGTCTGGAGCCCACCAGCTAAGTGGCTGCGGACAAGTCACTTCATTGCTCTGAGGTTCCGTTTCCTTAAATGGGGGCAATCACCCCACTAATAATGACTTTCCAAAGTAAAGCAAACAGCTGCATTTTTACCCAACTTGTGAAATTGGTCATTTTGATGATGCCTAAAATCTTGGAACATCCACACCATCCGAGCAGTCTCCTGGTGGGTGGTCAGAGCCAGGCGGTGGGAGCGAAGGTGCACAGAGACCAGAGCTGTCGTGAGGATCACGCATGACACGGAAGGACAGTGGCGCGTGAACTGCGCATGCGTAAGAAGCGCTGCTGCGCAACCAGTCCTTTGAACCCTTTGTGGGGAACCTATCCCGTCCGAGGCTGCGCTGTCACGTGACTGCCCCACGGCCAATGGCTGGCCAGGGGGAGAAGTCCGGTGACCTTGGGCGAGTCCCTGCACAGATCCGTGTGGTTATTCCTGTGGTCCCGTCTGCCCCTTTTTAGGGACGTAGCCAGTCTCCCATGAAAGCACTCTACTTACGCGTGCAGTGGGCACAAGCGATTTGATGATTCGTGTTGATAATGACTCGAGTTGATAATGATTCGCGATAATTCATGTCAATAACCGGAAGCTCTGAGTGCAACTTCCTCCAAAGGGCTAGAGACGAGAGTTCATCTGACTTGAGTCTGAGGAGGGGCCGCACAAGGAACGCTTTGCTTTCTGCACTGGCAGCCGGCAGGAGATGAAGACCCCAGACATTGCAGGCTGACGATGCTGACTGTAGCTAACATTTATATAGTGCTTAGTAGGTTCTTAGCATTTTCATATGTATTAGCTCATTTAACCCTCCAGACAACCCTGTGAGGTGAGGAAACTGAGGCGCAGAGAGACTAAGTACTTTGCAGAAAGTCACACAGCTGATAAATGGAAGTGTTGGGATTTGGCCTGGCTCTAGAAGCCGCTCTTGTAGCCACGGAGCCCTGCTGCCCCTCTTTGAGGGTCTCTGATTTCTCTTCCTTGTTATGCTTCTCTCTTTACGGAGCCCTTTCCTACCCCCTCCCTTTTCCGCCCGGGCCCCCATCCACTTCCACACCACATGCTGCTCAGGGGGATCTGAAGCTGCCTTGGGGGTGGTAAGGACATGTTGGGCCTCAGCTAGCCATCAGCCATGGAGCGAGGTGAGGAGGCCAGTTGCATTATGACAGTGTCCCCCAAGGTGAGCTGAGATGTTTGGAGGCATTTCCTACAGGTCCAGTGGATGGGGAGGGGCACCACATGACTCGTCTTATTGTTATGAGTTCTGTGCGGTCTCATCGGTCACGTGGGCCTTCCCAAGGACGTCTGGGGGCTAAGGACAAAGCCTGCCCCAACCAGTCTCTATCATCAGTGCCTGGATGGTCACATTCTTCTGTCAGATCGTGGTCCATCAAATGCAAGTGTGTCCGTCGTTAGGAAAACTGGAAATACACAAACACTGACATTTGAAGAGAAGCTGAGAAATGAAGAGCTGATTCATCCTCTACGGAAAGAGACTTTGCAGGACTCCTTTAAGTAGCAGGGGTGTCCCTCAGAAAAATTATTGATTGTTTATTCTGCCTACAAACACTGACCTCTAAAGATAAGCAGATACATCAAGGAGTGATTACTCTATTACTAAAAGACACTTTGTGAAGCTCAAGGAGTGCCCAGTGGGCTCCTTTTGTATATACATTTCTATTATTTTTTCTGCTTACATAATTTATACTTAGGGAAAACTCAAACAGATATAAATATTTCATGAGGAGAGGGATATTCCTCCATTATCTCCCTCCCAGCCCTCATGGAGAACCCATAAAAGCTTTGATGCATTTTTCCTCCAGAAATGTTTTCTGGTCCTGTGCCAGGGCTCTTTCAGGCCCATTCCACTTACATACAGCTTTTCAGAAGCACATTTGGTTGAGTAAAACCAGAAGCAGCCAGAACTCCACCATTATAATATCACTGTTATTCGAGGAGCAAAAAGCGATTGCTGTCTCTAAAGCTCCCTGTCTTTGAGCAGGAAAACAAAGCCACTCGGGGCTCTGGCAATGGGCTTTCAGAAGGTCTCCGCACTACCACAAAATCTAAAAGGACTGGACAACCCATCTACCACCTGTGCCAAGCCTAGGCTGGGCTGAATGGACGCTTCCGTCAGCTCTGTGGGAGTGCGAGCCTTTCATTTCCGTGTTTATTGTTGACAGAGATGGGACACCAAACTGATAGTGCTGTGCTGGGTTTGCTGGTGTTGAGGGGGGCGGTGATTTGTGCCCGTCCCCCCCACCCCAGGCTCCCAGGAGAGGGGAGTTCACTTTCACTTAAGCTTTTGCCATTTGACAGAGGAGAGGCACTTTATCCTTGGCTGCCTGAGTCGTCATAAACAGAGTAATCAGGTTTCTGGAAGGGGCCACTGGGGCCTTCTCAGGCTGTAAATAGTTTTCTTGTGCTTGCCCAAGATGCACTTTGCTTGCTGACTGTCCCTATAAAAGGGCATTGCTGCCGTGGTCTGCCCTGGCCTGGGAGGCCAGACATCTTTCTCAGGGTTTCTTTCTCCCCGGGACCCTGCCCACCAGAAAACTTGTGTAAGGAAGGAAACCGAGGCAGAGAGAAACATACATGTTTGTGGAAGGCTGGAGGTTTAAGTTGCTCCTCAGATGGCTGGCAGTTCCAGAACTTCTGTCTGTCTGTCCACCGTGGCCTTCCTGGTCCACGGCGCAGAGCACCCTGGTCTGCTGAGTTGCAGAGAGCATGAAGAGCAGGAACCGATGTGGCGGTGGATCCCTGCTCCTCCCCCATCCTTCCAGCTCTATCATTGCTCTTGTGCCCTGGGTGGCGGCCACCTTGTGCATTTTCAAAGTGAGCAAAGAGCGAGGGGAAAACAGAAGGATACCTGAGTGGCTTCTGTTTTCTGGGGTTTTTTTCCTTTTCTTTTTACAAATCCTAAGTGTTTTTTCTTGTTGCAAAAGTAGTACCAACATGGTGTAAAAAAATCCAAACAGTAACAGAAATATAAAAAAGAGAAAGTCCAGCTCTACAGGGAAAACTAACAGTAAATGTCTTATACTGTTTAGCTAGTGCACGTGTGCATGTTTAATCAGAAAAATTATATATTTTTGCAAACATCGGAAAATGCCGTATATCGTGCAACTTGGTTTTTTCAATACATATTTTAACTGGTGTCTAGACATCTTTCCATAGCTAAACGTAAAACCCTATCTTAGGCTGTAACGGCGTCTACTGAATGCATTTACCTTGATTTATCAAGTCTGCAAATGATCGATTTTTCGGCGAGACCAGAGTTGGGACCACTGTGTAGTGCCCACACTTAGTGTCTCCTAGTTGCATCACAGGGTAAGATTCCACAACTCCAAAGTTTACAGGGATATTGAAGTTACTTGGCAGGCGAGCCACCCAAGACCTGTAGGCGAGTCTGGCACCAATAAAAGTAGATATACTTTAAGTCAAAGCTAGTATGCTTTATAAAATATATGAAAATGTCAATAAAGATATCTGTGTCTACCCTCCAAGTTAAGCCAACATCCTTAACTATGCAACCCACGCCCATTTGCTATCTGCATAATATGTTCAAAGTCCGCACCATGAGGAATAAATATTTGCCCTGTGTCTGTCCTCAGGGGTGTTTAGCCCAAAACCTGAGACTGAGCCAGGTGAAATTAGGTCACACCTGAAGGAGATTAGGCTGGAACACAGAAATTGTTTGTCGAAGATCCAGTCTACACTTGGTCGCCGTAGGAAGGACTTAGACACACTAGTCTCAATCAGCAGGCCCGTTGCTCTAAGCCACATTTTTATTGCAACCTTGTGAGTTACTGAACTGGTCTCTTCTTTGAACTCATCTATGAAGCCTGTTCCCACCTGCATCAGAGGGCATGGAAAGGTCACAGAAAGTCCCTGCACAATCTCTTTGCTGCTTTCACATTTCCATCCACTTATAAAAGATTGAGTGAGTTGAGAGGTCTGGGACCCTGCCACATGAATCATTAGAAGCAGCATCTGGTTTTAAGTACGTGACTCCAGCATGTGAAAATGGCCAACCTGGACCCCTGATTGCACATGGGGGCATTCCACATCTGAGCTGGCTCGCAGGCTGACTGAAGCGTCCCCCAGGCTGGGAAAGGATGACTGTCCCTTTAGGTTAGTAGCCAGGACTTTGGTTACAACCCGTGACACCTTAGCTCTCTTGGAAATTTGACTTTGGGCTGACAGTTACAGATGCACCTGTCGCATGCGTGCCTTCCAGGCAGAGCAGCGGGGGGGACGTCCACACAGCCCATCAACACCTCTCATCAAAAATTCAAGTTGGCCAAGTCATAAGCAATTCTCTCTAAACCCATCTACTTTTCTGCCCCAGAGCGCATAAATACACAATACACATCTTTTCAAGTGTAGTTTTTGTAACTTTTACTTTTAATATGATTCAAATTGCAGAAAAGTTGCCATAAAGGTATATCTTTTGCCCAGATTCACTACTCCTTTACATTTTGACCTGTTTGTCATTCTCTCTCTTCCTTCTGTTCATCCATTAATCTGTCTATCCATCCGTCCGTCCGTTTAATCATTTATGCATGTTTTCCTGAACCACTGGAGACATTGTACCTCTTCACCCCTAACGATATCCTCATGAATTTCTTTTTTTTTTTTTTTTTTAAGATTTTATTTATTTATTTGACAGAGAGAAAGAGACCACAAGTAAGCAGAGAGGCAGGCAGAGGGAGAGGGGAAAGCAGGCTCCTCGCCGAGCGGAGAACCCGATGCGGGGCTTGATCCCAGGACCTCGAGATCATGACCTGAGCCGAAGGCAGAGGCTTAACCCGCTGAGCCACCCAGGTGTCCATCAGCATGAATTTCTTAAGAACACAGATTTTTCTCTTACATAATCATAGTGCAGTTGCACTTTCTTCTCAGTCCAGGACCATCACAGCATATCCTTTAACTGTTGGGGGAAAGAAAGAAACATGTTTTAAGGAGCCTGCTGGATGTAGGCATTTCACCAAGGCAATTTACATAGTTTGTAGCATTTTTGTCTTCTAAAGGGCCCTGTGGAGTCCATTTTCATTTTCTCTGTTTTATAGATAAGCAAACTCTGGCTTGGAGAAATTCAGAAACTTCTCCGGGGTTAGTCACTGGGGAGTAGACGCAGATCCAGGTCTGTCTGATGCTTCACTGACCTGGCACTGGTCCCTGGAGACCTTAAGGCCCAGACGTGGTGTGTGTCTGTCCTCAGAGAGGCACCAGGCCTGCCTCTTTAGTTCATCTCAATATATCATCTCAGCTCTTCAAGGCGCTGCAGACGCAGTGTCACTCAGGGAGTCGCAGGGCTCTTCAGCAAGGTGCTCACTGCTTGGAGCTTGTCTCCCGCCCTGTGAAGATGAGACCGCCCCCAACACATGCACGTCTGCAAGATGAACACGCCTGTGAACGTATGCATGCTGAAACGAGCTGATCACATAGAGAGGGAGGGCAAAAACGGGACATTCACTGGGACGGGGAGTGGGAAAGACACAGGTTTCCTGTTGATGCCCAGCACCGTTGGGGAAAGTTATCATTGTCCTAGATCCTAGGGTTTAGCTGGGCAAGTCTTCCGGGAGGAGTGGAATTGTAGAATGTAGAGCGGCACAAACACAGATATTTCACATCTTGAAAGAACTCTAGATGTACAGGCTACCTCCCTCGTTCCAGACATTGGGAAACCAAGGCTCGGGGGGGAAAATGAGTTTTTCCCTGTCATGCACCCACCCAGTGGCCAGGCTGGGACTTGGGTCCACGTCCCCTGTCTTCCACTACATCCAGAAGCCCCACACTTCTTACAGCCCAACCCCTTTATCATCGACTCCTACCTACCTCACGCAGCCACTGCCCTGCATTCCATATTTGGAAAAGTACTGTATCTGCCAGAGAAAGTACTTATATTAGTGAGTAATTAACTAGTTACCCATTTTTTTAATCAAAAACACAGATGTATGAATCAGACTTTCTCATCAGCTTAAGATCTAGACAGGGTTACCATATTGATAGAATAAAGAGACTCAACTCAGGTTTTTTAAATGTCAAAAATCATGACCCTTGGACGCTTGGGTGGCTCAGTCATTGGGCGTCTGCTTTCAGCTCTTTTCGTGTCCTGGGGTCATGGGATCGAGCCCCGCATCAGGCTCCCTGGTCAGTAGGAGGCCTGCTTCTCCCTCTCCCACTCCCCCTGCTTGTGCTCCCTCTCTCCCTGTGTCTCTCTCTGTCAAATAAATAAATAAAATCTTAAAAAAAAAAATCATTTCCCTCCCTTGAAACACTATTACCTTCAAAGACCCTTAAGGACACATTAGAGACCCGGGTTGGGAATTAGCGTACAGCATCATGCTGTGTGCTCAAAGGCACTCAGGGTCGTCTGTGTCCCCAGTGGACAAAGTTTACTCTAGCTGTTCACCTGAAGACCTCATTCTCCCTTCCTCCCCCCTTCCCATTCCCCTCCCTCCCTCCTTTCCTGCCTCATTGTTCATATCTGCCATAGGGCATAAAGCAAATAATAGCCACATTTATATAGACAGTCTCAAGAATAGATTAGAACGATTATGCCTATAACTGGACACCTGTTAGGAATCAAATATGATTTTGAACCTAACTGAATTTAATGAAAAGGTATTTTAGATCAATGACAGAAAGGAACATAGACCAAACTATCCTAAATCAGGTATTTGCAAAAGAATACAACACATAAAAAAGGTTTTTTTTCCCCCTAACCAGATAGGGTTTCTCACTTGGCCCTGAAGCCAGACACGAACAAACCATTAACACAGCGATTCTCAAGATTTTTCAGCCCTCAAGATTTTCATTTCATGGGTCATTTTGGAAAATGAGAAATGGAAGTAAGCCGGTTGAAGTGAAGAAGCTGCTGGCGGTCACTGGAGGTCCTTGGCCTCTACCCTGAGTCAGCCGATTGCAGACGCACCTGCCCCATCACCGGTTGAGAAGCTCCAAATTAGTATAAGTAACTGGGAGGCTACTAAAAGTCTGATGATGGTGTGATATTAAGTGACAACAAGGGAATCGATAAATCCAACTTTTGTTTCCGATTAAAAATCTTGGGAGAAGAAAGTGCTCATGAACTGTATTTTTAAAACTTGAGTGTAAACCTTAACTGAGACCCATTCATTTTAGGACCTAACAATGTCCACAGCATGAATTCCTCTTGCACTTTGGTGACTGGCTGTTGAGGGAGTGCTTACTTTTCAGGAGGCCTGGTCCACTGCCCAGCAGCTCGGGTACAAGCCTTGTGAGCTGCTCGTCCAGCTTGGAGGAGACAGTGACAGAAGGACTGGCCTTCATGCCGGGCACTAGGCAACCGGACAGGCAAGGGGCAGGGAGTGGCCCAGAACGGCCCTGTGGTTCTGTGTGTCTATCCTGTCGTCCAAGCACGGGTTAGCCCAGGCCAACCACAGCAGAGTCACATGGGGCAGAAACGTGCTTGCTTGGAGGAGGCCAGGCAGAGCACCCAGCTCAGCCTGCCTGGTGATAAACTCTGGGGACCAGCCACTCTGCCCTGCCTCGGAGCTCAGCTGGGTCTGTGGTCTTTGTGCAGACTGCTCGCCCTGAAGGACAGGCAAAGATCCCGCATCTTTGTGGTCATCCTGGAGAAGAGTTCAGTTCTTGTTAGCCAGGCCCAGACTCAAAGTCTCATCGCTTACGAAGAGCTCTGTTTGCATTGCGTAGAGTTGCACGGATGTTCTGGGAGCTGCCTGGGCCACACGCTCAATCCCGTTCCTTTTCGGGAAAGTGCTTGACCTCTGGACATGGTGGAGGGGGAGGTCTGCAAGGGGCACTTGGGTTTCTCCAATTCAGGGCTGAGCCATAAAAGGAAATTCTTACTGACTCTAATTGTCCTCAGCCCAGATGAGACAAATGAGGGCTTTTTGTGATAGAATTACCCAAATATTAGCCCTCACGAGGGATGAGACCCACATCAAATGTAATTAGATGTTGAAGTTCACTTTATCATAGAATATGGTGATTATGCAGATGTGGGCTATGCTATTAGACCATGTTTCAGGTCTGGAAAATTGCATCCTTCTCTTGCACGCTGGATTGGCTTCTGGTTACTCATTCTTGAACCTCCCAGAGACTTCAGGCTGATTAAGGTTTGCACAGACCAAACAGACGCACTTCCTCCCTCCCGGAGCTTTGATTAGGCCCTGTTCTTGGCTTCCAAACTGTGTTCCTCAGAGGTCCTTCGGGGCTCCTGGCTGGTGGCGGTGGCAGGGGGCCGGACCCCCGGGTTTGTCTAGAGCGGCTCCTCTTATTTGTGGAATATATTGGGCTGGTGAGCAAGCTTGTATTTGAGGAAAGGATTCAAGGCTAACACCATTGTGAAAGCCACCGCCCTAAACCAGGTTGTTGTCATGGATGTCTATATATAAGGTTCCCACAAGTCCTTGCTGTGTTGTTTTTTCTGTGATCACACAATATGAGGTATATAAGAAAAATGTTAAAAAACCTCTCTCCTCCTACTCCTTTCCAGTTCTGCTCTTTGACGATAACTAGTGATGACAAGTTGCTAGGTACCCTCCCCTGCCTGCCTTTCTCTGTCTATGCTGATAGCCTTGAAAAATTTTTCATTATGAAAAATTTCAAACATACAGAACAGTACAGACTAGTATAACATTAACCCCAAGTTCCAAAGTGATCAAAACTTCACATTTGCTTGATGTGTCTCTTTCTCATGTATAGATTTTTTGTTCTGTTTAACAAAAAAGGCATCGGCCTACCCGTGCTATCTGGCGACTTGTTTTGTTGCTGAACGGTCTTTAAAATTATTTGTTATCAGCTCATTTACCTCTGCCTTTTAATGGCTCTGTCGTCTTCCATTGTCTGCTTGAACCATCATTTACTCAAACATTCCCCTATTCTTGGACATCCAGGCTGTTTCCAGAATTTTATCCCACCTTATAAATAACTGCCATGTCCTTGAACGTAGGTGTTTATATATTGGTGTACTTATTTCTGTAGGAGAGATTTCCAAAAGTGGGATGGCAAGATCCTGGGCTATCTGTACTTTAAGTTTTATTAAATATTGCTCAAGTATATTCTCAAGAGGTCATAGCTATACAGCCTGCCACCAGTGACACAGGGGTAAGCCTAGGTGCTCACGTCTCTGACAGTCCTGGATATGATTGCGCATTAAAATGTTGCAAATCTTTTCTGTAACAGGGTGGCATAAAATTGATACTTTATACATATCTGGGAATGGATTCTTCTTCTGCATTAATTTCATAAGTTATCCTTTTGCAATCATTACTGGGGGGAAGATGGTCATTAGGAACATCTGGAACGGAAGGCCAAAAGGAAAGGTATTTGGAAGACTAGCCACAGCTCTCTGTTCCCGTTAGTTTGCACAGCGGAAAACGGGTGCCGGCCGCGTGGTGCACATCTGTAATCTCCCGGAAGGAAGCTGCACGGAGAATGACGTCATTAACCTGGGGCTGCCCTTTGGGAAGGTCACTAATTACATCCTCATGAAGTCCACTAATCAGGTAGGTCGGGCACTTTCACACTGGGATGTACCAGATAGACCACACATTAGTGGAGGGAACTATATAATTTTTTTAAAAGAAGCTATTTGTGGGGGATACCTAGGTGTCTGCCCTCCACTTAGGTCATGATCCCAGGGTCCTGGGATCGAGTCCCACATTGGGCTCCTTGCTCAACAGGGAGCTTGCTTCTCCCTCTGCCTGCTTCTTCCTCTGCCTGCCGCTCCCCCTGCTCATGCTCTCTCTCCCTCTGACAAATAAACAAATAAAAAAAATATATATATATATATATTTTTTTTTTAAAGAAGGTATTCCTGGGGCTCCTGGGTGGCTCAGTCGGTTGAGCGTCTGCCTTCAGCTCAGGTCATGATCCCAGGGTCCCAGGATCCAGCCCTGTATTGCGCTCCCTGCTCAGTGGGGAGCATGCTTCTCTCTCCGCCCCTTCCTCCTGCTCTGCTCTCTCTCTCTCAAATAAATAAATAAAATCTTAAAAAAAAAGAAAAGGAAGCTGTTCTTAAAATAAAGAAGTAATACACAGCTGGCCTCTTGTTGGTACAGCACAGAGGTTTTTGTTTGGTGGTGGTGTTTTGTTTACCCTGTTCTCTCCTTACCCTCCCTGTGATGGGTACAGGCCTCTGTGAATTGCCTGGAGGTAAGGAGGTACCTTGGAATGAGGGACTCATTAACACAGAAAAGCTAACTGGCCCCCAAAATGGAAACCCATGGACTTGAGTCTTTTCACCGTATTACAAACCCCCTGAGTTAATGCTGCAGTCTTACCATCTAAGCTTCTCGTATCTGAGAGCCTGGGTTTGGAGCGAGCCAACAACTCTCTCTGAACAGATGTCTTCACAGATCTTTGGTGTTAGCATCTGAAGCCCTTGGGTCTTGCAGCAGGAGAGTGGGTGGGAATTGATGGGTGCCTGGTAAGTCTAAAGGACAAAGAACCCTTAGCCCGTGGGGGTTGAGTGAGAACTTGAGGGTTAATATGGCTGTCTTTGCATCTAAAGTCAAAGGATGAGTTTATACAGAGAAATGGTCAGGAACAAGAATATTTTATCTTTTACTATTAATAAATATTTTTATTTTATGAACCAAAGGAACAGACATAGACGTTCTTTTCTTTTTTAAGATTTTGTTTATGTATTTGTTTGTTTGTTTTGAGAGTGAGAAAGCATGTGAGCAGGGGAGGGTCACAGAGAGAGGGAGAGGGAAAGAATCTCAAGCGGACTCCACACTGAACACAGAGCCTAATGCGGGGCTCGATCCCACCACCTTGAGATCATGACCTGAGCCAAAACCAGGAGTAGAGCACTCAACTGGCTGAGCCATCCAGGTGCCTTGGGAGGTTCTTTTCTTTTCTTCTTCTTTTTCTTCTTTTTTTTTTTAATTTTATTTATTTGAGAGAGAAAGAGCGAGCAAGAGAGAGAGCACGAGGTGGGGGAGGGTAGAAGGAGCAGGAGAAACAGGCTGTCCCCTGAGCAGGGAGCACAGTGTGGGGCTCCATCTCAGGATCCTGGGATGATGACTTGAGCCGAAGGCAGACGCTTAACCGACGGAGCCACCCAGGTGCCCCAGTTCTTTTCTTAATTAATGCATGAACTTTAGAGACTCTGAACCACATCAGATCATCGGTGGTCTTCCTCCATCAACGTGGGCTTAGACTACTCACTTAGTTCCTTTGTTCTAACTGCTCAGAATTCTATTTTGGATAAATGACCGGAATTCAGCTTGCAATGTTAATGCAGTGAGATTCCCTGAATTAGTATTATTCCCATTTGACAGTTGAGAACTGGAGGTGCTAAAATGTTAGCATCAAGAAAGAGGCACTTAGAAAGCTGGGTGACAGGATCTGAAATAAAACCTTAAAGAATCTTAACTTCTTCTTCTCCCACACATCTGCCGTAGACTGTGACAGCAGGGAAAAGCATCTCTGAAATTCAGAAACAGATGTGAGGGAAGGAGGGAAGACGAGCTTGGTTAGCCCACTCGGTTCAAGGAACTGGGAGTGTAGGGGCTCACAGTGAGGGCTCCCTTGTCACAGACCACTTTCCCCTTTCAACATTGAGGGACTGTGCGCCATCGGTTTAGTACAAACCAAACCAGTCTAAGAAATGGTAACAGGATGAACCCGCCACAGCTGCTATTGGGGTAAACTAGCGGGTCAGTCAAAACTGTCTATTTAGAAACTCTCTGGAGACACTGACTGAATGCAAAAGGCCATTTTTTGGTGTGTGTTTTATCGGAACAGTTAAATAAAGAGGGAAGACGCTATAGAGCTGTAACTGAGGGTTTTCTTCTCTCTGTAACGCAGAAAGTCGTGCCTTCTTTCAAGCCGTGGGAGCCCCTGAGTTGTTTAGTATTTTTCTTTCCTTGCAAAGAAAGTGAGATTTTAAAGGCCCATGGCTGTGTCTCTGTCTCCTGCCCTCATTGCAACAAAATAGCATATTTTGCAGGGATCAGCCCAAGGTCGCTTGTACAATAGACTCACTCTCCCCACTACATCCCCTCAGGGAACTGTGGGTTAATGGATCCTCCCATCCCAGGGGGGACTCCTGCGGCATGGTGTGGCCCAGGATGGATAGAGATAATCAAAGAATTATTGGTAGCCAGGGGGATCAGGAGAGGGGCCGTCTTATAATGAGCTCTTTAGGGGAAGTTAATAAATAGATCTCTTTGAACAGATGGGATCAAAGACAGCTTCTTGCACTGATCTTTTTTCTTTTTATTGAGGTATAAAATACATACTCTAAAGTGTACTAGTCTTAAGTGTACAACTCCATTAATTTTCTACATGTGTACACCCATGTAATTACCATGCAGGTCAGGATAGAGGACGTTTCCAGAGAACCTCAGAAGGTTTCCTCATGCCCCACCCAGTCAGAACCCCACCCCCGCCCCAGAGGGAAGCTCAGCTCTAACTTCTATCAGCATTGATTCATTTTGACTATTCTCGAACTTCATAGACATGGACTTATACCTAGTGCTGAATTTTGTTTAAGGCCATTCACATCAGGGGCGCCTGGGTGGCTCAGTTGGTTAAGCATCTGACTCTTGATTTCGGCTCAGGTCATGATCTGCCCCATGTCAGGCTCCGTGCTGGGTGTGCAGCCTGCTCAAGATTCTCTGTCTCTCCCTCTCCCTCTGCGCTCCACCCCCCAACAACGGAAAAAGACCATTCACGTCAATTTCAGCTTATGTCCTTCCATTTTTTTCCTAGGCCTTTTTAGAGATGGCTTACACAGAAGCCGCCCAGGCCATGGTCCAGTATTACCAAGAAAAATCTGCTGTGATCAATGGTGAGAAGTTGCTCATTCGGATGTCTAAGAGATACAAGGAATTACAGCTGAAGGTAAAGCATTCTCTCATTGTTTAGTCATTCAGCAGCATCAGCTGAGTGTCTCCTTGTGGGGCCCTGGCCTAAGCGCTGCCGGGAAGGAGAGGACAGGAAAACATCCAAAGATTACCTACTGCCTTTGGAAATATCACATGGGAAGGCCGACTTTTATAACATGGCAAGAAAAATGCTTATTGAGATAAGTACAGAATGCAAAGGGATGCTGGAGACAGGATGACTAGCTACGTGGGACCCAAGGATTTTACAAGGGAAGTCTCTTGAAGGATGAAGGAAGAAGGGAAAGGTGGTTGTATTTCAGAGGTGGGAGCTCCAAGCATAAGCCTCTGGATATAACCTCCTTCTCTACCCATACAGAGCTTCAGCAGTTTTCTCTTCCTCTCTCAGCACCACCCCACCTTGATCCCTTATTCTCTCCTCTGCCCTCTATAATTATGTGTTAAGCCCCACGGAAATCCTCCTAAGCAGCACATGACTGAATTGGCCACTGTCAGAATGAACGTCGGGGATGAATTCAGAGAATTCCAAATGGGGCTTTTGTTTGTTTTAACTTGTTCTACATTTCTCTCTTCTTTTTTTCTTTTCTTTTTTCCTTATTTTATTGTGAAATATAACATACATTCAGAAAAATGACTAATTATGTATTGTGCAGTTTAAAAAGTAGTAATGGGGGCATCTGGGTGGCTCAGTCAGTTAAGCCTCTGACTCTTGATTTCGGCTCAGATCATGATCTCAAGCCCCTCGTTGGGCTCTGCGCTCAGTGTAGACTCCACTTGTCCCTCCCCCTCTGCTTCCCCTGTGACTTAAATAAATAAACAAATAAATAAATAAATAAAAACTTAAAAAAAATTTTTTTAAGTAGTAGTGGTTGAAATCCCATAAATCCCATGAAACCACCCCAAAGTCAAGAACTACAACATCAGCGGCACCCAGAAGGCCCTCAGAGTCCCTCGTCAAGCTCCGCCCCTCCCTCTCCACTCTCCTCACTTTGAGGATGATCATTTCTTTGCTTTTCCTTATAGTTCTACAACCCATTTCTGCCTCAACATTAGCATTTAGTTTTGCCTAATTTTGAACTTTACATGAATGGAATTACACTGTTTGTGTTCTTTCATTCAGCATCTGCCATCCATGCTGGGTGTGTCCATTTATTCTCACTGTTACATAAATTTCCATTGTATGACTATGAATGTATTTATACGTTCCACTGTTGATGGACATTTGGTCTGTTTCCAGTTTTAGGGTATTAGGGACAAGTTACTGTAAACATTCTTGAACATGGTATCCTGGTACATATGTACACGAGGTATAACTAGGGGCACACACGTAATTAGGAGTAGAATTGCTGCATCTCAAGGCATGCTTCCCCTGAACTTTACCAGCAAGCCCTTTTCAAAATCAGCTGTCCCAGATTTACATTCCTCCTAGTGTAAGAGTTTTCAGTGGTGTGCTTTCTTACTAACGTTTTGTTAAATGACTTTTGAATTTTTGCCTATCTGGGAATGTATATTGGTTTATCGTGGTTTTATTTTTTATTTTTTTTTAAGATTTATTTATTTATTTTAGATCTCACACATGTGAGTGGGGGGAGGAGCAGAGGGAGGAGGAGAGAAGCAGATTCCCCTCTGAGCAGGGAGCCTGACATGGGGCTCCATCTCATGACCCTGAGATCATGACCTGAGCAGAAACCAAGAGTTAGACACTTAACTGACTAGGCCACCCAGGCACGCCATCATGGTTTATTTTTTTATTTTCCTGATTACTAATTGAGGTGAGCCCTTCTTCCTATGTTCATTGACCATTCCATTTGGATCTTCTGTGGTGGAAAGTTTCTTTTAAGGTCATTTGCCCATGCTTTTCTTCAGACTGTGTCTTCTTCATGGTTTGCAGGAAGGAGTTCACTTAACTGGAGCACTTAGTTCATTTGAATTTATTGTAATTACATTGCTATATTTGTATTTAAATCTACTTCTTATTCTGTGCTTTCTACTGTCCCGTTTTAATAGCACCCTTCTAGTTCACTTCAGTTTATTGCACTTTTACTGAGGGTCCATTTTGTTCAAGACCCACAGCCTTTAATCTGCCTTCAAGACTGAAGGCAGGAGACAAAGGCTCACTAGTTGTTGCTAGCTGGGAGTAGCATTCTGACAAGTCTACATGTGTAGATGGTGATGTCGCCAAAGCCTTGATTCTGCTTTGCTTGCATTATTGCTTCTGAAGTTCCTTTGCCAGCAATTCTAGCAGAACCTGGTATTTGTTTCCCCCTGAGGAATGAAAGTATATTGCTTTGCTCAGACAAACGAAAGATCCCCTCCCATTGTGGACGCAGCCAAAGTTTCTATTCTCCTGGATTCTCCCCTGGAGGCTAGAATTGAATTTCTGCACTAAATTCCCAGTGGATCTCCGGTCTCTAAATGAGATGTGGTTGTAGGATTCTGATTCGGATTAGCAGGAGTACTCAGCTTTTTAAAGGAAGGGACTAAGGCACCGTAGTACCTTACTGCGGGGGATGGTTTGGGGTGGTGCAGACACCGTGGGTTAAAGGTCTGCATTCAGCAAGTGTTCAGTCAGTGCCCAGTGTGGGCGGGAGCTGGGCCGGGCAGCACCGTTACAGACGCAGCAAGCTGGTGGAGGAGCTCACAGCTTGGTGTGAGGAAGGATGGGGAAAACAGAACCACCGACCGCCACGTGACCTGTTCCGGATTGGAGGGTGCTGGTGCTACCTAGGTTTCACCTCGTCCTGCTTTAATGAGCTTGGACAAGGTGCTTCAACTGTATGAACCTCAGTTTACCAGATCAGGAAAGGACTCTACCTTGAGTTCTTTGGCTTTTAAGCACTTTTTTTCCCCATGTATTATCTCTTGGAGTCTTGCAGTCACCTTCCCCTGGGAGGTGTGTAGGGTGGATAATAATAGTAATTACAACAGTACAACAATGATACCAAGAATAGGTCCTTTTAACTGAGTCCTGGTACTCGGAGTCAGGTCACGGGCCAGACACTTCCCAGACGTTATCTACTCTAACCTCGACATCGGTCCTGACGGATTCGTTATCTCAGTTTAACCGATAAGGAAACAGAGGCTCAAAGAAGTTCAGTGACTTGCACAAGATCGTAGGGACTGGAAGAGCCCTGATCGTTTAAAACCTAGGACTGTTTTGGCTTTGCGTATGTCTGTACCTCTATGTCATGTTAGTAGGATCGCCGTTGTCCGCGTGAGAAATCAGGTCATCTGCCGATAGTGCCCCCGTCCGTAAGCAGCAGACAGGATTCTAACAGAGCTTCTCAAACTTTCATGTGCATATAAGTCACGTGCAGGTCCTGTTAAAATTTCCGGTTCGGGAGAACTGGGGCAGGGCTGTGATTCTGCCTCTCCAGCATGCCCCCCGGGAGGTGTTGCCGGTTCCCCCAGCACACTTCGAGCGGCAAGGGTCTAGAACACATTGTTTTCTGCCCTTTACGAAGGATTTTCTGCTCCCAAGCTGTCACAATGCCTCCATGTGACAGCATCGCAAAACCCACTTCAGCTGCATAGAAATGCGTGTGTTGTGATCCCTATGTTGGCGTGAATCAACTAGGACTTTCTCTGCAAGTGACAGAAAATGATCTTCTTCAAGCTTATGGACTAAAGTTTAAAAAAAAAAAAAAAGGGATTTATTGGCTCGCGTAAATGAAAAGTCCAGGAGTAGCCCTGGCTGCGGGTGCAGCTGGCTTCGGGGTCTCAGTGATATCATTAGGACTTGGCTCTTTTCCACTCTGCCTTCTTCTGTTCAGTTAGCTTCATTTTGGGGGTCTCCCTGGGACGGCCCCGGGCAGCCCCAGCCTCCCTCCTCTAGGTGGCGTGATGGCTTCATCGACTGCAGCCGTCTGGCTTCTCGTCCTCCCGGATGGCAAGAGAACCAGGGTTTTTCCCAGTGGCTTCCTCGGAAGTCCCCAGAGGCACTGTGATCGGGCTCCTCAGGACACATGTCCTTCCCTGAGCCAATCTCTGTGGCCAGGGAAGGCCATGCTGTGGCTGGCCAGGCCTGTGTCACCTCAGGGCAGGGTGGAGGAGGGGGAATGGCTACTGGGGAGGTAGACGGCAAAACACCGTCTCTGTACGTGTCTCTGGGCCACGGGGCGGTGAGGGGGGGCCCACTTGGGGGTCCCAACAGAGCTTGCAGAGGTGGGGGGATATTTTGATTGGTCTTTTGCCTCTAACTTTACCTTTGGCTCACCAGGCAAAGTGGAGGGAGAGAAAGGAGAGATTTAAGGTATCTCTCATCTCCTCTCCTGAATATTTCCTCATGCTGGCAATCAGGTCTCCCCATACTCTCTTTGTGGCGGAGGCTCTATTCCTCAGGGCACTTGGGGCAGAACCTTTCACAGGACAGGTGTCCCGCAAATACATGGAATGAATGAGAAAGAGCAAATCGGAAGGATCAATAAAAAGGGAGTTTTTTCTTCCTGCAGACCTGGACGAGAAGAATGAGCTATGTTCTGGGTTGTTCTAGAGAGACTTCTCCAGAACCGTAGTGTCTTACATGCAGAAGGGAACTTGGACTAATTTAAACCAGTGTCTCTCAGTTACTGCATCAGAGAATCGTCAGGGGAGTTTTCAGGTCCTCTTGACCAGAGATTTCCCTTCAGTAGATTTGGGGTAGGGTTTAGGGTCCCAGCGGTTTGGGGGCAGAGGGCCTGGTCTCAGAGCCACTGGTCTTGCCAGCCTCCCAGCCACAGAGAGAGTCTCCAGCCCTGGGAAGCATTCTTGGGTACGTTCCATGGTGCTCTCAGGACGGTTCGATCAGCAAATGGTGACTGAGGGTCTTCTCCGGGTAAGACAAGGTGCTGAGAGCCCCAGGGAATCAGCGGCTTGGTCCTCACTTGGGGAGAGCTCCTGTGTAACTGAAGAGACAGGCTCTTCCTCTTAAGACTTAAACATGAGTGCATCAGTACGAAGCTCCTAGAAGTCCAGGGGCAAAAGGCAGTGTGACTTGCTCGTGTAAAAAAGGGAATGATTGCCGAGTAAGGCTTGAAGGCTGCGGCGAATCAGCTAAACAGAGAGGGTGTCTGGGAGGAAGGAGTCAGGGGAGAAGGGACGGAGACCCTGGAAAGCATAATGTCGAGAAGGATCAGGGCTGCTGTGACAGGTTCAGGGCTCATACAGAGGGTTCCAGCATCTTCCCGGGACTTTCGAGGCATGGAAAACAGCCACGGAAGGGTCAGAGGAAACCCTCCAGCAGCTCCTTTTGTGTAGGCCCAGCACCTGTGACTTTTATCAGCATAGCCCGCCGTGCCCCGCGGCTACTGGTGGTTGCCAGATGGGCTTCATTATCTCACCTTTATAGATGGAGATGATGAGTCTCCCACAGACAGCAAGCCTTGACCCCAGATCACCCAGCCAGCTGGAGGCAGAGCCACGCTGTTCTTCTGGGTTGAGATCCTCAAGTCCAGGTGCATCCCTCTAGTCCGCCAGCGCTTCCCTGGGACAGTCTGGGGCCTGGGCTCTCACCTTTGTCTGAAAGCAGCAAAATGTGTTGACCATGAGTACCCTGGATGGTCCCCCCCTGTGGGGTTATTGAGCCGTGTCAGTGTCCTCATAGGAGGGATGAAAAGATCCTATGTCTGGGATTTGCTTCAAAATATTCTGTGGGGTGGGGAAATGGGTGGGGGTATAGATGAACTAGATTGGTCAGAATTGTTGACAATGGAAACAGAGCATGGAGGTTCAATATACCATTCTCTGTGCTTTTGTGTATGTTCGGAATGTTCTATGATAAAGAGGTACCCAAAATGTCAGGGCTGCTCCATTCAGCATTATGCTCACATTCATCATGCCCTGGATTAAACTTTTTCTTCCGCTAAGAAGGTACTTTTTCCCCTTGGGTGGACTGGGCCGTGGACCCGAGTCCTTGTTGCTTCTCTTTGGCATTTGCATGGCCATCTCTGTCTGATGATGACCTCTCTGACTTTGCCTAGAAACCTGGGAAAACTGTGGCTGCCATCATCCAGGACATGCATTCCCAGAGGGAGAGGGACATGTTCCGGGAAGCGGACAGGTAAGGCCTCAGCCCTGGGCATCAGGGCAGATTCTGGGCAGCTGGGACACTCTCCTGTCTCTCATTCGTAAGGGTATTCAGTCACACTGTGCCCTGCCCTTGCCCCTGCCCTGTCCATCAGCCTTTCTGGGCCCTACTTTTCCATGTGACTGATGGAAGGCATCAGTGCTGCTCAGGGCGAGCCTCAGGAAAATGCAAAATGGTAGGCTTCCTCTCATAGGCTCCTCCTTTGTTGGAGAGGAATGTATAGAGGAAGGGTTCTGTTGATATTTGGCCCTTTGGGACAAGTTTACACTCTGCTAAAAGAACCTGAAGGTAAGTGTGTGTGTGTGTGTGTGTGTGTGTGTGTGTGTGTGTGTGTGTTCTGTTTAGAGCCACCTGTTGATTTTTCATGGGGTGAATGTAGATGTAGGAACAGGAATGTAGGTGAACCTCCCCCTGCCGCCCAAAAAAAGCAGGGACTTGACCAGTCACTTACTCTGAACATGGAATGCATTCAGTTTTCAAAGTCATTTCTTCCGACTGAAATTGTGACCATGCCAAGTGGGGGCTACACTTGTTGCTGCCCCACAAAGAGAGCTGAGTGGAGAGCAGGAGGTAGAGCGGAGGTAGAGCACAAGCTGTGGTTCTTACCCACTGCTGCCCCAGGCGGCGCTCTAACGTCACTGCAGAGGGCTGAGTCTAGGCCCGTTCCCCGCTGATGGTCAAGGCAGCCTGGTCCCAGTGAGCCACATCTAGGTGTCCCCTGGTCAGTCAGGGCTGCGTGGGTTTCCTGTATTTGGGAACCAAATGAAAATCACCCATTCTTTTAGAATAAAGAGTATATATATGATTAAGTAGATCTGCTTAATAACCAAACAACCTTCAGAAAGAGAGAGAGAGTGTTTATGTTTGTGTATCTTTCTGTGTAGCTGCTTGGGTTTGGGATTTCCATTTATTTGGGATTTTTTTTTTTTAATGGTTGTTTGAGTTTTTTAAAAAGAACAATATAAAGCCATATCTTGCGGTTTGCAGCTCTGTGGTGAACTGTTGGGAGGAACTAGGAGGTCTTGCTTTGAATCTTAGGCAGATTGAGGTCCTTTTCTGGGATTCAGTTTCTTCCTCTGAAACACGAGCAGGTTGGAGCTCTAAGATTCTGAACCTCCAACCCTAATATGACTTCCTCGTTCTTTGGTTTGGGATCTCTGAGCCTGGCCTCCTCACTCTCGTCCCCCCAATAGTTAGCATCCTTCTATGATGCATAGGATCGGAACAAACTGAGATGAGAAGTAAACAAAACAAATGGAGGCCAAGAGGTTGCCTTTATTACGGTAGAGGCCAGGCGGGGTTGCGACTTTGGTCTTGTAGTCAAGAGGCTGGGCCATTGAACCCCAGGGTCAGGCAGCCTTGCCCACCAGGCTGGACCGGGGCAACCTCCCCACACCCCAGGAGGAGCATTGCCCACCCCCTGAGCCTAGCTTCCTTCCAAGAGGAACAAAGACGGAGTAGAGCCAAACCAGTCCAACTATCTATCCCAGGTCCCAGGAGCAGGATGAGTAAAGGGGCAGAGACGTCCAGGACTCTATTTAGGGAAAATCCCTCCTCCTAGAAGCCCAGAGGAGGAAGAGCTTTCTCCTGTCCCGCTGCGGAGAAGAGCGTATGGCCACACGGGGTTAGGTGCGCGGTGTGTCGGTGTGAGGGACTGGGCGTGTCTGTGCATGGGGGCCGGGGGATGCACAGATTCTAAAACCCACTCCTTTGCTCCCTAACAGATACGGCCCAGAAAGGCCACGGTCTCGCAGTCCCGTGAGCCGGTCACTGTCCCCGAGGTCCCACACTCCGAGCTTCACCTCCTGCAGCTCTTCCCACAGCCCTCTGGGCCCCACCCGGGCCGACTGGGGCAACAGCCGGGACTCGTGGGAGCACTCGCCCTATGCCAGGAGGGAGGAAGAGCGAGACCCGGGCCCCCGGAGGGAGAACGGGGAGGACAAGAGGGACAGGGCAGACTTGTGGACGCACGACCGCAAACACTACCCCTGGCAACTGGACAAAGCCGAGTTAGAGGAGCGGCTGGAAGGAGGGAGGGGCCACCGGGAAAAGCACCCGAGGCCCGGGTCCCCCAGCCCGCTGCACTCTGCGTCGGGCTACAAAAGCCGAGAAGACGGCTACTACCGGAAGGAGCCCAAGGGCAAAGCGGACAAGTACCTAAAGCAGCAGCAGGATGCTCCCGGGAGGTCCAGGAGGAAAGAGGAGGCCAGACCGCGGGAGAGCAGACACCCCCACCCCGAGGACTCGGGCAAGGAAGACGGGCCGGAGCCCAAGGTCACTAGCGCCCCTGAGAGCACCAAGTCTAAGCCGAGTGAGAAGAACAGAACCAAGAGACCCGATAGAGACCAAGAGGGAGCTGGTGAGAGAAGAGAAAGCAGGATGGCGGGGAATGAGGTAATGACGCACTCTCTTCCCCAGGTAAGGGGAGGCAGGTTCCCGAGTAGGGCAATATTATTATAATGACGATGCACTTCTATCGAATGAATGAAACACCTCCTGAAGGTTGACTCTGTGCCAGGCACTGAACTAAACACCTTATCTCAATCAAGGTATTTAATCTTCACAGCAGCTGTGGCAAGGTAATATGGGTAATAATACGATTATGGCTATAGATGAGGGAACTGAGGCACAGAGAGCCTAAGTTAGTTGGCCACAGAGTCTGGAAACAGTAGAGTGATAGGGCTCCAAATCCCTCGGCATGGTGCTGCCTTCGCTGGAAGTTAGGCAGCGATGTGATGCCAAGGCCTTCTGTGGTCCCATGTGTGTCCGGGGTGGAGGGGTCCCGCGGTGTTTGCACCCCCAGACTCCGCCCAGGGGGATGAGATCTTCGGTCTGTGCCATCCTTTCTCCTGCCAAAAGCACCCGCCGGCCCTGGGGTTTGATGACAGGCGGTAAAGAGAAGCAGCCGCCACCCGCTAACTCCCCTGGGTGCCCGGGACTCGTGCTGCTCTGGACATTGTCCGGAGTTTTACCTCCACGGATAAAATGCTCAGCGGTTGGCTGGCGCCTTTCATCCATGCGTCTGAAAGGGCTGGATAACTTCAGTTCACATGGTGGGTCGTGAGGACTCATGGTACAAAATTCACACCCTCACTGGGCTTACACTTCCTTCTTGCCCAAACCACCTACATTTAGGTAGGAGCAGGATAGAGGATGCTGGGGAGTGGGGTGGGTCTGCATAAAGAACCCAACTTTGAAAATCCTACATGCGTATTTCCTAGTCTGACCCAGGACTTAGTGACAGGGACTAAGTCGAAATAAGAGCCCAATTCTCAACTCCACGGACACCGAAGAGTCACCCGTTTGTCACTACTGCATTTACTCCCCCAAGCACTTTGCCACTTGGCCAGGCAGTGTGCTGGGCACAGGGGGGCCAGAGGTGAATGGGACAGGGTCCACACTGTGGCGAAGACCAAGGTCCAATGGTGGAAGGAGAGCTACAAAAATGATTGACATTCAGTGGGGCCCACGCTAGAGCAGAGCAGAATGCTCCGGGGCGTTCCCTCTGCACAAGGACAGGGAAAGCTGCACAGAGGTGACAGGTGAGCCGGGCGTGGGGACAAAAGCAACCTGGGAAGCAGCGAGGGCAAAAGCGAGAAAGGAAGTCTGTTTCCAAGAACCTGCAGGTACTTGATGTGGTTGCATCTTTAGGGCGTATTAAAGAATCTTGTCTTTAAGAAGTAAAATCATGCTCTTGTGGAAACGTAAAATGAATACATGTCAAAGATGCTATTTAACTCACGAATTAATGAGGGAGCCTGCAAAACATAAACACTGGTCTAAAAGGAATCCAGAGAGCAGGCAACGTGGAGAGGAGCTCGGGAACACAGAAGCGAATTTGCTAACAGATTGAGAACTGGCCTCTTCCACGGGCAGGGGAAGCCAGTGGCGTCTCCACCAGATAGAATTCCTTTGCATCTCTATAAACGAGAATCCTTTGCCCTACTCTCAGTCGTCTGCAGTTTACAGGGCTGTGAAAGAGTTCAGCTCATGATGATGAAAGGTGCAGACTCCTGTGGGACCAGACCTCCTGGAGAGGGTGTGTTAGACGACGAGCTGCCCAGCATTCCATGGAAACTTACCGCTCCCACTGTTTGACCTACCCACTTTCATCGGTTGGCCCTTTTCAGGTGACACACACTGTGGGTCATGCCCAGGGTCCTGATGCAAAAAAAGAGGCCCAGAAAGCCCCACGGGTTTCCCCGGATTCTGTCTCTCTGGCTGGTTCTGCCTCTACTAGAGTGGGTCAGTAGGGACTTGTTGGGGTCCCCAACGGATCATTTCGGTGGGTTCGGAGCCAGGAAGCCCAGCACTAGTCGGTAGAATATCAGCAGAACCAAGTCTTCCTCGCTGACCTCAAACCATATATCACAATCTTGAGAACAGCCCCAACCCCCCAGGGCTGCCCCAGGAATTAGATGACAGCAGTGACTAAACTTGGAGCTGGAAGGCATCAGGCCTGCGGACGGTGTCCTCGCCTCTCTCCTAATATACGGGGCACCTCCCACCACAAGGGCCTTTACATGTGCTCACCTGCCTCGGCGCCCTGCCCTCCTGAAGTCCACGTGGCTCCCCCCTCCCCTCCTCTGTGTTTGCTTGTTGTCACGTTGTCTCTAAGCGGATTCCTGGCCAGAAATACCGCTATGTAAAACCACGATGTC
This sequence comes from Potos flavus, assembly GCA_028534135.1. NCBI lineage: Eukaryota > Metazoa > Chordata > Mammalia > Carnivora > Procyonidae > Potos > Potos flavus. The sequence goes on along the minus strand of CM052894.1, from coordinate 16,553,719 downwards.
CCAGCCTGCTTCCCTTCCTTCCCTGCGTACCTTTCCTAGGTCAAACCTGTCCCCTGACATCTGTCTTTATTTAGTGTCTATCTCTTCCTCCCCCCAGATGTAACCTCCAAAGGGCAGAAATTTTTGTCTGCCGTGCTCACTGCTGTGTCCCCAGACCCTAGATCAGGCCTGGACACAGAGCAGGTGTTCCGTAAGTATTTGCTGAAGGAAGAAAGGAATGACTGACCCCAGACCCTGGAGACAGGCCTGGCTTCTGAGAACCCAGTCACACCCTGTCCTTCTCTGCCTCAGTTCTCTCATTTGTGAAACAAGTGTGATCACCAGGCGGTCGTAGGACTTTAATGAGCTTGAGCTCATTTGGAACTTCTAAGATCTCCAGAGAAAGTTCCTGTGCTGGAGAGGCCAGTGTGTGTGCTGCTCAGTGTTGGTGGGTGGCCAGGTCCACACAGGGGACCCAACCTTGACCACAAGACCACAGAAAGAAGGAAAGAAATCAAGTCGCTGAGTCGCTGGTGAACACAGGCAGGACGGGCGATTAAGGGTTAAGACCCAGATGCTTGGAGAAGGGAAGCCAGGCAAGGGGACACAGCCCAGGTAATAGGAGTGAAGCCAACGTGGCAAGAAGGGGCCATGGCGGACCAAGGAGGAGGGACCCGTCTATTGGGGGCAGTTAGCCACTGCTCAGCTCCATTTTATGGCCGCCATCCCTAGAATGCAGCCCCCAACATAAACAGTCCATAGGAGGGAGAAATAGAAAAACTATTCATGCTTAGTTCTGAGCCTAGACAGAGACTCCCGCATGCCAGAGGCAAGTGTGAGCTAGTTAACTACTCCACCCCTCCTTTAAGCCTTCAGGTCTCCACTCTTTTATTGACTAATGTCCACAGAGCGCCTGGCACTGGGGCTACAGTTCTGAGTGAAAGCTGAAATGACCCCTGATCTCACCTGACCTCATGGAGCTCAGGTCTAGTGGAAAGACTACTGATCAATTCCTCACATGAGTAGAAGAGCATGCGTGTTGAGTGCTAAGAAGGCGATGGAGGTATACAGTGCTGTTAATGCCTGTGACAAATCAGAGACTTCCCTGGGTTAGGATGTGACTGTTGAGATTTGAAGGAATGGTGGGTTTCACTAAGTGAAAAGGAAGGAGAGCAGACAGAACAACATGTGCAAAGGCCCTGTGGCTGGAGGCCAATGTGGCTGGAACAGAGACAGCCAGGGTTAGAATGTGGTGGGAGGTATATCTGGTTTGTCGATGGGTCATATCATGCAAGGCCTTGTAGGCAGATTATGGATTTTTGTCTTCATCCCAAGTGCAAGGGGAGGCAAATATTTAAGCAAGAAGGGGCAGTGGGGTTATGATAGTTTTTGCATTGTGGAGTGATCATTCTTGATCGCCTTGGGGAGAATAGACTTGGGAGGAGGCTACAGAGCAGAAGGGGGAGAACAGTTAGGAGGTGGTTTACCAGTAGCCCTATCCCTGTGGAGACAGATCTCTGCTTGCAATAGTTGGCACCTAATATCTTAGTCTGTGAGCTGGTGTGGGCAGCTGGGTGCATTGGTGCATTTGTTGGTTTCCCTTAAGCTGCTACTCTCACATGATCCCAGGGCACAGGGTGCACTGAAGGCACTGCTCCATTTCCTTTGTCTTCAGGGAAGAAGCACCGGGATCCAACTGGCAAGGTGCTTCCAGCCAACGAGGCTGTCCCTGCCTCTCCCAGCTTGAACTAAGGGGGCAGGGGGTAGGTCTCTATTGTGTAGACCTAGGAGTTTGGCTGTAGGAATTGCTTGGGAAGGGTAAGGATTACTTACTTGGACAAGGGAGGGCCATAGATAGCTTGTTCAGGGAGATAAAGAAAGAGGTCTGTTGGTATACGCGGTGGGTTCTGATGGCTAAAAAGACATTTTGGAGCTGCTTTGCACTTAGGTTAGCTTAGAAGACTGGAGCAGAGCATACAGTGGAATCTTCTGCTCCAAATGTCACAAAGAGCAAGGACAGAAGGATTTCAGCTCTCTTCCCCTATCTGGCAATAACTGGTTAAACCAGTGAGCCCTGAGCTCCTGCCCCAGCTGGCTCCTTGTCAACTCAGGAGGGGTGTGTCTGCTCATAAGAAATCAGAGCTAGAGTCATTTACTTAGAGCCAACCTCAGCCAAAATTGTCAAGAAAATGCAATGTGCCCTTGAGAGGGTCCAAGGAGAGTCACTGATTTGGTGGCCAAAGTTGAAATCATGGGAGAATATCCTCCAAAAACTTCTAAAATGGGAGTTGGCAGACTTTTCCTGCAAAACACCAGACTGTAAATATTTTAGGCTATGTAGGCCAAGAAGCCAAAGTGAAGATATTATGTAGGTACTTATGTAATCATTTAAAATGCAACTATTCAAAATTTGAAAAGCCTTGTTAATTCACGGGTTATATCAAAAGAGGCACTGGTTCAGATTGGCTTGAGGATGATAGTTTGCTGACCCCTGTTCTCAAGGATGGTCAGAGACCCTAATTCCCAAACCAAACACTTGCTTTCAGTTGTTCAGTTTCTCAGACATGAGCACTAACTCTCATGAAGCACTGAATTTGAGGGAGAGAATAGAAGGAAGGAAGAAGGAAGGGGATTGCTAATTTGGGCTATAACTCTAGGTCAAAGAGAGGACCAAAAAAAGTGTGAGGGGGGCACTGGTTGGCTGACAACCGCCTCCCTACCCATAAGCTGCCTGGATGTGATCTTTTGGGGAGATGTCACCACAATGGTTGCCAACCCTAGGGCCAGTTTACCCTTGGTCCCTTTACTCACCCTCCCTGCCTGTAGGTTTCACAACTGTGAAAACACCCAGTTTGCCAGAGATTTCTGCCACACTAAAGACATCAGTCCAACCATTGAGACATTTCTGTGCCTCCACTTGTCTGTGTGACCTTGAGCAAGTTACTTAACCTTTCTGATCCTTCATTTCCTCATCTGTAAAAGGCAAGGCGCCTGCCTCTGAGGGATTTGGCGAGGATAAATGACGTGGTGCCTCTGAGATACCCCTGAGGACCATTAGCTGTATTGTTTTCTCTCTCGGCGCTCCCTCTCTCCTCTGCCGCTGCTCACTGTTGATTTGGTTCGTTCTCTTCTTCTTTGGTAAGGCTGGAAAAGAGCAGGAGGAGGAGGGCGAAAGCACCTCATCACCGGCCAGGCAGGAGAAAGGAACCGAGTCCTCGGATGCAGAAGACCTAAGGACAAAGAAGGTAAAGTTGGTTCCTGGTGCTAGCGGGACAGCCCCAGCTGCATGAAGGCCCGTGGGCCCCGCGTTTCAGGCGTCCCTGTCCTGCCATGGGATGCCCCACTCGCTGCATGCGCTGCGGCCAAGACCCCACCTGGGATTCCGCGAATGAAGCCAGCACTTCTTGGAAGAATGGTTTTGCCTGGGATCTCTGCAGTCTTTATTAAGGAGATCTTTACTACATGCCTGGGCTCTGCCTCAGTCTCCAGCAACTTGGCTGCGCTCGTAAGAGGAAAACATGAGCCCAAAAAAGACTCAGGCTTCAGAGCCAGGCTCCCAAAATAGGTCCCTTGGGAGGGGCTGGAGGAAGAAGGGAGCTTTGGATGGTCAAGCTGGGGCCCTGACCTCAGCATGCCCAGACCCTGGGATTAACAAAACATCTACTGTGCTTGTAAAGATTATTTTACTTAATTAAACTAAAAAAAAAAAAAAAAATCCAGTTACAGTGCTGTGGCTGCCTCAGCAAAAAGAAAGGTGTTTGGAACGCGGCCAGCTTTGTGCCTTTCTGGTCAGGAGAGGTGGAGAGATGAGTATCGCAGGCGAGGAAGCTGATCGAAATCTGGCTGCAGGGGACATGACAAAGTTGCAGGAGGAGCCAAGCCTGAGCCGTGGCTATGAAAGTTGCACCCTTGTGGGAAAGGGAGCTTGGGGGAATTTTGAGGGGGACTTTGCTACGGTACCATTTAGTGGTGGCCTTCCTGCAAGGAAATAGCTCCAGCCAGTTGATTTATTTCGAGTTTATAACTTTATTATTCATTCATTCAAAAACTGTTTCTCGAGCACCTCTTATACACCAGGGTTTGAAATTCTTTGTGCCGTTTTAAACATGGCAGATTCAGCATTAAGGGCTGATTCTGAATGCTGTGTTTGAGACTCATCCTAGGGATGAATCAGGATGTGGGGCTTGAGTGGCTCACGGCTCCTGATTTACCCAGTAAGTGTTCCCGGGCAGAAGTAAGAGTGCTCAGCATCTGCCCGATTTGAGGGGCTCTGTGGTCAGGGTTTGCGCCCTCTGGTTGAATGCCAAGACCTGCTCCCCCGTCACCCTCTGACCTTTCTTCTGCATGTTTGTTCAGGAGCAAGAGTGGGAGAGTGGAAGTGAGGCAGAAGGGGAGAGCTGGTATCCCACCAACATGGAGGAACTGGTTACAGTGGACGAGGTTGGGGAGGAGGAAGATTTTATTATGGAACCAGACCTCCCAGAACTGGAAGAAATTGTGCCCATTGACCAGAAGGACAAAATCTGCCCAGAAATATGTCCCTGTGTGACGACCACCTTGGACCTGGACGTAGCCAAGGATTTTACCCACGAGGGAGTGAAGCCCATAGGGAACGGGGCCACGGAAATCAGCCTCGAGACACCCAAAGACCTGCCTTCTGCTTCCACGAGCTGTCCCAGTGACATGGACGTGGAAATGCCTGGCCTAAATCTGGACGCTGAGCGGAAGCCAGCTGAACGTAAGACAGGCCTCTCACTGGAGGGTTCAGATTGCTACGAGAAGCAGGCAGAGAGAGGGGAGAGCTCCAATGCGCGTCCGGCCCCTCCACTCCAGCAGATGTCTTCCCCGAAGCCAGCAGAGGAGGGGGCCCGGCAGCCTAGCCCACCTCTCGATGACTGCAAGGTCAAGGGGACCCCTGAAGACGGGGCTTGTGAAGGCAACCCCCCCCTGGAGGGGAAAGCCAGCCCTCGCACCGACAGCGACCTCCAAAGCCAGGCTTGCCAAGGAGTGTCGACCCAGGGTAACTACCCCCCTTTTCTCCCGTGCCGTTGGGTTGGTGGGACCGCTGCTCAGCTAGGGAGGCGTGTGGGCATGTGCAGGCTGGAACAAACATGAGCAAGGTTTCAGCCAGCATTCAAGCTGGTGCAGAAAGCCAGCTTCGAAAGGCCTGGTTAAACGGTTTGCACTTTTCGGCAAATGGTGTAAAGGAAATCAGATAGGAGGCCACATGTTTTCTGAGAAGCAGACTCAGACAGAATAGACTTCTCTGAATTTAGGGGAGCCCAGATGGACTCTGACAACTAGAATCAGCAGAAGTTTCGCGTTATCAGGCCAAGGGGCTCTGGTTCCTGGATCGGCAGATAGCCTCTCAAGCCTGCCCAAGGGCAGACCACCCACGCTGTCACTCCTGTGAGGCCCGGGGGAGGGGGCCGGGGTGTGCGAGGCGAGAAGGGAGCACCGAGCGAGCGAGCGTGGGCGGAGGGCGGAACGAGGGGTCCTGGGGAGTGCGGTCCGTTCCCGCTGCTCCCACCGCAGACCCACTCGTCTCCCGGCCTGAAGGGAAACGAGGCTTGTCCCAGGCTGTCCTCCGCCGCCACTGCAGGTGATGTTGTGTGGGTGCCCGGCACTATGACATCATGAGAGACGGAGTTTAAAATAGGCTAAGCCGTGGCTTCTCTGCCAAGTGGAAACAAAGATCCAGCGAGGGCTACGGTGTGGGGGCGGGGCGGGGCGGAGGAGGAGCCCTCAGTGTTCTCCGAGTGGAAGCGACGAGGGCTGCGTTTCACAGAAAGCCTGCAGCATGTTGAAGGTGGAAGGAAGGGGGACCAGAGTCGGGGGCAGAAACCGTGGAGTAAAGGCTTAAAAAGACACCTTCCGGTCCAGTGCCGTGTGGCTGGCACGAGCCTGCGGGGAGCTGGAGGCTCGGGCTCTCGTCCATGGCCGGCGGACCTGAGCTGTTTTCACCTGCGAGTCTCCATGGAAACTGCCGGGAGCAGCTGCCTTGTTGCCAGAGAAACACGGAGGCCTGGGCTGTGTCTGCGCAAGGCAGGACTAGAGAAGGAGCAAGATGTTCACCTTGCCCCGATTGAACCCCTTTATTTTGCCGTATAGGTCTCAACACGCACTGGTGTTCATGGCTTATTAGCTTACCCAGTGTTTGGAGTTCATATTTAATGACAGTGCTCAACAAGCTTGGGGTGAACGTGGCATTGCCCTTTGTGCCAGCCTCTGCGCCCAGAGACGTCAGCGCAATGTTTGCCCCCCTGTAATCCTCCTGTCTGCAGAGAGGGAGTGATTTCTGAGTTGGGGGGCAAGGCGGGGATCATCCCAGCCGAAGGAGGCAGCGGCCCATCCCCCACGGACCCAAGGTGCAGAGTTGCCAAGGGTTTGTGTGTGTGGCATTCTTCTGGCACTGGAACAAACTCTCAATTACAGCGTTTTGGTTCTAATTAGCAGTCCTCGCCCTAGCTTCATGTTATTAAGCAGTGCAAGGGACCATTCCTGATCACACAGTACAAGAATAGGAGAGGGTCTTTGAAGTACATTTTGCTTCCTTAGTTCTCTGCCTTGGCCCATGTTTTGCAGAAAACCCCAAGTACATGGAAATGAAATCTCTGGACGTGAGGTCACCGGAATACACTGAAGTGGAGCTGAAACAGCCCCTCTCTTTGCCTTCCTGGGAACCAGAGGACGTGTTCAGTGAACTGAGCATTCCTCTAGGTAGGTGTAGTACACAGTCCTTCCTGAGCATTCAGCTCCGGGAAATGATAGATCCATGGGAATATCGAAGAGCTCGAGAAGGCTTTTTCGTCATTTTGTTATTATGTTTAATGTTGGATGTAATAACTGGTCTGTGGATGGTGCATATCTTCAAAGTTTCTTGCAATTTCAGTCTCCCGATAGTAGACCAGATACCTCATGGCGTCAGGCCCTGAACAGTACTGCCCTGGGAGCCGGAGCAAAGAGAGACTCGATTTCCCTGTTTGCAAATGCTTTATTCCTGACCACACAGCCTTTATTCAGGCAGAGATCAGAGGCCCCAGTAGCTGCCCAAAGTCAACAGAAATGAACTTCTTCTGCTCCTGGCTTCCCAACCCTCTTTGCCCCAGCCCTTTCCAAGACAATGCTACATTTTTTTCTCTTTGAAGGACCAGCTTCTCTGAGGCAGTGATGCTGGTGAGACTGCCCTTGGGGCGGACACTCTATATTTGATAGAGGGAGCATCGAATAGAGAGAGACCTGGGCCCCTTTCCTTCCTGTTTCACTTATTGGATGACTGCATGACCTCAGACAAGTCATACCCAGGAATGTATTTTGGTTTTTATTTTTTCCAGTTACTACAAGTCCTTTATTAACAAGTCAATAAAAAGAGAGAGAGAGATGTAAAAATACTTTTCTCGGAGGCCCTGGGAATGGAAGGTACTGTCAGAACCCACCTGGCTAGAGAAGGCAGCTCAGCCAGAGGCAGAATGGAGCTCGGGAGTCCAGAGGTGCAGCTGGTGGGAGGCGCTGAGAAGGGAGTGGCGTAGGCCTTGGGCAGGCAATGTGCGAATGCAGAGGCCTCACAGGGAATGATAGGTTGGGGTTCCTGAGCCTTAGGTTTTTTCACCTGTTATATGGAATTGAATCAGATCAATTCCATAGTGGAATTTTCAATAGTGGAAGTGTTGCAGGGGGCGGGAAGGGAACTTAATAATAGAATCACTTAGGACACATTTTCAAAGGGGAGAGTTAACTAGAATCTCAGGGTAGGGAGTGAAGTTACTTCAATAAAGTGCCCTGGGAGCTTCTGATACCACCGCTAACTCAGTGACTCCCACTCCGCATCATCTTTGAGTCTTTGCATTGACTCTGAGAGGCTGGAAAGCAGTGAGACAAAGAAGTCGTAGCAGCCACCGGAGAGAGAGCTTAGGAAGGTGTCATTTGGGAAAGAAAGCGTCCCAAGGAAGCACGAGAAGGACGGGTTATGTGAGAATCTACGACCACATGTCTGCTTACTCAGGGAGGCTGAGTATGGAGGCTCACCCTTTCCATCAGCTTTCTCTTTTTCTTTTCATCTCCTTTGAAACATTTCTTAATGTTTCAGCCCTCCAAATGTTCCATTTTCATAGAATACCCGTTTTTACTGAGCAGCGCTTTCTAGATAACGTGGCCCCACGCAAGTCACTCTGGGGGGGTTGAGAAATGTAGCACAGGTCTCTTGGAGTCCAAGAACTTGGAATCTGTATGACACACACAAGCAAAAATTAAGAATAAGTTCCACCACCTTGTCATTTGTGTCTTTTTTTAAACTGTTCTTCATTCCAAAAAGTGTGATAGATTATTACGACAAATGTAAAAAACAAGAGCCATATAAAGTCAATGTTAAATGTTGTATCTCTTCCCTCCAGTTTCTCCGCCGCTCCACAGGTAGTCACAGTCATACCCACGGAGACTAGGTCACACCGTCACAGAATGTTCTACAATTTGCTTTTTTAATTTAACAGTGGGACTCAGAGACCTCGTCACCTCAGTACACAGACAATGCTTTCTTCTTAACCATTGCAAATGTTCCATCCTAAATGACGTACCATAAATTACTTATCCATTTCTCTGCTGGTGAACATTTAGGATGTTTTCGATTTTTTTCCCATTGCTAAAATGCTGTAGTAGTTAAGCTTTTATGTTTATAATTTACCATGCAGGTATCATTTCTAGTGCTTACTTCATTATTTAACTCTCTCAAAACATCTATGTGTAATATTTTTATCCTTATTTTATAAGCTAGAAATAGGAGATGCAGGGTTGCAAAGCTGATGACTAGCAAAGACTGAAGTCAGGATTCAAATCCCAGTCGTTTGACTCATAGGACCAGGCTTCCTCTATGCTCTACAGCCTTCCAACACATGTCACCTTGGTGTGCGTGCCAGAGTTTCATGCAGGACAGCGTCTTAGGCTGGGAGCGGGGGCTGGGGCTTGTGGCGGTATGTATATTTGCACTTCACATTTTCATAATTGCTGCTAAATTGCACTCCAAAAAGATCATAGCAGTTTTCACTTGCCAGAGCAAGACTTCTCATTCTCTGCTTCCTTACCAACCTTGGACGTCATCAGTTTTGAATCTTTACCAACCTGTTAGGAAAATGGTATCTCATTCTGCTTTTAAAAAGCAGTTCTAATGAAGTATAATTGAAGTTAATGAAGTGCATATGTTTAAAGTGTACGGTTGATCAATTTTGACACCTGTGTACACCTGTGAGACTATTACCACAGTAACATCGTCAGTGTATTCATCACCTCCCGAGTTTCCTGATTCTCCTTTGTCATTCCTCCCTCCCCACACCTCATCCCCAGGGAACCACTGATCTGCTTTCTGTCACTAACCATGAGTTTGAAACCAAAGGGAATCATACGGAATATACTGGTTTTGCCTGACTTCTTTCGCTCAGCATAATTATTTTGAGCCCTTGATGGGTATTTGGGTTGTTTCCAGCTTGGGGCTATAAGAGATTGTACTTTCGCATTGCATGTGGTCTTTGATGAGCTTTGAGACCCATTATCTTATTGATCTTAGAGGGTGGGGGTATGGTACCATTTTCCACATTTGACAGGAGAGGAAACAAGTGCAGATACTTAGCCAAGATCACACAGCAAGTTCAGATCAGAGTTCAGGGTTTGTAATCTGAGACGGCTCTGCCCTCTTGTTCCTCTGGTTCAAGAAGCACAATGTAGGAAAGGCAATTTTTGTGCAGCGGTTAAAAGCATAGGCTGTGGGATCTGATTCCCTCGGTTTAATCTCTGCTGGCTAGGGGACAAAGAGCAACCTCTTTAACCTCTCCTCCTTGATTTATTGACTTTCTTCATCAATAACTAAGGGTAGTAACAGAAGCCTACCATGTACAGTTAGTTTGAGGAGGAAAGGAATACTTGTAAGGTCTTCGTTCTCTGTTGTTATTACTCATTCATGAAGTAGTTCTTGAGCCCTACTGTTTCCTCTCACTGGGGCTGCATGACCCTCATGCTCCAGAATCCCTCACTCCTAAAGAGACTTCTGGGGAGGTAGGGAACAGCCTTCAGGCTTCGTCCCTCCGGAGAGCCGGGAGGCAAATGGGGAGTGCCAAGGATCCAGAGTAAAGGGAGGTGAAGTCTCAGTGCTCGGGGACAGGCATGGACATGGGGTATGGGGAACAGAGAGAGGGCATGGCCCTCTGGGTGACCCCAGCCAGCCTGAGCCTGCCGAGGTCTGCACTTCCAGAACCAAGAGGCTTTGCCTGCAAAACGCAAGCTCCCCCTCCACCCATCGCAGGCTTTGCTAGGATGATGGAGTTATAATTACCCGGCCCAGGAGCTATTATTAGAAAGCAAATACAGTTTTAATTGTCATGCTTAATAGAGTCTGAAAAATGGGAGGACCGAGCGGCTCCAGACGGGTTGGGGCAGTGATCGTTTTCTTGACGCTATAGCTTCACTTGTGGCCCTCACATTCCAGAGGCTTCCTGAAGTGGTGTGGACACGCGGTGCCCATGGCAACTCCCAGTTACTGGGTGGGGGGAGGGAGTTGCCAGGCATGTGGGGATCCTCCTCAGACTTCTTCCTCGTGCTTTTAACCACCTGGTACTGCCTGACAGCCGCTGGGCACCAGGCAGGGGCCGGGAAGCGTCGCTGCCCACCTTCAGACCCAGGGTTCTCCGGGCGGCCCGGGTCAGAGGGCAAGAAGGCCTCTGTGGAGAAATGTTTAACACATGGCAGGAAACTAATATTTTTTGAGCACCAGACAAAATGATAGGTGCTTCCCGTAACACCCTTTGTGGTGGTATTATTTCTATTTTACAGATGAGGAAACTAATCTCAGAGAGTTTAAATAATGTGCCCGAGGTCACACAGTGTAAGTAAAAGAGCTAGATCTTTCAGACTCTACATTCCATTTTCTTTCCACTATACCGTGGCTTCCAAGCCTTTTTTTTTTTTAGCAGTGGAAACCTTTGTTCCAGTGAGATCTCACCCAGAACCCCATGCATGGTCGCTGTGCTGCTTGGGTTGAAAGGGCCCACAGCTGCCAGCTCAGCTCGGGCCCTGCTTTACCCTATGGGGTGGCTTCTGAGGCAGCGGCGCCCCTTCTTGGGGACCCAGGACACGGGCTGGAAGGCCTCTTAGAAACCCTAGAGGATGCTGGAGGCTAACCAGGGGGCCCTCAACGAAACCCCAAGGTTTCTTTGCTGGGACCACCCAGCAGCCCCTCCCGCAGGGTCTGGGGCAGAATAGAGGGAGCGGCTCTGATCACAGGCCTGCGTCCGCTCCCCGTGGGCTCCGGGTGTGCTTCTCCTTTCCCGGTTGCCTTGATCTTGTCTTGTGTGGGCATCTGCTCCCTACAGAGCAGCAGCAGGGGAGAACTGTTCTGTGGGAACGGAGGACCAAGGCAGGCCTTGCTTGCTGCTCCTTTGCCACCGGCCTGTGAGTGAGGTGGAGGGGCGAGCCGGCCACCCACAGGCCGAGCAGGGGCTGCTTTTCTGTCCTTTGCCGTGGGGGTGGGAGGAAGGTGAGGAGGGGCAGGCCACAGCCTCTTTCTGGGCAGCAGGCCCCAAAGAGGCCCCCTCCCGTCGGGGCTGCTGTGGGCAGGGCAGCGAGTTAGGAGCTACGAGCTACGTGGCAGTTAGAGAAAATTGGCTAAGGAGGCTGCCAAAACCTGGCCCCAAACCACAGAGGAACAATCAGTCACAGCAGGCCTTGGGCAGGCCTCCCAGCTCCCTCCTCCCTCCAGGCCAGCCGGCACACTGATAAGTGGCTCTTTTGAAATGAAAAAAAAAAAAAAAGTTGTAATTACAAAGTCTAAGCAGCCACTCTAGGACAGGGTCTCCTGGGCACTTATCTCTGTCTCGCAGGAGGCAGCAGGAGGAGAGTGAAGGAGGCCCGGGCTTGTGGTCACACGCAGCGCCTGGACAGAGACCTGGCCTGTCTCCCTCTCTGCCAGAAGCAGCCCTTACCCTGGCGGGCAGCTCCCGTGCCCCGTCCCCCCTCTGCCTGCTGCAGCCGGCCCTTTGCCCACCCCAGTCCCCTAGCAGGGCTGCGGGTGCTGGGCAGGTGGGCTGCAATCCAGCCCAGCCCGTGTGCACACGCCAGCCGCCCCGGCCAGAAAGCAGGATCCGGGTATTCCAAGAGCCACCTGCCCCGTTCCTTGAGTTCCCTAAGGGGTCCCGCTTCTCACAGCCCTGAGCCCGACTCTTCTGCTGGCAGCTTACCATCGGGTGCCTGAGGGAACCGAGGCTCCGGGGAAACAGGGGCATTCGGCTGACTCCCCCCAGCTTCCCACAGGTTCTTCGAGTCTGGTCTGTGCCCTCTCCAACCTAGGCTCTTTCCACTCTGCTGATCATGGCTTCAAGAGGAGAACAGTGACCCCCAAACACCTTGGCGGAGGCTGGAACAGCTGCCACGCCTTCAGAGATGAATCCTCTGGGTTGTGACACCATCACTTCTCTTGCTATGGGCCACTGTTTCCTTTCCTCCAGATTGGAAGGCCTCCCAGAATCCTGTGACTTCTGTTTAGCAAGTTATAAGTAAAATGCTATTGCTGGGTGGTTTAGATGTAAAGACTGGAGGATGGGAAGATGTTTATGGTACACGATTACATGGAAAAGGGAGGAGACAGAACTATACTTAGGGTACAACGAAAACTGCCCCCCTCCGAAGAAAAAAGCTCTGTATACTGATAGTGTGGAAGAAAATGTTTGGATTGGAATGACTCTAAGTGGTTTTGCCTCACTTTTGTGTATTTTTAAAATTGTCTTTAATGAGTCTAATTCTAAAACAAACAGAAATGATCGCATCCTCTCCGAGTCCTGGCCGAAACAGCTACACAGAGGGGTGTAGCATGGAGAAACGAAATCCTCCTCCTCCTTTCCCTGGAAGCAGGCTGATAACAGGAGGGCCTGGGCTGAGTTCCCAGCAGCAGCCGCAGAGCAGGGAATGGCAGAGCACTCCATCGGCCCTGAGGGAGCACGTCCCTTCCTTTACAACCACCTGGGACTGGAGTCGGCCCTGTTCTCAGGCCGGTTTTGCGGATGAGGAAACCAGCCTGGGAGAAGCTCCATAGCCGGCCAAGCTCAACAGCAAGCGAGGGGTGGAGCTCATTGCTCCCATTTCCACCTGCCGGCTGGTAGGACCACGGGGGTCTCATATGGCCTTCCTAATTCCTGCCTGTCCGTCCCCCATCCTCCTGCAGGTGTGGAGTTCGTGGTACCCAGGACTGGGTTTTACTGCAAGCTGTGTGGGCTGTTCTACACGAGCGAGGAGATGGCGAAGATAAGCCACTGTCGCAGTGCTATCCACTACAGGAACTTACAGGTAAGCGGAGCCTTCCTTGCCCAGCGCCCGGGGGCTCCCGGATTGATGTCCTTCCACCACGTGGAGAACCAGTCCTTCCCCAGGCCTGACTCCCCCAGGCTGCTCTACGTGCTGGCAGCCTTCCCTGTGCTCTCAGGACATCTGTCTCCCCCGGAGTACGTACAGCATTCTGTTGGGGTCGGGTTTGGGGATATCTGCCCCTCCCTCCTGGCCTGACTAACTTGAGTTAGGGATCACCCAGCCCATGCTTGAGGCTGACCCCTTTCACAAGACCTGGGTGTTCTAGATGCTGACATTTTTCTGTGTTTCTGTTCCCTCATGCAGTATCCCTGTTTGCTGCAATAAAAATCACCATTATGTTCTATTTATTTATTTTTAAAGATTTTATTTATTTATTTGACAGAGAGAGATCACAAGTAGGCAGAGAGGCATGCAGAGAGAGAGGGGGAAGCAGGCTCCCTTATGAGCAGAGAGCCGGATGCGGGGCTTGATCCCAGGACCCTGAGATCATGACCTGAGCCGAAGGCAGAGGCTTTAACCCACTGAGCCACCCAGGCGCCCCCATTATGTTCTATTTAAATGTTCATCCATAGTGCAACTATTTATCAGAGCCATACTATGTACCAGACACTGTTCTAGGTGCTGGAGATAAAACAACAACCCCCGCCCCCCCGCCACCTCTCCCACACACAGGGGTGCCTGGGTGGCTAGTCAGTTAAGTGTCTGCCTTCAGCCCAGGTTGTGATCTCAGAGTCTTGAGATCGAGCCCCGTTTCAGGCTCCCTGCTGGTCAGGGAGTCTGTTTCCACCTCTTCTCCTTCCCCCTGCTCCTGCTGTCTCTCTCTCTCTCAAATAAGTAAAACTTAAAAAAATTATAAACACACATACACACACAAAAGACAAAAATCCCTGCCCTCTTGGAGTTCCCATCCTTGTGTAGGAGTTAAACAGTAAAATAAAATAAGTAAGTTTCATGGTGTAGTAACAGGTGACATAAAAAAAATACTGCGTTTCATCCAATCTAAGGTGCCAACGGTTATAAGACACACTGCCAGTTTTTGGATACCAATAGGAAAAAAAAATGTTGCAAAGTAACAGTGAGACTCCATCAATTGTAAAATCCATCTCAGTTTCAGAGATGTTAATGTGAGGAGGGGGGCTCATCTTAGAATCAATGAAAGACACTAATAAGTTCTGTAATATATATCTAACTTAAATGCGGCATGTTGGAACTTCTGCGGTGTTGTAACTTAATAGGAAGCATGGTATATCAGATGCCCGGGGGTAAGTATTCCAAGGCGCCGTCAGTTTTTACTGCGAGGAGTCAGACTAGTTTTTGTGACATGTAAGGCCTCACCGAGGGCAGACCCTCGTGGTGGCAGCATGCTCTAATTCCAGAGCAGGCATTACTGTCACAGTTAAATTGTTCGAGTGGCCGATCAAGCATTTTTCAACCAGAGATGTGAGAGAGAATCACCTGGACAGTGTTTTGAAAGTATATGTATATATACACACACACACATATACATATATATATGTATATGTATATATGCTACATTAGATATTCAGTAGGATGCGGGGAGGTGATCCAGGAATACATAATTTGAGAAAGTTCTCCATATGATTCAAATGCGCATCCCTAGTTCAGAAACTTAGATAGGGGCCAACTCTTGTTTTATAGTTGAGGAAACTGAGGCCCAGAGAAGCTATGTGATTTGTCCAAGGCCATGCAGATGGTGAGTTACCAGACCCAGGAACAGACTGCCTGATTCTTAACACTTTCCTTTTTTCACCCTATTAAGCTGATCTTGCAAACCAAGACCCATAATGAATGGCCTGTATCACCATCTGCAGGGGACTGTCATTGGCTATGCCCAGACTCATGTCCCTTAAGCCTCTTGATTTCCCTCTGGGGAACAGCTGCTCTGTGACCAAGGAAGCTCTGGGGCCTGGGGCCCAAGTCCTGGCCTCTCCTGGGGGAGCACAGTGAAGGCCTGACTTGACCAGACCAAGGATTCAGACTGGGTTCTACAGAGCCAGCGGAGGGTGGCTGTCTATCCTGAAGACGCATCATCCCCCACCCCCACAAGATAAAACCTACAGAATGGCAGGGCTGGCTGGGGTCTTGGAGAGCAGCTAGTCCTGACTTCCCCCCAACTATAGTCCTCATACCAGCTGGCATCTTTTAAAAATGCAGCGTCCTAGACCCACCCTACATCTGCTTATTCATCCTTTCCAGGGCTGGGCCTGAAAATCCTCATTTTAAAAAATCTTTCCAGCAGGTTCTGATACCTCAGTGTGAGTGCTTTTGATCTCCTGCAGCATTCTCAGCTGGATTGTGTAGTTCTCAAGGAGACCACACAACTCAAGGTCACCCAAGAAGTTAGGATGAGTCCAGACTTGCCAGGGCCTCTGATTCTAAATCCTGTATTTTTTTTCCTCCAGGACAGTGGACTACACTGTGTTCTGGGCCTGTGGGCCAACCCCCCAGGCAGACTCCCCTCCCCAGAGCAGGCCAGAGCCATTCCTGTGGTCCCCAGGCCCGTCAGGGCCAGACACGGGCTAAGCCTTAAAGGCCCGCCAACTGCAGTTCAGGTTTCTCTAGCGCACCTACTGGGGAGCTGGGAGCCTCCACGGTGGGCTTCCCAGATAAGGCTTCTGTCAGTGGCCTTGACAGAATGTCTCTTGTCCACACAGCCTCGCCTACCCACACTACCCCACGTTACATGGGTGAGAAGTGAAGAATTGAGACCCGAGCAGCAGGGGCTGGCTCACAGCTAAGTCAGGCGACTTGTAAACTTAGCACCACCAGCAGGCCTTGAGGTGGGGGGGAGGGATTGCTCTTTGAGGCGGGGAGCAGGTGGAAGGGACCTCCTTTCTCTCTGTGCAGCCTCTACTGGGCCCCCACTGCTGGGCGTAGCCCAAAGAGAACCCCACCCAGAGTGACCTGGAACAATGTGGGGAGGCAGATAGGTCAGATGGGAAATCTAGATGCCTCCCCGGCTCCAGGACCAGAGAGGAGTGAGCCCACATTTCCCTTCCTGGGATGAGGTGGAGGACGAACCAGGCCCTCGGTCAGCGGCCTGGCCCGCCGGGACCCAAGGCCGGTCGGCCGCTCTCCCCGTCGGGCTCACCCACCTCTCAGAGCCAGCCAGTTTCTTCTAGAGAGAGAGAGTCCCTCTTACAGGCATCACCTCGTCTGACCCTCAAAATCACCCCGGAGGGGGAGGAGGGCACCATTTCTCCCGTTTACCAGATTAGGAATCAGAGGCTGAGAGAAGACAAGTGACTTTCCCGGAGTCAGATGGCCGATGCCACTCGTGATACAGGGCAACGTCACGGAGGGTTGATTCTGAGCCAGGCGCTGTGCTGAGTGCTTACGGGACCTCCCTGGACTTTACAGCCACATTACGGGGGTGGTTCCTGTCGGTAGCCACAGCCACAGATGTCAGAGATCCTGGATGACTTGCCTGCCAAGACCTAGGATTTGAACCCGGGTCCTCTGGCTGCAGAGCCCACAGTTGTGACCACTTGCACACTGACTCCTGATCCAGTGCTCTTTGCACTGCCCCCTGCTGCCTGGGCCATCCGAGGTCCCCATGCGGAATCTAGAATCCCAGGGGCGGCCTGCAGTGTGGCCAGGGGCCGGTGGTGATAGCAGCCAGTGTTTGGGGGCGGCATGAGGCAGCCCCCAGGGACAGAACTGGAGTCCAGCAACAGACCTGCGGGTACTCAGCCTGCCGCCCGCCGCCCACCAGGAAGCAGGTGGTTATGGGAGGCATCGGGCTGCCCTTTGCAGTCCTCGCAGGACGGTGCTGCCCTCCTCCCGTGGGTCGGCCAGTCCGGCTGGCCTCTGGTCCCCCTGCCTGTCACACACAGATGTGCCTCTGGGCACTGAGGCTCTTCTGGAAAACAAGTGGCGTCATTATGAGAATTCAGTGAGTTTCTATGAGAAAAGCAGAACAGCACTTGCACAGGATAAGGGCTTTGGAAGTGGTCCCTGTTGTTAGGATCTGTGTTTTCTGTGTTTTCCGCGAGAGCCCTGCGTTACTTGTAAACTAACGTAGAGAGAGGAGGGAGCTTCATATGGGTCCTGTAGCCCCAGAAGGATTGGGGAGGGCCTGGGTGCTGGGGGGAGTCCCACCCACTGGGAGACATGAGCGGAGAAGGGGCCCAGGCACATCCCTTCCTCTCCTCTCCTCTCCAACCAGGTCACCACTGACCCTGTCCCTTCCCTTTGTCCCTCTCTCCCCATCACAGAAGTACTTGTCGCAGCTGGCCGAGGAGGGCCTGAAGGAGACCGAGGGGGCCGGCAGCCCCAGGCCTGAGGAGGGCGGGATCGTGCCGCAGTTTGAGAGGAAGAAGCTTTGACGCTGCTGCAAGCCAGGAGAGGGGGGGCCTTCTGAGGTGTGGCCTTCCTGACCTCAGGGACGGAAGCCGGAGCCAGAGAGGAAGGAAAACCAGGCAGGCCATGTTGCCTCGGCCTGTTCTTGGAGACTTGTGAAAACGCCCTTGTGGTGTCTCCCCAGCGAGGCTGTCACCTGATGTGTCCAGCGGCGGAGGGTCACCCTCTCTCTCTCCCCCCGTTGATTCTTGTTTCCTTCAATTTGCTTCTCTCTCCTTCCCCCTCCCTCCCTCTCTCTCACCTTCTGTGCCAAGGGTCATTTATTTTTCATAAACTCCAACTTCTCAGGGATATTCACAGTGTTCAGATTCTTGATGGGACAGGACAAGTCAGGCCGATCAACCAAGGAAGCCATCTCACGGAAACTCCAGGGGGCCTAGAGCATTTTCGGTGCCTGGCGTCCCGAGCCGGGGCAGCTGTCGGGTCCTGCAGGCCTGGAGAGGGGGCACCCTAAACTAGCAGCTGGGAGCTCCTCCAGCGGGACCGTCTCTTTGAAAAGCCCCCATTTTTAATAACTCTTTCATCCTCTCAGTTACTCTAGAAGTCCACCAGACTCGTGCCTTAACAAAGAGTAATGCATTTCGCAGAGGAAGAAAAGAGCTCTTCATTCGGAAGCTCTGTTACGTCCCCCCTACCCCCCAAACTTACTTCCATCCTCAGGATTTCAGGAGATGCCAAGCTTGGTTCTGTGTGGACAATGACTCTGGTATAGATTCACTTCAGTTAAAAGTGAAAACAGTCGTGTCTTCTCCCTTCGGCCAAAACAGTAGTTGGTACGGGCTTGGGTCAGATGTTGGCCTCCCGGCCCCGTGTGGCGCTGGCGCAAGAGACACTAAGCCAGGGAAATGGCGTCTGTCCTTGACTCACTCTTGGTGCCTGCGTTCTGGGCTCCAGCAGCCGCTCAGTGGGATGGTTCTTAAACTGGTCTCTCAGTGGAGAGAGAAGCTAAGGAGAGAACAAGGCTGCAGGAGTGAAGGGCGGCACTGGAGGATTGCCAGGAATTGGTAGGTGGGCAGGAGGTCATGGGCATTTCAGAGGACCCCTGTGAGCGCACTTTGAGGTTAAATGTCACGAAGAACAGAGCTCTTCTTCCTATAGGGTTTTCTGGTACTGGAGGTCAGTGCCGTCGGGCCCCAGACTAGAGAGTCTGATGTTCCATCGGGAGCATTTGGGGCAGAGGTGCTGGGGGGAAATGACGGCTGCTCAGAGGCCTGAGGAAGACCTCAAGAAGGTCAGAGGGGAGCCCTGTGCTGTTTCCGCAAGCTTGAACAACTTCCCTGGCTCAGCCCTTGGAAGACGGTTCCTGTGTTTCTATTCCTAACCGCAGATAGATAGACCAGGAAGGGATTGTTTGTTTTACATTATGTTTTGCGTTTTTTATAGTAGATAAGTTTTTTTTTATGGTAGATATGTATACGGCACATTCTGTCCTCTGCACTAATGGCCGAAGAATAGAGAAACATCTGAGTTCGACACTAACATTTTATCAGTGCGGCACAGAGAAGGAAGGCATGTAGGACATAAAATGAATCCTGTGTAAACCTCGGGGGCACGTGGTTACCGGCGAGGAGAGAGTTGCAGGGAACCTGTGAAAGAGAACAGAGAAGGCCAGCACCAGAGGCCAACCAAGCAGCCTGGGCTGTTGGGGGCTGGAAGGAGCGGGAAGCCTGACCTTGGTGTGAGGCCATCTGCGGGGCCTCGGAAAGGTTGGTGTCTCAAAGACAGTAGGCTCTGAAGACAGCGGCTCAGCTCAACCTGCCTCCACAGGTTTTTGCCTGCTGTTCTGGAGACCGGCCTTCTCCATTTCTGGGACAACCTGTGGCCCTAGTTGTCGTTCTTCCCCTCAGGGGGTGTCCAGGGCCAGCTCTCTGGGAACCTTGCTGGGCAGAACCTACCACCTCCACCAGAGGCTGGAACTGAGCATTTTCAGAGAGGCTGGCAGTCCTTTCTCCCAGCAAAGTGAAAGCAGACCCACCAGCTCATCCCTCCCCCCCCAGCACCGTTTCCATGGAGATGAGGATGGCTGTTCAAACAGCCTCATTCCCAAGTAATGCAATGGCTCCCTTGCTGATCGACTGACCTTCTCCATATTGGAAAGCTGGCAAGCGCCCCTGGGAGGGATCGAGGAGAGGCTCTCTGCATTCAGTCAGAACCTTCACTTTAAAAACCATCTAAGATTCTGTATTTGTGTATATATTTGTATTTATTTCTATTTATTTTTATACTGTTCCATTGGCATGGTCCTTCACCCACTCTATAATTTGCACTTTTTATTCCTACATGTGTCATACACAATGCAGTATTACAGGCAACCAGGAAAATACTGATTTATTTTTTAAAGCTTTTCCTCAGTGTTTGTCAACCATTTCAAAGTGTCTCCCCAAAAAGCTTACTTAAGAGCATCTGCTACCTTGAGCGACAGATTCATTTGTACCTTGGGTTAAGGTAACAAAAGGCCTAGGTAATTTTCTTTTCATCGCAAAACACCGAAATAATGTATATCCAGGCAGTGTTCCCGAAGAATTTGGTAGATTTGATGTTGGCGTGAGCACAGCCATCACTAGGCCTTCCTTGGACAGTCGGAGGCTGTGACCGTTAGATTGTACTCGAACTGGACCAGAGTTTGCTTTTTGAGCTTATGAAAAAAAGAAAAACACCAGTTAATTGAAGTTTGAACTTGTAAAGTATTAGAATTTGTCAAGCGTCTTATCCATCGTCATCACTTTTCCTGATCTGTATAATTGACCGCAAGTGTTTGTTTTTACAAAAGGAAAAAAAAAGATTTTTAATAAAGAGAATTTGAAAGCTTCTGAGTAGCTGTTTGTCATGCAGGGAGCCCTCGGCATTTGGCTGGGGGAAGGTCGCTGAGCACAGAGATTGGGATCTGGCCCCTCTCTGAATCTAGAATGTCTCTAAAGGGTTGAACAGAAAAGACACAGCAGCTTCTATCTAAACTTCTGGGGAATCAGAGATGCTTAGGGTTGAGCCTCCAGAAGGGTGAGTCGGGGAAAGTGAAGAGCTGCTGTCCCTTTTGCAGAATCAGATAGAAAAGAGTCTTGGCCTCTAAACCTGCTGACCACTGCCCCGAGTCTTCTCCCGGGCTGAACCCCATTGTCCTGCACCAGGTCAGGTGGCGTCGTTTCTGGCCGTTCCATCCGCTGTGAGGTAGTTGATGCCCAGCCCCGGCTCTTATTAGCCTTGTGACTTCCTGAGTCCTGAGTCCTTGGGCGTCCAGGGAGATCATGGTGTACATATCACATCTGAGTTGTTGCAGGTTTAAGGTAATTGCTGGTACTGAACCTTGTTTGCTTTTGGAATCCTAAGCTCTTTCTCAACCATTTCTTCTAGAAAAACAAGGCCAGTCTCCTGAGCCCAGTTGGCCAGTCCTTTGAATGGCCTGGAAGCTTTCATGGGCCCTTCCCTCCTGTTGGCAGTGCTCCTGTGTCAACGGGGAGGGGCTGGGCAGTCTGGCCCCAGAGGGCAAAGTGAGTGGGGCCGCCTGTAATTAGCAGGAGCCGATTGTAGAGCTGAGGAAAGTTCCCGTCAAGCCTGTTGCTGCTCCCCCACCCTGCCCTCAGCCTATTGTGGCCATCCGGGAGCTGAGCTCAGGCCTCCGGTTCCCACCAGGAGGGGTGGAGAAGCATCCTTCCCCACAACTGCTGGCTGGGCCCCAGCTGGCCAAAGTAGTAAATGGGCCTGGCGCTCGTCCTCCGTGCCAAGTTCAGAATCCAGGATGCATGACCGTGTCCCCGGTGCCCGGGCCCCGCGTATCCCTCCACGTGGCATCGCTCTGGGGGCCCGTGCACCTCGTATTCTGTCCGACGGCACTCCCCGGAGCTGTGCGGTGGGGATGTCCTGCCAGGGGACCCCCTGAATTGCAGTCCCCCCACCCTTGCCTGGGCGTTCCCATTTTCTCTCCAATATTCTCAAAAGCCCTAGAACCTGGTTCTGAGCCAGTCTACCAAGCCGGAGCCCCGACATTCAGACCCACTCTCTGTGCTCACTCCTCCTCCCCAGGAAAGATGGCAGACTGCCTCTGGTTCCACTCTGCCATGGCCTGGACATTGATACTGCTTCTCACCGTCCCCGACTAGGCCAGGCCGCTTGGAAACTAACCTTGGTCCCCACTGGAACAGCAATAGCGGCTGTTGCTGTCCAGCAGGGCAGCGATGGGACATCTGGACTTGCCCCCAACAGCCCTCCATTCTCCTTTCCCACTCTAAAAGGAGCCTGTCCCAACTGGATTTCCAAGCATGTCCGAACAGGATGGACCCAAGGACCCGCAAGTCCTGGCCCTTCCCTCTGCA
>CM052894.1:16391497-16531212 GCA_028534135.1 Potos flavus | reverse complement strand
GCCCGTGATGTGGGCAGAGGCACTGAGAGGCTTGGAGAAAGTCCTTAGGTAGCTGGAGAACAGGGCTGGGGATGATTTCTGGTCTGCATAAAGTTGTCCCTGATGTCGGGGTGACATCAGGCTGTCAAAAGCCCTCATCTTTGTGCATGCCTGCCTAGCCCACTAGCCAGTGTGCTGGCTTGAATTTCTGGGTTTGGGTTTGCTTTGTTTTGTTTTGTTTCAAACTTCTCCTGCTACTTAGCTGACCTTCCGGGAGCCGACGTAAGATAGGGAGGAGGCTGCTGTCCTTCCTGCCGCCCGGCCGGCCTGTACACCTGCCTGACGACAGAGCCCTCTGGATGGGGGTCCTGTTAGTCTGGGTTCTGGGAAACAGCCTGTGGGCATTTGTTCTCTGCGGTTCTCCCACGGGTCGACACGGCCAGGAGCAAACCCAGCCTGGCTGGGAAGCTCTGACCCCCTCAGGCTGAGTCTGAGGCCCCCTCAAACCTGTCCGATAAGGACCAGCCCTGAAGAGGATGGGTACAGAGGGCACCTCCTCCTTGTTTGCAAGGCAAGAAGGCAGAGCACTTTCCAGTCCAGGGGCAGGTCCTGGGGGCTGGGAATCCGAACCCTGATTCCCTGTGTCACAGCCACGGTGGGTGAAGTCACTCAGGCTTGGGCACATGTTGACCACCTGCCACTTCTGTCTGCCCCTCGGCACGTTTGACACATGCCTGCTGCTTGCCTGAGGTAGTTGGGGCCAAAGTGAGACGTGAAGGGCTGGGGGACACAGCTCACTCTCAGTCACTGGGGTGGCGGTCCCTCTGTCCCAGTGCTTGCCACAGCCCCAGCGCTACAAGCCACAGGGCTATCTGGAGATGGGGTTCTGTTCCCATCCCCCACCTCTGGCTGGGGCTGCACTTGCGAGACACCTTCCTTACCCGCCGTCTTGGTCTCTGCCGGCACCTCGCAACGCCTGCCTCCTCTCCAGCCACTCTCACCCCACAGCTGCCATCCGTGGTCTGGCCCTGCTCCCCGGCTCATCATCCCCACACAGGCCCTTCTCAGCTCCGCCGTTTTGCACATGGTCTTCCCACTGGCTGGAATGCCCTTCCCCTCTCTCTGCACTTGCAAACTAGGACTTTCTTGAACATCCTAGGGATGTGTTACCTCCTTTGTGCCATCTTTCTTGACCCTCGTCGACCTCCTGGCAGGCGTTCCTGCTCCCCCACCGCGACTCAGGCAGCACCCCCCACACCCCATGCATGCACAGCTGCCTCTCTTTGACGGCCCTTGGCAGGTTGCCTTGTGATCAGCTTATAGGTTTGTCCCTACATTAGCCATTGCATCTACAAGGGCAGGGACGAGGTCCTGCTGCCTCTGAGCCTGCCACCACCACGGAATAGCTGCCATGGACTCTTAGTGCAAGGACTAAACAGCCTCCTTGCCCATCCCTGGGACGGGCTGGAGCCATGCAGGAAGGAGCCCCCGTCTCTGCCAGGTCACCGCTGGCTGTCAGAGCAGGGCAGTGTCCTTGGAATGGCGCCAGGGAGCACCTGCCTGTCGGTCCCCCCCTCACCCCGCACCCCTCTCCCGTGGCTTGGTCCATCCTTCCCTCCAGGGTGCCCACCCACCCGGACCGGGAGGCAGCTCTGACGGTTGTAGACACAAGCCTGGCTTGTACTGCCCAGAGCTCGGCCTTTGAACAGTTGGATTCTGCAACGGCCACAGAGCTGGGCTTCGTACGCCAGCTCCAACCCTCTGTGTTCCCGGGGGGATCCCCTCGCCAAAACTATCTGTCCTCACTCTGCATCCCCACCTAGCCAGGCCCACCCAGTTCTCAGGGACCTTCCCAGGCGGAGCTGGGAACAAAGCATGGTTTTATGACTGTTGTGTCAACACTGGGTGGATGGCCTCGGTTCCCCTGCATCTTGGAAACCACGCCTGCCTCGCCAGCGCCCGTACTAAATCAACGCCTCCCCAAGACCCAGGGGCTGCAGGGAGCCTCCCGACACCCTTCTCTTGGAGCATCTAGAAAGCCCTAGAGAGGAGGGAACAGAAGGCTGGCTGAAGACAAAGCATAGGCCCACACCTTGCAACCGCCCCCCACGCCCCACTCCTGGGTGGGACATGTGTGACACTCTTCCAGGAATCTCCCAACTATTTTAGCGTTAATGCCTTGCTGGAGGGGGGAAAAACAACCTTAACCTGACAAGGGCAAGGCTTCCTGTATCTTGTAGGTCCTCTTTAGCATATGAAAGTTCTTTTGAAACCTCCGTTTTTCCTTGCCTCCCCCAATCCCATAGTATATAATCAGCAGCCCCTCACAACCCAGCTCTTTCTGCCCACAGGTCCTGTCCCCGTGCTTTAGTAAACCACCATTTTGCACCAAAGACATCTCAAGAATTCTTTCTTGGTCGTCGGCTCCAGACTCCGCCCCATGGCACCTCACCTGTATTCCAAAACCACATCACTAGGGGCTTAGCCTTAGCCTAGTGAGTGGGGATTTCACATCCCCGGAAGAGAAAGACCTTGGTCTAGATCGATTAGGCTAGCCAGATGATTAATAATTAACCCTGACCTGTTCCAGCCTCCTCACGCACACACACCCAGTTGCCAGGAATCATCAGAGAACAGGGGCAGAGAAGGAAGCTGGGAAGCTGAGTGTGGGCCCAGCTCCCAGAGCCCTGGGGGTGAAATAGCCTCTCAGGCGTCTCAGGGCGCCTCCTCCCCACCTACCAGAGGTCCTCTGAGTCCACTGCCTAAATAAAGCCTTGCTGACTTTTCCTATAGGCTCCGAGCAGACCTTGGGCAACTCATGGGGGTGCAGCCGGCTCTGGTGGCCCTGCCCTGGGCTGGGATTTGCAGATCAGATTGGACTTCGGCCCCACCTGTGTTGATGCCCGATTTCCTTACCTCCATTGTGAGTTCCTCCCGAGTGGCCTGTCCCCTTTCTTAGTTATGTTCCCACTGCCCAGCACTCTGCAAGGGGCCAGGCACTCCCAGCATTCAGCTCAGACGGGGGGACTAGTAGCCAGGATGCATTCCACCCTCACATCAGGGACCCCTAAGTTCCCCCAGTGTCCCTCTCCAGCCACAAGAACCCTGAGACTCTTGGGGGCTGATGGACAACTTGGAAACTGAGGACCCCAACACCAGGGCTCAACCAGGCAGCCAAAGTGGGGCTCCCTCCTTTCTTCCCCGCTCTGCAGACTCATCCTTGTGGCTTCTCCCTGATTTTTTCCAAGGCCCCAGGGAAGCATGATCTCGTCCCTAGAGGCCACCTTCCCAACCCGCATCTCCCCACAGCGAAGAGGCAGCCCCATCCAGTGACAGCTCTTCTTTAGCATATTGACCAGCCTGTTCATTTTTTATTTGGGTGGGTGGGAAGGAGAGGGGTCTCCAGGCTCTGGCTGCCTTGGCCTCTGGCCTGCCAGCTGGACCTCCTGCCCTGAAAACAGACCATCACCCTGGCCTTGCCTTCCTCCCTCCTAGTGCTATTGAGATAGGACAGAAAGGCCATGGCTTATTGTTTGAGCACAGGTACCTATGTGCTTGTGTTTGCACCTGCATACATGGGTGGATGCAGGTGTACATGTATGTGAAGCTTCTGGAAAGCAACGGTCACAGGTGGAGGGTCAAAACTCTGAGCCTTCCCAGTATGTCCTATCGTAGCAAATACTCCTATCCCACCCCATGCAGCTTCGTGCACCCAACTCTGTCTCGACCCACACTGGTCTGCCTGTTCTCTCGCTCCTGGCCCAACAGTTACTCCTGTGGGATTATTCAAAGCCTCTCTCCCTGTCCTTGCTAAAGAAAACTAACTGCCAAGCATTTACTCCCTGCTTCCTTATCAGGTAGAACAGGTCAGTGTGCAGGGCTGGGGAAGATAACCTTTGCAGATGCCTGAGATGGACTCCCACAGAGAAGAGGGAAGGAGGGAGAGAGCGGGAGGGAGAGGAAGAAAGAGAATGTACTCTCTCTGGGGAAGATGTCAGGGAGGCTCTGTCTTGTTTTGGTAGAGAGTAGAGATTGCAGGA
The DNA here is from genome assembly GCA_028534135.1 of Potos flavus. Classification (NCBI taxonomy): domain Eukaryota; kingdom Metazoa; phylum Chordata; class Mammalia; order Carnivora; family Procyonidae; genus Potos; species Potos flavus. The sequence continues at coordinate 16,527,193 of CM052894.1, read as the reverse complement.
TAGAGAGCCAGAGAGGCTTCTAGCCAGCTAGAGGGTATTAGAGAGTTAGACACCGGAAGAAATGGATGCAGGGATTTAAGGACAGGTTGTTACGGATCACGGGTTTGAGCTCATTATTCTTTGAGTGACCCAGATAACATTTTTCATTTGGTCTAAGACAGCATCAGTTGTAAATTTCAGCTTGATTTTTTGGTCCAACGAGGAAGGAAAAACACCTGCCAATTAAATTCTAACGAAGTGTTCTTATCTAATTATTTGTTAGATGCCTCCTGACTTCAGGGATGTTAAAATGAGAAAAATTGCATGTGTTTAAATGTATGACTATGGCACTTTTACTTTAGATTCTTGAAAATTCAATGACCTGCTGGAACTAGACAGTGTGGGGCTCTGAGATTTATCCTGACTACAGTCATGTAAAGTGCTTGTCCCCTCCGCCCCACCCCCACCCATCCCAAGGAGAGACACTGACTCTGACCTGGTACGCTTCACAGCACCTACTACGTGCACCTGGCACATTGTAGGGATACATGTACTCAATGGAATTTTATGGAGCAACCGTGTATTCTCAGGGCGGGGGTGGGGGCGTGGCTGCAGTCAGATCCTCTCCAAATGTCTTCATAAATAGTTCCACTTAAATGATAGTCTGAAAGATGGATAGATAGGTGTGTGTACACACATGCACACACTGCAGTCTGGGCATCTGGATGACCACGTGATCTGATTTTAGTGCTCCTGTGTGTGTGGAGTTACGATGGCCTTGGTGCCAGCAGTCTACCAATTACTCTGATTATCTCAGACTCTTGCGGAAAGCATGGATGGGCATGTAGCATACAATGAATGTGCATGCTGCAGGAAGGAGGGAGAGGTTCTGGAGCAGTTTAAGAAAGAAACATGGTGAGGCGCCTGGGTGGCTCAGTGGGTCAAGTGTCTGATGTTGGCTCAGGTCATGATTTTGGGGTCCTGAGGTCAAGCCTTGTGTCGAGCCCTGTGTTGGGCTCCCTATTCAGTGGGGAGTCTACTTGTTCCCATGCTTGTACTCTCTCTCTCTCTCTCAAGTAAATAAATAAAACCTTAAAAAAGGAAAAAGAAAGAAATATGATAGTAATTAAAAGCATGGGGACAGATTAGATTGCCTACTGAGAAGAAAGGGGGTTGTATGACAGCACCCCAAAAGACTGTCCTCATTTAAGGATGTACAAAGAAGTTTAAGAAAATGTGGCCAGAGAATCTCCCAGGAGGAAACCTGGGAGAGGGCCACTGAGGAGACTCAAGAAAGAGAGTATTTCAAGGGGGGAGAGCCAGTCATTGAAGGTGAAGAGTTGGACTGCTGATCTATAATCCCGCCGGATCGTAGGCATTGAGCGCTCCTTAGCTGAGTGAGTCACTCCGAGGATGAACAAGGAGAAGGTACAGGGCATTTGGTGGTAAATGTGGAGAAGGCTAGACAGGCAGAATTGCATTGGAACCAATGCCATTTTAAAACTGCAATCTCGGGATGCCTGAGTGGCTCAGCCGATTAAGTGGCTGCCTTCAGCTCTGATCATGATCCCAGGGTCCTGGGATCGAATCCCACATCGGTCTCCTTGCTCAGTGGGGAGCCTGCTTCTCCTCACCCCCCCTCCCCCGCTCGTGCTCTCTCTGTGTCTCTCTCTCTGACAAATAAATAAATAAAAATCTTCAAAATAAGTACATAAAACTGCAATCTCCATTGATTTACGGAGAGTGTAGATGGTCCCTCTCCATCCCTAGCTTCTGACCCGTGAATCCCTTCCGCCCTGCCCCACTCCCCACCCCTGAGGGCCCACTAGGTTCCAATTCCGGAGTCAAGCCTGACCAAGATAGGAAATGTGAACAGTCACGGCTGCACCCTTGTGGAAGGCAGCCACAGTCAGCGCACACACAACCTGACCAACCGGGAGGTCTGCTCACTGGATCCCCCCTGAGGGGCTGAACTGCTGTGCTGCCCCATCGGCTGCACACCCTGGGGCCCTCAGGGGCTGGGCTCCTGCTTGAGCACCTTCTCCTCCACTGGGATCCCTCCTCCTGCCTGCCTCTGGCCTCAGGCTCCCTCAGGAATAGGGCCGTCCCATTGCCCAGATGCCTATTGCCGACTTCTCTTACCCCACTGAGCTGTACAATGGGTTGTTTCGCACATGTAGCATCCCTTCCCTCACCTTCCTGTGAGAGAACTGCTCCTTCTCGTGGGAACCCATTTGCTGTAATTTGGGCAGGCTGAAATGTACCCTCCCTCCGGGAGAGGTGTTCGCGGGAACTAGGCCTGACCAATCAGAATACCTCATCCTCCTCTTCAGGGTGATTGATTCAGGAACAGCAATGTGACCCAAATGGGAATCAATATCTTCCCTGTGACTTTTGCCAGAAGCATCCAAAAAAAACCCCAAAAACACCCCAGCATCCTCCAATTCTGGGGTTGCTACATCCCTGGGGGTTCCCGAGCTCATTTCAGGGGATTTATAAGGTCAAAACTATTTTTATAACAACATCGAGATTTCATCTGCTTTTTTGTCCGAGTTGACATGTGTACTGAGAGCGCAAAAGCCAACGCTGGGCCAAATTTCTGGTACGTCGGCCTGAATCCGGGCAGTGGCACCGAAGCGAACATGTAGTCACTGTATTCTTCATTGCCACCCATTTGCAGGGGAAACTAAGCCACTTGCACTTAAGAAACCCCTTGACGAAGCAGCAAAAATGATTAATTTTATTAAGCCTTAACCCTTGCGTACACATCTTTATCCTACTGGGAGGTGATGAAACGGGAAGTACCCATAAAGCTTGTGGAAGCTGTGAAAATGCTCCACTCGGATCTCCTGCCAGGGGAGCATCTGCTAGCTGCCATTTCCCCCCCTGGTTGTTGCCAAGGCCGTGCTTCTTCTGCTCTGCTCCCAGCTGATGACCGAGCACTAATGTCAGTTCATTATTGAGAGACGTGGGACTCCTACCCTGGGTGACTTTGGCTGGAGGGCTCTTCACTGGTCTGACTGAATCTTTGTTGATGCTGTAGCCTGAGATGTTTCCTCTCCTCTCTCCTTTCCGGGTTAGACCAGCATGGTGGTCTAAAGCGTCTCCTTTCTTCTCTAGCTCTTGCCCTTTTTCCTTCACAGGTGATTTTCCCATCAGGCCCATCTAGTCTCTTCTTGGTATCTGTTTCTGGGAGGTCCTATATGTACAGAAAGCACTTCTCCTGCCTAACGAAGTACCCCAATTGTCTTGTGAAACACACTCATGGGATTGTTGGAGCCAGGAGCTGAGTCAGCTGCTTTTTTTCATAGAATACCATTTTGACCGAAAAGAATGACTGACTGGCAAACTGGTTGTTCAGACTTGGTATTTGGCAGACATTTGCTCAAAAATGAATGAGGTGAGCTTGCCATTTCAAGGAAAACAAATGACAGTTTTGTTGTCAATGGTAAAATTTGAGCTTTGAAACAAAAATTGGAATTTTGGAAAGTCATATATCTTCACCATGAACTTAACAGCTTTCTGATGCTTGAAGGCTTTTCTGGTGAGATTGGTGGTGATACTAAACAATGGGAGAGGGCGCCTGGGTGGCTCAGTTGGTTGAGCAACTGCCTTCGGCTCAGGTCATGATCCCGGAGTCCCAGGATCAAGTCCCGTATCAGGCTCCCAGCTCCATGGGGAGTCTGCTTTTCCCTCTGACCTTCTTCTCTCTCATGTTCTCTCTCTCTCATTCTCTCTCTCAAATAAATAAATAAAATCTTAAACAAACAAACAAAGGGATATTGTGTAATGAGAGGGGTCAACACTGGAAGATTCTGCAAACCTCAGTGAACCAATACTTCTCAGATGACTGATCCATGATGTTTTAAAATAATTGGGGGGAGGTAGGGGGGTGCCTGGGTGGCTCAGTTGGTAAGCTTCTGACTCTGGTAAGCTTCTGTCTCTTGGTTAAGCTCAGGTCATGATCTCAGCATTGTGAGATCAAGCCCCATGTTGGGCTCCATGCTCAGTGTGGCGTTGGTTTGAGATTCTTTCCCTCTATCCCACCCTCCACTCACTCCCGTTCTCTCTCTAAAATAAAAATAAATACAATCAAAAAAAAAATCATTCACAGGTTGAAGACTTATTCACAGTGAAGAACAGATCAATGGATCTTAGTTTTATTTATTTTTTATTTTTTTGGATTTTTTATTTTTAAATAATCTCTGCACTCAACATGGGACTTGAACTTACAACCCTGAAATCAAGTGTCACATGCTCCCCTGATCAACCAAGTCAGCCAGGCACCCCAGATCAATGGATTTGAATATAACAGAATATGAAAAGTTGATTGATGTGGTTTCAGATTCCACATTGCAACTGGTCTGCTCCCAGTTGATGGGAGCAATAAAACTACTCTTTAATAAAACTACTATCGAGGAGCAAAAATTCCTGTTCCCTTCAAGGTCCTTCTAGCTAGACTAAGAATCAAATTGGCATGAGGCAGATTAGCAGGAGAAAATGAAACGTAAAAGCATATGTGCAAGGACCCCCACAAACATAGAAATTCCAAAAACAGGCAAATGAGGAATATATGTCATTCTGAACTAAAAAGGAGGTAGGGGTCTGGGCGTTCAAAGGGAAGGAATACAGTCCTCAGGAATAATGAAAAAGAGTAAAAGTTTGGTAAACAAATGTTTGCTGGACCACTCAGAAACAGTGGAGAAAAGAGAGGCCTTTGATCAAATAGGCCTTGCCAGGTTCCTTGCTGCCCACCATACCTGGTTCCTATCATAAAGCACTGATCTACCGCCGTAGCTCTCTTCGTGGAGAGGGTCCTCTATCTAAATTATTTTTAGGCAGTTGTTGGGGAAGGTAAAGAACTTTTCCTGAATCTGCTGGGTTTTGATTGCTTTTTTTTTTTTTTAAGATTTTATTTATTTATTTGACAGAGAGAGAGATCACAAGTAGGCAGAGAGGCAGGCAGAGAGAGAGGGGGAAGCAGGCTCCCTGCTGAGCAGAGAACCCAATACGAGGCTCGATCCTAGGACCCTGAGATCATGACCTGAGCCGAAGGCAGAGGCTTTAACACACTGAGCCATCCAGGCGCCCCTTGATTGCTTTTTAACTCAAAATAATCTTCATGCCACAGTAGCCCATCTTGGGGTGGCCTGCCCTTTGGTCCCAATACTACCATTTTTGAATTTTGGTGTGATATCAAAAAAGCACAATTATCCGAAAAAGTTATTAAAAGATTCTTCCCTTCTCTACCTACTTATCTTTGTGAGGCCAGATTTTCTTCACATACTTCAACCAAAACAACATATTGCAGCAAACTGAATTCAGAAGTAGATAGGCAAATCCAGTTCTCATCTCTTAATTTTAAGATTAAAGAGATTTGCAAAAATGTAAAAACAATAACACTCTTCTTAGTGATTACTGTTTGTTCTGGAAAATATAATTTTCTTATAGGAATGTGTTCTTTGTATTCACATGTAATAGGTTTCTTATTTTTTAAAATGAGTTAATTATCCATGTTTTTAAAATTTTCTGTTTTATTTTCTACCACAGTTAAATATTTATAGCAGGGTGCACATAAACAAAAGTTCTTTGGGGTCCCGAATTATTATTATTTTTTAAAGATTTTATTTATTTATTTGACAGAGAGAGACATCGAGAGAGGGAACACAAGCAGGGGGAGTGGGAGAGGGAAAAGCAGGCTTCCCACTGGGCAGGGAGCCTGATGCAGGGCTCAATCCCAGGACCCTGGGATCATGACCTGAGCCGAAGGCCGACACTTAAGGACTGAGCCACCCAGGCACCCCGTGGGGTCCTGAATTATTTTTAAGAGCTCTTAGAGAATGACTGCTTATAAAGTTAGACAGTCAACTGTCACTTTGTCATTATATGGCAAGAAGCTGCCTGAAAAAGAAAGTAAGCAGAACTGAGAAACAGAGAGTCAGAGTCCAAATATACAAATATTTGGACCAAATTCCTAGAGGGGACATGTCTGCAACACTGGAGAAGACTCTCCAATTATGAAAGGCAATACATTGTTTGCTTTGCTTTAGCTGGAGTGAGTTGAGGTTATGTCACTTGCAACCAAGAATACTGACCAATAGCCTCATGTGTCCGATGGGCTGGCCGGGGGCTCTCTGTCCTTCGCTCCTGCCTCAACTGAATTCCCCTGTACTCTGTACTTTTTGTCATTTTTAATTGATAAATGTTCAAATTTTAAATACCTACAGAATATGACAGATCAACTAGTGTATAATTCAGCTCCTCTCGTGTGCAGATATATGCATTTTATTACAATGTGGGATTATTTCAACATGGGTTGGGGCCTCTAAAGCCCCCGAGACCCTTAAAATGTCCCCCACATTACCTTCTTGATCTATCGCCACTAACTTTATAATGGGCCTGTGTATGGTATCATCTGTAATGGGACCCTCCACCCCATTTCCCCTGCCACCTTCCATCATCCCAGTACAAACTTTAATGTGCATATGATCACCTTAGGGATCTTCCAAAATGAGATAGGTCTGGGTGCCACCTGAGATTATCCATTTTTAACAAGTTCCCAGGTGATCCCCCATGCTTCTAATCCATGCCTGGAGTAGTGTGCCAATAAACTCATTATTCTCAGGTTTGACATTTGCAGTGTGTACTCTTCCCTGAGTCCCAAAGGCCCAGAATATGCGGCGATTTGTGCTTTTATTAACCCATGAACTTTAACTGGGCAAGCTTTGAAACTGATGAATGACAGAAGCCACTTAGCCAATGGCAACCTGGTTAACAGCCTGGTTTAAAATCCCTGCTTTTTTTTAGATTTTTATTTTATTTTATTTATTTATTTATTTATTTTTTGAGAACAAAAGAGAGAGAGCAAGCACACAGCAGCAGGGGAGAGGGGCAGAGGGAGAAGCAGACTCCCTACTGAGCAGGCAGCAGAACTTGCTTACGCTCTCCCTTCCGAACCTGCCTTCCTCCCATTCCGAACCGGTATTTGTGTTTTTGTTGTAGTTAAATAGATATGAATCACTTCTGGCAAACTGTGATCACGTTGCCTTTCATATATATATATATATATATATATATATATATATATATATATATATATATATATATATATATATATATATATATATATTAGTTAATAATTAGCTCTTCCCGTTGTCATTGTCAGTTTCCTTCAAACTCATGGATAGGTCTTCTCATTCTATAACTAAGATTTTCCACAGGGTCAGATAGTATCTTGATTTTTTTTTTCTTTTTTGTCTGGAGTTCCCTCTAAGACTCTTTCCCCACTTCTGTCCCTTCATCCAGTTCCGGTTGGGACCAGTGACCCTCTAGGCTTACCTTGCAGCTGTTGTCCTTAGACTGTCCCTGCCACCATCCCAGATGCCCTTTGGATCTTTCCTGTCTTGCATCTCCTGTCCAGGAGCCCATACCTTTCTCTTTGTTTATTTGCTTTTGTTTTCAGTAGAGCAGATGTTCAAATAATTCCTGGAAAGCATGAGAGGTAATATTTTCGAGACTTTGCAATTCTTGAAATACCTTTACTCTCAAATTGATTGGGAGTCAGGCCAAGTAGAGATTTCTGGCTTGAAAATCATTTCCATCTGGAATATTGCCATCATGGCTGCATTGTCTTCTAGCTTCCAAAGCTGCTTTTGAGAACTCCATGCCATTCTTAGAAGTGTCCCTTTGTGTGTGATCTGTTTTTTGTTTTACCTCTCTGGAAGCTTTTAGGGTCTTCATTTATTTTTATTTATTTATTTAGAATTTAAACATTTATTTATTTATTTATTTATTTATTTATTTATTTTTATTCACTTTTTTAAAGATTTTATTTATTTATTTAACAGAGAGAGAGAGATCACAAGTAGACAGAGAGGCAGGCAGAGAGAGAGGGGGAAGCAGGCTCCCTGCTGAGCAGAGAACCTGATGCAGGACTCGATCCCAGGACCCTGAGATCATGACCTGAGCCGAAGGCAGAGGCTTTAACCCACTGAGCCACCCAGGCACCCCTAGAATTTAAACAGTTTTTTAAAGATTTTCTTTATTTATTTGTCAGAGAGAGAGAGAGAGAGAGAGAGAGAGAGAGAGCAGGAGCACACAAGTAGGCGGAGCAGCAGGCAGAAGGGAGAAACAGGTTCCCCACTGAGCAGGGAGCCCGATGCAAGACTCGATCCCAGGACACCAAAGGCAGACGCCCAACCAACTAAGCCACCCAGGTGTCCCTAGGGTCTTCTTTATAGCCTCAGCATTTTACATGTAACTGTTATATCTTGGTGTGGTCCTTTAAAATATTAAGGAGGGTGTGTATTGCATGGAGCACTGGGTGTTATACGCAATGAATCTTGGAACGTTAACTCAAAAACTAATGATGTACTGTATGGTAACTAACGTAACATAATAAAAAAATTTAAAAATTAAAAAAAAGTTAATTCATCCTGCTGGTTTCTTTCCGCCTGGAGACTCACAGGAATGTTGTGTTTTGACCTCTTGACCACCTTCCCTAAGGCTATCTCTGCAACTAGGTCAGTTTTCCCAGCAGCTGAGCACTAGCCTGCTGGCCCGTTCTGAGGGGGGGGGGGGCCGCTGAGCAGCAGGGAGCTGAGTGATAACTATGGACCCTGTGCTCCCCATGCTTTGCCCTGTAGTTACAGAGATCAGTTCTAGCAGTCAGAAAACTCCAGGGCACCTTGGATCAATGGTCTATGTGAATGATCCTGCTAAAGCTATTCAGCGCACAACCTACATGACTGTACCCAGTGATCCTGAGAGCGTTACTCCCCAAACTGAGTTCAAGGCGACTCTGGTGCCACAAGATGCAACTCACAAAAAGGATGCCACAGTTAAATAAGCCTGTGAAGGCTGCTTTCTAGATATCTGTCTCTTGGAAATCTGCATGCTAAAGCTTCTAAAGTCTCATAATAAAGTTACATGATTGACTTCCTTAAATTTCTTCTTTCCTCCACTACTTTACCATGGAATTATGTTACTGCAAGGAATAGTTAGTAATATGCCACAGAATACTGAACTTTAGCCAATACCACTGAATTATAAACTCCACGAGTGCAGAAATTGTCAGTCTTATTTTCTGCGGTGTGCCCAGGACCCAATACAGTGCCGGGGACATAACAGGCCCCTGAAGATGATTCGTTGAGTAAACTAATAAGTCAATAAATGATCAATGCTTTCACGAGTCCCTGATCTCCTTAGTACTCTCTCTATTTACCAAAAGGGAGGCCCTTTTAGTGCATTATTTGTGTCCTTTTGCCAGCATTGAATTCTGTCCTGGGGTCAGTTGTCTTTTCCAAAATGATATGTTTTTCAGGATGCAGTGAGGTTTTAGGTATTTAAATTTGTTCCCTCTGTGCACAGGGCTGGGCGAGCACAACTGTTTCCTATTAACACAGGCACTCTGAGGCCTCCCTCCCCTCTGTGGTTTGGGCTGGAGCAGAAACACAGGCGAGCCCTTTCCAGCGGTTTTCTTGTGGTTGGCAGAGCTAACGCCACAGCCTTGGGAAAGGAAGGGCCTACAGCAGCTCTGACTCCACTCTGTGATTCTGGGCATTTGGGCAATAACGAAACTCTTGACCCCCTTCTTGGGAGCTGTCAGGCTCAGCACATGTGGCCTCCTTTGAGAAGGAAAGGGCACCAAGAAAGGGAGTGAAAATGTTTTGGAAACCTCAAGGTTTGGAAAGTGTATGATTTAGGGGACCGAGAAAGTGTGTAGGATTTAGGGGGCCGAATGAGAATATCCTACTTTCTATTATGCTCAAGTGCAGGAGTTAATCAACTACAGCCTGAAGCCAAACCCAGACTCAGCCCTCTCCCTGTTTCTGTGCTGCCCATGACTGAGCTTCATTGAAAAAAAAAAAAGAATAATATTCCATGATACATAAAAATTATATGAAATTCAACTTCTATTTTCAAAGAAGGATGTAAAATAGTATCTCATTACATATCAGCATACATATAGCAGATGAATATTTACAATAGATTTTGATGATAGAAGACACTGACTTTGAAAAAAAAATTTAAAGTTGATTTATTTAAGCACTCTCTACAGCCAACATAGGGCTCAAACTCATGACCACCAAGATCTGAGCCTCATATTCTACTGACTGAGCCAACCAGGTGCCCCAGAAGACACTGACTTTGAACTCCAGTTAAGTGAAATGTCATTCCTCAAAAAATTTTATTCTTCTCATTAGGAGACATGTATTATAAAAAATATATACTCTATTATAATTTTTGTGTTTTGAATTTTATTAATAAAAATCTCATAGGAATTTGTTTTCTCATGCTTTTTGAGTTCCCATGTAAGAGCCTCAATTTTGTCTCTTGCCCGCAAAGCCTCAAGTATTTACTCTCTGACCTTTTACAGAAAAAGTTTGCTGATCCTGTTCAAGTGGCTTATCTCCTGCATTGGAATGACTTAAGCTGTCCTACGTGGCCGGGGAGAAGGGAGTTTAAATAGATTCATCCAGGATTCGTTTAGTCAACAGGTTCTAATGGGAGCTTCCTAAGTGCTGGGCCCTGAGTGGACAATTGGTGGACAAAGCCGCCAGCGTCCCTATGCTCAGGGAGCTTACGGCCCAGACTCAGGTCCCTGGAAATCCACCAGCCCGCCCGCGCCATGTCTGCGAGGATGCCGGTTCAGGGACCCCTGACGGTTTTAATGTGTCAGCCTGTCAGAAGGTCACCTTGGCCAGGGCACAGCTGCCCAGAAGCGCTCCGCTGAGAAGTTCAGGAAGGGCGGATAAGGAAGGCAGGATCAGGTGAGCACCACGAGACCGGCAGCGGAGGAGCCAAGTCTAGGAAAGTCAACCAGGGCAGGGTTGCTCTGTCATATTGGTTCAGGCAAGAGGCCAGAGAGCCCCGGCGGCCCGAGGTGAGCAGTGCGGGAGCAGAGCTGCCGGCGCCCAGGCCTCCTTCCCGTTGTCCGCAGATGGGAGCCACGGAGGTGTCTCGGCCTCGGCGGGGGCTCGGGGCTCTTGAGCACAGCCAGGGCACAGGGATTGTTCTCTCGGGAGGAGGCTCCTTCCGTTAGATCTGGAATTCCTCTTTTCTCATGGCTGCGGCCCTTGGAGGGGTTGGCGGGGGAAATGGAAGTGTCGCAAGCTGCTGAAGCTCAACCACCTTCAGTCTGAGGGGGCATCCGCTGATGGTCGGGTCCACTCTCTGTGTCCGGGATGACAGGCAGTAGCACCTAGTCTAGACTGTGTAGGCTTCACTCAAAGAGAAAAGCCTCTCAGCAAGGTTGTCCTGGGACCTCAGTGACCACCCCCCAGAATTCTGAGGCTCCAGGAGCAGGGGCAAAGGGCAGAAGTTGAGTACCTCCCCAGGGCCTCCCTGCAGCTCAGCCGCAGCGATGGCGTCAGGGCTCGTCGCAGACCTCATCCTGCCTGCCTGGGTCCTGAAGAGCCCAGGCAGAACCCCGTGGGCCGTTCTAGAGAACCGGCCCTCCCGGAGCAGCCTGGCAAAGAACCTGGAAAGAACATGGGCTTTGGGGCCACGGGAACATCATCTGGTGTCCGAGTTCTGCCACTCATGAATGACTCTGTCATTTGAACTGGGCAAGTGACAACTTCTATGTGCTGACATAAACTTACATGTAAAGTCAAGATAATAATTGAAACTATTTAGAAATATGTAGGGGCGCTGGCGTGGCTCAGTCGGTTGAGCGTCTGATTCTTGGTTTCAGCTCAGGCTGTGATCTCAGGGGCCTGGGACAGAGCCCTGCACTGGGCTCCCGGCTCAGCAGGAAGTCTGCTTGAGATTCTCTCTCTCCCTGTGCACACCCCCAATAAATAAATAAAATCTTAAAAAAAATATGTAAAGAGGAAAGTTCTCTTCTTCACCAGTCAAATCCCCCTCCTCAGACATGCATTGTTAATATTTAGGTTCAAATACTTCCAGACTTTGCCCTAGGTTTACACTGACACAGATATGTATGTATACATGCATATATTTTTATGAACCAAATATTACTGTACATACTGGTCTGCAACTTCTTTATTTCTATATGACAAGTTATTGTATACATTGTCTCAAGTGTACACATATAAAATATGACTCTTTACACCAACTACATATTGCTCCTTTATGTGGATATGCGGTACTTAACACAACCTACTGATGGGTATTAGGTCAATTCAGGTGTTTTACTCTCTTTTTTTTTTTAAAGATTTATTTACTTATTTGAGAGAGAGAGAGAGTAGAGTGGGGGGAGTGGAGGGAAAAGCAGAGAGAGAGGGAAAAGCAGAGAGAGATCTCAGGCAGACGCCACACTGAGCGCAGAGCCCGACACAGGGCTCAATCTCACAACCCAAAGATCATAACCTGAGCTGAAACCAAGAGTAGGTCGCTTAACCAACTGTGCCACCCAGACGCCCCGGTTCAGAGGTTTTTCTATTACAAAATATGCTGTAATAGACATGCATGTTTAGGAATCTATGTATTCGTTTCTGAAGGAAAGCATCCTGAAAGGGGAATTGCTGGGTCGAAAAGTACACACATGGCAAGTACATACATTAGATTCTAACAAATCACTTTTCTCCCAAAGTTGTGCTGTTTGCCCTTGCACGTGGAATATAGGATAGCACACACTTCCACACAACCCTGTGAGCACCAGTTTCCAATAATTTTTTCATTTTTGCATTTTCCTGGCAACAGTAATGTTGAACATCTTTTACGTTTCTTGGCCATCTGCCTTTCTGCTATGAATTCTTTGTGTATGTTCCTTGCCTATTTTTCTATTTGAATGTTTGAGCTGTTCTAACTTGTAGGTACTCTTTGAACGTTAAGCATCTGTTGGCAGAAAGAAAGGCCACTGTGTTTCGAAGCCCTGGTAAATGTCTCGAATATTTTACCCAAGTCTACTATTTGGCTTTAAACTGTGCTGTTTTTCATCATGTAGGAGTTGTGAATGTTTCGGTATTCAAATGTGTATTTTTTCTTTCTGGTTTCTGGGTTTCCTGTCTTACTTAAAAAGGTGTCCTACTCTGATGTTACATAATTAGCCTGCTCTGTTTTCTTATCATCTTTTTAAGGCTTCATTTATCTATACTCATACTGTTAATATTTCAGGAATTTCTATTTGGAGTAGATGAGGAATGTATGTTCCCAGTGTAGATGATCTGTCTCTGAAGTTTTTCTTCTCTCATTCACTCTGAATGTGTTAAGGGGCCCATATATATATATATATATATATTTTTTTTGAGTAAAAAATACCCGTGTGCTCTATGAGCCTATTAATGTACTCATTTACATGAACAACTCCGCAACTTGTAAATATTGGTTATTACTACGAATGTTAATATTGGTTATTTCTGTGTGATCAGATTGAAGATGCTTTTAATTTTCCATCTTCTCATCTGTATTTTCTTGGGTTTTTTGCTTGTTTGTCTCTCTTTTTTTTTTTTCACAATTTTTTCAAGTAGGCTCCCCACCCAACATGGGGCTTGAACTCAAGCCCCTGAGATCAAGAGTCACATGTTCTACCCACTGAGCCAGTCAGGCACCCCTCATCCGTATTTTTTTGTTTTTCTACATAAACAACTGTTATTTGTGCACTGAAATTTATTTTAAAGAAAAGTATCAGGGGGAGTGCTGATTACCCAATACCTCATATTGACCTAGGCCCTATCCTTGAAAAGCAACAGGACTGTAAGCTTCTTGGGGGCAGCGCCATCCTTCTTGGGGGCCCCTCCCTCCCACATACCTAGCACAAGGCCTGACCAGCAGCAGAAGCATGGGGCTCAATTGGTTCAATTTCTCTACCAGCCCACAGTGTTCACATGGACCTAAAGACAGCAGCTTGGCTCATTGAAAAGGCTGTTTTCTCTGGTCAGAAATGTTATTTCCTGGTTTCCCCCTCTCTTTCCTCCCACGGTGGGTATGCTACACATACTGGGAAAATTTCACACTCTAAACTCGAGTAAAGGCAAAATGAATTTACATTCCAGGCTAACTCATCCACAGACACGTTTGTTAGAACCATTCCTAAATAGTCAGTCTTCAAGAACAGTTGAGACCAAAGGATTACCCCCCCACTATCCAAATGAGTAATTTGGATTGGGTTTCATACCTTTTCAGTAGCTTCTCTATTCCTATTATTTGATTTGATCCTGGGTCCAAACACTGATATGCAGAGAATGGGTATGACCGTGCCCTCCAGAACACTCCTGGATTATGTACATCTTTCCCAATGTCTGAATGTTCAGAATGCCTAAGAGATTTCCTTTTAAGCACCAAAACTTTATTTATTTAAGACATTTGGAAGGAAACTTTTCTAAAATAATAGTCTGTAAAGCCCTGTTTTGGTAAGTCCCTGTAAGTAACAATTGTCACACGAGGCTCCTAGGCATGATGGCCTTTGGCACTATTGACACATGTAAGTGTTTACCATAGTACTAAATGGTTGTGTTGCTTTAAAGATCTTGTTTCTGCACTACAATATTTCTTTCTCCTTCCTCGCTCTCTTGGTTGCCTTCTATGTTTTTGTCAGTCAACAGTATGTCTATCTCTAGCAGACCGACCCCTGCTAATCGATTGTTTGTCATCTGTGGCAGGCCAGGAAGCCAGAAAACCAAGCATACTCTCATTACACATCAACTAAAAAAACACAGGCTCCAAGAAAAGATCTAAAGCACTTTTCTCTGAATAAAGAGTATGAGATAGACTGACAGTTGGAGTAATTTCTTTTGATTACTCAGAAGTGTTTCGGGATTTTCTTCCTGGTTTGCACATGATAAAAGCATTATTTGCATTTTCCAGATGAGGGAACAGTTGCTGATGAGACAAGGTGACTTGGTCAAGGTCACATGGTAGCTGAGTGGCGGAAGTAGCACTAAAACTTGGGGTCTTCCTCATCTCCGTGGCCCTGTGAGGCTCAGCTGTGTACATGCTTTCTTTGATGGGCCAAGTATCAGGAGCTTGGCTGGGGCAGAACTCACCGTCGCCTCTTCCGTGTTTCTAAACACAGGGGGCCTAAAGTGTGGGCCCACTGCCGACCCTTGCCTCTCTGGGAGGTTCAGCCAAACCCACAACCCACCTGGATCCCTTCTGTTAATATAGAGCGTAGTAAATTGCTGTGTTTACAATCCAGAGGGCTAGTTTATTGCTGCTCAGTCCTGGAGGGGACTGTTTAGTCTTATCTTCTCTGGCTATCGATGTGGACTGAGGGCTGCTTAGTTCTGACCCAGACTCAAATGAGCTGCAAAACACCTAGTCCTGAATACACACATGCGCGTGCATGCGCGCATGCGTGCGCGCGCGCACACACACACACACACACACACACCCGTCAGAGAAATTAAGCCAACTGCAGCTTACTGACACATCCTTTCCTCAACAGGCAGACTCCTTCCCAGAAGCCTGTGAGCTGGGCCAAGGCAGACTGGCAGGGCAGCAAAGGTCCCAGGGAACTCTGTTTGTTGAGCCAGGACCGTTTCCCTGAGCTGGGTGCCTGCCTCCAGCCCCATATGCCTCAATCTTATGTCTTTCACTCATGGAAATGGCGGGCTAAGAAGGCCCAGAGGAGAGAAATGGTGGGCATCGGGCTGGATATTAAGAATACAGAGCAGCTTTTGTCCACGGCACGGTCTAAGTCCTGAACTATTTCATTCAGAGAACAAAGCCCTTGTAAAATGGTGGGACCTGAGCCTTTCCCTTTTAGGAATTCCACAATCTGGTTGCTTCAGGTGGTAGAGGTCTAACAAAAGGCTCCAACCTCCATAACCCTGATCTGCCCACTGCCCTGGTCAGAAGCCTTGAATGACTCCCAACAGCCTGGCCCTATAAAGTCTAAACTAGCATTTAAGTCCCTTCATGGATTAGCTGCAGCTTTACCTACCTCCTAGCCCAGAATCATCCCTTCTTTCTGCTCTCAACCTTCATGGTCTTATCTGTACCCCTCCTAATATACTTATCACTTCCCAGGGCATACTCTACTTATTTTTATGGGTCTTATCATTCCTACTGGTCTAGTCTATGAGCTCCTTAAGGGCAGGGCCTGTGCTTATCTTTGTACCCTGCGTCCTTAAAACAGTACAGGATGTCATGGGGTGTTCAATAAAATTTGTTGAATTGAACCAGGAACTCTCCCACAGGGTTGAGTTCCCCCCAAGAGAAACAGGACATCCAATGTCTCTTCCATTGTCCCATGAGCAGGAAGGACACCTCCAACCCAGCCTGCATAGAGAGCATTTTCCTTTCCTTTCTTTTTTTTTTTAAATTTATTTATTTGACAGACAGAGAGATCACAAGTAGGCAGAGAAGCAGGCAGAGAGAGAGGGGGAAGCAGGCTCCCCGCTGAGCAGAGAGCCCGATGCGGGGCTCAATCCCAGGACCCTGAGATCATGACCTGAGCTGAAGGCAGAGGCTTTAACCCACTGAGCCACCCAGGCGCCCCTCTTTTTTTTTTTTATTAACATATAATGTATTACTTGCTTCAGGGGTACAGGTCTGTGAATCATCAGTCTTACACAATTCACAGCACTCACCATAGCACATACCCTCCCCAATGTCCATAACCCAGCCACTCTATCCCTCCCCTCCTACCCTCTGAGAGCATTTTCTTTTATTTCATTTTTTATTTTTTATGTTTCTTTCTTTTATTTTATTATTACTTCTTTTTTTAATGCCCACCCTCCCCTCCTATGAGAGCATTTTTACATAGAAACCTCAAGGTCATGTGGCCCAACTCTTGCATTTCAGAGCTAAGGAGACTGAGACTCAGGCACTGGACTCGGGACCATGGATTAGGACTTTTCTTTTATAGCTCAGAGAGCTGAGGAATGGCCAGCAGAAGCCACTCTCCTACAGTCACACGGCTAGAAGGTGGTAGAGCTGGCATTTAAACCGGGGCTGCCTGGCTCCAAACCCACTTTCTCTGTCATGAAGCCCCTATATCCCCAGCTCCTGAAAATTCAGCTCTCCTGTGCGTTTCCCAGAAAAGGAATCTGGTGGGCCAAGGCCAGGGAGGGTTTAGGCGCTGGGGCAGGCAGCCCTTGGCTCCAGTCCAGCCTGAGCTCCAGGGCTGGAGAAGCTCTTTACGAACTCTGCCTGTCCCAGGCCTGGCAGCCCCGCTACCCCAGCTGAGTCTTTTCACAGAAGACCCGTCAGGCAGGTACAAACTTCACACAGAGCCTTTGTCTGCGGGACACAGTGTTTTCCAGCGAGAAGTTTGTGTTGGCCATGCCTGCGGGGGCAGGGGAAGTGGGGGCCTCCAGCCTTCTGCCTGCAGGGCGCTGCTCCAAAAGGGCAGAGATTGTGGCTCCCAAGAGGGAAGAGGTCAGAAGGGAGGAGAGGGAGCTTCGGCCAAAAGGAGCCCGAGTAGAAACTCGGGGGAGGCACAGTCTGGGTGGTATTCAGGACCGTGGATTAGGACCTCCTCCAGAGTAAGTCAGGTCTTTATGTTGCCGGGCTGCGGTGGGCACGCAAGCAGCTCAGACTAATCGGTCACTTCGGTCCAGATCCTGCCCCTTACTGCGTATGAGTCCTCCGACAGTTTTTTGATCTTTCTGTGCCTTAATTTCCTTATCTGTTGTGTGAGGGAATAATAGGAGTATCTTTCTGGGTGTGGAGAGGACCAGACACCAGGGAGTATGGAGTGTGCCCGGCACAGTAGTCACTCCATCAATGGTGGAGTCTTCCTGAATTTTTGTAAACATTCCCTCGGTTTCCAGATTTATGAACTAATAAAAGGACGGGGCTGCAGAGAACACCCGGGTAACGGTGTCGAATGACTGTTGACTGAGAAAAGGAAACAAAATCACCATGGATAGACCCACATTTAGAGGAACTCTGCCCCAGAAACAGTTGGGTGGGGAGACAATCTGTTTCCAATTAGGGAGCAGCCAAAGGAAGAACTGTGAAATTCAGAGTTGTTGATTCATAAATGTTTTAAACTTAGTGTGTGTATGTGTTTGTGGTGTGTCTGTGTTGTGGAATATGTGTGTGGTATGTGTATGTATGTGTAGTATGTGTTATACAGTGTGTATATGTGTGTGGTGTATATGTATAGTATATTATGTGTGGTATGCATGTGTGATGTGTGTGTGGTGTGTGTGGGGGTGTGTGTACGTGTGGGGTGTATGTGTGTAGTATATTGTATGTGGTATGCATGTGTGATGTGTGTGTGGTATGCATGTGTGATGTGTGTGTGTGGTGTGTACGTGTGTGGTGTGTGTACGTGTGTGGTGTATGTGTATAGTATATTGTGTGTGGTATGCACGTGTGATGTGTGTGTGGTGTGTGTGTATGTGTGTGTGGGGTGTGTGTGTGTGGGGTGTGTATGTGTGTGGGGTATGTACATGTGGGGTATATGTGTGTAGTATATTGTGTGTGGTATGCATGTGTGATGTGTGTGGTGTGTATGTGTGTGTGGGGTGTGTGTATGTGTGTGGGGTGTGTACGTGTGGGGTGTATGTGTGTAGTATATTGTGTGTGGTATGCATGTGTGATGTGTGTGGTGTGTATGTGTGTGTGGGGTGTGTGTATGTGTGTGGGGTGTGTACGTGTGGGGGGTGTGTGTATAGTATATTGTGTGTGGTATGCATGTGCGATGTGTGTGTGGTGTTTGTGTGTGGGGAGTGTGTATGTGTGTGGGATGTGTACATGTGGGGTGTGTGTATATAGTATATTGTGTGTGGTGGGTGTGTTGGCTCTTACAGTGGGAGTTCACCGGCTTCCTGGAGGCCTTGTCCTTCACCTTCCGTGATGCTGAATAGCAAAGGAAAGAAAGAACCTTATTACATAAATGCTTGATCCTTCAGCGCTTTTTGCCTAAGTCTCCCGAAGGCTCCCAGATGAGGACCGTGAGCCTCCGAGGGGCCAGGTGTCTAAGCTCAGCCGTCTGGTTGGTGGCAGAGGCTGACCCTACACCCATCTGCCTGACATTACTGGCAGTACTGTTGACATGACTCCTGGAAGAACCCACCCCTCCAACACAAGGAGAGCCAGGGTTTTGTTGTCGAGTCTGATCTCAGGCAGCTTTCTTGTGGTGTGCCCCCTCAGTACCTGAGCTCTGCGCTGGCTCCACGGCCTGCCACTTCCTGCACAGTCCTTCACCGCTCTGGTTTTATTTTTGTCAGCTCTTCCTCTGAACCAGTCCTCCCCCCAGTGAAGCAGGCTCCGTGAGAACACAAACAGCTGGGGGTGTGGGGCCTGGCCCCGGGGCTGAGGCAGAAACATGCATCCCGCCTCAGCCCGTCAGGCCAGAGTGTTCCTGAGACAGCTGGAGTGCTACTCTGCACGTTCTGCCCGGCAGCCAGCGTGCCTGGGCCCCCGGAGAGTTCCAGCTTCCCGCCATTCCTGGAGGCCCCTACAAATGGCCACAGTGTCCCCTCCTTGGCACGTTCACAGCAAAGTTAGGCGTCAGCTGCAGGTGCTGAAGGCCACTTGTAGTTTAACCTCCTGAGCGGCTCCCTGGGGACCCAGTAAAGGACAGGCAGGCATCTGCTGGGCTAAACCAGGAAATGAAACTCCCACTGCCACATGCTCTTGAACAGAAAATCCAAATGGTATTAGTTTCTTTATGCCTTCACCAAAGAATTTATTGCCAAGCATCTACTAAGTACCCGAGGCAGGGGCAGGCTTGTTGCCCTTCTAGAGCCTACAGTCCGGTGGGGAGCCCCTGTGAAGAGCTGAGCCTGGGAGACCGGCACGAGACCAGACAAGCATATCCTGGGAGTGATATCCTGTGGCCCCACTTGGAGACTAGGGCACACACATGGTCACAGTGGTGGTTGGGGAAAGCCCTTCCGTGGAACAAGTTCCAACCTATCTCTGGCTTTGTTGCCTGCAGCTCTGGGCCTCTGCTTTTTATGACATCTTCCCTATGTTATGCCCGCAAATTTTTTATAGAGCTTCTGTGCCTAGGATGCGGAACGCACATGGAGCCTTAATACTTCTCCACCAATTGTGCAAGAGCTCGAGATCTTCACAGGTAGTACTTAACGTGTTCCCAGGCCTCTAGTGTTCCCTGGGAAAGCTTGCCGTCAGGGCTGTTACTGACTCAAACACCTTTGAAAGTGAGCTAGAGTCAGCATCCCTTTTCTCTGAGATAGAGGATTCTCCCAGAGGATAATAATGCCTGTGGGAGTAACTTTGGTCCTTTGAAAAGAGGCATTTGCTCTTAAGGTCATGTGGACATGCTCGGTAAAATCTTGCTGGCTTCAAAGAGGCTGGGTAATTTCCGAAAAAACCCAGCCCCATCACCAGAACTACTGGGGCACTGGGAAAGATATAAAGGTTATATTGAAAAATTCTCAGGGAGAGGGTGTTGCTCAAAGAAGCGCAGTCTTTGGGCACCTGAAAGGCTCAGTTGGTTAAAAGATTGCCTTTGGCTCAGGTCACGATCTCGGAGTCCTGGGGTCGAGCCCCATGTCAGGCTCCCTGCTCAATGAGGAATCTGCTTCTCCTTCTCCCTCCACCTCTCCCCCTGCTTGTGCTGTCTCTGTCTCTCAAATAAATAAATTAAATTAAATAAAAAGTGCAGTCTTTCAAACATACCTGAAGAGGAGAGGGAAGAGCCTTTCCACCAGTGAGGAGCCCCAGGAGCATCCAATAGAAGCTGTGCAATTGTGTAAACTCAAGTCAGTTGCCTTCATCAAAATAAAGAAGTCTAGTAATCCTTACCCGCATACAGTGTAGAACATTCTCAGAGGCCCAGCATAGTTTCATATATCCTTTATGTGAATTTCTAAGTTGCAAATCTGATGGCCTTAATTTCCTTTCTCGACACTGAAAGTTCTATAAATGAAATCATATCCATATACTTTGCTGCAAAATGTGAATTATTGACACTGAACTAAATTGTGTACTGTTTGGACAGGATCCCTCAAATTTCCTGACATTTTTGTGTATGGGCTTGTTTTTTTTAAGTTCTTATGAGAAGTGGGGGGAAGAGTAAACAAACCACTCCCTCTGGGTATAATTTGAAGATTGCTCCATCTAGTTTAGCAATCTGCTCTTGATTATTCTCTGCTATATATGATAGTGCTGTGAGAAGGGGGAAAGCATTTTTCAATATACCAAAGTTTTGTACTGATTTTTTTGTAATAAATAATCCAGGCCATAAAAATTTCTTTTAAATAGAAAAGAGAAATTTTGTAAGAAGGCAATATTAACCTAATCATCATGTAAGCATTCTGGACATTCTGGATGAAGGATTCTATGATTACTTCTCTTAGATTCCTAATTCATAAGGCAGATGGGCGTAGGGAGGTGAGGGCAGGAAGAAGGGTTTCTCTTAAAATACATTAGTTG
Source organism: Potos flavus (assembly GCA_028534135.1). Classification (NCBI taxonomy): domain Eukaryota; kingdom Metazoa; phylum Chordata; class Mammalia; order Carnivora; family Procyonidae; genus Potos; species Potos flavus. Next base: position 16,505,947 of record CM052894.1, on the reverse strand, counting down.
CGTTTTCTCCAATAATGTAATTCGCTTACATTCCTTATGTGACATTAACAAATTAAAAAGCTGTTTTAATATTTTAAAAAAAGAGAGCCAGTCCCATCAAACACACATGGCCATTAGTTAGCTGCCTTTGTGTTGAATAAAGTCTCTGACTGATCCAACTTTGCAATGTTGGTTCTATTCGGTTCTAGTGCCTAGACATTTACCTCATCTCTCTAAAGGATTCTTTTCTTTAAAAAACTCAGGTATGGTTGACACTTAATGTTACATTGGTTTTAGGTGTACAACATAGTGATTGAACAATTCTCTACACTATGCTATGCTCACCATGAGTGTAGCTACTGTTTGTTGCCAAATAACACTATTACAAGAACATTGACTCTATTCCTTGTGCTGTGTCTTTTATGCCTGTGACTTATTCGTTCCATAACTGGAAGCCTGTACCTCCCACTTCAAAAGGATTCTTAAGAGACAATGGCTTATTAGGGTAGCAGGTACTGTCCAGTCTTCTGAATAAAAATATGTATAATCTTAGAAAAAGGTTATAAGCAGGATCTTAAGCCGGCAGCCAACCCAGAGATCATATTGGCTAGATCACAGCCCGGAATCTGGAAGGACATTTATGTTCTACACTTTCAGAGCAGTCAGAAGATCCAAGATCACACAATCCAGTAGCAGAACTGGGAGTAGAATCCAGGCCGCTAGGCTTCTAGCTCAGGTCCCATTCTGCTATGTAAGTGCTTTCTGGTGTGTATTTCATAAGATGTGAATCAATATTATGTAAAAAGGAGTGCCATGGTCAAGTAAGTCCAGTAAACATTGGATTAAAGAGAATTAAATGTATTTATTTATGATAAATTTCTCAGAGTCTTTAAAACACCATTTTTTATGTGATCCTCCAAGAGGGGAGATGATAGGGAGTTTTGCCCAGGTTAATTCATCCTAGAATCCTTTTGTGATGGAATATCTGCAGAGCATGTTTTAAGAGACACTACATACTGTTTTGTCTCTTAAATAAGTTGGAGGTTTTTTAACAGATAAACTCATGGCTATTGGAGCGATGACTCTAGCTGAGGAAATGTTGGGAGATTCAGCTTATATTTCTGGCCCATTGACGTCAACATAATGGAAGGTCTGCCATACCTGACTGGAATGACTATTGGGATGGCCCAAGATGACATTCTATCTATTTTTAGGACAACTGCTCTCCAGAAACCAAGTTTGTTTAGCTTTGTTTCCCTGTTGTGGTAGCTTTGAAGGTATTTTGATTCTGCACCTGGTTTGACATACAGAAGAGTCTGCTGGCCTTTCTTGTTGGAATACTTACTCTGTAGAGGGGCCCAAACATAGTAACATGCTGCATTCCAGAAGTTCTTGATCTTTTCTGGGACATGACTCTTTCGGGGGTCTATTAAAAAAAGTTATAGACGCCCCTGTGCTGAAAATGTATATTCACAGTACAATTTGCATAAAATTTTAGGATGGTCTTGCACCCTTTGAAGCTCATCAGTAAATCACTGGTGTAGATTCATTGCCCTCAAAGAGAACTTTCTAAAAACGAAATGCACACAAATGCACACACACAAGAAAAGTGTTAAGGGTAAGACTTTAAGTTGCCCCTCAGGAGTTATTTTTCTTTCTTTTGAATTCTTGATTCTTGGTGACTTGTCCACTATTTCCTATTTTGATGCTGGCTTTGTCGATGGTGCCAAAGGGCTGTCTATCCTGTTGCTTTAAATGCAGGGTTTGGGGATTTCCTGGAGCTGCTTTAAAATATCACTCTTTGTTTTTCTTTCTGGAAGCTGCCCTTTTTGGAAAGAGAGACAGAAACAGAGAGAGAGGAGAGAGTGGAGGCTGAAGGGCAAGACACATGCAAAGAAGAACCATGTGGAAAAAGGAAGGCAGCTGCATATAGTAGGTTAGAGGCACCACGGCTGTCTGTAACTTGCCCGGGGCTGGACTCTGCTCCTCTCTGGGCTTCAGTTTTTATATCCTTATTCAAGCAAGTTGGCCTCACTAGGCCATCTCCTGGAACTTCCTTCTGTCTCTGACCTTCCATGAAGCTAACTTCATTTTTCTGATAAACATTTAACAGTACAAAACAATATCTCCCTTGGCTTGCCCTTGACCTCTTCTTATCCTCCACTACTTTTATTTCACTTTGTCTGAAATAGAGGTTTGATTACTTCCCCTCAGTAACTTCCTTTTCTATGTGTGTCTCCGTCTACCTGACACTGGCCTCTCGAGCCACCCTCCACCCGTCTCCAGCCTTCCCTGGTTATGTTTCCCTGTGGTTCAGGCTGTCTTACTCCAACCCACGATCATTCATCCCCCCTTTTTTCCAGAATGAAGAGTCTCTCATTTCCACACGAGGTCCCTGTGCGCTACTGCCTCTTTTGGGAGATGAGCAGAAACTAGTGCAGCACAGACAGGAGGAAGGCACGATGGCATCTTCTATGAGCTCAGCACTCACTGGAGAGAAGAGGATGAATTCTGACAAGTGTGCAGCTTAGCTGAGGATCCCAGGTTCCAGAAGAATGCAAATAAAGCCCCTGGAGATAGAATTGAGAAGTGCTTCTCTACACTGACTCAACACAATTAATTCAGTGCAGGGTGTGACAGTTGTAGGAGCTACTGGAAAAGCATTTGGCTGAATGATCTTGTGATTGCAAAATTCTGAGGAGCTGGAGTTTCTACAGGCTTAGAACTCAGGCCGGGTTTGGGGATGTGTCAAAATACATGGGCTTTGGGGGAAAAGATGATCTGTTGCAGTTCCTGGGCCCTAATTTAGCTTGTTTCTACATCCTAAGGTGGCAGGAGCGATTTGGTGTGGAGTCGCGGGGGAGGGGGAAGGACACAAAGACAAATGCACCAAGAAAACCTCTTGAAACTTGAATTGGGGAAGTAAAACCTTACTAGCTTTTCTTGGTACATACTATTTAAAAATGTTGCATCTACTTCTTTGTGCTATGCTTCACATCAGTCTATGTTTTTTAGTCTAGGAAAGAGATTCTTGAAAAATGTCCCCATCAAGAGCTTCTAAATATCATACTAAGCCTCCTGTATCACCACTCCCCCTCCTTCTTCACTTCTCTGATCTTAAATGGAATTCCATGATAGTAGGAGGCTGGGGGGGGGGGTGGACCAGAAATGGCTAAGACATTTAACTTTTATTCAAGAGACTCAAAGTTGAGTGGCAGAAAGAATCCGGTAGAGGCCTAGGTACTAGAAGGTCTGGACACCCCACCCCCCTTATCTAGCCTGTGTAAGTGACACTGAGGCTTCATTCGCACTCTGGCTCTGCTACTAACTAGCTGTGTGGCTCTGAGCAACTCACTTAAGTTCTTGGGGTCTCTGTTTGTAAGTGAAGGGTTCGGACTAGGGATCCCTACATTTCCTTTATCATGAAAGTCCTATGATTACCAGTGACCCCCTCAAGCCCCATTTTCCTCATCTTTAAAACAGGGAGAGTAATATCTCTTGTCCACTCATAAAGATAGGGTAAAACTTGTATGTGAAAAACCTTAAAACACAATACAAATGTCCATTATCATCATCATCCTTAGAATTCTTTATGCAACTCTCTCTTTCTTCAGAGTAGAAGACTCTCTTTCTTCAGTCTTCTACCATTTCTGCTAAAGAACAATCCAGTGCCTTATAGGAATTCCTAAAACTCAGCCCTTGGTTTGATGAATGAGGAGGCAGATGTCAGCTCAGGGAGATGTTATTGCAAATGACAGTGGTATCTGAAAGTTCTTCTTAAGGAAGTGGGCTAAGACTTCCATCGGTCCCCAGAGAGAGATGGCCTCTTAGCGATCTTATGCAAGGGCATGAACAGTGCTTACTAACAAACTTGTGTTCTCAGGGTTTTGACCAGAGAATGAAAAAGCCTTGGAAGCTCCAAGGGCAATAATGGCAGTTTGAGGTGCTTGTATTTTGCCTAGCATCTGTGCATTTCCAAGTCTTTACTGACGTTCACTCATCAGTACTTCCAACACTACTTCAGCCTTTAGTGTTGCCTTTGGGATGGCAGAAGGGGATGTTATCTGAGCTTTATATTCAGAGAAAACCCCTGGGCTGAGAATGACAATTCCTCTGTCCACGCCTGGTGATTAGTTCTTCCCTGTCACCAGTGGCAAACCCTCTCATCTCTGGTCCCCCACTACCAAGACTCCAGCGGTGCCCTCCCAGGGCCTTGCCCAGCTCATGGTGTCACAACTGGACTGACTCCTTAAAGACTCCCTGCAGGAGAGAACTCCTTCTTTGATGGTGCAAGATTGAGGCATTCAATCCACCCAGAGGAGAAGTGAAACACCCAAGGCAACACAGCTAGCTAGAGACACAGTCAGTGACCTGTCTTAAGAGGCAGAAACTAGAAACTACTCTCCACCCTCACACTTCCATACACCCTAACAAATTAAATACTCTTGGTGTCCCTCGAGGAATCAATAGTGTTTAAACCTGAGAGGTACAGGGGAGAGGAGAGACATCATATATGTGTACCTGATCACACAGCACGGTCTCTGTTGCCACCTCTGAACAGTTGTCTCATCCTAGGCAACAGTGGTGGCCTGTCCTATCCTAAATTGGAATGGTCATTCTTGAAATAAAAGTTGAGCTTCCATCATTCTGGATAGAATGAGTTAAGTTGATGGGTTTCCTCCTTTTCTCTCATCGAACAGCTAAGGTATGAAGAGTCTCTCATTTCCACACGAGGAAATGTGTTCTCTCATCGAGCAGCTAAGGTAACATAAGCCCATAAGCACAGGGCTTTAGGAAACAGAAAGTCAGGTTGTGAGCCATTATAATGTGAAATGAAAGTGTGCATTGTGGTCCAGAACCTGGGCAGCTCTATGCTTCAGACACTACTTAACCTAAGGTAGAACATAATGTCTTTTGCCAAGAACACAGCTGGATCAGCTCTGTGCTTTTCACAGAATAGGCACATAATAAATATTTGCGGATTGATTTGATGAGCAAAAATGCCTGGCACTTGGATACTTTTCCATTTTTCAGCTTCTTATTTTTTAATGTTTAGCAAAGGTGCAGGTGGCCAGTGTTTAATACATCTGGAAGGAATGTTGATGATAGTGGCTGTCATCTATATTTCCCAAACTGGTCTCTAAGTAACACTGATTCTGGGGTATCTTGGGAAAAAAAGCTCGTGTTTAAATAGGTTGGGGAATGTTACTTAGCTTCCTACTCTGGTCTCTCAAGATTCTCAAGACTCATTAGCTTATTAAAAATACTGAGAGGAGTTGGGCAACCTCCCCCCACAAACCAGCTTTAACTTTGTTAAACAATTTCTTTCCAAGTTGATTTGATTACATCCCTCCCACATATTTCTCGTGATATCCATTGAAGTCCCACAAAATTTATGTTCTTTGGAAAATACCTTGGGAACTATTAATTGAACCCAGTTTTTGAATTTTGCTGGTGAAAAGACAGAGATCCTGAGAAGGGTTGAAGTTATTACAGGTAGTTAGTGGGGGAACTAGGACTAGAATCCCATTTCTTTTTTGTCTGGTCTAAACTGGTCAACCACACCCAGCTAGAGGGGCATTCTCTAAGGTGGGTCCTGGGACACCAAACGTCATGTGTAGAGATGATGGGTAAAAAGGATATGAACATTTTACTCCATAATGGGTTCTTTTGGGGTAATTTGCTCAAAGCTTTAGGTTGTTTTAGCTGCTTTTAAATATGGGTAATCATACCCCACTCTTTTATTATCTCATAGATCTTGGGGTGCTTGCCCATTGCAGCCTGCATATGCCATAGGTGCTTAATAAATGTATTAATGAGTGAATGAATGAATGAATGAATGAGAGAACCCAGCAAAAGTCAGAGGAGGTTGGTGGCAACCAAAGAAGGAAAGAGTCATGAACTGAAAAGGAGTGAGAAAAGGAAAAAATGTGAAGAAAGGGGGATGGGTGAAAAAAAGGAGCCATCAGTTACTGCTCAGTGGAGGATCCATGAGCCCTGGCAGAGAAAAGAAAGGAGACAGCCACAGGTGATGGAGAAAACAAAAACAAAACAAAACTGAGTGACCAGGAAGCTTTGTTTTTAAAAAGTAAAAGTGAGTCATAAGGCTAATTCAGACGCTGGAAATGCCAAGAGGCTCTTGCCGAGGAGGTGGGAATGAGCATGAAATGCTGAGAAACTTTGTGAATTCAGATCAAGGCATCTTTATTGCATCAGTACAGGAAATGTACAAGGCATCTTCTTAAGGCCTACAATGATAACAGATGAGTAAGACACAAGTCTTGCCTTCAACAAGGTGACAGTTTAATGGGGAGGAGAGTTAGGACAGGGACTCAGATAATATAATGCCAGGCAGAATGTTTCAATGTCCCCCAGAGGTACAAGTCATTACTGGGAGGAATCAGGAGACAGGAAATTCACATCAAGTCAGGAGGCTCAAGAAGGCCTGTGGGGGAGAGTCCCCAAACATGGATAGGATTGTACCAGGCAGAGATGGGGGATAGAGAGGCATTTCAAGGTGATATGATAAAGAACCCTCAGGAGATGGGGAAGCATATGGAACAGTGAGAAGTCCAGTGGGTTCCAGCCAAGTAGATGTGTGGATTGGGAGGTTGTGGAGACATGGCCAGAAAGTCTTGAAAGTCAGAAAGGCCAGAAAGTCACACCGTGGGGCCTTGAATGCCTGGCTGAGGTGCTGATGCTCCAGGCAGGCAATGGGAAGCTACTGAAAGGGTTTTTTGTTGTTGTTGTTGTTGTTCAGAGAAATAATACCATTAGAGATGACTCTCAGGCAGGGTGACTGGGCAGAAAGGGGTAAGTCAGGAAGGAGCTTCCTGGTGGGGGAGGAGGCAATTTGGCTGCCAAAAGACCAACAGACCATTCAGGTGTTGCACGTTGGACAATCGGAAAATCTGGCCAGAGATAATGACTGAACGCTTTCCCAAGAGCACAGACAGCAGAAGGTTCTGGTCATTTCCTCAGGGGATAGGGAAGGAGGAAGAATGAGAGCACAAGATAAGCCAAAGAGAATGCAGCCAAGGAGGAAAGACACCAACATAGCCAGGCGGGTACATGTTTCAATAAACAAGTTATAGCCATGATTGAGAACCCCAGTCTCGGAGTGGGACTGTGGGTTTGAATCCCAGAAGCCTAACTAGTCATGATTAGCACAGGGACTTCAAAGAGTTTTTGAGTGTTTGTTTCCTCATCTGTGATATGGGAGTGATTTCTATCTTCAAGAGATGAGGGCATTCACTGAGACAAGTTCTTAGTGTACACAGTTGGAGCCAAGAAGTGAACAGGACCCGCAAGAGAAGCAACTGTAGAGATTAAGGGTATTCGCCTGAGGAGCGTCTGGAAATGGAGGCAGGGACCCTCTAGAAGTCCAACATTTAGCTGGGATTGCTGCCTGCCCTGTGAGAGGTATGGGTGAGCGGGTCAAGGCAGCCTCAGCCCGGTCCTCACCCCCAAGCACAATCCTTTCGCCTACGCTTCCATCCTGCCACGCCTCCCAACCTCCCGCCCCCAGCTTCCCGCCGGGCTCCCACGCCAGCCGGTTCCAGAAGCCCGACGCGCATGCGCCTTGCGGGGCCCCTGCCCAGCCTTCCACGTTTCACTTCTCTCCCTTTTTCCTCCTCAGCTCCGCTCCACCGCCACGATTGGCCAGCGGGCCTCCTCACTTCGGCCAATAAACGCCGCTCTCTCGCCCCCGTGTTACTGGGTAGAACAAAACAAAAACAAACAGAGCGAGAGGGGGCAGAGACGCTCTGAGGCGGCGGCGGAGGCTGAGCAGCGGGGGCTCGGCCTGCGGACCGGGGACCTGGGCGAGCAGTGGCGACGGCGGCGGCCCAAGGGGTCAGTACCAGCCGACGGCTCGCATGCTCGGAACGACTGCGCTCTCTCCCCCAGCCCCGTCTCTCCTCGGAGGCAGCCGCACGTTGGGAGGGGGAGGGGGCCTCAGTCAGAGGCCGGGTCGGGTCAGGGCCGGGCCGGGTGGGCGGGGGGTCCGGCCTCCTCCTCGGAGCCCGGCAAACAGGCCGCGGCCGCCCCAACGCCCCAGGCTGCGGACGGCGGGCCCGGGTTCCCTCCCAGGCCGAGGCCCGGAGCGCAGCGGCGCGGGCCCGCCCCCTCCCGGACCCTCTCCAGGCTTAGCCGGGTGCGCGGGGCGCTCGCCAGCTGGGGGCTGTTCCTTATCCCCGCGAAGGCCGAGTTTTCATTTTTACTTGGAGGGGGGACGTTGGGAGGCGTGTCTCTGGCCTGACTGAAATCCTGTGAGGAAGGTTCGCGCCCTCCCCGCCCTCCTGGTCTCCCTGGCGGGCCCCCGCCCGGCGTTCCCAGACCCCGGCCCGCGCTCGGGAGCCCAGGCCCGGCCGCCCAGGCCCGGCCGCTCCGGTCCCGCATCCCCCGGGGCCGGCCTGGACTGGGGCCCACGGGGTCCTGGCTTGCGCCCGCGGTGGGGAGGAAGGCCAGCCGCCTCGGGAGGGGCCGCAGGGAGGCGGGCACGTGTCCGCCTCCCTGCGCGGACTTCGGGCGAAGGGTCGCTTTTTTAGTTTAAGTGAAAATCTCCCAGAGAAAACAAAGACAGGACGGGAGCCCTCTTTCTGTGAAACGCAGGCCTTTTCTGCTGCATTCGTCAATTTGGTGCTGGAGTGTACACGGGGAGGGGTCGTGTACCTCCCACCCTCTCCCCGCCCCGAGCTTCGAAAACTGCAGAAGTCAGTCTCTCCCGTCTCGCATACCCTTATGAGAACTGGCTATGTAACCAGCAACTGTGCAGTATCTTCAATGATTAAAACGATAAAAAATGCAGCTTCGCGTGAACAAAAAGTCACCGCCTGTTTTTACTTGTATTTTTACTGCTAAGTTTTAGAATTTTGTCACTTACTAATGTAAACTTTTTTTAGAAACCACCGTATACTTTTCTCAAAGGGGAGCACTGCAAATGCGTTCTAAATTTTATTGGTATTTATGCCCTTAACCAACCTTCATTATAGGTTTCTTAAATTCCTTACTATCTCAGCAGGGATCTTTGAATTATATTTTGATTGGTTCTTCTGTTGTAGTAATGAGAAAGGAAAAATAGTTGCCGGGAGTGCAAAAATAAATGACACTTTTATATTTTCTGTACTGCTTCCTTTTGCATCATTGTGATTGAATACTTTCAGCTGATTTTTTTTAAGTTGCTAATTAGCTGTGATTGTAGCCCTGCAATGAATACAAATAATTTTCTGGTTAACATATGGCCTAACCTTGACTCCAGAAACTGTCAGAGTGGTTTATGAAGTCTATTTCAGGAAACACATTTTTGGGGTGGGGGGCTGGTGGGAAGGTGAGGCTCTTATCTCCTGGGGAATGTCTGGCATTTGAATACTTCTAGTTGTAGGTTTCTGTAAAATACATTGAAGAAATGAAAACTGTTTAATGTTAGCCTTAATTTTGTCAAACATCTATGTATACTTTTGTTTTCTTATTGAAAATTTTATTGTTTAGTTTTAAGGATGTGGCGTTTAGAATTTTTGCTTTATGTAGTTTGTTAAGTTTGGGGCAAAAATCTTAACGCATTATTAAGTAAACTGGAAAAAAGCTCCACTACTTTGAAGAAAGGAAAAACATGCAATGTATCTTTATCTTTCTCTAAATTCTTAAAATGTCTGTGTTGCTATCAAGTGTGACTGAGTTCTTGATTGCTTTATCATTGCCTAAAAACACAGACAAGGCTTTTTTTTTTCCCCCCTAGTTAGGATTACTAAATAAAAACAAATATGGTAAGTTCTAGATGATAGTCATACATAATAATTTTCTTTGCCCAACTGAATATCTTTTGTGTAATAGTTTAAAATAAATATTATTTTTAGTGTTTGGAAAGTAGTATTTAAAGATTTGATATAACAATAAGAGTCTGTGTTTTAATAAGCTTCCGTTAGCCCTAAAAAAGAAACTTATTGTGGGATATTAAAATCTTGTATTGAACTTGTGCAAGCAGTACTGGATTGAGAAGGTCTGGGTTCTAGTTTTTCCATCGAGCACTGTCTTTGGACAGATCACTTATGTTCTCTGAATTTGTTTAGTTGTGTTAAGGTTCTGAGACGTACATGAAATAATGCCTGTAAAATTCCCTGTGAAGTATAAAAGGCTTTATAAACATCAGTTATAATAATTTCATTTTCTTTAGTAGCTAGGTTCTGCAGAAAGTATTCTCTCAAAGAACATACTTGCATTAAGTATGAAAAAGACTTTAAGTAGCTAGGTTCTGCAGAAAGTATTCTCTCAAAGAACATACTTGCATTAAGTATGAAAAAGACTTTAATGTAGCTCATGCACACCGTAAGACATTTTCACTTTCCTATAACATGTAACTCATATAAAATGAAACAGATATGGCATTTTCAGACATGAAGAACACGAAGTGCCTACGTTTGCAAACTATTTTTGTTTATTTATTTATATGAATCTCTATATGCATACCTTTAACGGTAATTTTTTCCCCTAAATCCAGAGTTGATGGAAATTATGATATTGAAAAGTCATTATATAGAATTACATAAGTCTGTTTATTCTGAGTAGAATTAGAGTGATCTCACCATTTTCTTAACTTCTGAAGTGGTATGATAGCATCCTGGTACCCTGAGGATTATGCCATATTAAGAAGTTTAATCATGGTTAGCATTAAGGTGTGCGTACTTTTGTTTTACAAAATTATACCTTTTCTGGATCAAAGGACTATAAACCTTTTAGATGTTAAAATAGCATATATTAAGAAATTTAAAAGTTAGTTAAGGGGTGCCTGGCTGGCTCAGTCTGTGGAGCCTGTGACTCAATCTCCAAGTCATGAGTTCGAGGCCCACATTGGGCCTAGAATTTACTTAAAAAAAAAAGTCATTTAAGTCCCAGGAGGCATCATATATTATTATCCTAAAATGACATTTAAAACTAGGTTATGTTATATGAGAAATATGCTTTTCTGCAATTAGTTTATTAGTCATTTTTATTAATTTGTGCATTTATATCTTGAAAGCATACTACTAGTGAAATTATTGGGAGGGCTTATATCTAACCTATATGATTTGAACAGATAGATCTGTGCTTAAGTAGTATAAGCCACTATTTAAAAAATATTTACAGAGAGATTCTAAAATCATTTGGTTACACTTTCTGGTAATAGTTTTCATGAAAATATATTTTGATAGTCTTTTCAAGTAACAGATTTGTGTCACTAAGTTAAATAAGAGGTAACTGATTTCATCAAAACCTTCAGCATTAATAATTTTTAAGCCATTTTGAAAATGAGGTCTATGATACTGAGATGCTAATGCCATTGTACTTATTTCTTTTTTAAAGGCAAGGTTTTTTGTTTGTTTACTTATTTATTTTTTAAAGAGAATGGGGGAGGCATCTGGCTGGCTCAGTGTGTCGAGGATGCAACTCCTGATCTCAGGGTTGTAAATTTGAGGCCCATATTGGGTGTAGAGATTACTCAAATATGAAATCTTTAAATATTTTTAAATTAAAAAAGAATGGGTTTTTCAGATTATGAAAATAATATTCTCATTGTAGAAAACACCATTTACAAAAATTTCTCCCAATCTCAAAGTCTTATAACTGTAATTATGGACATCTAGGTGATGAAATGGCAGACCTGTCTGCCTTCAGATATGATGTAATGTGAAAAATTAACACAGTCATGTCATATGCTTGATTAAAACTGTTGCTTGTATTTTGTAGTAGTTCTTAAAATTCATTAGTAGTGAACTATCCAATATTATGTACATCAGATTAATTATGAAGCCTGGTAGTCCTAAAAAAATTTCGAGTATGTATATACTGCTTTAATTTTACTTCCAAGTTAAAGGGGCGCTTTGGCACATTGAGAAATATGGGTGTTTTGTGTTTTTTTTGGACAAAAATACATTTGTCAGGAAGATTGAAACCAAATGTTAATAGTGGTAAACTATTTTTCAAAGTAAAGAGAGCTCTTTTTTGAAAAATTAAATTATGTGCTGATTTTTTTTTTTTTACAGTGATTAAGTAAATTCAGTTTACCTTAATTATGTCAGTTTGGAAGATATTGAAACTTTTTTCTTTTTATGAAATAGATCCTAAGGGAAGACTTCCATTAGTAATTTAATCAGTGCAAGTGACATTAAGGAACTATGGATGTAGAAAATGAGCAAATACTGAATGTAAACCCCGCAGGTAAGTAAGAATATTTTGAACCTTGACTGTATTGTGAGCATATTTGAGGTCTTAAAAAATTTTATGAAAACATAGTATTAAAACCATCTTTTTGCTTTAGAAGCCATCTTATTCGTGCTACAAGAAAGTGAGTTATATTACTTTTAAAATCAAGTTTGTGATTCTTCTTTTATTTAAATATTTATTTGAGAGAGAGAACAAGCTGGGGGGGAAGGGGCAGAGGAAGAGGGAGAAGCAGACACCTTGCTGAACAAGGAGCCTGATGTGGGGTTCGATCATGACCTGAGCTTAAGCAGACGCTTAACCAACTGAGCCACCCAGGTGCCGCTGTGATTCTTATTTTTATGGAAATTCTTTACATGTCCTTATTTTTCTGCCCATCCTTTCACATTCCATACATTCTTATTCTCCACTCTTTATAATAAACTGTAACGTACAGAATGGAGAAGAATAGTAAACCTGTTCATTAATATTTTCAAATGGAGCTAGTGATTTCTGTAATATAAACTATTACTGGTATTTTTGATCTCTTTCCTAATTAATAATTTATGTTATATTATCTATGGTATTTTTCTTGATTTTCCATGGTGCTTCAGTAGCACCTTATCATAAAAATAGTTTTGTGGAGGGGCACCTGGGTGGCTCAGTGGGTTAAAGCCTGCGCTTTTGGCTCAGGTCATGATCTCAGGGTCCTGGGATCGAGCCCCACATTGGGCTCTCTGCTCAGCAGGGAGCCTGTTTCCTCCTCTCTCTCTGCCTGCCTCTCTGCCTACTTGTGATCTCTCTCTCTCTGTCAAATAAATAACTAAAATCTTTAAAAAAAAAATAGTTTTGTGGAATAGAGATTTAAATGTCGAGTAACTTCAGACAACTTAAAATGTATTTATAACTTTCAGAATAATCTTACAGAGGATTTTGAAGTATTCTGAATGGTGAGAGCTTTTCCTATTGGTATAGATAATTCTTTGCTTTATAATTTTATTAATATTGAAAAGTTCACTGTTTTGTAATTTAAATATATATATTTATCATATTTCATTTTTTAGTACTAGTAGTTTTATTTTTTCGATGACTAATTCATTGTATACAAATTATATAGTTTTCTTTGATCTGAACATACACTTTGAAGTTGAAACCTCTTTGTCATTTTGTATTTATAAACTTGATTTAAAGTGTGCTAGAAAATTATAGTTGAAAAAAATTATTGCAATAATTAATGATTATTTTGGTGCTGCTATATACAATAGCTATGTGAGTACTTGTTTTTAGGGTTATAAATGGGCATCATATCCCTGCTTCATTGAAGTGGGGATGGTAAGAATATATTTTAAGAATATATTTCACATATAGATAATTGCTGCTTTTCTGTACTGCCCAGTATGATAGCTACTAACCACATGTGACTATTGAGCACTTGAAATGTGACTTGTCTGAACTGAGATGTACTGTAGGCGCAAACACATTCCAGATTTTGAGACTTAGGATGAATGAAATACCTCAATAACTTTTTATATTGACTCTGTGTTCAAAATCTATAACAGATCTAGTAGAGTAAATCAAATATATTAAAATTAATTTCACCTGTTTCTTTTTAATATGGATACTAGGAACTTTAAAATTACTTGTTTGACCTGCATTGTATTTCTGTGAGACAGAACGACTCTGAGTTTTATATATTTTGTTTTCTGTCTATAACAAGTCCTAGTTCTTTTAACCCTTCTTCTTGATGCCTCTGGCTAGACCTGCCTTAATATAAAGAACTTGTAGTTCTTCAATACTTGGATGGGCCTAAGACAGACCTTTGCTATAAATTCTTCCTGTAGCAAATAGCCCAAGTCAGACTAGCGTATTAATTTCAACTTCTACTTTGACCAGCTGTTACTGTTACTTTGGGGAAGTAGGTTATTTGCTCTGCCCTTCAGTTTTCTCATGTTGTGTAAAACTGGGGTATTATAAATGCCCTCTCTATACGTTTGTCAGTAGGATTAAATGAGATTATAGTGTATGTGTGCCCATAGCACTTACTTTGTATGTAACAAATGAAAATGTGCTAATATTGTTAATTCTGATTATGCCAATCAGTGGACCATTAATTGAAAATTTGATTGTTTGCTACTGTGATACCGTAAGATTGGTTACTACTGAAATACCAGAGAATTTAGAAGGGGAATTAGTACACAGTGGAAAACAATTTTGAAGTCACCACATTATGTATGTACTCAGGGTTTTTTTATATTTTGTATGTTGGTTTTCTTAAAGTCAGATCAGTGGTGGTTATGGAACCCTAAAACCTGGGCAAATATGAGGCACCTAGATGGCTCAGTCGGTTAAATGGCCAACTTTTGATTTCAGCTCAGGTCATGATCTCAGGGTCCTGGGATGGAGCCCCACATTGGGCTCTATGATAATGGGGAGTCGGCTTGAGGATATTTCTCCCTTTCCATCCTGTACCCCCTGCTAGCGTGTGCAGACTTTCTCTCTCTCTCTCTCAAATAAATCTTAAAAAAAAAGACTGGGTAAATATGAACAGCAAAATACAAGAGAGTAGTTGATGGAAACATGGGTTAAAAATTATAGGATCTAATAGATAAGATATACCTAGATATGTTCTGCTGCAGTCATACAAACATATTTGAAAGGATATTAAAATAGTTGAAACTCAGTTTTGGGAAATACATTGAAATTAAATACTTTAGTATTCTAAGTGATAGTTTAAAGCATTTTATTGTAATTTGAAGTCCTTTATCTTCTGGGTGAGTTTAGTGGTTTTCCGTAATTATAGAATAATGAAAGCAGTATGTTACAAGTAGATGTTTAATGTTTTCTTCAACTGCCTGCTCTTACTTGAAATTCCATCTAACTTGTCTGCTCTCTGGTCTTTTTTTCTCCTTCCTCTTACTCTTCTGCTTTCCTCTCTTTATAGTCATTCCCTTGTCCTGTCTCTTTAGCTGTCACTACTCTGCTGTACTCTAGCTCTGTATTTTCTATAGTTGTATTCATCTGAGATTTAAATGTGGATTTGAATCCTGGGCACAGTCCTTTTTAGATACGTAATTTTTCTATGAAACATTTCTCTCTGTAAATTGAGGATAAACAGCTTCATTATAGAGCTTTGTGAAGATAATAGGCCATGTATGTAAAGTGCCTAGCATAGAACCTGGTATCCAGTAGTAACAACGATGATGGTAATGACAAAAGAAGTTGCACTTCTGCTATGACAACTACTGCTACGAGTAGTCGTAGTAGTTTAGTTATGATGATGGTTGTGATGATGTCTCAAACTCACCCTCTAACTCTTAACTTCCTGTCTTAGTCTAAAAACTTTTTTAAGACGTTTCCTGCTTCTTCTGTTTAAAAGCTCTTTATTTTTCGAGTGTCACTTTCTTATTTACCCCAAAGTTATTACCCTTGATCTTTTCAGTTAGTTAGTGAATGAATTATTGTAACATTTTCTTAGCTGGTCTTCCATTTTATACTTTCTTTTTTCCCTAATATATTCTGTATTTCTTTGCTAAATTAATCCCTTCATTACTACCTATGATACCAAACCTAAGCTCTGACCTTGAATGTGGGAGCGGTCAGCAGTTACTCTGATGATGTAAGCAGGGGGCAAGATCATGAAGGATCTTAAGTTACAAGGTAATGAGTTTAAACTTTATTTTGGCCCAATGGGAATACCTTCAAAGGGTTTTCAGTGGAGGCATGTTTTAGAAAATCAGTTTTCATGCAGTTTGGAGAATGATTTGAAGATTGAAGGTACAAAGACTATTTAGGAGACTAAGATGTAATTGGACTCTACTTACTGTTATGTTTGTTTTTTGATTACCACAATGTTGGTAACTTTTATACTTTTTGTCAAGAATTATAAAGATTTCAACACATCTGTTTCTTATAGGTGGATTTAAGAAATTTTCAGTTTCAGCATATTATCTTAAAACATGTTAAAGCCTATAAACAGACTTGACAGTCTAATTACATGTAGGAAGTGTAAAACCATTTGAGGGATTCAGCTCTGACTTGAGTTAGCCATAATGAACAAAACTGTGGCGCAAGGTTAACTAATTCAGTAGTTCATCGACTTAGAAAGTTTTCAGAGCAAAGCCAACTGTATTCATGCCATTGATCTCCACGGACATTTGAGTTGATAGTATGAATTATACTGTTAGGTGCTGAGGGTACAGAGAAGTACAGATAAAGGCATGGTTCCTCTTCTGAGGCTTATGATTTATTTGGAAAAGCAAGACTCGCTACATAAACTAGAAATAACAAAGTGGTTTCTGTATGTGTTAAATGAACGGTGTGGGGGCATTTGTATTATTGTGGCTAGCATTGTTAAGGAAAGTTTTTATGGAGGAAATAAAACTTGAGTGTATCCTAAAGGATTTTGATAAGTGAAAAGAGCGGTGGGGATGACATTCTAAACGGGACCACTGGAAACTCCAAATATGTTGCTGTCTTTCAGAGAATAATGTATAAATCTTATATAGCCTGGAAGATTGTCAGGAGTTGATAAGTAATATAAGTCAAGTTTGGAGAGATGAATTAGAGCTTTGAAAGCAAGCTTTATCTTTTTTTTCCCCCCAAGCTTTACCTTTGAAAGCAGTGAATCTTCAGCAGTTAAGCTCAATAATCATATGTGATCATTTATTTGCCAAATCCCTTTCAGGCTCTTTCGATTAGTAATATTTCCTAAGCGTTTATAATTAATCATGAGTTGTTTGGCAACTTATTTAAACACTCTCAGCCTTAGTTTCCTTATCGGTATTAATGATCTTGTGTGTAGTAAATAGCTCTCAAACTTGTGGGTAAATGACAAAACATCCAGCACAGTGCCAGATAAATAATAGTAGGAATTCCATAAATACTAGTTTATCTTTCTTCTCTTCAAGATTCTTAGTATTTTCTTACTATCTCCAATTGCTTAACTCTCTTAGCTCACAAAAGTCTAAAGGTTTTGTCTGTGGTTGTATATTAGCATAGATTTTATTTTCTAAACATATGAGATAACATGCTTTCATTAAACTTTGCTCATCAAAATTCACTTAGTTTACTTTCTATGATAATGTGAAAAGTAATCCTGTTTAGTTGTCATTTATTAGATCAAATCATATAAATTGTCAATATGTCACTGTTACCTAAAAAATAGTAATTTAATGTGATTCAACCTAATATAACTTATGATAATAACTGGTATAACAGTAGATGATTAAAGTACTTATGTAGAATTTTCTTTCTTCATTTTCCTCTTTAAGATCCTGATAATTTAAGCGACTCTCTCTTTTCTGGTGATGAAGAAAATGCTGGGACTGAAGAAATAAAAAATGAGATAAATGGAAATTGGATTTCGGCATCCTCTATTAATGAAGCTAGAATTAATGCCAAGGCAAAAAGGCGCCTGAGGAAAAACTCATCTCGGGACTCTGGCAGAGGCGATTCAGTCAGTGATAATGGAAGTGAAGCCCTTAGAAGTGGAGTAACTGTACCAACCAGTCCAAAGGGAAGGTTGCTAGATAGGCGATCCAGATCTGGGAAAGGAAGGGGACTACCAAAGAAAGGTTGGTGTATTCCATGTACAAAGAAACAAATAGAATACAATATGACCTGATACTTAAACTATGGTTTCCTTGTTCTAGGAATG
This sequence comes from Potos flavus, assembly GCA_028534135.1. Classification (NCBI taxonomy): domain Eukaryota; kingdom Metazoa; phylum Chordata; class Mammalia; order Carnivora; family Procyonidae; genus Potos; species Potos flavus. The sequence continues at coordinate 16,488,138 of CM052894.1, read as the reverse complement.
CGAGAAACTTAAACATTGATAATGTAAGATTTTATGATTTATGTTTGATTTTACAAAGTAATAATCTGAAGACCATCCCACTTTTTCTTTAAGTTGAGCTTTTTTTCTGGAGGAGATTGTTTTCTTGAGCAGAACTTTTTTATTTTCAGCAAAATACATGTGGGCTTTTTGTACAGTTGTGAATTGTGCATGTATTCTAACTGTGCTTGAAAGTAGGGTCAGAAATTCATACCTGGGGAACTTGGCTGAATCAGTCAGTGGAGTATGTCTCTCTTGATCTTAGAGTCATGAGTTTGAACCCCATATTGCAGGTAGAGATTACTTAATAAATAAAAGTTAAAAACAATTCATTATATCTGTTATCTAATGACTGTAATTATGTCCTTTTTAAAAATATAGGATAAATATATATTGAATTGGTAATAAGTGGATCAGAATTTTAATGATTTCATAGATCTGGTTCCGAGTTCATTCATTTGTTGGTTCGCTCATTCTTTTTTTCTTTCTTTCCATTCATTCATTCATTCAATTTAATTTATTAAAAGATTTTATTTTTTAAGTAATCTCTGTACCTGACATGGGGCTTGAACTTGAAACCCCGAGATCAAGAGTTGCGTGCTCTACCAAGTGAGCCAGTGAGGAGCCCCCCAAGTTCTCTTCAGTTCTCTCTTGGATACTGGAGTGGAATGATCCTTTTTTTTTTTTTTTTTTTAAGATTATATTTATTTATTTCGAGAGAGAGAGCATGAGTAGGGGGAGGGCCAGAGGGAGAGAGAGAATCCTTGAGCAGACTCCCCACTCAGCAAGGAGCTGGATGTGGGCTCTGTCCCAGGACCCCAGGATCATGACCTGAGCTGAAGGCAGACACTTAACTGAGGCACCCCAGGAATGGTCTATTTTTTCTCTGCTATGTCCAGTGCCTGGGTTATTGACTAGCAATTGTAGATACTTAAGTATTTGTTGATGAGGAATGTTAGCTTTGGTCTGTGGTAGAATTTTGATATAATTTGGAGATTTCACAGCTTCTGAATGGTGTGAACTTCAATTTATAGGCTAGGATTCTTGTAAAATGTTTTTGTGATTGGTCAAAAACTTATTTTTGTTGAATGGCTTTGTAACCACTAGTTACATCAAAATGAATCCTAATAATCAGATTCTGTTTTGCTCTAGTCTTGATATAAAAAGCAACCTCAAAAAAATTGGTGATACTGAAAAGTACCTTAAAAATAATGTAATCTATTAAGCATTATAAAAATATTTCAGTAAGTTTATGTAGAAAAACCACTTTGAAAGTTGGAATTGTTAAACTTTGGTTAGTTTGTAAATGGAAGTACAGAGAAATAATGATCAGTGCAGTTAATGCTTAAATAGCTTAGTTATTTGTAACATATTGCCAGTTGTCAAGTATAGTTTAATGTGTACTATTCTATTTAAAGGGTATTTGACTTTGAAACACTTAGAGTGGACACTGTGCTTCTTTGTTAAGTAATTTCTCCCTTACAAGTTTCCTGTGCCACATCTTATTGGCTCAAAGTACTTCTTTTTGTTTTGGTATTATGAAATGGCAAATAAAATTTAGAACTCAGCTACATTATCACACCCCTTGGGGCCTGATTTACATATTTTTCTGATATTTTTTTGCTTTTGCTTTCATTTTAAAGCATCTGCCTTTTTAGTTTTAACTTTATAAGCTATTTCAACTCGATGTTTTAGAAATAGGTTATAAAATATATAATATCTAATCATTACTGAAAAAGCAGTGATCCAAGAAAAAAGAGGTTTAAAGTATAATTCAACTTGAGAAAAAACTGGCGTAGAAATTAAAATGCAGTTTTTTAACTTACTTAATATCTGAATATCTAGAATTCAATTAAAATTTTTGAACTGAACTTTGTGTTCTTTCTCAATTCTAAACTTTTTCAGGTGGTGCAGGAGGCAAAGGTGTCTGGGGTACGCCTGGACAGGTATATGATGTGGAGGAGGTAGATGTGAAAGATCCTAACTATGATGATGACCAGGTATCAATGTTTTACTTTATTTTTTTAATCTCTAAGTTTTTTGACTTCATATCTGTAGTTTACTTATACATTTGTCAAATTATACATTGTATATATTTACTCCATGCCTGTCAGATCATGTATATATGATTTATAGTGTGTGTGTATAGATAATACGCATAACGTATGTATATGTATATGTGTATACACACATTAGTATCTTTGTCTAAATCATACATATACTCAGTCCTTTTGGACTTTTAGGTAAATTTTGGATTAGGAAATCAAATTAACTGATAATGATATATGTGTGATTTTCATTTCATTTCTGAAGTGAGTAGGTCTTTACAGGGGCGCCTGGGTGGCTCAGTGGGTTAAAGCCTCTGCCTTCCGCTCAGGTCATGATCTCAGGGTCCTGGGATCAAGCCCCACACTGGGCTCTCTGCTCGGCGGAGAGCCTGCTTCCCCCTCTCTCTCTTCCTGCCTCTCTGCCTGCTTGTGATCTCTCTCTGTCAAATAAATAAATAAAATCTTAAAAAAAAAAAAAAGAGTAGGTCTTTACAGATTTAGGATGATTGAATCAACTTTTTTTTTTTTAGATTTTATTTATTTGAGGCGGGGTGGGGGGGAGGCGGGCAGAGGGAGAAGCCAACTCCCTGCTGAGCAGGGAGCCCAGTGCGGTCTTGATCTCAGGCCCCTGGGATCATTACCTGAGCCGAAGGTAGATGCTTAACTGACTGAGCCACTGAGTTGCTCAAAGGTGACTTTTTTTTTTTAGATATTTATTTATTTATTCGAGAGAGAGAGACTGGGAAAGGAGCAGAGGGAGAGAATCTGCAAGCAGGCTCCCTGCTGAGTGCAGAGCCCACCATGGGGCTCAAACTCAAGGCCCATGAGATCATGACCTGAGCTGAAATTGAGTCAGATGCTTAACCGACTGAGCCACCTAGGCACCCCTAATTAGACTATTTTTCAGTAAATTCTGTTGAGTTAATATAGTTTCTATAGTAATGATAATTGAGAAGAATATAATTTCTTTTGAACATCATTAAAGAGTTATAGATATTATGTTCCTTTTAAAATATTACTGTTTAGGATGGTAACTCTACGGTAAATTTTATTTTGGAAACATGAGTATCTTTTTTCTTTTTTTTTTTTTTGCATGACTATCTTTTTTCAATGTCAAGAATGTAAATTTTGTTTTTCTTATGCTGTGCCTATTAGTCCCATGACTTACACATTCCATAACTGGAAGCCTGTATCTCATACTCCCCTTCACCAGTCTTGCACCTCCCCTCTGTTAACTGTCAGTTTGTTCTCTGTGTTTACAGGTCTGATTCTTTTTTGTTTACTTATTTTTGTTTTAGATTCCACATATGAGTGAAATCATGTGGTATCTGTCTTCCTCAATCTTATAGGTTCATCCATGAGAATGTAAATTTTTAATAGATTTTATAGTGAACGTATATATACTTATTTTTTAATGGAAAATTTTTAATTTATACAAAAGTAGAATAGTGTAATGAATATGCTTGTACTCCTCTCCCAGCTTTACCAACTTCAGTAATTAATAACTCATGGTCAGTCTTGTTTTATCCTGTACCTCCATTTATTTTTCCTCTTGTATCCCCCTGCACGCACTCCCCCCCCCCCCCCCGGGATTATTTTGAAACAAATCCTGGACATTATGACATCTTTTTTAAAGTATTGTCTTTGCATGAGATAATATATGATGATGAGACTTTTAGACAGAAATTATCAGGGTATATGTTAGATTGTTTTTATTCCATAGTCTTTGTATATACTTATCTATTTTAGCTAATTACTGGACATAGAAATATTTCTGAGAACAGGAAAAAATGTAGGATTCAAATACTATAGAATCTTTGCTAAATATTCTAATCTTAACATACAGTCTTTCGAGTGTATGTTGTTAGAAACTAATCACAAGTTGCATATAAACATTTCTGGGCATTTTTGCAGAGGACATAGGGGATAGAAAATTGAGATTAATCTTCCTTTTTTGAAACTTTAGTTGAATAATGCTTTTCCTTAGAGATTTTTAAATTTAGTTTTAAAAATTTTTTTTAAAGATTTTTGTTTATTTGAGAGAGAGAGAGAGAGAGCATGAGTGGGGAGGAGAGAGGGAGAAGCAGGCTTAGTGCCTGATGTGGGACTCAATCCCAGGACCCTGGGATCATGACCTGAGCTGAAGGCAGATGCTTAACCAACAGAGCCACCCAGGCACCCTCCTTAGAGATTTTTTTTAGTCACTATGACATTGATTCTTGTTATGTAGGGTCTTTTATTACAGTACTAATCATGAAGTCTTTGGTTCCTCCATTTTTTTAAATTTTGTTTTTTATCAGTACTTAGAGAACATAAGCAGGGGTTGGGGGAACAAAGAGAGAGGGAGAAGCCGACTCTCCATTGAGCAGGGAGCCAGATGTGGGGATCGATCCCAGGACCCCGAGGTAACGAGATCACGACCAGAGTTGAAGGTAGACACTCAACCGACTGAGCCACCCTGGCACCCTCCTCCATTTTTTTTAAAAAGTGAAGTTTTAATGAGAATACTAGGTGTGATAGGAAGCCATCTTAAAGCTTTTGGTCAATGAAGAATTGGTTTTGTGAGAGAGATAAAAAATTAACAAGATAACGGGTTGGGAGCAAGTCATATTTGCTGTGGTTAGTGGTTCTAATCTCTATATTAGTTTATACAGATTTGTAAAAGAACAGTGACATAGATTCTATTTTAGTATCAGTGATCAAAATGTGTAGCATATCTTTTTCTTGCCCTGAATGAGGGTGGAATAAAAAATAAAAAATCAGTTGGAATATAAAGTCAGAATACAAAACTAAAAACATAAAATTATGTTTTATATTTAATTTTTAAGTTGGAATATAAAAAATATATAATTTATATTTAAATTTTAAGTTGGAATATAAAATTGAAAATACAAAAGTTGAGGGGCACCTGGGTGGCTTAGTCAGTTAATGTCCAACTTTTGATTTCGGCTCAGGTCATGATCACATGGTTGTGAAATCAAGTCTGCATCAGGGTCTTGCTAGGCGTGGAGCCTACTTAAGAAGATTCTTCTCTCTCTCTCCCTCTGCCCCTCCTCCCCCCTCCCCCGTGCTTGCTCGCTCTCTAAAAAATAAAAAGTAAAAAATAAAAACGTTTCAGTTTATATGAATATTTTATTCATTAATTTATAACTCTTTCACCTCCTTTCCTTCCTAGGAGAACTGTGTTTATGAAACTGTAGTTTTGCCTTTGGATGAAACAGCATTTGAGAAGACTTTAACACCAATCATACAGGAATATTTTGAGCATGGAGATACTAATGAAGTTGCGGTAGGTTTAAAATTGCAAGTATGATTTATTTAATATAGGAAAGAAAACACTATTAAAAGCAGAACATCATATCCAAAATGATCTTGGATCACTGAATAAATTTAAGCATTTTCTTTGGCATAAATGAATTTCTAAGACATGGAGTAAAATTTCCTTAATATAGATTAGTTATTTCCTATTTGAGATGTGATGAGGACTATATGCCATTTCTTTCCCTGAAAAATGGCACAGTAATATTTTAATAATTTTTGTAATTATATATTTTGTAATTAAAAGTGTATAAAATAATAATAACAGTTTCTAGCATCTGTGGATTTTCTCAAAACTCTTCAGGGATCTTGGTTAAAAATGTCTGGTTTAGTTCTATTTTTTCGACATTTATTTCCATGCTCAGGATTAAGATAAAATTTATCTTTGTATTATGTCCAAAAGAAAGAGAACACAGATATAAAGATTTGAATAAGAATGTATACAGAAACCAAGAGAACAAATGTGTTTTTGAAACATAATTTGCATGGGAACATTTCCTGTGTTATGAATTGTTCATAAAGTAAATCTAAAAAGTTAAAATAAAACTACCTAACTAGGATTATGAACTTAAAATACTAAAATTACAACTCTTTCTTTTTTTTTTAAATTGCAACTCTTTAAAAGGTTTTTATAATTTAGAGTCTTATACTTCAGATTGGCTTTCTTGGATTGTCTGATACCATGAGGTCTGATATCCTTCGGTTTGTAGGACTTAAATATAAAGCAAATATCTTTCAGTGCATACCATGTGAAGGAATTTGTAATAGGTGATTCCTGCCCTTTATGAAGCTCAATCAAGTGAGGGAAGTGATATATATAATGTGAAGCCTTCTATTGTAGAGGAAGAGTTTAAGAGATTAAAATTCTATCTACCTAGCATGGGACTACATGTATACTATATATTTATTAACTGAATAGTACTATAAGCAGAGTGTTATGGAAGCATAAAATGGAGAGTAATAGAAAAGATGATTCTGATTTATGTAAGAATGATTAGAAGTTTGACAAGGCAAGATGGTTGAAGAGTTTTCCAGAAAGGAGAAGTATCTTGTTTAAAAGCAGTGAGTTAGGGGCGCCTAGGTGGCTCAGTTGTTAAGCGTCTGCCTTTGGCTCAGGTCATGAGCCCCGCATGGGGCTCCTTGCTAGGCAGGAAGCCTGCTTCTCCCTCTCCCACTCCCCCTGCCTGTGTTCCCTCTCTTGCTGTGTCTCTCTCTGTCAAATAAATAAATAAAATCTTACTTTAAAAAAAAATAAATAAAAGTAGTGAGTTAGTTGTTCCAGCACAGTCCAGGAAAGAGGAAATTCAGTGGCAAGAGACTGCTAACAAGGACACCAAACAGTTAGGTGGCTATGAAGATAGTTCTGGCACCCTTTTAGTAGTATAACATAGTATAAGTAATACCCTAATACCCTACTATAAATACCCATAGTATAAATACCGTAGTATAAATAATACCCTAGTATAAATACTCATGGTATTTAAACCTGGCACCCTGTAAGTAAAAAGGAAGGCTCTCTAAGTAACTGAGTTTAGAAGTTAGCTTGTAGGGTCATATTCCACTTCCAACTTGGCAACTCCAGTTATGTTCTCAGCAAATACTTAATTTTGCTTTGGGTATGATGACAGTACCTCCCTGAAAGGGTTTGAGTCTTAAATAAGATAATAGAAACTAAAGTGGCTGTTACAATGCTTGATACATTATATATAGTAGTTAGTATTAGCAGTTGCTATTATATTTTTAATAGGAAATTTTAACTTAATCCCAGCATTTAAAGAAATAATTCCACTTAAAAACAATAGTTTAAGATCTCCTTTTAAACTTTATTTGAACAGTATAAAGTATAAAGTAAACTTTAATGGGAAGAGAAAACTTTGAGGAAAAGTAGAGTATAAACAACTTATGATAATGTAAAATGAATCTCACCACAAATATTCATAGAAGAATATTCTTAGAAATTAGGAGTGTCTGACAGGCTCAGTTGGAAGGGTATGTGACTCTTGATCTTGGGGTCCTGAGTTTGAGCCCCATGTTGGGTATAGAGATTACTTAAATAGAAAAAATTAAAAAAATTATAAGACACAGGGTTAATTAATTCCTAACACCAAACTTATTAGCAATATATAGTTTAATTCTGTTTTAGGTGTAATTCACATTCTTCAGTTTAGTGATGTTCAGATAGTAAAAGCTTGACAAAGTGGATCAATATCTAATTTATATGCACAGAAAGATGTGTTTATTCTATCCTACAAAATTTGACTGCTTTTCTTACTATTTCCAAAGGTGGGGGAAAGGTAAGGATATATGGATAAAATCTTGAATTTTTGATAATAAAATTATATTGAATTAAAGGCAGTGACATATACTTTTTTTTTTTTTTAATAGGAAATGCTAAGAGATTTAAATCTTGGTGAAATGAAAAGTGGAGTACCAGTGTTGGCAGTGTCCTTGGCATTGGAAGGAAAGGCTAGTCATAGAGAAATGACATCTAAGCTTCTTTCTGACCTTTGTGGGACAGTAATGAGCACAAATGATGTAGAAAAATCATTTGACAAATTATTGAAGGATCTACCTGAATTGGCTTTGGATACTCCTAGAGCACCACAGGTTTGTATGACTCTTCTTTTTATTCATTCTCTCCCCCACTACACTTCCAATTATAGACATAATACATGCTCCTAGGAAATTTTAGTAGATAAAGAGGACAAATGGCCCATATTTTTTACCATACAAAAATAGCCCTCTGACATTTTAGTGTATTTTTGTCTAGCTGTTCTTCTTTTCTTTTTCTTTTTCAAATTTAGTTTTCATCATACTGTAATTTTATATCCTGCTTTTCCACCCATGCTCTGTGTAGTTTGTAGGTCATTTTGTTTTTGCTGTCTGTATATTTTGTTACGTGTGGTTAAGCTGTTATATGAGCTAGGATTTTAAAAATATGTAGATTGTTATAATTGAAGATTGAATTGGCTTGACTGATGTTTATTATAAAAATAATCATAAGTCTGTTCCCTTTTGTAGCTTTGTGGGTAAATAATTAGAAAATTAATGATTTATGTTTCTGTTTAGATTTTGTCCTCAAAGCGTTATACTTTTATTAGATTTAATACATGCTGATACTGTAATGTGACTTTCTGGTTTGAAATTGAAAATTTGTGAAATCGTTGGTATTTACTTAACCAAACTTTTAAATCAAGGTAGGAGCACTTAAATGTTAATTTAGGAATAGAGTATAGGTAGTTTAATTTCTAAATGCTTTTTCTATTATACTTTTCTTTGACAGACAGTAGTCTGTATAAGGTATTGAGCAATGATTCAGACATGGACTTTTTTTTCTTTTTATAGCAGTACTCATATATTTAGAAACGATTACATAAATTCATACTATGGAATTTTTGAAAAATAAAGGTCAAAAGGAAGCAAGGCCAGCAAAAATAACCACTGTTAACATTTTGGTGTTAAGTCTATTTTACTTTCTGTGGGTATATATCAATGTATGGTTTTTATCTATCTTTGCATTTTTTGTTTTAATAAAAAATGGAATTACACCGTATATGCTAATTTATAAACTTGATTTTTCTTAAATTGTAAAATGTAAACGCATTTCCTAATGGCCGCATAATGTACCATCTTATGTATCATTTAACCATACCTTTATTGTTGGACACCATGAAGTCGTTTCCAATTTTTATAAGATATAATGCTATGAGAAGGAGGGCCTGCCTGGTTCGTCTATGGAGCGTATGACTGTTGGTCTCAGGGTCGTGAGTTCAGGCCCCACATTGGGTGTGGAGCCTACTTTAACAATAACAACAAAAATAAGTAATGCTATGAATATACTTTCAGACAGAAATTTCTACATAAAGTTTTCTCCATATAATAAATTCTTTTAATCAGTTTTTGAGAAAACCTAGTCCCATTTTTTTGTTTGTTCTCTTGAATTTAGGCCATTGCCTTAACAAGTAATTTTGATACACTATGTTTCAGGCAGTGTGCAAAGGTGTTGGGAGATTAGAATTGAGCAATGTGCCTCCCCATGGTACTTATCTTGAAGGGTAAGATGTGGGAGTGTATGCCGAGCATAACTAGCAGGTGCTAAATAGGTGTCTTTGAATATTCCAATATATCTTAGATACTGACTGTGTAGTTCAGCCAGTCTTCATCATTTATGTGTTTAGAAATTGTGTCCTATTCAGATTTATTTTAGATTTTTTTATATAGCTTTTTTTTTTTCTTATTGTAGTTGGTGGGCCAGTTTATTGCTAGAGCTGTTGGAGATGGAATTTTATGTAATACCTATATTGATAGTTACAAAGGAACTGTAGATTGTGTACAGGCTAGGTAAGTAAATTAATTTTTCTACTTAGAATTTCAAAAGGGGAAAATTCTACAGGATATCATTGAAATGACATTTGAATTACTCAGACATTGTAGATCTCTGTTTGTCATTTGTGTGCATTCTCCACTGCTAAAACAAAATTGAGAGATTGTTGACATATAACAGGAAGAGGACAGTACTATAACGTGGAAGTTTGGGATTTTATGTAAACCATTAGCTACCTTTATATCAAACCACTCTTCTCTGGGGCCTCAGTTTCCTTATTTATAAAATGAAAGGATTGGACTGAGAATTTAAGGTCTGTTCATTTTCATTCAGGAATTACATTCTGTAATTTTTAATATTCTAGTAAGATGGACAGTATTAACAAAGCCCATTTTCAATTTTATTTTATATTTATCTGCTACAGCAGTATTAGGAAATAATGTTTTCACTCTTGTTCTTTGGTATAATTAATTTTAAGCTAAATGTAATATTTGGGAGTCATCCTGTATGATTTTTTTTTTTTTAAATCTTTAAAATCTTTTTTAAAAATCTTTAAAATCTTTTTTTAAAGATTTTATTTTTATTTATTTGACAGAGAGAGAGAGATCACAAGTAGGCAGAGAGGCAGGCAGAGAGAGAGTGGGAAGCAGGCTCTCCGCTGAGCAGAGAGCCCGATGCGGGGCTCGATCCCAGGACCCTGAGATCATGACCTGAGCCGAAGGCAGAGGCCTTAATCCTCTGAGCCACCCAGGCGCTCCCATCCTGTATGATTTTTATAACTTTCTGGAAACTTAGATTTGGTCTTAGCCATGTGTTAAGTTTTCTCAGGTGTAGGTGTTAACTTAATTTTCTAGGCCTACTCAGATCAGAGTGGGATAGTTGCCCTGGTGGGAATGCATAGATCTAGAAAGGTTGAGTTTTATGCGAAATGTTTCTCTTCAGTATAGATGAGTTATTTTGTAAATAAGGTTAGATTTTTGTTGACTGAGAAAAGAAAATAAAAGAGTATGAGAGTATTAACATGAAAAGCAATTTTTTTTTTGCTCCAACTTTTTATTTTAAAAAGTAGTTTTTTAAAAGACTTGAATTTTAGGTTTCTTTTAGGTTACGTGAAAGCTTTTAGTTCAGCCTCAAGCATGTCCAAGTTGTCAAAGTTATTTATTGTTGTTATTTTTTTTTTTGGTAGAGCTGCTCTGGACAAGGCTACTGTACTCCTGAGTATGTCTAAAGGTGGAAAGCGCAAAGACAGTGTGTGGGGTTCTGGAGGTGGGCAGCAGTCTGTTAATCACCTTGTTAAAGAGGTAACTACTGGGTATTGTCTTTAACTTAATTTACATGTATTTCTCTAGGGAAGTAAACTATGCCTTCTAGCTGGTATTTTTGCAGACAAAAATTAAGTTCAGCCTTAAAGCTACAAATGGAAAATTGGATAACCTTTATATATTTGGCTTTATACCCTAGTGCTATAAATTATACACAAATTATATAATTGTTACTAAATTTTTATGGTTTCCCTGACTTAAAAATAAGACCGAGTTATAAGGGCTTTCATAAGAAGGCTGTATTTGAACTTCAAAGGAATGCCTGAAGTCTTACATTGGTGTTTAAAATTTTTCAAATACTGTCAAAATAAGACCTCCTATTTTGTAGTTATTCAGTAAATAACTACATTTTAAAATGAGTATTTGAAACTGGATACTCTCAGATCATAAGTTATGAGTTATGAACACTAGAGTAGAACAGAGTGGTAGATTTTTCTAAGGAAGTTTACTACCTGAATGCATGCTTTAAAAGTAAAAATAATTGATTTTTGCATTAAAATTGCCAGATTTATTCTCTGTGGTTCTTTTTTCTGGTAATAAGGTAATGTTCTGTGACTGTAAGCCAGAAAAAGTGCTTAATCTTATTTGCAGATTGTTAAGAAAATTAGAAGATTTATAGCTCATGTGCTTCTTATTTTTTAGTATAATCTTTTCATGTGACTATAGTTTTGATATTTAATCTTTTAATGATACATGTACCTAGTTTGGGGGTTAAGGAGCAGAAAGTACAGATTTTTGACCAGGTTGCTTTTACATATCTTAAAGTAGGTAAGTTGGGGTTTGTAATGTCATAATTGCAGTATCCGCTTTTAAAAAATTTTTCAAGTGGTTGGGAAGATTGAGGTGTAAACACAGTCAAGATACCAAGGCATTTTGGCAAAAAGATGACATAAAAGGCATCTAAGTGGGGAAAGAAGTAGTAAAACTATCTCTATTCCCAGATGACATGATCTGTATACAGGAAATCTGAATGAATCTACAAAAAAACAAAAACAAAAAAACCAAACTGTCAGCTAATAAATGAATTCAGCAGGGTTGTAGGATAGAAGATCAATATACAATATTCAGTTTTAGTTCTGTACACTAGCAATGAATGATATGAAGTGAAATTAGGAAACAATTGCTTTTACAATAGAATAAAAAGTATTAAGATACTTAGGAATAAATTTAACAAAAGAAGTACAATTCTTATATACCAAAAACTGTAAAACATTGTTGAAATAAATTAAGACCTAAATAAATAAAAAGATATCCAGATACCCTATATTTATGGATTGAAAGACATAAGATTGTTAAGATGGTAATACTCAGGGCACCTGGCTTTCTCTGAGGAGCTTGTGACTCTTGATCTCAGGGTTGTGAGTTGGAGCCTCATGTTGGGTGTAGAGATTACTTAAAAAAAAAAAAAGGTAATACTACCCTAAAATTATTATTTTGAGAAACTGTCAAACTTTTTTTTTTAAGATTTTATTCATCCATTTGACAGAGAGATAGCAAGAGCAGGAACACAAGCAGGGGGTGTGGGAGAGGGAGAAGCAGGCTTCCCGCGGAGCAGGGAGCCAGATGTGGGGCTCGATCCCACATCAGGGATCGTGACCTGAGCCGAAGGCAGATGCCTAATGACTGAGCCACCCAGGCACCCCTGTTAAACTATTCTATATGAATTAACCAAAAAATAGTCAAGATAAAAATTGAAGTAAAAGTACCAATATGAGTTTGAGGTTCACATTATTTGAATATTCATTTATTTTTACATGGAAGGATGAGTTAGACAAAGAGGACTTTTAGAAATGTATATATAGGGATGCCTGGGTGGCTCAGTTGGTTAAGCGGCTGCCTTCGGCTCAGGTCATGATCCCAGGGTCCTGGGATCGAGTCCCACATCGGGCTCCTTGCTCGGCAGGGAGCCTGCTTCTCCCTCTGCCTCTGCCTGCCTCTCTGCCTACTTGTGATCTCTCTCTGACAAATAAATAAATAAAATCTTAAAAAAAAAAAAGAAATGTATACATATATTTATAATTTATCATTCTCAAAAAAATGCATGGAACCTAATGGGAAACATTTAAATATTTAAAGTTGCATAACAAAGTTACAAAACTCTAAATGATACAATTTAAATAATAAATGTATTAACTTATAAAGCAAAAACACTTCAAATGCCATGCTTTAAATATTTACTTTCCTAAAGCAGGGTAGGAATTATTCATTAGGATGTATTCTACTGATCAAATTTTACTTTACCTTTCATGGAAATACAGAAGTTGAAGTCAAAGATACTTATATGGGATTATTTAATTCGGTCAGCCAACATTTATTGGTGTGTACTAGGTGCAAAAGTGATTTTAACAGGCACTGTATAGGGAAGAACATTCTTGTTGAAGTTCTTGTGCTGGAAAACTTTTTCTCCTTTTCTCTGGAGCCATAGAGATTGACTGTATTTAAACAAGAAAGTCAACTCTTGCGTCTTTAGCTACAACTAGAAGCTGAATTACCGATGAACATTTTAGATAATTGGTTTCAAATCCTTAGCTGTAGAGAAAAGAGAAAGTATATAGATATTTTGCTCTGTCTTGTAAAGCTCTATTATCATCACTTACTTTTTGGCTGCCAGTGCATTATTAAGGTCATCCTGATGGAAGTGAAAGTTTGTGACACTTTATTAAAAATATATCTTGAGGGGCGCCTGAGTGGCTCACTGAGTTAAAGCCTCTGCCTTCGGCTCAGGTCAGGATCCCAGGGTCCTGGGATTGAGCCCCGCATAGGGCTCTCTGCTCAGCAGGGAGCCTGCTTCCCCACCGCCCCCCCCTGCCTACTTGTGATCTCTCTCTCTCTCAAATAAATAAATAAAATCTTTAAAAAAAGAAAAAAAGAGTGGCAATCTTTGTTCCATTCAGATTGCTTTAAAAAAAAAAAAATATATATATATATATATATATATATATCTATCTTGAGACTTTCAGTCAGTGCCCTCTAGTGGTCTTGTAACATCCCTTGTTTTACAGTGAGCATTGAAGCATAATGGTCACAACTCAGGCCATGTACATCTTGAGTCTATTCCTAGAGCTCAGTGATTATTAAGACACACTGAAGCATATAATTATGAACGACTTAAAAATTGGGGGTTTACTTTTTTTGTGTGTGAATAAGTCATACTTTTATTTTTCAGAAGTGAAAATGACAAGGGGCAATTTGCCTTTGGAAAAGGCATTAAAGAATATCGGGGTAATAAGCTTTCTATCTCATAGAGACAGTAGCCTAAGACTCAATTATCACACAGTTATCAAAGAAAGTCCAATTAAATAATATGCTTTTAAGTAAAACAACAAAATAAAAAATAACAACAACAAAGAGTTACACAGAATCCATAAAGTGGTATTTGAAGAAGAAAAAGGAAAATCTGGAAATTCGCATACGGAGAGTGCTCTATTGAAATCAAGGAAGCCCAAATCCCAAGGCATTGGGTATCCAAGGTAAAATCGATCTGCTCCCAACCATCCAAGGAAAAGAGCGTGCAACTGCCACCTTGTATGAATAGTCATTTCCGGGGTTCCTTTTCCTCTTTCCCATCTGCTGGCTGAATGGAAAGGACTACATTTTGGCAAGATACAGGTTTTAGAAAACCAACTTCATTTCCAGTAAAATGTGTTTCGTTGCCACCAAAATCCTTACAAGTTATGTTGGGTGCTGGAAAACAAGGAACATGAGCTGTGTAGTTTGTACAGTTAAATGGTTCTTGTGTAGCATCATTTATTTTTAGATCTTTACAAATATATTGTCCCAGTTTGAGGTCCTCCCACTTAAGCATCTCCTCCCCACCAGCGGCGATGGCAGTAGCTCCCCAAGGTCCCGTGGTGACTGACACGAACCACAGGACACACAGGAGCTGGGCGGCCATGGCCTCTGGAGCAGCCCGCCCAGATGGCCAGGTGGCTGCCATCAGGGGTTTACTTTTTAATTATGAAAAAAAATTTGTCATGATAGTATTGTGTCGTGTCTGTATGTTCTTACACAGCTATTTATGAGCTGCTTTGAGAGTAAGTAAATCCTATAGGCAAAAAGCACAGTTGTTTTTTTTTTTTTTAGTTAGGAATTCTAGGGGGACCTTGGTTGCTCAGTTAGTTGAGCATCAGACTCTTGGTTTTGGCCCAGGTCCTGGTCTGGCAGTTGTGGGATGGAGCCCCACCTCAGGCTCTGTGGTTGGTGTGGAGTCTGCTTCAGAATCTTTCTCCCTCTCCCTCCCCCTCTGCGCACACGTGTGTGCTCTCTCTCTCTAAAAATGAATGAAAGAATAAAATCTTTAAGAAATAAATAAAAACTAGGAATTCTAACACATCTCAACTTTTAAATTTAATAGATTGATATGCTGCTGAAAGAGTATTTACTCTCTGGAGACATATCTGAAGCTGAACATTGCCTTAAGGAACTGGAAGTACCTCATTTTCACCATGAGCTTGTATATGAAGTAAGATTACTTTGGCATTCCACAGAGAATTATTAAGTATTCCGTTTTGCACTAGAGTGACTTAATGCTTACTTAATAGCGTATGTATATATTTTTATTTTAATGTTAATGGAGTAAGTTATTTTTAAATTTTTATAATGATTATAATTACATGTCAGACAAAAGGAATCTGATATATTTTAGGAGCAGTTTTTTTATGTGAATTAATGACCATTCATTCATTCATTTAATTTTTAGGCCATTGTAATGGTTTTAGAGTCAACTGGAGAAAGTACATTTAAGATGATTTTGGATTTATTAAAATCTCTTTGGAAATCTTCTACCATTACTGTAGACCAAATGAAAAGAGTAAGTATAACATTATTTTGAACAATTTTTAGGCTTATACTTTAAATGTATAATGATCGAATAAAGATTATGAATTGTCAATGAAATGTTCTTTTAGGTATGTTTAATAATACTGTACCTGTAGTTGTTTTTTTTGTTTTTTTAAATGGTTGTGATTATGTTTGACTTCTTGTAGCCATTTCTTGAAACTAACACTTCACTGGGTTTTTTAAAGATGTGATTGTTCTTTTTTTTTTTTAAAGACTTTATTTATTAGAGAGAGAGAGAGAGCAAGCACGTGAGCAGGGGAAGGGGCAGGCAAAGGGAGCAGGCTCCCCGCTGAGCAGGGAGCCCGGTGCGGGACTCAGTCCCATGATCCTGGGATCATGACCTGAGCCAAAGGCAGACGCTTAACCCACTGAGCCACCAGGTGCCCCTAAGATGGGATTGTTCTTCCTCAAGAGTTTTACTTTTAAGATACGAGAGATTTTATGATCTTTTAACAAATATACTTTAAAGTATTTAATTTATTCCTATTTAAAATATCGGTGAGGTTCTTTCTTGCCTTGTATTTTTTTTTAAGATTTTATTTATTTATTTATTTGACAGAGACAGCAAGAGAGGGAACACAGGCAGGGGCAGAGGGAGAGGAAGAAGCAGGCTTCCCGCTGAGCAGGAAGCCCGATGTGGGGCTCAATCCCAGGACCCTGGGATCATGACCTGAGCCCAAGGCAGACGCTTAACGACTGAGCCACCCAGGCGTCCCTTGCCTTGTATTTTTAAAAAGCATAATAAACGTATATAGAGAAGTAGATGAAGAAATGTGTCCAATGTCTGATGTCTACCTAAACTCTTGAGAGAACAATTTTAAAGAAAACATTGTATAACAAATATACCTGCTCTCTGTACTTTTCAGGGATCAGATCTCATTTCAGTCTAATTTTGTGAAGAGTTAAGGCCTTAAATGTAGCTTGATGACAGTGATAGGTTGTATAGCATTATGTATTTCATATGGGCTAACATTCTGTATATAATTTTGTTTTAGGGTTATCAGAGAATTTACAATGAAATTCCAGACATTAATCTGGATGTTCCACATTCATATTCTGTGCTTGAGCGATTTGTAGAAGAATGTTTTCAGGCTGGAATAATTTCCAAACAACTCAGAGATCTTTGTCCTTCAAGGTACTTTATTACTTTTTTCATTAAGATACTGGCTAAGTGCTTGGGAAGGCTAAGCTAATTTTTTGTCATTCTGGAAAAATGCTGGAATTCTGTCAGAAAAAATATCTCCCCTAAAGCTACTTAAGAGTGAAAATCCCTTGTTCACTGGAAGGAAACTAACTTTGTGTAGTAGTTCTGTGTACCAGGCTCTGTTTTAGGTACTTGAAATATTATTTTAGAGTAGATATTAACACCAATAAGATGAGAAAATTGAGGTTTAAGGAAGTGTAGTATACCTTTCCTAAAGTCACACATAGTAGAGGCCAAGGATGAATCCAGACCTGTCCTGGCTTCAAAGATCTAGGCTCATTCCTGTACTCGATGTAGCTTCCTTTTCTCCTTCGTGGAATGGTGAATTAAGTCTAATTGGATCTTACCTCATTGGAAAGTGGATGTGTGTGATTCTTTGGAGATGATACATTTGTACTACTGGGATCTAACTCTTTCGGAGTTGATGAGTTTTTTTTGTGGTTAAAATAAAGCTTATAATGAAGTTTATAAATGTTAGTAATAGCTAAACTTGTGTACGTCTGCTTTATATACATTTTAAGTTTTCGTAATTTTTAATCTGAAAAAATTGCAAAGCTTTGTCTATTTTTATTGAAGTCAATTGTGAGAAATCTCAGAAAAAATAGTTCCTGGTAGTGTCTTTTCTCTAGAAAGCTTAGAAGCCATTGAGAGAGAAGGAGGAAGATAGAGTTTAATGGCTTTGATAAAAATGTTTGAAAATATAGATCTCTAAAATATATATATAGATCTCTGCTTGGTGATGGGATCACTCATGTGCTGCAAGTGGTAGACATCAGTAAATACTGTCAGCTTTGGTAAGGGTTCTTGTTATTTACTGCTTTGTTCCCCATCTCAGTCTCCTAATATTACAGTCTGAAGCCTTTATGTGCAGGAAAATGTAGCTGATTTCCATTTAGACTTAGTATGAAAAGGGGTCAACACCTAGCACTAGCTTTTTAAATTTTTCAGCCTCTGTTCAGCCTGTTAAATTTTTCAGCCTCTCTTGTGGCTTTACTCTCAAGGATCAGTTGAGGAGATACCTAAAAGTACTTTGCTTGCCATTGAAGTGACTTTTTATCCTCTACTCATTAGTTTATTTGGGTGAAGTGCACATTTGTGTGTGGTCTTGAGTGCTTGTGCATTTTGGTCTATGGTCAGAGAAAGAGGGCTAATCCTGAATAAACTCTGTTTTCCACTTACTGTGTTAGGCTGCTGGTCAACTATTCCTCCTGGGTTGAAGCAAGGTCTCTTGAGTTTGAAATAGTAGGAATTCCAAAATGGAGCATAGACTGGAATTAATTGGATTCTGATTTGTTTTTCCATGTACAGGTTATGACTTTTCTACATTTGAGAAAAAACTTAAAAATTTTTTAAAAAATGGACATTTTCATAGGTTCTGTAGCTCTACTTTGCATAATTCCAAATTATGTTAGTGTTTCTTTGGCTCACTGTTTAGTTTTCAAATAATACTAACATAGTAGGAGTAAATATTAAAATTCTAAATAGCATGTTTGCTTCATTTTTTAACTTTTCAACATGACTCCATTTGGACAATGAACTTATTTTGGTAATTAAGCTTTTATTTAACTAAAAACTGCTTAGATTAGCAGTTCATTTGATTTGGTATATTCTAGGATATAGCAGGGAAAAGAGTCTTTCTCAAAAGAATTAGAGGTGTGCTCACTTTTTTTTTTTTAACAGTAAAATGCTTCAAAACCTAATGACTAACCAAAAGAACCCAAGGATTTTTTTGATTTTGATCTATAGTCAGAATTGGTATCCATTTTCATGTTTGTGTTCTTTTCATTACAGGGGCAGAAAACGTTTTGTAAGTGAAGGAGACGGAGGTCGTCTTAAACCAGAGAGCTACTGAATATAAGAACTCTTACAGTCTTAGATGTTATTAAAAAAATATAAATATATCTGAATTGTAAGAGTTGTTAGCACAGGTTTTTTTTTTGTTTGTTTTTGTTTTGTTTTTGAAGCACTTATTTTGGGTACAAGGCATTTCTGAAATTTTATAAACTTACAATTTAAAGGGGAATTTTTAAGGAAGTGTTTTCCTTTTTATCTTTTCTTCCTTTCTTTTTTTTTTTTTTTTGAGGGTGTAAAGGAGGGACAGAAGAGTAACCACTTCTTAAGTGGAATATTCTCATAAGCTACCTTTTGTAAGTGCCATGTTTATGACCTAATCATTCCAAGTTTTGCATTGATGTATGACTGCCACTCCTTTCTTTCAAGGACAGTGTTTTTGTAGTAAAATCACTGGTTTATACAAAGCTTTATTTAGGGGGTGAAGTTAAGCTGCTAAAACCCCATGTTGGCTGCTGCTGTTGGAATACCGTGCTTTGGGAGTAAAAAAAAAAAAAAAGTTATTTCTTTGTCTTAAAGAATTTTAAGAAAATGAGTTAGTCATAAGACTTACTCATTTTTCCAGGGAACATAATTGATTGGTCTTAAAGACTAGACAGTTGAATAAATGGTGGCTGGAACATCTATTTTTCTACAAAACTGGAAAAATGAACCCGGTTCTAAAAGAATGTATGACAAAATAAAACATGTGAAGCAGTGTTGATTCTTTATTGGGAATACATACATTTTAGGTCTTTTTAATAAAAACTTTTGTTTTACATAGCAAATTTTAAATCCTATAAGGGAGCGTATTTGAACCTAGTGAATTTAAACTTTGTTCTTTGCAAACTTTTAAATCAAAAGTATAATAGTAAATTCTTTTAATATTATCTGTGGGAAATGCATACATACTTGCTTTTTGATCTTCTTGAAAGCTCAATGAAATTTCTAAAATATAATACCTTCATCATTCTTAAGTTCTGTTACCAGTGTTTGTGTTATAAAAAATTACTCTTCAGAAACTCAAAAAGTTTTTACATTTATCCAGTGTCTAAGAAGATAGTAGCTACCAATAAATAATAGCTCTCTAAAGAATGATCACATTTCTAACCTCTTTTGCAGAGCAAAACTCAGCAAGGCCTCAAGGTCTGTGCTAATTTAAATTGTCTATTATTGATTGTAGCAACCAGCCAAGAATTATATTCAGATTTACAAATATATTCTTAGGAATATGCCCATTATAGGTTTAGGCAGTCTCTTAGAACTAAAACCCCAAGTTTAATGTTCATATTTATCTCATGGGCTTTCAAGTCCATATTTTTTTCTATTTTTAGGGTTTTAATTGTGTTTGATACCTGGATGATGAAGGTAGCATGGTAATTCTTTAGTCCTTAAAGTCAGTATCATTAAAAGCTCAGGGGACTTCTTGATAAGTGAAGGTTTCTTAAAAATCAAATTTGTTTAAGAAATACAGTTTTGTCATTACCGGTAGGACCAGTTGGTCAGGCAAAATAGCCTTAAATATGAAACACAAAATTCATAAACAAGTTTTAAAATTAGATGATAATGTAAAAGCCCCAAAACGCTTTGTACGAGATTAGAATGTATCTTCAAATTCAGTTTTTAATAAACATGTAAAGATCTGAATATAGAAGTTGCATTTACTCGCTTGTACCTAGGAATGTTATCTGTAAGACTCACACTAATAGGAATGGTGAAACTGTAATTTACAGTTCTAAAAACTTGGGTAAAAAAAAAAGAAACTATAAAATTTGGGTTCAGTTTTTTAATTGCTCATGTTCAATACAAACCAGAGTGTCTAAATTCACAAGTTTCATTAGTCTTGGGTATTTTTATTTTATAAGCACTATCAGTTTTATTAAACACACTGTCTTTAGCATACAGTTGCAAATTATTGTCTAGCTATTGTTAATAGTAACTCAGAGTATTCTGTAGAAGTGCTAAGTTACCATTCAGTGAGTTGTTTGCTGTTGTTCCTTCTCTGCCACTTCTTGTTGGCGAATCGTATCCTGGGCTGCTTGCTGCATTTTCTCCAGTTTTTCCAGAGTCAGAGATTTTAAGGGCAAAAGTTTAGGTTTACACAGCACCATTGTGGTTATATCTTCCACTGACAACTGCCCTAAGTTTAAAAAGAAATAATTAATTTAGTGAGATGACCCAGTTGTATGGTGGTTTGGATTTGCAGTTAGAATGAAGGTCTAAAGACTTAATCCATTGTCAGTGAAAACTCTTGTTTCTAGTTATTTCAAATATATCAACATTTAATTCTAGGGAGTTTATAAGGATGACATTTTGAACTTTCTACCTAAGATTTTAAGCTACCTATGAGACATACAAGATTTTGTATCAGATGTTGAATTTGCAAAAAGTTTTGGCAGAAATACATAGTGCATACGAATACTTACATCGTAAAGTATGGTATTAATATGAATATTCGTTAATATAAATGTTTAACTTAAACCATCAACGTTTAAAAATTGCTTGACTTAGGTTTCTTTTTCCCCACTTTCAGATCTTATTTAACATTAGTGAATTACACTATTTTTTTTTCACTGAAAATTTCATATTTTAATCTGCAAATTTGAGTACAACAGGATTTCTAGGTTTAAGAAACAGTGCTTCATTTGTCATCTTTTTACTGGGGGGGAAAAAAAGCAATGGATGAGTTCTTCATAATCTACTCCTAAGAGAAACATAGTAATTACTAAGTGGACAGTAAATGTGGCATACAGGATACAAAATAGTTACCGATGTTTAGTTATTGAGCCTGCTATATGCCATGCCTACTACTTTTTATTTTGGTCCCTATAATATTCTGTGACCTAAGTATTTGTGATTTAGATACCTTGTTTTGGAAGAACTTCCCGGAACATTGACTTCACTTCCGCCATATTTGAATTGTTGGATACAGCCAAGTTTTTTCCTTCAATGAGAAATCAATTATTAATATTCAAGAATGAATTTACAAAGCATATTGCTTGAGGTATTTCCATTGTAGTTTAAGAAGTAAAATCACAATTCCTATAGAAAATGAACTATTCTATCCTTGCAAAATTTTCCCATTAATTTCCTGCGGGTCTTTTCACTAAAACGAAGTTGAGAGAGTTCACATAAGCATCTAGATCTTGTCAACATTCTTTAATCAGTGGAGGTGTTAATTTGTAAGGCTACATGTTCTAAATTTTTCCCCTTATGAAAAGTTAGGTAGGACTTCATATTTTTGGACATAATCACCTGATAGATATCAGCTGAGGAAAACCAAAAGCATTTATGTGTGGCTATTTGGCACTGATAGCATCTCCCTAAATGGTGGATAAGGTATAAAAAATTATCATTTGGGAAGTGTGGGGTAAGGCAGGTAGTCAGAAAAAAAGGAAGTAGGTAAATATTTCCTAACATTCCCACTTCTCAATAGCTAACAGCTGTTCTCTACTTTAGTCCCTTTGCTGTAATGACAAAAAGCATCCTCAGGATCAGTTAGTTACTGGCTGCACAGCTGACATTTGTAAACTGGTGAAACTGGCTCTTGAACAGAAGTGACAGGTTTGCTTTGAGTTTACTACTATCCTCTACTAACAGGAATAATATATGCCAAAGTGCCAGCAAATACCTTCATCTTGAATATTTTGTTAAGATACCAGCATATATACTGTCTGGCTGATGACATTTGTTTCCAATGTTACATTCCAGATTACTGCTATGCTGTATATTCAGGGTGTTCTGGACTGTAATTTGTAACATGATCCTTCTCCAAACACAGATGCTTCTCCAGACAGTCCCACCCCTTTTGTGATATTTCACCATAGTGATGCAACCTTACCATGTGCCTTTCACAACATCACCACAGAAGAAAGACTTATTATAAAGTGGTGATGCTGGCATGGTGCCTGTCTTTACCGCCCACTGCAAATTAATCAAGTGAAGCTGCTTCTGGTCTCAGTTATTCCCACTCTCCTACATTTTGACATTTGTAATAAAATCTTCCTACTCTATCCACCAGGTCTCTTCTTGTTCAAATCCCTATTCTGGAACATCTAAAATTCCTGAGGAAACTCTACCCGTTTTCCAGAACTTTGTCATCAAAATTTACCCCTACGCTGCTCTTTCCGGGAGGGAATGGACTAGGAATAAAGCAACTCATTACTAACTGGAATCTGAGATAAGTGCAATATGCAGTTTCCTTAGAACACACTTCTGCTACATTCTTTTCTTGTTACTTAGGCCTGACAGTGGTACCTAGTGATCATTTCCTTTTTTTCCCCCCAGATTATGTTGAAGGCTAATAGCATTGCAAATCCCTCATTAGTCTGAATACCGCTATAATAGAAAACAGCCTCTCCATTAGGATATCACAATGAAAATATTCAATAGGTCCTTTAGTGCAAATCTGATATGATATGCTGCCAAAAGGGAGAATAGATACTACAGATATTGATAAATGTGAGGAAAATAACAGTAGCTAAGAGTTTTTGTATCACCAAATTTCTTATCACCAAAACAGTGGATGAATACTTAAATGTTTTATAGAGTAGCAACTGCAGCTACTCAGAACTTAGTCACTATCCTTTGGTTGCCCTCTCCTGTATCTCACATCCAAAATCTAGCTCCAGGAAAACAATGAAACTTGGTGCTCTACCAAACCTTAGTTCTCTGTTTCACTAAAGCTGCCATTGTTGCTGCAAAGGGTGTGGGGCCAAAGGCCTGGTAGGGAGTGGGTTGGGTCTCGTGTGGGGAAGATGAGTGCCGCCAGTCATTTGCCTGGGTGGAGTGTCTGCTTTACTAGGGTTGGTTATTGTTCCTAGGCTCCCCCCCCCGCCCCGCCCTCCCGGCTTTGGCAGGGGAGAAACAGGAAGGGAAGGGCTAAAATAAGCAAGGTGGTGGTTGGATGGCCCTCATTGGCAAGGCTACATTGTCTTGGTCAACTGCCCAGGGAGTCCACAGAAGCAAGGAGCATTTCTTTCCTTTACCTGGTGGCCTGCTAATAGCCAAACATGGGTGTTTTGTCTGGTGTAATGTGCCCTTAGGAGTTGTTGCTCCTAAGGGTACTTTCTTATTATGATAAGATAAGATGTGTGTAACACTAGGGACATATGGCTCAAAGAAGAAACATACTAACCATGACTGAAATTTGTGTGTATCATACAAGTGCCATGTCACTCAATTCAATAAATACGTGAGTGTCTGGAAGCCTGGCTGGTTCAGTCAGAAAAGCGTGCAACTCTTGATCTTGGGGTTATGAGTCTGAGTCCCATGTTGGGTATAAATAACTTAAAATCTTAAAAATATGTGTCTATCATGTGCAAAGCACTGTTCATTAGTGAACAAAACAGATAAAACCCAAAACTTTTTGGAGCCTATACTCTATAGAGTAAGGGGAGAAAAATAAATAATAGAATTTTGTAAGGCAGTTTAAGAGGATTTAGGAGTGCTGAGGGGAGTATTGCAGTTTAAGTAGGAAAACGATCATGGACTCATTAAGGTGAAAATCACTGTGACCTCATTTTGGTGTGCATGTTATATTTTTTGAATTTGCAAAAAAGTCAAAAGCCTGATAGTATCCAGAGTTAGAAAAAGTATAGGGAAATGGGCATTTTCTGTTGGTGGGTGGGGTTTTTTTGGTACAAATTTTTTAGAGGGATATTTTATAGTATCTATTAATATTTTGTATTGTCTACTGGCACAAAATATGCACATTTTCTTTGACCCAAATGTTCTACTTCTAGTAATGAGCCCCAAAGAAAACAATGCACCAGTGTACAAAGATCTAAGAATAAGAATGCTCATTAAAGCATTGCTTTGAATAGTAAAAGTTCAGCAATATATCAAAGGTTAAATAAATTATGGAATAGCCATGCAATGGACTATGTCAGATTTTAAAATGACACATTCATCAAGGTATATTTTAAGAGAAAACATACTCAATTGCAGAAGTAAAATTCTTACACTAATAGAACCCAAACTTTTTAATGCTTAGAGAATACAATGTCAGTCACTTTTTGAGGCTCTTGGTCTGGGTAATTGGAAAATAATCTGCTTGCTTTCCCCCCATAGTTTCTTTAGTTTGTAATTTGTCCCAGAGAGAATGGTTTTGATACATAGTACATTTCAAAGTCATGACAAAGTAAGCAAAACTGTCATAGCCATTGAGCTGGATGCCTAAAATTAATGCAGAAGAACTTGGAGGGAAACCAAGTCTTTGTCATGAAATATTTACTAACTGTAGGAGTGGGAGCTGAAAGACATTTAAGTCTAGGAAGGATTACTACTTTAAATCAATCATACCCATATTGATAACATAAATTAATCTTACAACTTGGACAAGTTAAAACATTTCTGGGGTGATTTAGTTTGATACCTGATCTAAGTTATGTGTGGGACTGGACAAGAACACTAAAGTGTCCTTCTAAACCCTGAGAATATAGGTCCTCAGATTTTATGCTTACAAAACACCCACAGAAATTTTCAAAAACTAGATAGAAAAACTAAGTACCCCTTTAAACATTTCTAAATTGACATATAAATTTGTTATCATTAGGGGCGCCTGCATGGCTCAGTGGGTTAAGGCCTCTGCCTTCAGCTCAGGTCATGATCTCAGGGTCCTGGGATCAAGCCCCGCGTCAGGCTCTCTGCTCGGCAGGGAGCCTGCTTCCTCCTCTCTCTCTGCCTGCCTCTCTGCCTACTTGTGATCTCTCTCTCTGTCAAATAAATAAAATCTTTAAAAAAAAAAAAAAAAAAAAATTTGTTATCATTAAGTTCAAGTAGTTACAAAGATAAAATTTCCAATATATTTAAAAATACTGTTACATCAGTCTTTTAAAAACCTATCCAATATAATATAAATACCATAAAAATTTGACAGCTATTATCATCCATTAATAAAAAGAATGAAGAACTCTCTAAGTCAGAAATTTTATTTTTTTCTCCCTAGACCTCTATTACCATTCCACTTAATTTTATTAGAATGTAATATATTTTCATGCTTGAACATATTTTAATGGTTAATTTTCCTACCATACTTCTCTAAAATATGTTTATCAATTTATTATTTATTTATTTTTTAAAAGTAGGCTCCACACTCACTGTGGAGCCCAACATGGGGCCTGAACTCATGACCCTGAGATCAAGACCTGAGGTGAGATCAGGAGTCAGACACTCAACCAACTGAGTCACCCAGGCACCCCAAAAATGTTTATGAATTTAGTGAAAAACTAAAATATTCTGTATTGAGTTACTAGAATTATTAGTAAAAAACGAATCAAAGCAAGTTACATACACATGGATAAAATAACTGAAGACAAAAAATAAAGTTAATAGCTATATATCTGTTAATAAGGACAGAGCTTTGAAAGTAAATACTGGACAGTAAAGACTAGGGTAGAAAGGATTCGCTTTTCAGGACAAGGGAATTATTCTTTCAGAATGGAAAATAAACATTAATATAAGAGGAATTTGGGATCATATGTTCCTTTCCAAACACATTTTTTCTTTCAACTAACATACTAAAATGTCTATAATGTGCCAGCCACAGCTAAATGAAGGAGATACACTGAATAAGAACCAGTTCTCTTTGAGGAACATGGGGAAGGTAGGCAGGGGAGAGACACATGTAAATAAATTACAGTCGAATACAATCTACTTTAATAAAAGCATGTGTACTGTGCCTTAAGAAACTAAAACCAGGGGCGCCTGGGTGGCTCAGTGGGTTAAGCCCCTGCCTTCGGCTCAGGTCATGATCTCAGGGTCCTGGGATCGAGCCCCGCATCGGGCTCTCTGCTCAGCAAGGAGCCTGCTTCCTCCTCTCTCTCTGCCTGCCTCTCTGCCTACTACTTGTGATCTCTCTCTGTGAAATAAATAAAATCTTTAAAAAAAAGAAACCAAAACCATAAATAACTTGGTTGGTTTAGGATAGGTTTAGAAAGGTGATAGTGGGTGGTCTTTGAAGAACTACTAAATGTGATACTAGAATTAGCCCCACAAGGATGAATGGGGGTTTACTATGCAGAGAAGCAGCTGTGTAGCAAGGGAACTGTTCTAGACAAAGTGAACAATATGCTCAGAGTCATTAAAAGAAAAAAATCTAGGCAAATGGCTAGAGAGTACAGTGTACATACAGTATATGTACTGTAGTGGGACTGACAAGGTGGAGGCCAGTTCATACTCAGCTTTAAATGCCATGCCTCAGAGTTGGGGCTTTATATCCTACAGAGAGAAGGGAGCTAATTGGATGGCTCTGAGTGGGTATGTGACATGTGATTCGTTTTTTTGAAACACATTCTAGACAAAAAGGAAAAACAGGAGATACTAGAGGCAAGGAGATAAGTGAGGAAGCTATAATTACTTAGGTAAGGTGATGAGGGTATGAACAAAAGCAGTGATAAGCATCAAGAGAATATACAAGAGGTATTCAAGGATGTAAGAAGTTGAGATTCAAATATCCTCCATTATTCCCCTCATCTCCCATAACCTCTGGGTGATAAAGAAATGATCAAGGATGACTGAGATTTCAAGCTAACATTTTTAGTGTATAATGCAGCTACTAATTGAAGTTGAGAACACAGAGGAGGTACAGGTTAAGGAGGGAAGGGTAAAGACCATGAATCAGGTATACTGGGTATGGAAGTCCAATAGGAAGGCAAAAAGGACTGGATGCCCAGAGAGTCAATGGTACAGTAGTACAAGCTATAGAAATGGATATAATCACCTAAGAAGGATACGGAAAGACGGCAGATGGTGACAGGATAGGTGGTAAAAGAGATGAGTTTACATGTAGTGGGTGAGAGAAGGATCTGGAGTCACGTTAGTTACTTAAACAAATTAATTTTCTAAGCCTTAGTTTCATCAGTAAAATAAAGCTTATAATGGCACTGACTTTAGACAGTATATTGAATGACCCAATTCATAATTCATTATCAGTCCCTACCACCTGGTAAGAGCTCAATGGATGTCAGTGATTCTTAAAGTTAAACCATTACAGTATTGTCATAAAATTGGATTCTTAGAAAAAATAAGTCTATTGACATGTATTAGAATTACAGAGGCTTATTATTAGAACAGAGTGGAGAAAAACTTAAAGGCAAGCAAGAACACTTAGAATTCTCCACCTATCCCCTTTGCATCTGTATTGTCTTACAGGTCATCTTAAAGGAAGACAGTTTCAGTGCCCAGAGATGTACTTTAGCTTCTTTCCTTTAGTCTACCATATTGGCTCTTAAACTTTAGTTTGCTTAAGAATAACAGTAACAGCACAGTGTTTTAGTACAAAATCATCTATTTTAACTATACAGACATTTTAAGGGATTTTTCTACAGTACTTCTGAAAATAAACAACTTTCACCATAAGAGGTGATTTTAGAATTGAATTAGCCATTTACCCACCTCCCATTGCATCTCTTTTTTTTTTTTTTTTAAGATTTTACTTATTTGACAGAGAGATACACAGCGAAAGAGGGAATACAAGCAAGGGGAGTGGGAGAGGGAGAAGCAGGCTCCCCACAGAGCAGGGAGCCCAATGTGGGGCTCGATCCCTGATGACCCGAGCTGAAAGCAGACGCCCCACGACTGAGCCACCCAGGCACCCCACTGCATCTCCTAATACATAACATACATTTACTAAATTTAACTAAGACCAGGTCTAGGAAAAGTTATTTTGTCAAACATCAAATAATTGGTAAGTGAAGAAACAGGATTTGAATTCATGTCTGCCTGACTCCAAAGCCTTGGTCTCTTAGTTTTCTCTGTGCTGCATCTGTAGGAATGGCCTAAAGACCCTAGATGGATTGAGTATGGAGCTCCAGTGAAGGAACATGAACACTTCAGAATACATTAGATAAGAGGATAGTAGATTATGGTATGTAGAAGCCAGTGAAGGTTAAAGTAACCTGGCATCTTCAGTTTCTACTGAAATGGGCAGTTTTAAGCCACGAATGACTTCTGCAAAGGAGGAGGAACATAAAATATTAGTCAGAGTAAATCTCAGGATAAACATGTAAGTGCAGCATATTGACTAAAGCGCTGCACTTTTTCTTCTTTGCAGCTTTAACCAACATGTTTTTCTATCTCTCGATTTCTTTCTCCTTAATTTAAGGATTCAGCATTCCAGTTGTCATGTTTGATACCATTCTGAAAGAAATCTCTTAGGAAAAAATACTGCTTTTTGTCTGTGGATTTTGTTACAGCATTAGTATTATCTTTAAAAGAAGATGCCACTGGAACTTTCAAATCTCAAGCTTAATTAGAAATACACATCACTTTAAAAGCTTACAAGTTTTGCATTTTTTCCTCCCACAGATTAGATATGTCAACATATTGATAAGACCAAGATCTTGGGTCAAATAGCTGAAAAAGACTGTTAGCTTTAGATAGTACACTATTTTCATCTAGCCATCTGGAAAATGTAGGCCGTAGTCTTCTAGGGGACAGACCGAGAAGGGGCATAGATTACTAAAATCCAAATTGCATTCATGGTAACTCAAAGCATATTCATATGGATAAGAAGTATCAAAATGAGGGGCACCTGGCTGGCTCAGTCAGTACGGCATGCGACTCTTGGTCTTGGGTTTGTGAGTTTGAGCCCCACACTGAGTGTAGAGATTACTTATAAAAATACAAGCTTAAAAAAAAAGAAATATCAAAATGAAACATACTGTGAATATCAATGCCAAGTCTTTGTTTCTAAAAATGTTTGGGACAGGATTTGGATGTTTTTAAAACTGTCCTCCTAGGTCATACTAAAGTCTTAGTCCAATATTTGATCTTTGTTAGGAGCCCCGAGGAGCCATTTTGTGGGTCAATGTGGTTATCTTCCATATGTGCCTACCACTCCTAACTTGCCATTAGCTCTTCACCATAATTCTTTTTTCCCTCCATTAATTTATCTTAAACTTAAAAAAAAAAAGATTTTATATATTTATTTGAGGGAGAGAGAGGAGAATGAGACTGAGAAAGACAGCACACACAAGCGGGGTGGAGGGCAGAGGGAGAAGCCAACTCCCCGCAGAGCAGGGAGCCCAATGCAGGACTCTGTCCCAGGACCCTGAGATCATGACCTGAGCCAAAAGCAGCCGCTTAACTAACTGAGCCACTCAGGCACCCCAATTTATCTTAAACTTATCAGCTTATCCTAATTGTACAAAACTCCATTTTAAAAATTTGAAATTGAATGCTTCAGAGTATTCCAGGATTCCAAGTATTTTAAACAAGCTGTGATAGTACAATCTAATGTAGGATTTAAAACAGAAGCTTGTACTGGAGGGTTTTTTTCTTTTTCTTTTTGTATTAATCTATTTCATATTTATACTTCAAATGGGATACAGGGTTGTACTCTAGCTCTATTGCTAACTAGCATGACCCTGAATACATTTCTTAACCAATTAATTATAGGTTTGATTTTCTCATAAAAAGCATGTTTAGTATTTGTCCTGGGTTGCAAGTTTCAAGTAAAAAGTAAATGTAAAAGTGCTTAGAAATATAGCGTGATATTTATTATTCCAGGTTTAATTTTCCTATCACTAGAAAATAAGGATATGATAGCAGACTGTTCTAGATTTCCCATTAAGTATCTTCTGACTCTAAAAATTCTTTGACTCCTTATCAACGTTATAGTACCTATAAGACAGCATGAGCTATTGAAAAATGTTTTCCTTTAAAAACCTGTCATATTTATTTACTTCTAAAAAGCATGTGCTGCAAAACTGTGCTCTTAAAAAATATGTTTTTAAAAGATTTATTTATTTGAGAGAGAGAGCACACGCATGCATGGAGGTAGGGAGGGGCAGAAGGAGAAGAGAATCTTTTTTTTTTTTTTAAAGATTTTATTTATTTATTAGAGAGCGAGAGTACAAGCAGGGGGAGCAGCAGAGAGAGGGAGAAGCAGGCTTCCGCTGAGCAGAGAACCCAATGTGGGGCTCAGTCCCAGGACTCTGGGATTATGACCTGAGCCGAAGGCAGATGTTTAACTGACTGAGCCGTCCAGGCGCCCCAGCAGAAGAGAATCTTAAGCAGACTCCTCCATGAGTGTGGAGACTGATGTGGTGGCTCAATCTCACAAGTTCAGCTGAACCAAGAGTTGGATGTTTGACTAACTGTGCCACCCAGGCACCCCTCTTAAATATATTTTTAAGAAAATATGATAAAGCAAATCTATTTCACAATATAATTCAAGGCTGAGAAAATGTGGACAAGTTTTTAAGCTGGTGGTAAAGAGTAAAAATGTTTAAAATTGTAATTGAGGGAATGGAAGCTTAGTGTACATAAGAATCTATCTTGAATTTTTGATGGAGGTGACAAATGGCTGACCTAACCTAGAAAATAAATGCACCTGAAATATGGCAAAGAACATTTCTAAAGTATTTTCAGATTCTAGCCTAAGTATCAATCCTGTTTTCATATAAGAAACACAGGTCATAAGCTGGTGGCCCTTGGTCCTATCCAGTTAAATTTTTGCTGGCTTGCTAAATGTTTAAAAAGTATTTGAACCAATGTTTTAAAATTGGAAGATTTCACATAAAGTCCAAATATCAGCTCCTCTTGACAAATCTGGTGACACTGGGCCCATATTCCTGCATGGCAAAATCTGGCTAGAGCTGGGAAGTAATGTCCCGTTTGGATGAACATGGGGAGTTCTCTAGTCTCCTCTACTGCCTATTGTTCCTTTTCTCTTACCATCCCCACTGCTACAGACCCTTGACTTCACGACTTCAGTAGAATACTGAATACTATAACACATTATATGCCAAATGTCCTACTTTATCATTAATAGGTATTAAGAAATAAAAATATAATCTTTGAGAACCAAGGGAGGCACCAGAAGCAATCTGTTTATGTAAAGGACAGTAAAGGATATTTTTTGGTGAATATTTACTAATTTAGATCCTTTTAAGTAAATTCAATCTGCCTATTACAGGTGGTGGATGGGGGTGGCAGGAATGGTAGGAAAAATATGAAACATTTTATTTGTTTTATTGGAGACTTATGATTGATAGATGGATTTTCAAATGCGTATTAGATTTCTGACTGTAAACTAACATGAAGAAAAGGTGAAAGAGGGGGCCCAAAAGAGTTTTGCAGCAGAAATAAAGTAGTAATGTTCATTCTCACTCGAGTGGCTGCCCACATGCTAGCAGAGCTTAATTTGGACTGATAATATTCATCTGGAGATGCCAAATAGCATCATATGTCATGTGGTTGGAAACTATAGTAGTTCTATTCTGTTTTGCTATCTGGCATCTGCTAGCAGAAAAATGTTGCAACATGTTCAATTTGGCTAATTAATTTAGACTCATGTGAATAAAATGTGCGGTGTCTAGCTTCTGAACTGTGCCTAGGCCTAAGATCAGGAACTGTTCTTCTTGGATGAATTTGGATGATGCCACCGGTTCTGGGATACTTCACCAGCAGACACTACTATTAAGTTAATAGAAAATGACACATCCTACTCACACAAAATACCAGATGGCCAGAAGTTGCCTTGGTATCTGCTTTGATAACATCAAGATTCATCTGTATTTGAATTGCAGGGCCCACACATCTTTCGTCAACAGTCCTCAGGGTGCCAGGAGTTGACACTCCTGAAACTGTGCTGACATCAGTACACTGCTACAGATTATATCACATCAGCTCCAAGTGCTGGCAAAGTAGCAGCAACACTTTACTACAGGGAGACAGTCAGTCCAGGACACTGGCACTTACTCTCCACAGACAGGAGGATTACTCTCCACAGACAGCCATAGAAGGGTGTGTGTGCAGAGAAGTGGGATGGATTTCACTAACAACTCATGACAATGGTAGATATATTTGAGAAGGCTTAATCATGATTGGCGAAGTATGAATACTGTGAAGTATTCTTGCAAAATACGTTAAATGGAATTTAATCAGGCCTTTAAATCAACTTCTGACTTACAAGGAATAAGAAAAAAGGAAACACTGAAAACACCTCTGGCCTGAACTCTTTAAAATGACAATGACATAAACATTGACTGGATCCTGAGTTTTGTTGGAGGAGCAGGGGAAAAGGTATAAAAGATATTATTGGGTCAAATGAGAGAATATACATTACAGATTAGATTTTATTTTATTTTATTTATTTATTTTTTTTACAGATTAGATTTTAAATATCACAGAATTACTAATTTCCTTAGTTGTGATAATGATACTATGTTTTGCAGAATTTTATAATTCTTGGGGAATACATTTTGGAAATTTTAGAGGTGTCTGCTTAACAATAAGTGTCTAACCTATTTCCAAATTTTGTAATGACAATGAAAAAAGCATGAGAAGGATGAAATAAATATGGCAAAATGTTAACTGTTGGATCTAGGTGAAGGGTATATGAATGTTTGTGTTCTTTCGACTTTTTTATGTATGATTTTTTTTTTTTTTAATTGAGGGAAGAAATCACGTTGGAAAGACTTCAGAGGGGAAATCTAAGGCTGAGTAACAAGAACTACACTGAATTTAATCAACTGAAGTTGGCAATGTCTTAGGCACCTGGGAAACACCAAATATATTCAATCTTTTAGTAAGTATTTACCAAAATAGTATCATGTGCAGGATAACATGATAGGGAGAATAGATTCATCTAATAGACAAACCATTCTGTTTAGATGTAAACATAGTAAAGCTAAGAACGTAAGCAGCTGTTATATAAAATAGTGGTTGTCATAAAAGAAGTACAAAAAGTGCGAGGTAAGCACACAGGAAATTTACTTCCTGTTGGAGAGAATCTGGAAACACATCTCCAAGGATAACTAGGACATGGAAACAGAGTCACAAAAGGTTAGTGCTTCAATGATTAATGTTGGAAGAAACAAGAATAGTTCATTTTGGCTAACGCATGAGTAGTATGGAAGTAGAAAGAAATTAAGTAAAGAAGGTAGGCTTGCACCCTTGTTGACTGGCTGAGTAAATACAAGTTTTTCAATTTACCTGGAAGTTCTCCTGGTCTTTTTCTCAGCAACGTTAGGCATCCAACCCAGTATGACCAAGATGACTTACAGTTCTTGACTCAAGCCTACAGAAGGAACTACATGAGATAATGTGTGACAACTCTTGACAGGAACCATATAAAAGTGTTACGGTATTTTTATGAATATTCACAAGCATTAAGTTGTTTAATGAAATGTAGGCATGGAGGATTAGGACGGTATAGCTTCACCCAGCACTGCAGTCATGGCTTTAAAGCCCCCAAAGAAGGAGCAACAAAAGGAAGAACATTCATAATGTTAAGACAGGAGGCGGGAAAGTAAGACTTAGAAGTGTTGCCGCTGCAGTGCAGGACCACCTTCTTCCTTTCTAGGTGGTAATGGAAAACGATTTCCTCAAGCTCCAGAATTCTCCGTCCTCCAAAGATTAGGGTGAAAGCACTTAATAGGAACCTAAGGGGCGAGGTCAGGAGCTCCATCTTGCGGAGTGAGGAGCTCCGCCCTGCGGTGCGCGCCTAAGACCCCTTGCGACTCTGCGGGCTGCAGCTGGGCGCGAGGGGCCGGTGGAGCGGCCTCGCCCCACAGGGAACCTCAGAGGGGCGGGGGTAGGGCGGGGGTAGGGCGGGCAGGCCAGCCCGGAAAGAAAACCTTCTTCCAGCGGAAGCGGCTGTGAGCCCTGCTCACCCCGTCGGCTCTCCGTCTCCCACCGGCCGTCTAGCTGGGGGCTGCCTCACCGGACAGGGCAGACGGACCCACACCTCATTTTGCGACTTCAGCTGGAATGGGCACTCCCGGTGGTGCCGGGGGCTCTGGCTATTCCCACCCTTCCGCCATGTCCCCATTCAGAAGTGCCAAATGCAACTTCCGGGCAGGACAAGGATTTTCGGAACCCTAACCTCTTGTCCACCTAGGTAAGTGACCAGACGTCCCAGCAAAATAAGGGCCAGGAAACCTGCTCCTTTCTCTTCCCCATCCCGGGCAGGTAGTTCTGAATATGAATTAAGTTGTCTAACCTGGGATGTCTGGTCACC
This sequence comes from Potos flavus, assembly GCA_028534135.1. Taxonomy (NCBI): domain Eukaryota; kingdom Metazoa; phylum Chordata; class Mammalia; order Carnivora; family Procyonidae; genus Potos; species Potos flavus. The sequence continues at coordinate 16,453,265 of CM052894.1, read as the reverse complement.
TTTGGTCCTTTTCCGGGCCTACTTACAGATTTATCTTCCCAGACGGCTCGACTGTTGCCCAGGGCAACGGTGAGATTAGAGCGAAGGAAAAACTACGTCACACTGGAGACGGGAGGCCAGGAAACTCCCTGCCATTATCAGTTATGGCTGCCTTAGCTTCAACAGTAACTTCCGATTGCGAGTTGTCACTCTACCCTGCTGGAGGCTTACTCTGTGGCTCCGCTTGCCAGCGGCGCCCAGTGGGCAGGGGAGAGGGCGTAGAGCAGCTGAGGAAAGGAAAAGGGCGGAGCGAGGGAAGCTGGCGCCAATGTCTCACTCTGATTGGGCCGCGTCGTTGGCGTCAGTGCCTCACTCTGATTGGGCAGCGTCCATATGCTTGGCTCCGCCTGTTTTTCGTCCCCAGCAAGTGACGGGCCTGCGCCGGAGGGGTGGGGCGGGGCGGTAGGAGTGAGAGTGTGTGGAGGGGCGGGCGGGGCGGGGCGGGGCAAGTGGGGGAGGGGCGGGCGGGGGGCGGCGGTTGGGCAGCGTCGCTTCTAAGGAGGAGGAGGAAGGAGGGCGAGCGAGGAGGATGGCGGAGTTGGGGCTCCTGACGGTAACCCGGGGCCGCTGAGGCGGGAGGGTGGTTGTTGGTCGGTTCTTCCTGCCTTCCTTCCTACCCATCGGGCGGTCCAGCTGGCTGTCGGTAGGGGAGAGGCCCCGCGCGCCCTGAGGGGATAGAGCCGGCGGGGCCGGGGCGAGGCCCGAGGGGCTGGGGCCCTGGGAGGCGCCGCCGCCGCCGCCGCTTTCCTGGGTCCTGTCGCAGGGAGGGCCCGGCCCTCGGAGCCGGCTCGCGTGCGGGGCCCGCAGCCGGGCGCCGAGAGTGAGCTGGCCGGCTCTGACAGCAGCTGGGGCCGGGCCTGCGGTAGCGGCGGGCGGCCCGGGCAGCGCCTGAGCGAGGGCGAGCCGGCGGGAGGGCGCGGGCCGGGGGCGCCCGGCGGATGGCCCTGCTCCGGTCTGCACCAGGGAGCACCTGGCTCAGGCTGCGGGGCGCCCCGTGGGCGTCCGGGAGGCGTGTAAATCTTTGGCCGGGGCCTTGGCGCAGTGCTAGTGGTGCGAGGTGGGGTAGTTCCTCGCCCCTTCCCCAAAGCCCACCACTCTCTCCCCTTCTGTCCTGTCCGTGAAGAGTAGCGAGTTGGCTTTGGGTATGTTGCCTGGTGAGGCGAGTTGTAGGCATCCAAGACCGCCCTGTTGGACTTGCTTGGTGGCAGCCTGTTTCCGCGGTAGCTTTTAGGAATAGAGGACAAGTACTCTATCTCCTCCCCTCTTCCCCTCGCCCCCCCTCCCCCAAGCTCTTAACGCAGGAGGCTTCAGGAGCTAGCGATTTTCCCCCAGCCCCTCAGTATCCATTGTTTTGTACCATCCCCCTCCTCCGCCCCAAGCCTAGGTGGAAGAAGAATGACTTCAAACCCTTAATTGCCCCCTCCCCCCCGTTTTTAAATCAGCAGAGGTATTGTGTTATTGTGTTAGTATGGATTTACAAACAGGTGGAAAACTCTTTCGGGAGTTGGAAAGAAGATGCTTTTTTATGTTTCTAAGCTTTCAGTCCTTACAGTTGGTGATATGATTTTCTTGTCTGTAGCTTTGTATCATAATGAGGGTGATGAGAATAAAAGAGGAAGCAATGTTTTGCAACCTACCCAAAGAAATATTTTTTAAGTCTCTGGGGATGCTGAAGCAAAATTGGGTTGTAGATATGTACAGTATAGTATTCGCTTCAGTCTATAGCTTTCACCTGTGCAATTTTGTACACTTTTTTATAAATGTCAGCTTCTAGTATCTACTGAGGGATTATTGTATCTAAAACTTTAAGTTTTTGTTTCTCAGAATCCTAGGGTATACTTGTATAACCAAATATTTTTGTATTTAAGTGTAGCATTAACACCGAAAAATTATTTTATTTTAAAGACCTCAGTTTATTAGTGTACTAATTTCTACCCTGGCCCTTCCATGCCATAGCTCTTAAAATTGTTAATATGTATTTGAAGAAACGTAGCTATTGGGTACGATTTGTAGCATTTATACATTTATATTTTGAATTTATCAAGTTTTGAAGACTTTCTATGTGATAGTGACAAGAATTTTTAGAAATTATATATCTATATATCCACTTCCTACCTAATGGAGTTTAGATTGAATATGATAAATCTTTTAAATACCTATTTGACATATGGTACACTGAAGCTTTTATTTAATTATGAATATACATTTGAAAAATAGATCTTAAGTAAAGGTGTTAAGTTTTGTAACTTTCAAATGGCTTAAGTATAATATAAACCTAACATAAATCTATATTCTTGAAATGCCAGTTTGGAGGGGTGGACCTAGCCTATCTAAGATTACTACTTTTTCTTAGAGTGTTTGTTTAGTTTTTGAAGAAACAATTACATTTACTCTCAGGTTGGCATTTGCTTATTAATCTCTCATTGTTAATACAGTTTTCAAGTGTTTTTCTTTCGTTAAAAGTTGTTAATGACTAAAAGAGTGATATTAAGAGATACATTAATAGTTTGCAGCTGATTTTTTAAAAGTTTTAAACTACCATATTCAGAAAGTTGATCAGAGCTGTGTTTTGATAATTGTAGCCAGACATGTACAACAACTTGTCAATTACAAACCAGTTAGAAATTTGAAACAAAAGGAACACCAAAATTAGAAATTCTTGTGTTATATTGCTGGAATTGTGCTTTTTAAGTATTACAGTTTCTTCAATAACTTGGGACAGGGCTTGTCCTACGGTCAGAGAGACATAAACTAGAGTTCTGTGTGGACTACTCCCAAAGATGCCTTCTGAATAGGTGCTGGGGGGTGGGTGGTGGGTGTGTGTGTGTGTGTATTTTTTTTTTTTTTTTTTTAAGGTAATCTCTACACCCAGCATGGGGCTTGAACTCACAACCCCAAAATCAAGAGTTACATGCTCTTCTGCCTGAGCCAGCCAGGCGCCCCTCTCCTGGTCTATTTTTTGACATGCCTTACCCATGTGGGGGAAAGGTAAATAATACTGAATTTCTTTGTTATCCAGGCAGTCATATTTGTTTTGAAAATATGCTGGATTATCAATATCTGTTGTGTAATTTAATATTTTGGTAAGACTTGTGTTCTTTAAACAATTTAATTTTTAGATTTTTTTTTCTAGTGAGATATTTAAATATAAAAATAAACTGTTGTGTTATTCATTAAAAATATACCTTGTGTGTGCAGATATAAGGATGAGTATTTTTTGGAGGTTGAAAGAATATATCTTTAGAATTCAGTTTGCTGTATTATTCATGTATCATTTACGTATCATTCACGGATGCTTGTAATCAAAAAACCAAAACAAAAGCAGCCCCCCCCCCCCAACAAAACAGTAAAAGCAAACAGATTGACCCATAAATCCTACAGTGAGTTCTGAGGTTTATATTTTGGCCTTGGTGGAAGTGTTCTTGAATTAGTTTATAAAATATCAGTTCAGTTAGGAGAGGAAATTTAGATATAGAATAAACACTTTGACATTTCCTAATAAGACTAGTAGGGAATTGGTAAATATTTTGTTGTACATAAATTAGAAATTAGCTGTAATTTAGCAGCAGAGTGATATATTAAGTACTTTCACGTGGTACTTGAGAAACTGCAGATATTGGTTGCTTTTTTGCTTAGTTTTAGACTTCTATTTCATGCATTTTATATTATGTACTGGCATATTATAATTTAAGGCTAAATCTTCCATAGGCTGAATTATAAGAAAAGTTGCTCTTCCTGTGTTCTGAATTTTGTTTTGTCTACTAGTTATACTACATCGAAGTTAGGCCATGTAAATCTTCCTGAAAATATTTTCTCTGACAATATACTAGTTAAATTTTTGTATTTTCCTAGCTCTGTTTACACGTGACTTTTAAAATCTGAAAAATTTCTAAATCACAAGGTGACCTGTGGAATGCTTGAACTTTATATAGAGTGTTCTGAAATGTAATTGCAGTCAGTGAAGGTTGAAAGAAACAAGGATAAGTTGGAAAAACTGATTTATGTTCTAAAATATGTAATTGCATTATTTTTGAGGTAAACTAATGCTCATTCTTTGGTACTTTCTCCTGGTTCCCATCTTTTTAGCACAGCATCTTTAATTCTGCAAAGCAGAGTTGTAACACATGAAAAGAATATTCTAATTACAAAAGGCTCTTTAGCTTTTGAGATGTTGGTAACATGTGCTTTCTGAGAAAGTATGAAATTCCCATTATCAAGATTTAAAAGAACTAATTAGATTTCACACTATATATCTCATTCCAACTTCTCTAAAGACCAGAACTGATTGCAAAAAGTAGTGCATGGTGTAAAAGGTAAGGATTCTTTTATCGGAAAGAATGAACATACTGCTTGAAGCTAAAACATTAAAGGAGACCTTAAAAGTGGGTATAATTGGTCCCTGTATGAAATGAACCTGAAAGACTTTATGAAGTATTTTGGCTTGTCTATCTTCTGATGTTTATAGCACTGTGAACACTTAAAATTTAAGTACTTTATTTGCCCTCAAATACTATCTGTAAATTCTACAATTTTAATTAAGTAATTTCATAGTCGATAAAGATAAATCTTTTTTTTTTTTTTGGTTTTTCTAATGTCTTGGAAATTTGGAAATTCCAATGTCTTGGAAAACAAGAAATTACTTGTTCTGACGATGAAATTAACTCCAAATTCTAGATATTAATCAGTTAAATTTGTACTTTCTCAGTTTCCAGTTTTGTGTTGTACAACACTCCTTCCTGCTTTCAAGACTGTCAGTTTTGTAAATAGTCCTTAAATTAACTTTAAAATTTTGTTCTGTAAATATTTCTTACTATAATTTCATATTCATAATGTCATCGACCTTCTACTAAGTGCCATGTATGTCCCAGACTCTGAGGATACATAGATAACATGTTTTCTGCTTTCAGAAAGGTCACAGTTTGTTGCATGAACTGTGCAAGTCAATTAGTAAATTGTTTTACAATGTTGACAAGTGCTTTGATAGCAGTATATGTTGGAGAACTCAGATGAGTTAAGACACAGATTGCATCTATAACCAGCAATGCTTGCTGGAGGATAGGACATGAATTAACTCTTGAGGGATAAGTAGGGTAGAGTGGACAGAAAAAGCATAGAAGTTAGAGATGTTAATTAATGTCCATTTGGAGAATTGCAGGTGAATAGCAGTTTGGATTCTATGTATGATTTAGTATTTTAGTAGGCATTCATGAAAGCGTATATTTTTACAGATTGTTACTTCTTGTGTTTGATTTAATTTGGGCCTTGAACTGTGAATCTGCATGAATGTTGGAGATCTGCTTCAAATTATTATTTAAATCTTTTGACTAAGTATATTTTTCGTTAATATATTAATTAAATACAAGAAGAACATATCAGCCTGATGTGGAATAATCCCCAGGTTTAGACTTTTGATAATTATTTTTCAGTCACATTTAAATATCTTTTTCTCAACATTTATCCATCATGTTAAGAGTAACATTTATGAACCTCTTAGAACTCAGTGGTAAGTGTTTACTGTACAAATATTTAAAATTAACTCTTCTGGGGGCACCTGCTGGCTCATTTGAGAGAGCGTGCCACTCTTGATCTCGGGGTCATGAGTTCGACTCCCTCCTTGGGTGTACAGATTACTAAAAATAAATTTAAAAAAATAAGATTCACTCTTCTGAGAGCATTAAAAACCACTTCTTTTCATACTAATTTCAAAGTGCCACTCTTTCCTTTGGGTAAGTCAGACTGTATCATTAGCAGTTATATCCTGGTAGAAGTCTCTGTGTGGCTTATATGATTTAAAAGTTCTTTGAATTTGAATATTAAGTAATTTTCCATATAGTATGATTTGATACTCCTTTGAAGCTGTTTTTTGCCATTCCAAACTCTGTTCCCTCAAAGTGCCATGGTTTCTCATTTTAAAAGATTCTCACACTGCTTTTTATTGTTGCTTTTGATCTTTCCAGTTATTTTTGTTATAGAAACTTGAGAAATTCTTTTTTAAAATTTTCACCATTTAGCAATTACATTATACATTAAAAAAAGATTTGTTTAATTATTTTGAGAGCGAGAGTGAGCGGGGGAGGGGCAGAGGGAGAGAATCTTTCTGAGCAAACTCCCCACTAAGGAGCCTGTTACAGCGCTTGATCCCACAGCCCCAAGGGATCATGGCCTGAGATAAAACGAAGAGTCAGATGCTTAACCAACTGAGCCACCCAGGTGCTCCTACATTATAAATTATATGTCACCTCATTTATTTCAAGGTTATTTATTAGAAAACTAAAACTTTCTGGTTTCATCTCCTTGGATAGATACAACCCCTTGCATTCTCACCTGGCTAACCCAGTCACTCTTCTGGCCTCTATATCACATCCTTTGGGAGGCCTTTGATCCTTAGATTCTCCTGTTCTAAGGTTCTTTGGCACCTGCACTTATTCTTTTTTAACATTTTCGTAATGATGTTTTTAATATCTGTCTTTTTTGCTAGACTGTAAGTTTCATGATAGCATCAAGTATATCTGTCTTTACTACCATTTCTCCAGTATCTAATGCCTAGTCTGTAGGCTCCTAATAAAAAAAATTACTAAAATTAATAGTCTTGAGCCCCAAAACAAACAGACCACTGAAAAGGACAAAGAGATGACATAGTGCTTTTGGTCTTAAAACATTTTCTGCCTTTAGACCTCCTCAGGTCTTAATTGAAGGCGCTTTTTTTTTTTTAACTCACAATATACAATTTAAAAAAGTTTAGTAACCAAATGTGAAAAGGACTGAGATATCTCCTAGAGGTCATAAGAGAGTTGAAAATGAGAGTAGGGGGGAAAACACTTAAAAATCAGATACAAGACATTTTTTTAAAATGCAAGTTTAAGGCAACTTAATGTTTTGATAAACGTAGAATCTTTCAAAGCACCATTTGTTTTATATATAGAACAGTATAACAGTAATGCTGATAGAAGATCATGAAGAAGTGATTAATTGCTGTTAGTGAGTTTTGTTCAAGATTACACAGGACCATGTGTTGTATTTGGGAGAGGTTTTTATCTAAAATAATACAATTAAAAAATTACAATGTCAAACTTCTGTTATTAGAAAGATTTGCTTAATGAGGTGAGACATAGGCACCATAAGTACTGAGTAAAATTAAGTTGAAGCAAATAATTATCTGAAAGTACTGAATCACTGCAGTATAAGTACTTTACAGTTTGTAGAAGTGGATTTTATACCTACCATATTGTTTCTTTCCTTCCTTAGCTATGAAATATGTAAAATTGAGTAACATGTTTTTCTTCATTAGTTTTGAATAAAAATATACCTGTTGCAATAATATGACAAAATGACATAAGTATTTCTGCAACTTTTATTCTGTTAAAAAGAGTAAGCTTTATTTTTTTGGTATTTCTTGGCAACCGGGACTGGAAAAATTAGATTGGGGGTTGTAATTACTTCTTTGCTAGAAGCATGTGGAGTCTAACAGATTGGGTGACCTGAAAGAGATTATATTTAGTTCCAGTTTTGTTTATATATCTTTTGGGGTAAAGAATTCAAAATTTCTCCTAAGGGCTTTAGTTCTTATTCAGATAAACTGCACGTTATCTTAATATTGTAATCTATTGAAGTCTATGATTCTGTAAGTATGGGTAGAAAAGCTGGTTATTTCTTGTTGCTAAAACAAATCCTGGTTTATCTACCATGTGTTAATTACCATTTTAAACTCATAGAAATAGGATACTTAAATAGGCAGCTTAAAATAGTAAGGTTTTATGATTTAATCTTGAAGACATTTATTTCTGTACTTTGGAAGTAGTGATTTGAAATTCTTAATACTAGAAATATGGCCTAGTTTCAGAACACCCACTAAGCAACTGTGGGAACTCAGCATGCTAAATGGCTTGTAGTGCTGCAGTATTTTTTAATTTTTCCCACCCCCTGTTATATAATAGCTTATAGTAGTACACACAGAACATGAGTATTTGGGACAAGAACAAAGTGTATTGAAGTCCCCAAAACATGTGAGATTGTCAGGCTTTGTGTTGAGTAGTAAGAAGCTAAAAAGATGATCAAATATGATGATGATTAGTGAGTGAATGACACACATCAGGCGGATGTTTTAGGTTGCAAATAAGGCAAGAAAAAGTAAGAATTGTTTTTGGGCTTGACAAAAATGACTTTTAAAAAAAATAGAGTAACTTTTTGAGAAAACGAAATTTTTAAAATTTTAATTAAAATTTTTATTTAAGAAGTTTGATAGCTCTGATTTAAACATTTCCATGATGCTTTTAAAAGTACAGGACTTAAAATTTTCAGTGGAAATAATTTTAAAGATTTCCCCCAGAATGTTGTGCAACGGAAACATTGCAGCATTATGTCATCCTATGAGAACCAGATACTGAAACTGACTAGCTACTAACTATGAAGAATGAAATCTAGTTCATATTCATTGTTCAGGAAAGTGTGGTTGTAAAGGCATTTGATAAAACATAGCTTTGCCATCTTATTTTATTTATTAAAGGGACTGAATTGGTCTGCATGCATGCAGATGGATATTTAGTTAAATGTTCCAGTTTAAAGATTTTTATGATACAAAAAAGGAAAGACAATAAATTTGCTTTAAAAGTCGGCTATGTAATTCTTGTTGAGTTAGCTCTGTGAGTAATGCCTTAATGCATAACTAGTTGTATATAAAAATATAAAGACTTGGGCTGCCTGGGTGGTGCAGGCATTTAAGCGGTTGTGTTTGGCTCTGGTCTTGATCCCAGGGGCCTGGGATCCAGCCCCGCGTTGGGCTCCTTGCTCAGTGGGGAGCCTGCTTCTCCCCTGCCTGCCGCTCCCCTGCTTGTGCTTGCTCTCTCTCTCTCTCTCTGTGTCAAATAAAATCTTTAAAAAAAAAAAAAAAAATTTATCTGGTCTTTTCTCTACCGGAACTCAATTATACCTGACATTTTCTTTGTGTGTGTGTCTGTGTGTGTGTGTGTGTGTGTGTGCACGTGCGCACACACCCACACGCACTTATTGATCATTGAAAAAATAATATTGATCCTGTGGCAAGATCTCGAAGATTTGTGTTTCATCAAAGAAAGTTGAAATTAATAAAATTGAAGTTTTGCTATATTTGATTATATTCAGATTCTTTAGAAATTGATAATCCACAAGTGGTAGATTCATGTGCTAAAAATAATTTGTTAATTAGCTCATCTCTTTCCTGACTCTATCATTATCCAGTTTAAACTAACAATGTGATAATATTTGCGTTGCTTCCGAGAGTAAAATTAAGTATTGCCAAATAATGTTTTTTTCTTTCTGGCATGATTTAAATATCCTATCACTTCCTATCTGCAAATTACTAAATGACTTACATCTTTGTGGTATAAGAATTTTTTATGTCAAAATTTCTGTAAATTATGAGAATCATTTTGGAATTATAGTTACAAAATAGTACATACTAGTTGGGAACTGGTTGGGTTTAATGTGTTAACCTAAAAAATAATATCCTTTTATGTATATTCAAAAAATGTAAGCAAGGGCTGCCTTTCAATATTTTGAGTAGCTTCTGATGGGAGAAATTCCTTATTAACCTTAAGTTGGGCCTGGCTGCTCAGTATATTTCTTTTGATCTTGTTTGGGGAATATTTTTGTTTTGGAGTATTTAAAAAAATATAATACAGAGATAATGAGATTATATCTTTAAAGCCCAGAATGCATTCTGTAAATCCTATTTTAACTGACAGGGTAAGTAGATAAATAAAATAATTAGTTGAGCATACAGTCTTCCTCTGAATAGTCTCAAAAATTGTTTGTATAAATGCGAGAAAGTCTATTTGCTCTATTTTTTTTTTTTTTTTTAAAGTAGGCTCCACACCGAATATGGGGCTTGAACTCAGGATCCTGAGATCAAGTCAAATGCTCTACTGACTGAGCCAGCTAGGCGCAAATATGCTCTATAATAATGGCAACTTGCCAAATACTGATTCTTAAATGTAAGATACTTTGAGACCACACATACTCTAATCTTGCTTTGTATAATGTATTTATTTTTGTTTACATTTTTCTGACAGTTTCCGATAATTTATAGAGTGCGTAATGGAAAGGATTTATAATCAGTTAAGACCTAGTGAAGGAATGTGAGTTTCTACATATAAAAATGAAGCAGTTAGAGAAAGTTAACTTAATGTTTAGCTTAAAAATGCTGAAAATCATGTTTTTTTAGGTTGAAAATACTTTATTGAATACTGTAGTCATCTTAGTGCATATAGACTAAGATAGCAATTACATTTTCTTTTTTGCTTTACACTGGTAATTAGGTAATCAGCTTTTTTCTTTACTGCCCATTTGCACATGGTAAATGAAAAGTAGCCTGTATTTGGAGAAGACTTAAGGTATGTGTGACATGTTTTGAGTTCCTTGGCAAAAAAGGCAGTTAAAGCAAACATTCACAAGTCAGTCTTGAGAAGAGTTGTTTGGGTGGCATAAGAGCTTTTAAGAGAATGTTTGGCCAAGATATTTGATGTTTACTATTATATCTTTCGTCCATTGAGACGTTTAAATCCCTACTACCCCACCCCTGCCTTTTATTTTAAGGCTTTGCTGTAGAATCTTGTGATTTTTATATATGGTGAATTGAAGTGTTGTCCAGGAGAGCTGTAATCCCAGTTATGGCTTATATCGTGAGTTGGGTACACAGGAATTTGCAGTTCTTCGCTCAAAACTTTGCCCAGAATCAAAATTTCATAATCTTAGGCTTTTCCATAAGAAGAAATGTAGATTTCCCTAAAAGCTCTTACGTATTTGCTACTATGTAAAATAAATTAGTCCTATCTCTCCATCCCAGTCCAAACAATTCATCTTACCTCCTCACCAAAGGAAAAAAAAGTTAAATGAATCTGAAGGTGCTGTAATTCCATACTCTTACATAATTCTTATTAGCATGGACTAGTATAGAGCATTTTATTTTTCCAGTTATTTCTTTACCCTCCATGAAAACTACCCTTATCTCAGGTTCATTCATGCTATATAAGAATGTATTTTTTCCATTTCTGCATGAATAATAACATTCCTTTGGGCATGTTAATTTTGGATGCTTTTTTGATCTTTGGTCTTCCAGTTCTCAAGATTACTTTTTAACTCTTGAACTACAAAAAATACATAGCTTTATGTGATTTGGAGGGGAGAATAGTTAATTTTTGTCCCTTAAACTATTTTAAAAAGTAAGGAGCGTTTCAGATCTTTATATACAAAGGAAACTACAATTGAAATCTTGTCATTTTTAGGTGTTTATATTAAAATCGGAGTGACTTAGAGTTAATTTTAAGTAGAATTTAGGGAAACTATGCATGGGACAAGGGTTTTGTCTATTGTTCGACTCTCTTCATTCAACAAGTGTTTACTGAACACTTATTGTGTACTTAATAAAAAGTTCATAATATCTTTGAAGTTGTAGAGTGCTTTGTAGAGTAAAAATTGCTTCTTTGTGTAAGGTGCCTGCTTGCTGTCTAGTAGGGTAGATAAAGCCAAGGTAACAGATATTTATAATTATTTCAGTAAATATAACTTATATGTACTAGGTATTGTTTCTAAGTACTAGAATGCGACTGTGAAAAAGACAAAAATGTCCCTATTTTCCTGTTACTTTAAATGAGGGAGTCAAGATAGCTAACCCGGCGCGTATACAGTGTAATAAATATTCTGATGGAGCAGTTTTAAGTGGGGGCAAGCTTAGAAGGGTGTATTGAGAAAGGCTTTTGAGTGATCACAGAAGTCTTCCCAGACCTTTAAACTGAGATCTGAAGAATACATGAGAGTTAGCTCAGTGGAGAACTAAACCTATGTTTCTGACAGGAGGAAATAACTTGCGTAAATTCCTGGCAATGGGAGATAGCAGGACCTGATAAGGGATCTAAAAGAAGTTCCTGTGACCTGAATGCAAGGTGGGAAATACTAGAGTTGTAGCAGAAGTAAGTGGGGGCCAGGTCTTGAAAGGCTTGGTAAGAATTTTGGATTTTATCCTGAGGGCTAGGTTTGTGGGGACCACCCACTCTCCCCCAAGTGTTTTAAATTGGACAGTAAACTGATTAAATTTGAGTATTTGAAAGATCACTGCAATTACAGTGTAGTGATTAGGTTAGGAACTGGATGGCGGGGTTGATGTGGTGAGGAGACCAGTTACAAAGCTGTTAGAGGAGCGAATTTCGCTTACCCTGCAGCAGGGTAGTGGCAGTGAGAATAAAGAAAAGTTAAAGAGTCAGGAGAAATTTTATAAGGATGGATAGATAGGAGTTGGTGATTGTTAGGATATGAGATTTGAAGAGAGAAGAGTCAGGGTGACTGCAGGATTCCTGACCCCCTCCTACCCTTTTTAGTTGATTTCTCCTAAGATGTTCTCTCTTTAAGAAGCCTTTCCTTATTTCTCCAACCTCCAGGACTGGTTTAAGTTCCTTTTCTTTGTGCCTCAGCAGCTCTTACCAAACTATGTTCTTGCCTTTTCTACTTGTTTATAAGCTTACAGGCAAGTACTGTGCCTTATTATTGCATACTTAGCACCTTGCACGGTGCATAACACTTAGTATGTATTAAATAAAATATCTGAATGAAATTATAGTTTTTTGGGCATAGAGCCCAACATGGGGCTTGAACTTGGGACCCTGAGATCAAGACCTGAGCTGAGATCAAGAGTTTTACCCTTAACCGACCAAGCCACTGAGAATACAGTTTTTATATTTGCAACTGGAGAAAAAGACGTGTTTCTCTGAAGTATCAGTGCCTAAAAACTTAACTTATAACTTCAGTGTGAGTCAGATCAGTCCATGCACTTTTGAATATCTTTTGTAAAAATGTTATAATTCAAATCTAAAGTGCTGAGTATATTCTTTGTGCGCTATCATGAGCTAATACATGTGGACTTTGATTATTACGGTAACCTCCTCTTGTAGTACACATTCAGGCTTTCTTTATAAATAAATTTTTAATTAGCTTTATACTTTGTCAGTTTAAAAGTCAACATAACCAAACTATCAGTTAGAATTTTTTTGTTTCAAATAAAAATAGTTTTTTCCCCCTCCCTGATTATAAAAGGAATCAATGCTTATTTTATACATTAAAAAAAATAGAGATAAAGAAAAGTGACAAACATCCTAATACCCAAGGATAAATATTGCTATCATTTGATGGGTGTTGTAGACTTTTAAGATTTTATATATATATTTATGGATGCTATGATTAAGTTGAAAGCCATCCACAGAGAGGAAATCTATATGGCATAAATATGTAAGAAAAGGTATTAAATATCCTTCATACAAAGAATTCTGATAAATAGTATATAACCAAATAACTCCATAGAAATGGGGTCTTCAGCTTAAATTCCTATAGCAGACCAGGCAGGTAACATAAATGAGTGAACACAGTAAGGTTAAGTTGGAGGGCACAACTTCTATTCAGTCAGTACCGGCTGATTTTTGTATTAAGAAATGTTGACCCATTTCTAATTTTAAGATTACAATCTTAAAAATGTTGCCTCAGTTTTTTTTTTTTAAATTTTTAATGAGAAGTAAAGGTCTAGATTGTATAGTGAAGTTCCCAATTATTAAATATTGTCAAATGAAAAATTAAAACTGTGTTAAATGTAGTAGCCATAAAAAAAAAATGTAGTAGCCATGGTCTGTGTTTTGTTAGTACCACAAACAGTGGAAGAATGGAAATATTTGGGGGTGCCTGGGTGGCCCAGTCAGTTGAGTGTCTGCCTTTGGCTGGGGTCATGATCCCAGAGTCTCAGGGATCGAGTACCGCCTGGGGCTCCCTGCTCCTCAGGGAATCTGCTTCTCCTTTTCCTTTTCCTCCTCCCCTACTTGTGCTTGTTCTCTCTCTCTCTCAAAGAAATAAAAATCTTAAAAAAAAATCTGTTAGCCCTCACTAACCAAGGAAATGTAGATTAAAATAATATCATTTTTCATATATCAGGTTGATGGAGATGAAAAAGATTGAAAATAATATAAATTGATGCAGTCTCTTTCAAAGAGACCAATTGGAATTACCTATAAATATTTAAAATGAATATTAGTTTTGACTAAATACTTTCGCTTTAGGAATCCGCCTCACAGAAATAATAGTTCCTATATGTGTAGATTTATGTTCAACAAACACTATTTACTGACCAAAAAAATATGTATGTATGTATGTATAAATAAATAAATAAATTTAAAGTAAATGAAGGGGTGCCTGAGTGGCTCTGTTGGTTAAGTGTCCGACTTTTGATTTTGGCTCAAGTCATGATATTGGGGTTATGGGATTGAGCCCTGTGTCGGGGTCCATGTTCAGCATGGAGCCTCCTTGGAATTCTCTCTTCCTCTCTGCCCCTCCACCCTCTAGTGCATGCACACGCCCACGCTCTCTCGCAGATCTTTTTAAAAAAAGTAAATGAAGAAAGGCAAATAGAAACAATCTAAATGTCAGTTGATATGAGAATGATTAAGTAAATTATGGTATCATTACAGCACAGGTCAGAGCAATGAAAAGAAATGAAGTATATCTGTATTCTTAGATGGAAAGAGTCCATAATTTACTGTTTACCATTTAATACAAAATGGGCAGTTTTATACATAAATTCGTATTATATTTGTATGCTATCATTTGAATGTATGATATTCTATTGTGTGGCACTATAATTTATTGAGATTATTGATGTACATGTAGGTTATTTCCTATGTTGTTCTCTGTATATGCACATTGCTCTGAACACTTTTTTGCAAATGTCTTTGTAGTGTTGTCTCCAAAGATAATTTTTTGTATTTTATATTGTAACATTAAATATCTGAACTCTTGTAGATGCTTTGGGGAAATACATTTGTCTCTGAGAATGTACCTTAGGACCTCTGATCTGAGTAAATTTACTTTAGGCATAGTAGTCGGAGAACTAACCAGAAAAGTAGCACCATGTTTAATGAGCTTAAATTCTTTAGAGTTTTTAAATTTAAGTAGTAATTTTTATCTAGTCATTACATGCTTATGGTACAAAATCTAAAAGATACAGAAGTGTAAAGCAGATCTTTCACTGTGCAACCTCTTCTGCTTAGTTTCCCTTCCTGGGAAACCAATACCAGTTTTGTGTGTAAGGCCAATAATTAAATGGACTCTATGCTCAGAACTTGTCTTTTTTTCATGGTTTTTCTTTTTATTCTTTGGATAGTTGAATTTTGTCAACTAGTATTTTCTTCAAGAGCAATTCATAGGAACAGTATTCCTTGAGTTCTTTCATACTCAATGCTATTTAACTGTTGTCTTATGCTGAACTGTATTGTTAGACTGGATATGTATTCTTGAGTCATACTTTTTTCACTCGAAGTTCTTATAAGTACTGTTTTTAGCATTGAGTCCTTCCTTCGTTCCATTTTTTTGGGTACTAATGTTTTGCCTAGGTTCTCAAGGAATTCTATTTATTTATTTATGTATTTGTTTTTAAGTAATTTCTACGCCCAGTGTGGGGCTTGAGCTCACGACCCTGAGATCAAGAATCACATGATCTAAAAAGAAAAAAGTCTCGTGCTCTGTGGACCAAGCCAGCCTGGTGCCTCACAAAAATTCTCTTTAAAGTACAATAATTATTTTCTTAGGAAAAGATGTACTCCTTTTCTTGTTCAGTTCTGACTCTCCTGTGTTAATAATGTCAGATGAAGTCTTTGAACTTCAGATGTGCCAAACAAGGGGTTGGGCTTACCCTTCTGGCTATACCATGTACAGTTTAGAGAACTGAGCTGTGAAACTTTTTTTTTTTTTTAAGATTTTATTTATTTATTTGACAGAGAGAGAGATCACAAGTAGGCAGAGAGGCAGGCAGAGAGAAAGAGGGGGAAGCAGGCTCCCTGCTGAGCAGAGAGCCCGATGCGGGGCTTGAACTCAGGACCCTGGGACCATGACCCGAGCCAAAGGCAGAGGCTTTAACCCACTGAGCCACCCAGGCGCCCCAAGCTGTGAAACTTTTGAGATGTGAAGGTGTAAACGTCTCTCTTGCTTGAGATCTTCCAGCATCCCTCTTTACCTTCACTGCATATGGCAGCCTTTCTCATATATGTGGTTAGGGATATCTCTTGGTTAGGGATGTAGATTTTGCTTCCTTTCTCATTCTTCTAGTTGTTTTGAGATTTTTCAAGAGGAGAAGGGGGGCTACACCATCTTTACATTGCCATTTTCACCAGAAATTGTAAAGTCTGTAGGCCTGGTTTTATCAAAATTAAGATCATTTATAAGTATAAGGAATAAAATGTATATTGATGTAGTTTTCTGAAAGCCAAAACCAGTTCATTTATAGAGGTTCTTTTCCATCAAATATTTTAATTAAAAAAATCAAAGGGCACCTGGGTGACTCAGTCCATTAAGCATCTGCCTTCAGCTCAGGTCATGATCCCACAGGCCTGGGATGGAGCCCCATGTCCCATGAGCTCTCTGCTCATTGGGGAGCCTACTTCTCCATCTCCGTCTGCCTGCCCCTCCCCCTGCTTGTGCACTCTCTCTCTGTCAAATAAATAAATAAAATCTTTTAAAAAAATCACACCGTAACATTTGAGTTTGATTATATCACTTAATTTGTATTTATGAAGCCTTATACATTACATAGCATCAAGAATGAAATTAAAAACTAATGCCTCTGGTTAGAGTGCTCATAAGTTCTTTAATTTTAGGTGCTGATTCCTTTTTCAGTTGGATTTGAAAATTAACCTTTTTTTTTTTTTTTTTAAGTAGGCTGTATGCCCAATGTGGGGCTTGAATGTATGGCCCTCAAATCAAGAGTCGCATACTCGCCAGCTGAGCCAGCCAGGCACCACTAAAAATTGAACTTTTTAAATATATACATACTAGATTTTTTTAAATTTTAAGTCTTTTGATGTAATACATTTTAGCTCTGGAATAATCTGGTATTCTGAATGGCATTTTGTTTTTTTAAGAGAAATGTCAATTTATTTTCTTAATGGTTCTATTAAAAGAAATATGCTCAAAAAATCTTGGTAGCTGGTGGGCAAACTTTCTTCTTTTCCGATATGAACATAATCTTGTATTCATTTGACCTAGTTGTGTTTTACCTATCCTTTGTACATTAGGAAGAGCAGGGTGACTGCTCAGAGAAACTAGTTATTTTTTCCATCCCATTCCTTCTGTGTGATGGAGTATATTACTTTCTTAGCCTCAAATACAAGTACATTCTAATAGCCTCACAGAAAATTTTAATGCCTGCTGGATTATTGGAGATTTCAGTGTTAAGTCTTTGTTATTCCCATTATTTTTTAATAACTTTTTTTTGTTTTTTTTTAAAGATTTTATTTATTTAAGAGAGAGAGTGAGAGACAGAGTAAGGGAGCACAAGTAGGGGGAGCGGCAGAGAGAGAAGTAGGGGGAGTGGCAGAGAGAGAGGGAGAAGCAGGCTCCCCGCTGAGCAGGAAGCCCAATTTGGGACTCGATCCTAGAACCCTGGGATCAGGACCTGAGCCGAAGGCAGATGCTTAACCAACTGAGCCATCCATGAGTCCCTGTTATTCCAATTATTGATTACTCCAGTGTTTTTTAAAATTTCAAATTACTAAAGTTTTGTAAAATTCTGAGTGTTCTAATTTCTCATGCTGACCTGTGTTTATCACTAAATATTTGCACTTAGAGCACTTGACACTATGAAATTTTATAGATATTCCTTAGAAAAGGCTTTCTGATCCAAATGTATTGGGAAATCTTGTATATTCTATCCTCCATCACAGTACATTATTATATCAAAAAAGGATAATTTCTGCTATAAAGACACAGTATAGTTATGCTTGAAAAACATCTCATCCTAACTATAAACCTGTTTAACCATGGAAGTAGCTGTTGTAGAAATACATTTTGGGAAATGCCAAGAATGTATTACAGAACATTTTCAGGTAAACACGTTAGGGTATTCCAAAATATCTATTTGCATGACAATTAGGATTACCTATAGTTATGGAGACCTAATAAGCTTTTTTTTTTTTAAGATTTTGTTTATTTATTTGAGAGAGAGAGAGAGTGAGAGAGAGCATGAGAGGGGAGAAGGTTAGAGGGAGAAGCAGACTCCCCGTGGAGCTGGGAACCCGATACGGGACGTGATCCTGGGACTCGATCCCAGGACTCCAGGATCATGACCTGAGCCGAAGGCAGTCGCTTAACCAACTGAGCCACCCAGGCACCCACCTAATAAGCTTTTAATATGCATAAATGGTAATTACTGTCCCAGTTTGTGAACATACCCAACACAATTATGATAGTATCTTTGCTATAATTCTAAGGGTTTGTTTTTTGACTGGGATGTTTGGTTAGAATTGGTCTTCCAGTCTGAAAGTACTTCTCAAGTACCTACTACTATGTGTTAAACACCTGATATTGGTCCTTAGAACTATTTTCTGCTCAGATTTAGCAATAGGAGTTTTAGAACTTTAAGGTCCCTATGAGATCAGATAGCCCCCTAAACTCATTTTTCAGTTAAAAAACTGAGGTCTTTGCGGCACCTGGGTGGCTCAGTCAGTTGAATGTCTGACTCTTGGTTTTGTCTCTGATCATGATCTCAGGGTCATGGGATTGACCCCTGTGATGGGCTCCACCCTCCACCAGAGACTGCTTGTCCCTCTCCCTCTGCTCCCCTCCTCCCCTGCCCTCTCTCTCTCTTCTTTCTCTCTCTCAAATAAATAAAAAAAATCTTTTAAAAAATCTTTTTAAAAAAAGTTTTAAAAAATGGAGTCCTTTAAGTTATAGCTATGCTCAAGATTACATTGCAATTTATCAAGGAATTTGGAACTCAAACTACAGCTCCAGATCTTTTGGTTTTTTTTTACTGCATTTTCTTTTCAGTATACTACTTTTAATCACATTCCTTTTGAGATAGAAATTAGGAAGGAGGCAGATCCGTTTAACATGAAAATTTAGGGTAGAGGTTGAGTTAAGTTATAAGTTGGGTCATATTTAATATAAATTTAATTTACTACTTCCCAGGTAAGTCTCCAGACATCTAGGTCTCCCTTCACATATCTGAATTATTCTCTTTCTTTTAGTTAAGATAAAAATAGTTTTAAAATAAGAATGTATTCTTAATATTACTAATAAGGAATAGTTAGTGCTAGTTTTTTGTTTTTTTTTTTAAAGATTTACTTGTTTTAGAGAGAGTGCACACTCATGTCAGTGAGGGGAGGGTCAGAGGAAGAGACTCTTCAAGCAGACTCTCTGCTGAGTGTGGAGCATGACTTGGGGCTCAGTCGTGTGACCCATGAGATCATGACCTGAGCCAAAACCCAGTGTTGGTCGCTCATCTGACTGAGCCACCCAGGTACTCCTAGTACTAGTTTTCAATAATTGGTGCATGGGTCAGTCATGTGTGAGTCAGGTTCTCTTCTAAATTGAGCTGCATCATCACTTCTAGTGTCAGTTATGTAAATAATTATTTATATATTCTATTAATGGAAAAGTGAACCCAAATGATTATAGAATTAAGCTCTAACATACTGAGTTTAAATTATAAAATACATTGTTTTTGTCATACTTTTCAAGAAGATACCACTCAGTAGAAAGTAATTGAACTCAATGTTATGTGAATTATGCATTAAGACATATAATAGCATATTATTGGAAGAAACTTATCTTTTAAGTGCCAGAATGTTCCATAAAGTACTAGTGTGGTCTCTAGAATTAGGTCTTAGATGAGAGGGAGATAACTTTTTAAAGATATTTAGATTTTCTGTATTTTGTTGGTCTTTAAGCCACCATTTCCATAAACTGTGGAAAGCAGTATCTTTTCAAATCTTGTCTGTCAACAATTTTCCATGGTTCATGTGTCAATCCTGGTTGTTTATATCATCATTTATACCTATTTAATGTATTCTGAAATAGTATAGACATGGGTCTTAAGACACGGGTTTTGGAATCAGAACTTAGGTTAGTCTTATGACTTTGCTTTATGGTCTGTGTAATCTTTAACAAGTCACTTGATTGCTCTTGAGCCTGGTTCCTTTCCTTATCTATAAATGGGGATTAAATTGCCTCAGAATTGTTGCAAGGACAATGAACATGTTGAAATGACAGCGAGAAGCACCTAGCACAGTGCCTGGCATATAATAAATACGCAGTAAATATCTGTTGCGGCTCATGATGTTATTGTCAGATTCACACCATACTATTGGGCAAATGATTTAACTTCCATAAGTCTTGGTTAATTTATCTGTTAATGGGAAGAATACTACTTTGGTTACCTACTTCACAGGGTTATTTGGGAAATCGAATGTAATCATGCGATAGTAGTTTATAAACTCTCAACCTGTCTTAGCTGAGGTAACAAGTCTTACACCATTAGGAACTGGGTAGGTAAAAGCAGAGGAAATGGAGATCTGCTTTTTGGGAAAGGATTTAGCTGAGGGCTTGAAGACATATCTGTCTTCCTTCAGTACTGGCAAACAGAGGTACATGCAGACACATTAACTTCCTTTCCAGGTCAGTCAGGCCCAGCATACGTATATTTCATCAGTGTCTTTCATAGAAGATCTAGATGAAGAATCTGTGGCAGAGTCCAAACTCCTAGCTCGCTATTGATTGCTTTTTATGATTTGGTTTCAGTATCTATTTCTTTACCTTATTACCTGCTATTCCCTCGCTCCCTCCCTTTCCCTCCTCCCCTCCCTCCCCTCCTCTCTCCTCCCCTCTCCTCCCCACTCCTTACTCCCATGTCTTTTCCTGAGGGATAAGCACTTAGATGAACAGTTTGGGATATATTTTTGTAATCTTCTGTAAATGTAACTCTCACATACATTTACAAAATGTCTTCTAACAAACAAAAACTCCCAAATTATATTACGAAGAAGCCACATTTTTGGAAAAGCTTTACTTGAATCATATGCCCACCAGCTGTTCATGAGGTGTCTTTTCTCTGTATGCTTACCAGCACTGTTTTGTGTTTTCATCTATTTCATAGATACAACATTATCTGTCATTGTGTTTTTAAATAAATGTTCTTCTAATGACTAGTGATGATATCTTTCTGGATCTTTCAGTACAGCCAAAGGTAGAACTCAGAATTCATTTAAGCATTTGCTTCGAAATGGAAATATAAATTTGAACTCTGTGAAATCAGCTTATTAAATGATTTATCAAACATTGGTTTGGAATAGTATTATCTTACCTTCTGTTTACCCTCAGACATAGCTTAGAAACCACTGTTCTAAATTTGGCATTTGTCTCAACCTTATGTGTCAACAGTGTATAATTTTGTATGTTTTAGAACATTATACAAATGGAATCATTCTTTATCATTCTGCAGCTTGTATGTTTCTTTGTTCTTGCTCACCATTGTTTCTGAGATTTGTCCATGTTGCTTCCTCTAGGTGTAGTCATTGATTTTTATCTTTGTGAAGTATGACCCCTTGCCACAGTAGCTTCTTGTGCAGGTGTGTAGAAGTTTTCATACTGTAAATACCTAGAAATAGAATTGATGGATTGGTTGGGTAGACATAGGCATTTTCAAATTCATCAGATTTTTGCCAAATTGCTCTCCAAAGTAGCTTTAACAGTTGATACTTTTACCAGCATTGAGTGAGTTCTCATGGCTTTACATTCTCCAACGAATTGGTTTTATCAGACTTTTTCACTTGCTAGCCTGATGGCAGTAATATCTCTTCATATTTCCTTAATTACTGGTGATAATAAATAGTTTTCAAACAATGTTTATTGGCCTTTTAAAAATTTTCTTCTGTGAATTGGATGCTCATTTTTTAGCACAGTATTTCTTTTTCTTAGCTATTTATTATGTTTCTTTATACTTTCTGGATACAAATCCTGTTTTAGAAGTATGAGTTACAAAGATCTATTCCTAGTCTGTAGCATGTTATTTTGTATTTTTTGTTTTATTTTATTTTTTTAAGATTTTACTTATTTGAGAGAGGAAGCACGAGTGGAGGGTGAGAGGAATAGGGAGAGAGAATCTTAAGCAGACTCACCACACTGATTTGGGGCTCTGTCCCACGACCATGAGATCACTACCTGAGGCAAAACAGATAACCACCTGACACAAAACAATGCCCAACTGACTGTGCCACCCAGGAACCCCTGTTTTATTTTTAATTAACCTTAAAAATTATTAAATGGTCATAAACTTAGAAGTTTGGAGTTCAGTAACATAACATCTTTCATCTCTAATTGAGAGTAAATTGTCCATCTGATTCATCCTTGAATACTTCCGTGTAGTAGTTCTCTAACTTTCTGGCCTTAGGACAACTTCACAGTCTTAAAAAATTATTTAGAACATCAGAGAGTTTCTACATATGGGTTATATTTATTTATATTTATTATATTAGTAATTAAAACTAAGAAATTTAAAAAATATCACTTATTTTTGAAAATAAACTCATTACATGTTAAAGTATTTTTTTGGGAAAAATTACTTTTCAAAACAAGTGAATTTGTTTCACATCTTCGTAAGTTTCTTTAATGTCTAAATAGATAATGGCTGAATTCTCATAAGTGCTTTAGTCTGTTACAGTGTATTACTTTGGCTGAAGAATATGAAGAAAATTAGGCCTCATACAGATATGTAGTTGGAAAGGGTAGGAATATTTTAATAGCCTTTTCAGATAATTGTATATTTTCACTGATACTGCTTCAAATGACATTAATTTCTTAAAGTTTAATTGCAGTGTAAAATCTAAAACTATATCATTGAACTTTTTTCCCTTTTTATTTAGAAATGATAGACTCACAGGAAGTTGCAAAAATAGTACTTCACTCAACTTTCCCCAGTGTTGGCATTTTATATAATCATAGTGCTTTATCAAAGCCAGGAGATTGACATTGGTATAATATTGTTAACTAGACCATAGACCTTATTCAATTTTTTTGCCTTTTTTTTAATTTAAAGATTTTATTGATTTATCTGAGAGAGGGCGAGCATGGGGAGGAGCATGGGGAGGGAGGAGGAGGGGAAAAGAATCTCAAGCAGACTCAGCAATGAGTGAGGAGTCCTATATGGGGCTTGGGACTTGATCTCATGATTCTGAGATCATAACCTGTGCCAAAACAGAATCAGATGCTTAACCGACTGAGCTGCCCAGGTACCCTAGTTTTTTGCTCTTTTTTTAGGTATTCATTTGGGTATGTCTATAATTCTGTGCTTTCTAATCCCATATATAGATTCATATAACCACAGTCCAGGTACAGAATGGTTTCATTATCACAAAGGAACTTTCCCTCTCCACCTTGTCCTAACGTGACAGTTACTACTCTGTTCCTCATCTGTATAGTTTTCATCATTTCAAAAATATATAAATGGAATTACAAAGTACATAACCTTTCGATATTGACTTTTTCACTACGCAAAATGCCCTTGAGATCCATCCAGGTTGTTGAATGTATCAATAGTTCATTCCTTTTTATTGCTGAGTAGTGTTATGTTGTGTTGACAATACCAGAGTTTAACTATTCAGTCCCTGAAGGACATCAGTCAGGGGTTGATTTCTTTTTCCCCCCATTACAAATAGATATTATGGACATTTGGTGTATAGGGTTTTTTTTTGTAAACATAAATTTTCACTTTTCTAGGGATAAATGCAAGAGTGAAATTGCTGGGTAATATGTGGTTAAGTATACAGTTAATTTTATAAGTAACCACTAACCTATTTTTTCAGAGTGGCCATACTCACCCCTGTTTTACCTTCTTACCAGCAATCAGGAGATATCTGGTTTCTCTGCATCCTTGTTAGCATTCGATATTACCAGTGCTGCTCTGATAGGTGTGTAGTGATAAATTCATTGGTTTTAATTTTCATTTCCCTAATGACCAGTGATGTCAGACATCTTATTTTTGCCATTTTGCCGTCTGTATTTCCTCTTCGGTGGAAGGTTTGCTTGTATCTTTGCCTGTTTTCTAATTGGGTTGTTTGTTTTCTTAATATTGAGTTTTGAGCATTTTTTATGTGTTTAGATATAAGTCAGCAAAGATTGACTATGTGGTTTGCAAATATTTTCTCCCATACCTTGTCTTTCCATCCTCTTAACAAGGTCTTTTCCATGTGAAATTTTTAAATTTTAATGAATTGGGATTTATGAGTATTTTTCTTTTATGAATTATGCTTTTGGTGTTATGCTTATGAAATCTTCATCTGACTCTAGATCCCAAAGATTTTCTCATTTATCTCTCAAAGTTTAATAGGTTTACATTTTACTATTCATAATTTTGGATTAAATTATTTAATTTTTAAAAAAAGATTTATATATTTTAGAGAGAAAGAGCGGGAGGAAGGGCAGAGGGAAGGGAGAGAGAGAATCTCAAGCAGACTCCTCACTGAGCATAGAGCCTGACGTGGAGCTCGATCTCATGGCCCTGAGATCATAACCTGAGCTGAAATCAAAAGTTGGACACTTAACCAACTGAGCCACCCAGGCGCCCTTTTAATTAATTTTTAATTAATTGAATTAATTTTTTATGCAGTGTGAGATTTAGGTTGAGGTTCCTTTTTCACTTTTCCTATGGATGTCCGAATTTTCTAGTACCATCTAATGAACTTTTCGTTCTATTAAAATAAAATTCATTGATCTGTCTTGTACTTTGAATGGATCTTTTACCCATATGTGATTTTTAAATAAGCAACTGGACAATACTGGTCTCCTGAGTGATGTAGATTTTCTAAATGTTGACACATTTTATTTTGCAGTATTTAAGAAATTCACATTTGTTAATAAGGTCACTTTTTTAAAGAAAAGTCTTTAAATATTGAGTAGCTTTTGAAATTCTTAGTAGGGGATACATACTTCCAAAACTCTAATTTTTGTTTTAAGGTCTAATTTTATTGTTGGGTACAAGTATATTCAGTTTTCTGTGAAGTGATAGGCTCACTTGCTTCATTTTTCCAGAAAAGTTTCTGTCAAATACCCAGTCTAAAGGGCTACACATTCTTACCCTGCTCAGGTTTTGACAGTCCATGCTAGGTCACTTCCTTGTAGTAACACCCTCCTTGGCCTGCTCAGGCTCTTGCTTACTTTGCCAGGGAATTGAACTCTCTCTCTTGTGACACTCTTTTCATCTGCTTGGGCTTCTAATTTCCGTTGCGGTTTCTTCTCTGACCCATAGAGTATTTAGGAGTGTGGTTTTTAATTTCTACATATTTGTAAATGTTTAAAATTTCCTTCTGTTGTTGATTTTTTATTTTATCCCACTGCGCTTGGACAGTATACTTATTATTTATTGATACAAAGTTTTATGTTCTACCATATGATTTGTTCTGGAGAATGTTTCATGTTCACTTAAGAAAAGTGTGTATATTCTGCTGTTGTTGGGTGAAGTGTTTACAAATTTCTTAGGTGTATTTGCCTTCTAGTGGTGTTCAAGTCTATTTCCTTGCTTATCTCCTCTCTAGTTGTTCTGTTATTGAAGGTAGAATATTGAAGTCACTATTATTGTTGAATCATCTATTTCTCACTGCAGTTCTGTCAGTTTTTAATGTATTTTGGTGCTCTGTTAAGTACATGTTTGTATATAATTGTTTTATCTTTTGATGGGTTTACTCATCTATTATTATAAAATATTCTTTGTAGTAATAATTTTTGTCTTAAAGTCTATTTTATCTGATAATAGTATAGCCACTTCAGCTCTCTTGGTTACTGTTGGCATGGTATACCTTTTCTTTTTAATCTGTTTTTGTTTTTTAATCTGTAATGTGTCTTGTTGACAGCATTTAGTCGGCACTTTTTTTTATCTCTTTTACCAACTTTTGCCTTTTAATTTGAGGGTTTAACCCATTTACATTTAATGTAATTATTGATAAGGTAGAATTTACATTTGCCACTTTTCTGTTTGTTTTCTGTGTCCTGTCTTGTTTTTCTATTCCTCCATTACTGTCTTTTGTGTTAAATAGATATTTTCTTATAGTACTATTTTTTTGTGATTTCTTAGTGATTGCCTTACAAAATTAACACCTTAAATCATAACAGTCTAGTTCTGATTAATATCAAGTTAATTTCAGTAGCGTACGAAAACTTTGTGCCTATGTAGCTCCACCCCCCCAATTTTGCCTTTTATTTTCATGCACATTACATCTTTATACATTGTGTGCCTATCAACAGAGATATGTAATTATTGCTTTATGCAGTTTTCTTTCTTTTCTTTTTTTCTTTGTGTGTGTGTGTGTGTGTGTGTGTGTGTGTGTGGGTTGGAGAGTAGAACTACATTTATTTAGTTTCTACTTAAGTTCCAGTTAACATACAGTGTAGTTATTAGTTTCAGATATACAATATAGTGATTCAACACTTCCATACATCACTCTATGGAATTTTCTTTTACATTGAATAAGAGAAAAAAAGCTACAAGTAAGAAATACATGTATAAATTTCTTTATATTTATTTCGTCATTAATTTTATTGGTGATCTTTATTTCTCCATTTATATTTAAATTACTGTCTAATGTTTTTTCCTTTCAGCCCGAAGGAGTTACTTTACCATTTCTTATAGGGCAGTTCAGCAACAAATTCTTTCAGTTTTATTTGGGAAGTTTTAAATTCACCTTCACTGAAGAATAATGCTGGATACAGAATTCTTGATTGACAGTTCTATTTCTTTCAGAACTTTGAATATGTCCTCCCACTGCCTTCTGGCCTCCATGTTTTCTGATGAGAAATCTGTTAACCTTTTTATCTCTTACACATGGTGAGTCAGTTCTCTTGCTGCTCAAGATTTTCTTTATCATCTTTGTCATTTAGCAGTTTGGTAATGATGCCTATGTGTAGATTTCTTTGAATTTATCCTACTTGGAGTTTGTTCAGCTTCTTAGAGGTGTAGATTAATGTGTTTCTTCAAAATTGGAAGGGAACATTTTGGCCATTATTTCTTCTAATATATGTCACTTGTCTCTTTCTGGAGCTCCCATTATATATATTTCACTCGATGATGTTCCACTAATTTCTGATGCTCTGTTCATTTTTCTTCATTTTTTTTCTATTTCTCTTCCTCAGGCTGGATAATCTCAGTTGACCTATCTTGAAGTTCACTGTTTTTTTCTGTGTGCTTATACTTGTTGAACCTTTCTAGTAACTTTTTCATTTCAGTTATTGTACTTTCTTTTTTCTTAATCTTTTTTTTTTTTTTTTGAGATTTCACTTATTTGAGAGAAAGTGTGAGAGCGAGTGAGTGTGAGAAAGAGAGAGAGAGAGAGAGAGAGCGCACACAGGCAGGGGGGAGGAGTAGAAGGAGAAGCAGACTCCCTGCTGAGCAGGGAGCCCGATGTGGGACTCTCATCCCAGGACCCTGGGATCATGACCTGAGCCAAAGGCAGACACTTAACTGACTGAACCACCCAGGTGCCCCCAGTTATTGTATTTTCAACATCAGACTATCTATTGGATTTTTTTCCCCAAATAATTTTTTTGTTGTTAAAAATTTTATTTATTTTAGAGAGAGATAACATGAGCAGGGGGAGAGGGAGAGAGAGAATCCCAAGCAGATTGCGCTGAGTGCAGAGCCTGATGTGGGGCTCAATCCTAGGACCCTGAGATCATCACCTGAACGGAAATCAAGAGATGGACACCTAACTGACTGAGCCATGCAGGCGCCCCATCCCCAAATAATTTTTACGTCTTTATTTGTGGTCTGTATTTGATGAGACATTCTTTTGAAAAATTATATTCGGACATTTTATTTTATTTCTTAAGGTTTTATTTATGTATATTGACAGAGCATATGCAGGGGGAGTAGCAGGCAGAGGGTGAGGGAGAAGCAAGCTCCCCACTGAGCAGGGAGCCCAATGCCGGGGCTAGATCCTAGGATCCTAGGATCATGACCTGAGCCGAAGGCAGTCACTTAACCAACTGAGCCACCCAGGTGCCCAATAATATGGACAAAATTAACAATGTTTTAAATAACAAAACAGGGCAACTATGGAGATTTTGCCCTTTCCCCAGGGTCTGTTTTTGCTGCTTGTTGTTGTTGTTGATTTAGTGACTTTTTTGAACTAATTCTGTTGTGTGTGGCCACTGAAGTCTCTACTTGTTCAGCTTAGTGGTTAGCTAATGATTGGACAGAAATTTCTTTAAGCGCCTGGGACTGATAAATCTCCTAGTCTTTTGCTAAAGAACTCTGTTGTTGGGATGTATCTTCAGGCACTCGACCAGGTATCTAACAACTCTGCCTTAGTCCTTCCTGCTTGTGCAGGGCCCCGTGGTTAAAAATAAGAGCTTGGGGCATTCTCAGGTTTTTCCTGAGCATATATACAACCTCGGGCATGCATACTGCCTTAAGTATGTACATGAGCATCTAGATTCCCAGGGATGTGTTGGAACTTTTCAAAGTCGCTATGGTATCTCATTCCTAGTGTTGTTGTTGTTTTAAAACTTTTTGATTAGTCTGTTGTTTAGCCCAAATGTTGCCCACCACCTCAAGCAGCTGTGAGTGTAAAACACTTGACTTTAATTGTTTGCAACAAACCTTTTCTTGGGGAAAATTTATTTTGCAATGGGTAAACACTGAGGTCAAATATGGATAACATTGCAAGTGGACTCTTTTCTGGGAGCTACCAGACAGGTCTAAAAGTAATAATTTGGGGGCAATGAAGCTTTCAGTGAGGTCCAGCTTTATTTTGCTCCCTCTGGGGGCTGCTAGGCTGTACTGGGAATTTGGGCTATAATTTTTCAAGGCTACCATCTGTCTGGAAAGCAGGGAATGGGACTAGGACAAGTTAAAATATCACAAAGCTTGTTCTTACTGAGATTCAGTCCTTCTTTCCTTCCTTTCTAAATGCACTCTGGGTGCAAGCTTTTGGTTAATTTTGAGAGTTCTGATAAAATTTATTCCAATGGGTTTTGCCAGTTTTCTGTCGCTTTTATGGAGGAGTGAATTTTTGGGTTATTTACTGTGCTATTTTCTCTGATGTTATCTCCACTTGGGCTTTGATATCTTATGCTGACAGGCCTCCATGTTTAGATGTGCTCCCAATCCCCCAGATAACTTAAAAGGTTATTGTCTTAAAAATTGGAGGATATGACAGAGTTATAAATGGTGTAAACATATTATTAAATATATAGGTGACATAGATATTATGTGCAGAGTTAGTACTTAGTAAGTACTAAATTGTGGGTTTTCTAGAATCACCTGTAGGAGCCTCATCTGCTATTGAGTCCATATGTGTCTAATTTCAAGAAGCGACTTCTGTGGGCCTTTTTTTACAATCCGTTTTTTCTTTTTTTTAATAAAGATTTTATTTATTTGACACAGAGAGAGAGAGGGAGAGGGAGGGAGAGCAAGCATAAGCAGGGGGAGTGGCAGACAGGGGAGAAGCAGGATCCCTGCTGAGCAAGAAGCCCAATATGGGACTTGATCCCCAGACCCTGGGATCGTGACCTGAGCCAATGGCAGCACCTTAACTGACTGAGCCACACAGGTCCCCCTTTACCATCCTTTCCTTTCCTTTTCTTTTTTATTCTTTGCTTTCTTTTCTTTTTTTTAAGATTTTATTTATTTGACACACACGGCGGGGGGGAACACAAGCAGGGGGAGTGGGAGAGGGAGAAGCAGGCTCCCCACTGAGCACAGAGCCCAATGTGGGGCTCAATCCGTGGACCCTGGGATCATGACCTGAGCCGAAAGCAGACACTTAATGACTGAGCCACCCCGGTGCCCCTACCATCCATTTCTTTGGGACCACTCTGTTTCTTCAGATATAACTGCTTACAGTTCTGCCTCTTTGCCTGTGGCCTTTGATACTTCTGCTGGTTTTATATCTTTGTGCTTCACAAAGTGCTTCTTGTCCTAAAGAATGTGAAATTAGAGGCCCCAGGTGGTGCAGTCAGTCTGAGTCTTGGTTTTAGGCCAGGTCATGATCTTAGGCCATGAGATTGAGCCCCCACATCGGGCTCTGCACTCAGTGTGCATTCTGCTTGAGTTTCTCTCTCCCTCTCCCTGTGTTTTCCCCCATGCACACTCGCTCTCTTTCTAAAATAAATAAATCTTTAAAAAAAAAAGAATGTTGAAATTAAGGTATAAAAAATTAAGTCTAAGATTTTTTACAGTTTGAAAAATTTTCTTACCTTTTTGAAGAATTATTTTTAATCTCATATAGTTTTTTAAAACTTAAATTTCCCTTGATCTGTTAGGTTTAGATTATCTGCTTTTATTGCCTTATGTTACCATTATTGTGATGTCTTTCATGTTTATGAAAAATAAAAAAAGATTTGGCTCTAGAAAAATCTTTTAATAACAATGCAGTCTTTTTAATGTATACATATTGTCAGTAAAATATCTTATAAGTAGCTTCCTTTTGTGAGAAAGTCCGATGTAATTGTAGCTTGTTTGTTTAATTGAAAGGAAAAAGTTTTAGTTGACCTGCAAAATTAGACATCTGGGGTAACCTTTTCAGGTGAGCTTAGAATTTTATTCAGAGATTACGAAAGCAAGCTATTCATTGGGCCCTTCTTCATCTACCTCTTCTTTTTTTTCATCCACCTATTCTTAAATGTTTATCTTCCCCAAGGTACCAGTATCATTTTATTTTTTTTCTCTTTTTTTTTTCTTTCTTTCTTTTCATTTTATATGCTCTCTGTGGATTTTCTCATTTCAAACCTTCAGGTGCCATTATGCTATTGATATCAAGGCCATAAGCTTATTTCTAGCCTGGACCTTTCTGCCTTATTCCAAATCCTATTCCCTTTTTTTCTTCTTCTTCTCCCTCCTCCTCCTCTTTTAAGATTTTATTTATTTGAGAGAAAGCAAGTGTAAAAGTGGGGGGAGGAGCAGAGGGAGAGGGACAATCAGACTCCCTCTTGAGCACGGAGTCCTACAAGACTCGATCCCAGGACCCTGAGATCAAATCCTGAGCCACCTAGGCGCCACTCCAAATTCTATTTTTCAAGTGTAGACTAGAATAGGATAGCCTGGTTGTTTTCATTGGAACCGCAATAGGAGCTTGTCCAAAATTTTACAGTTTTTCCCCTTTCTGGTTCCCTAACTTGATTAATCCATGTTATATCTATCTGGTTGTTTAAGCCAGCAGTTTGATATTACTCTGGATGTCTTACTTCTCCTTAATCCCATTCATCTCCAACTACTTTGATTCTGTCTCTAAAATGTCTCTTGAATTATTCTCATTCACTACTGTTAACATCAGTTTGTAATTTAAACCAGTGGTTCTTAAGTGCCTCAGACCTAATATCCCATTTATATAGCAAATTACTCTGTAAAACCCCTTTTACTCTTCTGAAACAATGATTTACACTGAAACAATATAATACACTTGTTAATTGAAAGGAAAAATAAGATATACATTTTGTTTGTCAATATGAAAATGCTCAGGCACAATACTAGAAAATAATGAAGACCAAATGTTTGTACATAATATCATCATAATGGTTGCAAATGCAAACTTATATAGGTGTGTCGTGTTGGTGACTCAAATGCCAAGATCTGTATGGGTGTCAGTGATTGTCAGAGTAATGAATAATAAAAAAAAAGAAATAATAATTCTTGAAGTACAAGCTAAACGAAGTAGCTTTCCTTCTAGAATGTGGATGTTGTTTATATTTCCTGAAAAGTGTAAAAATAATTGGACTTCATATATAAATGGACCTAGGTTCTAGGGGCACCTGGCTGGCTCAGTTGGTAGAGCATGCAACTCTTGATCTTTGGGGTCATGAGTTAGAGCCCCACGTTGGGCATAGAGATTACTTAAGAAAATGGCGTTAGGTTCTAAGCATTCAAAATTATAAATAGATATTTCAACTAGTTATATATCTGATGGGCATTTAAAGGTTGTGCAGCATGCAGGGATGGTTCTTCATGCCTCCATCCCCTGCCCATTAAATGCCGGCAGCACTTCCCTAAACATTGAGACAACCTAAAATGAACCAGAAATTCCAAAATACTCTTATGAAAAGTGGTTGAGGGCGCCTGGGTGGCTCAGTTGGTTAAGGATCTGACTCTTGATTTCGGCTCAGGTCATGATCTCCTGGGTCAAGGGATCGAGCCCTGCACCTTGGGGTCTGCCCTCAGTGGGGAGTCTGTTGCTTACCTCCCTCTCCCTTCGGTGCTGCCCCCTACTAGCCCCCCCGCCCCCACAGGCTCACTCTCTCTGACTTTTTCAAATAAATAAATCTTTAAAAAAGAAAAATGTGGTTGAATTTACCATTATCATGTTTCACATGGCTTTATTGCATGGTTTCTAAATTTGGTCCTGCATTGGAACTCTTTGAACATATAGATTGCTGTTTCCTACCCCAGATATTTATTTTGGTAGCATTCTTGGGTTTAGGATTTCTAAGCTCCCCAAGTGATTCTTCTAGAACATATCTAGCACTGATTTGAGAGCATTTGAGAATCAGTCATTAGAGTTTGTAGTGGCCCTCTAACTAGATTTTCTGTCTTCCTTTTGAATCCCTGATCTTTTAAAATCATGTGGAACAGTATCATATAAGTTTTTAAAAACAGTTCTGTGATATGCCCTCTTCTTTGGAAATCCTTTAATGGCTCTTCATATTTACTCTTAGCAGCCCCTGAAAGTACCCTTCTGGAATATTAGGGTTTGGAAATTGTGGTGCTGCAGAATAAAGTCCAAATTACTAAATTTGAATACTTAGGCTTTCAAAATTAGTCTGGATTTCCAACCTTATTTTGGGGCATAAACTCCAACGTAGAAAAATTGCTTATGGTTCCTGGGTCTGGATAATTTTCTCATGCCATTTCCTGTGTACACAGTATCTACCCATCCCCACAGAATGAATTTGTGAACCCCTTTTCAACTTTGAGGATTCAATTGTAGTCTCATCACAGTATTCTCCTTCCTACCCCACCTTCATCACTGTGCTCTCGTGTTACCTTTCCCTCAGTTTATAACTTGTCTGTTTCCCTCTCTTTGTAACATCACTGAAGGCAAAGATTTTTTGTTTGATTGGCTTTTCTAGCCCCAGATACAGTATAGTACCTGACTCATAGGTGCTTTGCGAATGAGTGGGTGATTGGAAGGATGATGGGTTTGTACTAGATGATCTCACAGGCTTTTCTAGTTTCAATATTGATGATATGAATATGATTGATAATTTCTTTTACCAAGAAAGCATGTGTATTGTGTACCTTTTAAATTCTTATTTATGTACTATGTAGCTTTTAATCTAACACAACACATGGGGGGCGCCTGGGTGGCTCAGTGGGTTAAAGCCTCTGCCTTCGGCTCAGGTCATGATCTCAGGGTCCTGGGATCGAGCCCCACATCGGGGTCTCTGCTCGACAAGGAGCCTGCTTCCTCTCTCTCTGCCTGCCTCTCTGCCTCCTTGTGATCTCTCTCTCTCTGTGTCAAATAAATAAATAAAAAATAAAAATCTTTAAAAAAAAAATAAAACAAGACATGAATATTTTTTATCATGGTGGCTATACAGGTAAACTATATTGGCATAACACCGAAGTAAATAATATTAGATATAATGGATCATATAATAATATTTATATGGCAGGTACTGAAGGTTAATTTGTATACAGTGTATTGAAAGAATATAATTAGTTGTAATTTCATAGGTCTACTTTGACATGGTGAGAGTTTATTATTGTTAATAGAGTACCAAACTGTTTTCAAAACTGGGAAAACTTTTACAATCCCACCAGCAGTGAGTTAGGATTCCAGTTGTTCCACATCCTTGTTAATACTTCGTATAACCAGGATACCATATTCTTTTGATTTTGCTTCCTTCCACTCTAGCCTATCTTTTGTCCCCAGGAAGAAACCTTTTATACCTTATCTGTAAATTTTGTGGTTGCCTAAGATCAAGGTCTTTTTTATAGATGTCCTGAGTCTAGCCCTGAACTCATCGCCCCCACTTTTTATATTGTTCATGCCGATCATGGTCTTATGAGCTATCAGTATGCTGATAACTTCCACATTTGTTTTTATCTCAAACCTCTTAGCTCTAGGATTCTCTTCCTAAACATCTCCCTACATAGAATATATCACCAAGTTTGTTAATTTTTCCTACTAAAGATTTCTTGAATGTACCCACTTTATCTATTGTATAGTATTTTAGTGTAAGATCAAGTCCCACCTAGTTGCTGTAATAGTCCCCTAATTGGTTTCCTGCTTTTACTTTTTCCCTTGAAATCCATTTTCTGTACAATAATGTGAGAGATTAAAAACATAGATCATGTTACTCTCTTAAAACCATTGAATGGTATAGAAGATCTGTGCTCATTATGGCTACAAAATCCTGCATAATCTTGTTCTTAACTACAGTTTGATCTCCTATCAGTGAAACATTGGCCTCCGTATAGCTCCTCTGTCTCATAATGTTCTTGTATATCTCAGCCTTTACCTCTTATTTTCTCTATATGGAATGCTTTTTTATTTGTTTCTTTTTTCTACCTGACTGTAAGCACTTAGAGGACAGGAACCATGTCTGTTTTATTTATTTAGCACTTAGCATGATGCCTGGCACACGGAGGAGTTCTGTAAATATTTTCTTAAATGCTTATATGAGGTAATTGTAGTATTTCTTTTGCTTGAAGTCATCTTTGGACTGCCATTTAGGAACCGTTTATGTATGTCTTACTAGTATTCATCTTCTGTACGTATATCATTTATAAAAGTGCCTGAGTAAATAAATTTTCTGTGCATTGCTTCTTTACCATATTGCCAGAACTGTGCTCCACAATAGTCTTTGGCTCCCTGCCTCCTGGGCCTAATATAGTTACAACTCACTTACCTTTTCTTTTTCTTTCTTTCTTTCCTTTACCTTTTATTTTTCTACAGTAATGTTCACCTTTGATTCTGTAATAGATGTCAGTTATGTCACGTAGGTTTAAATCTTATTAGGCGGATTACAAAATAATGAAATTCTTTATTTCCAACAAAGAAACTATTGGAACTGTCCTTTTAATTTGACCCTCAAATTCTAAGAGCAGTGGTGTGACATTAGCACAACACTACTTACTGGATATTGGCAGGTTATACCTAAAACTTATGGTAGCATGTCTGATAACATTGCAGATATTTTTCCTCATTCTATTCCATTTAATTTTTCTTTCTTTTTTTATTAAAAGGTCACTTTATATTAGATATGACAAGTAAAACTGGAGTTACTGAGTATTTTGATGTATAATGGCCAAGCTTTTGAACTAGTTCTAGTTAAATTATTTTTTAACTTTTATCTAGAAGATGGGGGGAATGTATGATTAGGGTGTTCCTTATTTACCCACTATTATTTTATGAATGATAATTATATTAACTAAAGTGTATTTAAATGTATCTGTACTTAAAGAATCTTTTCTTTCCTGGTAATGTTTATGAAATATCTACCTTCCCAAATTGAATGGTATCTGTGAATGGGTATATTTTTTATCTGATATTGAACAAGATTGAGAAAAATCTTTTCCTAGCCAATATGAATTGTTATTCATTTATTTTTTAAAAATTGTTTTATTTTTATTTTTTTAAAGATTTTATTTATTTATTTATTTGACACAGAGAGAGAGATCACAAGTAGGCAGAGAGGCAGGCAGAGAGAGGGGGGAAGCAGGCTCCCCGCTGAGCAGAGAGCCTGATGCGGGGCTCGATCCCAGGACCCTGAGATCATGATCTGAGCCGAAGGCAGAGGCTTTAACCCACTGAGCCACCCAGGCGCCCCTAAAAATTGTTATTTTCAAAAATTTTTTTAAAATGTGGTTTTTAAACTTACCCTGTATTGAAAAAACTCTCCTTTTTTATAATTTATGTATGGTAGGTTTGTATTAACCATTGTATTTTATTGTTTACCTTTTTCTTTTGAAATAATTTTACACTGATAGAATTTATAAAAATAGTATAGAGAGTTCTCTTGTACTTTTCACTTATTTTCCACCAATAATGACATCTTACCTAACTATAGTACAATTATCAAAATCAGGAAATTGACATTGGTACAATACTATTAAGTAAACTACAGTCTGAGATTTTGCCAGTTTTTCTATGCGGTCTTTTTTTAGAGGGGGAATGTTGATAGTCCTATGAAATTTGAAAACTTGTACAGATTCTTTTAAATTTTTTTTAAAGATTTATTTATTTATTTTAGAGAGCAGGAGGGCAGAGGAGCAGAGGTAGAGGCAGAATGAAAATCCCAACCAAGCAGGCTCCCTGCTGAATGCAGAGCCTGACGTGGGGCTTGATCCAGGAACCTGAGATCATGACCTGAGCCGAAACCAATAGTTGGATGCTCAACCAACTGAGCCACCCAGGCACCCCGAAAACTTGTACAGATTCTTATAACCACCACACAAAGAACATAACTGTTTCATCAGTTCAAAGAAGCTCGCACATCCTACCCCTTTATAGTCATACTCTCACCCAACCCTAAGCCATAGCAACTACTGATCTACTCTCCCTAAGTATAATTTTGTCGTTTAAAAATACTGTATGAACAGAATCATACAGAATCACACATACCAACTTTTTGATACTTTTTCACTCAGCATAGTGCCCTTGAGATCCATCCCAGTTTTTGTGTGCAAGGGTAGTTTGTTCCTTTTCCTTTTTATTGTTGAACGGTATTCCGTTGTATGGATGTACCAGTTTTTCAGTTCACCCAATAAAAGGCATTGAGGTTGTTTCCACTTTTGGGGCATTACAACTAAAGCTGCTATGAATGTTTGTATATATTTTTGTGTCAATGTAAGTTTTTGTTTCTCCAGGATAAACACCTATTAGTACAATTTCTGGGTTGTATGTTTATAAGAAATTGCTGAAGTGTTTTCCACAGTGCCTGTACCAGTTTACATTCTCATCAGCAATGAGTGATTGATCCAATTTCTCCACATTTTCACCAGCACTTAGTGTCATCCATATTTTTTATTTTAGCTCTTCTCATAGATGTGTAGTTATATTTGTATTTCCCTAATGATTAGTGATGTTGAGTATCTTTACTTGTGTGTCTTTAGTAGAGTGTCTGTATAAGTCTTTCACCACTTTTCTAATTGGATTGATTGTTTTCTTACTATTTAAAGGACTTCTTTATATATTCTGGATACATTTTCTCCCAGACTGTAGCTTTTCATTCTCTTCATAGTTCTTTGAGTAGAGAGAGAGAACATTGCTTGGACTTTTTTTTTTTTTTTTTTTTGTAGGTACTTGCTGGTGTTTTTGGATTATATGCTTCTCTACTCCCAAGCCAAGATATGTAGGAAACAAGAACAAAAAAAACCAGAGAACTCACCAGTAGGTTATCCTTCAGCCAGAGTCCCTAGCCACTGTACCTTCTTTTCTCTAGTTTTCAGAATCTTCTGCTAGTTACTTTATGTATTTTGTCCAGGGTTTATACATTATAATTAACGGGAGAAACAGGGTAAAATGGGCTTATTCCATCTTTTTTGGAACCAGAAGTCATGTTCATTGTAATTCAAGATCCAATATTGTAAAGTTTTCATATCCACATTTACGGTTAGACTAAGGAATATATTTAGTTTATGTGGCCTATTGATGTATTTTTAAAAAATAATTATTTTATGTGGTGATTATCATTATAGTCTATATCCAGAATAGATTTTATTAGGCTAGTGCTTTCTTACTTCCATCTCCTCTCTAGTCCTTCTTCCCCTAGATTTTAGGAAATTGTAGCTATTTTAGAAATAGGTAAAAGTAATGTTGAGTGTATTATAAGAACAAGGAGATTTTTTTTTACTTCTTACATCCAGTTTGCATACAAAATATAGTTCCTGAAAGGAATGATTTGAAATATGAAGCAGTGACCTGCAAAACTGTCACCTGGGGGCCAAATTCAGTATGTGTCCTCTTTTGGTAAACTTTTATTGAAACACAGCCTCACCTAGTCACTTACAAGTGTCTACAGCTGTTTTCATGCTAAAGCGATGGAACGGAGCACCTGTTAATAGAACACCTGGCCCTTTACAAAGCCTAAAGCATTTAATATGTGGCCCTTTACAGGAAAAGTTTGCTGACCCCTGGCTTAGAAGGTATTGAGGCCTAAAGTATTGTAATCTGCATCCTAATACAATTATGATTTGGATAACTGTCTTTGAAATACAGCATGGTATAGTGGAAAGAACATACATGGGCTTAGAGTCAGTTAGACCTGGTTTTGAATTTTTCTTTACTTCCAGGTATCTGGCTATAGTGCCTCAATTTTCTTGTCTATAAATTGGAAATAGAGGAACTCTTCTTAGGAATTTGAAGTTAAGTATTTTTGTCATTTAGAATGTAACTAAGTACCTGAGAAAAATTTTATCAACTAAGTAAGACCTCTACCAACAGATAGCATTGGTAATATTTGGTTTCATTTTTGGATAAATGATAAAAAGGACTCAAAAAACCAAGTGGAGACACTTTTAATATCTTCCTTGATGTGGTTGTGAGAATTTGAAATAAGATAAAAAGTTCATGTCAAGTGCTCTATGTATGGTAGTTTTTAGGTGGTAGGGAATAGAGGAATCTTTTGGAGTGATAAAGATCCCAATATAAAAACACCATTGCTAGCCTTAGCTTAGTAATTTGGTGCAATTTTATGCTTTTTCACTAGATTTTAAAATGGGTACTGTTACTTTCTATTACGTAAGTGGGTGCAAGAGTCAAATTTTGTGCAAATGTAACCATCTCCCACAACGTTATAAAGGGATTTTTAAGAAATCTATTGAATAGTTTATTTCCAAGAAACATGAAAGATTACTCCTAATACTTTTTTTCTTCTCCAAAAAAGTTTAGTGGTGTCACCTGATTCAGATCTAGATTAGACCAGAACTTAATTTCGGACTGTCAAGTCATTTGTTAGTTGTCTTAAACAACATATATTTTTACTGGATATGAAAGAGTTATAACTCTTGTACCTGCACTGTTCATAAAAATATAACTAGTTACAGAGAACAGAATTTGGACTTTGACATCACCATACTAAAAGAATTAACTAACCAGGCTTGACTATTAACTAAAAAATGTTCATATCCCAGGTTTATTTTTTTTTTTATTTATTGAAGTTTGGGAAACATCAGAATAGGAGATCAAGGATTCCGTCTTTAAAAATGCCAATTGTGTGTTTAGAAAAGTATTATTTTTAACTCATAAAAATGCTTTTAAATATAATTGTTGAGCAGAAGCATTATAGTTTTGCTAGTATATTTTGTGAGATGCTAGATTTATTCTTTAATATGTAACATCTTTTTTATACCATCTGCATCTCACTTGAAATTCAATACCTACATATCTTGCCAAATAGAAATTTGATTCAGAAGCTTGGTATAATGACATTTCTTACATACGAATTGATAAGTAATGTCTGTATTCCGTCATCTGTGTATATACTCCCACTATTCACTGTTGTATCATTTTAATAAATGTGCTTTCATTTTGGCTCATCAGCATTGCTTTTTCAATCAGTACCTCTGAAGGTTTTTTTAGTTTTTCTCCATTATAGCTCAAAATTGTTATTTTTCTCTTTTTGAAGGGGCGGTGAGTAGTGGGGCGATAATAACTTTTCTGATGGGCTAGCAAAAAATAGCATGTTTATTTAACTGTAGAATCTTATAGGCTGATAAAGTTCAAACTGTAGTCTGGAATTTACAGATCATTAATCTTCTCCCCAGCTCCTATTATTACTGCACCCCTGAGACTTTGCTTCAGCAAAGTTCCACCTTTTCACTTTCCTTTGGCAAACTAAAATCATTTGGTATTCTTGGCCTAAGTTACCTTTTCACGGTATCTGCCTGGACTGATTGACCACCTTGTCTTTACTTGCTTGTACTTCTGTACACAACCTTTCTCAGCCATTTTCACTGATGTCCATTTTCTCAAAAGAGCAATAGCATATGTCATTGTCTGAAGATTTACTATACTATCTTATATTCGGTTGTTAATGTGCGTGTTCTGGCTATCTAATTAAACTGTAACCTTCTGTAGGGTAGGGCTCACATCCTCTATATAGAAATTCTCAGCACGATCCTGGGCACTTAGATTATCAAATACTTTTGGTGGTTTCATAAAATTTTAGCCTTTTTTTTAACTTCTTAAGCTAATCAGGTAGGATGTTAATCATTTTGTCTTTAATCTTTAAGCCCTACTACCACATAAAGATCAGTTACTTATAAAATTAATAACAGAGTCACAAGATACAAAATTATATTTTAAATTTCAGAATGCTTAGGGAGGACTGACTCCTTCACAAACATTTTACTCATCTTTTCAGCCTTTGTAGTTCCTTTTGGTCAGTCATTTTACCAGTTTTTTCTACTTTTTAGAACCCTTAAGAATCCTTATCACCATTCAGTTTCTAGTTTATAGACATCATTGGAGATTGCTCTTTGTTACTGTTTCTCATGGTGGTCCCTAGATCTACCTGCATCGGAATCACCTAGAATGCTTATTAAAGTACAGATTCTTAATGTCCTTTTCCCTAAACTATTTGTTGTGCTCCATACATATTTCACTTTGCCATTTCGTTCTTTTTTGAGACTGCTCTTGAGTTTGGGATTATAGTCTTTGAAGTCCTTTCTGTTACCTAAAGCTGTCTGGCAATTAATTGCAGATAGAGCAATTTTAGTGTAGTGGTTAGGAACACAGGCTGTGGATATATACATTGGAATCTCAACTCTGTTGCTTTTCCAAGATCACAGGGCTTGTTACTTAAAAGTATTTCTGTGCCTTGGTGTCCCTATTTAAAAAATAGGGACAACAGTTGATCTCTTGAGCTGCCTTATGTATTAAATTAATATTTGTAAGTTTCTTACAGTAGTGCTTGTACATAGAAAACACTCAAACATTAGCTGCTATTAGATTTCTCCCACTTTTCAGTTCTTACAAACTTATAGTAACTTGTATGCTTACCTTACCTCTTTCTGTTAGATTATAAAGTCACTGAAGATAGAGGCCTGCCTTATCAATTTTTATAGTTTTTCAATGGATTTTGCATAGTAGAAAGAGTTCAGTAAATATTTACTGCATCAAATCATAGGAAAATGGCCAAATTTTCCGTAAGATTGTTTTTCAGAGCCCATTTACTTAATATAAATTATAATCTAAAGTAATTTAATATTCTTTTTGTATTGTATTTCAGGAATTCTAATGAACCATTGACCAGCACCATTTACCAGTTGGAGCAAGTTATCAGAAATGGGCATAGTGCTTTTAGATCCAACATGTAACAGATGGCTGTTTCTTCAAGGTGATTACTTCTTCAAGCCAACACCTTTTTTGATTGTGTAGGATCTTTGTCTCTTCATCTTTGAATTCTAATTACTGTTGTTGGCAAATAAAACAAAGGAGTTCATGTAGTTTTTGCCCAAGCTTGAGTCACCATGAGTAGTAGTTTAGGAAAAGAAAAAGACTCTAAAGAGAAAGATCCCAAAGTGCCATCAGCCAAGGAAAGAGAAAAGGAGGCAAAAGCCTCTGGAGGTTTTGGGAAAGAGAGCAAAGAAAAAGAACCTAAGACCAAAGGGAAAGATGCCAAAGATGGAAAGAAGGACTCCAGTACTGCCCAACCAGGGGTGGCTTTTTCAGTTGACAATACGATCAAACGGCCAAATCCAGCACCTGGGACTAGAAAAAAATCTAGCAATGCAGAGGTGATTAAAGAGCTCAACAAATGCCGGGAAGAGAATTCAATGCGTTTGGACTTATCGAAGAGGTCTATACACATATTGCCATCATCAATCAAAGAGTTGACTCAGTTAACAGAACTTTATTTATATAGCAACAAATTGCAGTCTCTCCCAGCTGAGGTGGGCTGTCTAGTAAATCTCATGACACTGGCTCTAAATGAAAACTCACTTACCAGTTTGCCTGACTCTCTTGATAACTTGAAGAAGCTGCGGATGCTTGATTTACGGCATAATAAACTGAGAGAAATTCCTTCAGTGGTGTATAGGCTAGATTCTCTCACCACTCTTTACCTTCGCTTTAATCGTATAACTACTGTGGAAAAGGACATCAAAAATCTATCAAAACTCAGCATGCTTAGCATTCGAGAGAACAAAATCAAACAACTACCTGCTGAAATTGGTAAGAGACCTTGGGTTACTACTATTTGTAGTTATTTGTTATGCCAGATAATTGTTATGCCAGATAATATGTCAAGTGCTTTTCCATATCAGAAAATATCTGATACTTACCTAAAAACAGCTGGTTTCTAAATTTCTTCTTTATGTGTTACTTTAATTATTTAATTTTAGGAATTTTAGTGTATGGTTTGAGCTTATTTTATAGAATTAAAGTGAGTTAGAATATAGATGTAGTTGGGCAACTGTTTCACATAAACTTATTCTGCTTTCATTTTACTTGGAGAAAAGGTGAATTTGTAGCAATAAAAAGATGTTTCCTGAATTTTTAACTTGTTACCACCTATTTTTAAAAATATTTAAATAGTATAGTAGATTCATTAAGGCTACATTTTCTAGTTTTCACTTTTCCTTCTTTACCTGAAAAATGTTTGTGTAAATTTGCATGACTCTTTTACCTAATTTACTACAAAAGATTGGCATATCAGAGCCTTGTAAAAAAAAATGCAAAGGAATGGTAATAATATAAAAAATAGTAAATATATATGTAAACAAGTCAGTAAAAATATTTTAATTTTTTAATTAGGGAATATAGTAAACCTTGACTTACCTGTTCTGAGAAATTGATAAAGGTATTTGTGGGCTCATTTTGTAACGTTAAAAAAAATTGACATAAAAGTTAATTATGTATCTTTTTAAGGAAGGTTTTCTTATGAAAGGCAGATATATGCTGAATAAAATAGGTGATTTAAAAATATTGTTGCTTGAGCATTGGTCTTTGAGTGAGTGACAAAGGAAACAAGGCACTGCAGCTTTGTAGAGAGATAATTTTCTGTAGGTATGTTTAAAAATTTATTTAGCTTTGAAAAAGATACAGTTTAGGTTTTAGGTATGGCATTTTTCTACATTTAACTCTCACCAGACACAAAATCTTAATTTAATTTTGGTTTCATTCAATGTACTTAGAAAATCTATGATAGATTTTCCCCAGCAATGAACTGTACTTTTTGAAAGTATGACTCACTTACCAGGTATTAAAATATCTTCAGGAATCTGAGTGGAAATACTCATTTTCATGTCTTCAGATAGAAGTGTGGTTGTTGATTGACTTTTGATTTTGTACCAGATTCAGTTAAAATTTCACCAGTATATATGGTTCATTCTGAAATAGAATTGCTAAAGAAAAAAGAAATGCTAAATTTTTATATAGAAATATCAAAATATCAAATGTTGTTTCCCGTTTTTGTTCTTATTATTTTGTATATGTGTTATCCTCCATCTGAAAATGTTGGCTTTAATTCATGAGAGTCCTATTAAGGATGTCTTTCTGTAGAGATGTTACCAAATTACTTAGGAATTAAGAACGTACATTTTTTATGTAAGAAATTATAGGATTTTATTACTTTTAAAAGATTTTATTTATTTATTTGAGAGAGAGTGAGAAAGTACGAGAGTGGGGGCGGTCAGAGGGAGAAGCAGACTACCAACTGAGCAGGGAGCCCGATGTGGGACTCAGTCCTGGGACTCTAGGATCATGACCTGAGCTGAAGGTAGTCACTTAACAGATTGAGCCACCAGGTGCCCTGAAATTACAGGATTTTAAATTTACTTCAGTTTGTTCTTAGCATATAGGTCAGCATTTTTACTAAAGTGAATGTATTTTTAAAACTTGGCAAATTTTATTTAGTTAAATAGTTTGTGTTTACCTAATCTTGTTGACATTTATTCCTAAGTTTGTAATTTTAAAAATAACCTTTGAATTTGTTTAAGGAGTACCCTCCCACAGTTAGTGGCATTATTAATGTTTGTATTCTTGTAATTTTTGTATTTCTGTGTAAAAATAGTAACTTCATAAATGTTATTTTATTCCAAGCAGGGCATCAGATAGAGGATAAATGGCTTTTAAAGATAAAAGTTAATATTTCTTAAAAGGGATTAAGATTTATAAGGTTTAGCTTAGATGCATGAATTTGGGGCAGACATTGCAGAAGTCTGCAATATCTTTTCCCTATAAAGGACAAGAAAATGTCCAGTAAAAACAACATAATCATAATAATAATGGCTGTTGTTTGAGCACAGTATGTCATATGGTATACTTTGCATATTTTATCTTATTAAGTTCTTACAGTAACCCAGTGAAATAGACACTTCTTCCTCCTTTGTAATGAAGTAGGAAC
Source organism: Potos flavus (assembly GCA_028534135.1). Classification (NCBI taxonomy): domain Eukaryota; kingdom Metazoa; phylum Chordata; class Mammalia; order Carnivora; family Procyonidae; genus Potos; species Potos flavus. The sequence goes on along the minus strand of CM052894.1, from coordinate 16,409,114 downwards.
TGAAAATGTAGAGAGATTAGATAATTTACTAAAAGTCATGTAGCTGAGGGAGGAGGGGGCTTCTGGGTGGCTTAGTTGTTTAAGTGTCTGCCCTTGGCTCAGATCATGATCCCAGGGTCCCAGAATTGAGCCCCATGTGAGCCTGCTTCTGTCTCTGCCCCTCCCTCCTGCTCTGCTCTCTCTCGCTATTTCTCTCTCTCTTTTAAATAAATAATATCTTTAAAAAAAAGTCATGCAGCTAGGAAGTTGAGAGTCAGGATTTGAACCTAGATCTTACTGTACTACCCTCACTAGTCTAGAAGAGTGGGTCCCACTCCCATAGTTTATGACTTAGTAGTCTGGTAGGTTCAGGGGATCTGTACTTCTAAAGAATAAGCTCTGTTACTGTGTCTGTGGCTGCAGTTAAAAGCCATAGCATTAGTTTTTTGGTTTTTTGAGAGAGGAGAATGTTAGCAGCTTAATGAAGATATAATTCACATACCATACAGTTCATACATTTGAAGTGTACAGTTCAGTGGGTTTCAGCATATTCACAGTTGCGCAGCCATCACAAACCATCTTAGAACATTTGTATCACTCTAAAAAGGAACTCTGTACACTTTAGCAGTTACCCCTCCTCTGTTTTCTTGCAACCCCTTAGCCCTAGGCAGACACTAGTTTACTTTCTGTTTCTATAGATTTGCCTGTTCTGGACATTTCATATAAATGGAATCCTACAATATGTGGTCTTTGGTGACTGGCTTCTTTCACTTAGCATGTTTTCAAAATTCCTCCAGGTTGTAGCATATATCAGTACTTCTTTCTTTCCTTTCTTTCCTTTCTTTTCTTTCTTTTCTCTTTCTTTCTTCCTTCCTTTCCTTCCTTTCCTTCCTCCCTCTTTCTTTCTTTCTTTCTTTCTTCCTTCCTTCCTTCCTTCCTTCCTTCCTTCCTTCCTTCCTTCCTTCCTTCCTTCCTTCCTTCCTTTTTAAAGACTTTATGTATGTATGTATGAATGAGAGAGAGAGAGAGAGCGTGCACAATCCCAGGACTCTGGGATCATGACCTGAGCCAGAGGGAGACACCCAACCAAAGGAGCCACCCAGGCATCCCTCATTCTTTTTTATTGCTGAATAATACTCCATTCTATGAATATACCACTTTTTATTTACCCATTCATCAGTTGAACATTTGGGTTGTTTCTATTTTTTGGCTGTTGCAAATAAAATTACTATGAACACTTGTGTCCAGGTTTTTGTGTGGACATTTGTTTTCATTTCTCTTGGGTTATATACCTAAACATGGAATTACTGAGTCATATGGTAACTCTGTGTTTAACCTTTTGAGGAACTTCTAGACTGGTTTCCTAGGCGGCTGCACCTTTTTATGTTCCCACCACAGTGTATGAAGGTTCTGGTTTCTTTACATCCTCAACATCATTGCTGTCGTCTTTTTTATTATAGCCATTCCATGAGTGAGAAGTGGTATTGTGTGGTTTTGATTTGCAGTGTTTTGATGACTATAGATTTGTTTTTAATTTTTGAAAGCTATCTTTTATTATAAAGGACAAATAGTTTTCGTGATGCAGATCTTGCTTTACTGCTTTTTTTAAAAAAGATTTTATTTATTTGAGAGAGAGAGTGCACAGGCAGGGGGAGGGGTAAAGGGAAAGGGAGAAGCAGACTACCCCTGAACAGGGAGCCCAATGCAGGACTCGATTCCAGGATCCTGGGATCATGGCCTGAACCACACAGATGCCACGCTTTACTGCTTTTTTAATTACAAAAAATAAAATCCTGAGCCCCTTTGAGAATGTTTACAAATAAGACCCATGGGCAATGATCAATGGAAATTTGACATTTTTTACAGTGTTCTATACCTTTTTTTTTGTTTTTTGTTTTTTTGAGGGTGGGGAGGGGCAGAAGGAGACGGAGAAAGAGGATCTTAAGCATGGGGCTTGCTATCACAACCCTGAGATCACGACCTGAGCCGAAATCAAGAGTCAGGTGCTTAATTGACTAAGCCACCCAGGTGCCCCAAAAGTGTCATATACCTTTACTGTAGTTTGACTTATAATTAATCATTTTGTTAAACCTCTTGCTCTGTATAGTTTAGATTTGCATTATTATAGATATATATTAGATTTATATTATGCATATTAAATGCTTATTGTCATATGAGTACACCACTTTCAGTCATGCCATCTAGCAATGTATTTGAGGAATATGAGAAATTAGAAGTTCTTGAAATATAGCCTACTATTTAGTTTAAATAATATATTTGGAATTAACCATTACACAAGCTGTGTTGCTTTCTAGGGAACTATATTAAAATCAGAACATCTATCTGTCTTAACATTAATGGCATTTTTATTAATGCTGTGTGATTTCATACCAGTGGTTCATATTCACATGCGTGAACACTGGCAGAAAACAGTAAAAGAATACTAAACAGATAGTAAATGTAATCATATGAAGAGCCAGAGATAATACACCAGAGTAGCCAAGAAAACTCTTCATTTGGTAATACTCATTTACCTTTCTTTTTGTGTGATAAGGCATGGACACATAAATGTCCTTTTTGTGTTAAGTAGTAGATGGAACTCCTAGTCATTGCTTTCTTTTGCAGATCAGTACTCCATCCTTCCTCCCATACCTTCTTTTACCATTTGTAGTCCTGAAAGAGACTCTTCATTGTACACCAAGACAGTCAAGAAGTTGTAACCTCTACTGGTTCTGTTGATTATGTTAAAGATACGCTTTTGTAAATTTTTTTTTTTTTTTGGCCTGGGTGGATTAGAGTTAGGGCCATCAGATAGTCAGTTTGAATAATTAGTTTAGGGAATTCTGGAAAATGAAGTTTTAAAGGATTTTATTCTTGGGAAGGAAATGATTGCTCTTTGAAGTCAGAAAACACTCCACCTTTATCTCTGGAATATTCTTATAGTTTTCCTTCATTGAATTATGGGCTAGTTTAGGATTTCTTTATTTAAACATGAACCCTTTTTTATTCTTTATAAAAACAGCTAAGTTAGAAGGAGTATTTTTTTATTTAAATTTTTTTAATTTAATTTTTATTTTCAGTGTTTCCAGATTCATTGTTTATGTACCACACCCAGTGCTCCATGCAATACGTGCCCTCCTTAATATCCACCACCTGGCTCACCCATCCCCCCCCAAACCCATTTAGTCTTCCTACATTGTATAATCAATAAAATGCTACATTTATATATAATACACAATTTCATATGAATTTGTCAAAATAACTCATTTTGCTTATGAAAATGACCTGATATGTTAAAATGTACGGTTTTTGGGAACCCATATCATTTTTACCCATTTTAAAGAAACAACTCTCATAGCATTCAGATCTATAAGAAATTAGAATCAGCAAAAATTTTTTACCCATTTGACACAGTAACAGTTACTGAAAACAGAATTCCTGCTATACTGAAGTGCTACTGTTATATTCTGTAAGTTAAGTGATATAATCAACATAGAAAATATATATCATCAATATCTATATAAAAATACTAAGGACAGAATCAGCGATTTTTTAAAAGTCAAAGGACCTTAGAGATTTTAATTCCCTATTAATTTTCTGTGAATTTTTGTAAATAATAAATGGTAGGTTTTCAATAAATGGGGCTTGAAGGGAATTTAATGAAGCCCAGTACTATTACCCATTTTTCAATATTAACTGAAATTTTAACCCTTTGTCCCTAAAATTCTTGAAATTCTCCCTGGATTGCCAGGAGTGATAAAATTGCTCTCATGGTCCAGGTAATATTATTTAATGGATCTCATTTGAGTGTTTTGTACAAGTGCTAAAGAGTTACTTAGTTTGGCAGGAAAAAGAAATCAGGAAAGGGAATTCATGGTTGTAAATAAATAACTCCTTTTGATTGGAAATCCTCAAGAAATTCTAGAGACTTGGAGATTAACTGTTAACTTAGTTTATTGTCATCAGATTGTAAGGTGTTTCACAGAACAACAAAAACCTGTAAAAGTTGTTGTTGCTAAAGGAGGCAATAAGAGAATAGAAAGTAACGCTTAAGCCATCTTAGAAGGGTTTGATAGGATCAGAGAGGATACAATTGACTTTTCACCCTGCCGAGGTCAGGCTACCCAGTCAAAGGAATACAGACACTCTTGTCTGTGTTGCCTAGTTGCAGATGCCTTTGATTAGAAGAGCTCCTAAAATCTTTGCGATGAAAGGGAAAATTAAGCCTATAATATTTAAGTAATGTAATGGTAGAAATTCTGATGTAAATTCCTAAATCAGTTCAAGCATGTGTGATAGATAGTTATTTCCAGCTTTTGTTAATTATGTAGTTTGACAAATTAGTAAGATGCGATGTTATTTTTTTTTATATAGGTAATCTCTGAATATTTGAAAGTATTCCTATAAGTTCAGGAACAAGAGTCGAAATTTTTTTAAGACTTATTTGAGAGAGATTGGGGGGGAAGGGGCAAAGGGAGAGAGAGGGGAGGACAGAATCTTAAGGCAGGTTCCATGCCCCACCCAACTAAGAGCCCCACATGACCGTGAGGTTGTGACTTGAGCCGAAACCAAGAGTCAGTCTGTGCCACCCAGATGCCCCTAGGAACAATAATTATTTTTAAAATACAAACGTCTTTGAGGTGCCTGGGTGCTGCAGTTGGTTAAACAACTGACTCTTGGTTTCAGCTCAGATCATGATCTTGGGGTCATGAGATGCACCGATTTGGGCTCCATGCTGGGTGTGGAGCCTGCTTAAGATTCTATTGCTCCCTCTCCCTCTGCCCCTCCTCCCTCTAAAAAAAATAAGTAACATATAAAATAAAATATAAGCATCTTTGATATGACTTGAAAGGGAAGGCCATATGACTTAACAGGGTAGGTCACAACTTATGAAACCTAATTGTTCACCAATATTTGAGTGCCTACTATATACATTTTACTTAGGCCTTTTTGTATTTTGCTAGATTTTAATTTAACCTCTACTAAAATTTTGTTAAGGAATTTATGTCTATATTCATCATGGCTGTTGATCTGTAATTCTCTTTCTCTCTTTCTCTCTCTTTTTTTAATAATGGTTTGCCATAAGAGTAATGCAGGCTTCATATCATAGAATGAGTTGGGAAGTATTCCTCTTTTATGTTCTAAAAGAGTTTGTGTAGAGTTAGTATTATTTCCTCAAATGTCTAGAAGAATTTATCGGTTATACAATCTGAGACAGATGTTTTCTTGTAGGAAGGTTTTTAATTACTGATCTAAATTAATTTAGTTAAAGATCAGAGTTACCTGAGTTTTCTACTTACTTGAATTTTGAATTTTGGTAGTTTGAATCTGTCAAAGCATTTGTCTATTTTGTATAATTTGTTGAATTTTTGGCATAAAGTTCATAATCTGTATTATTCTTTTAATGTCATCAGCATAATTTGTAATCACGTCTCATTCCTCATATTGGTAATTTGGTCTTTGATCAGTCTGGCTAGAGATATATTAATTTTATTGGTCTTTAGAAAAAACATGCTTTTTGGTTTTATTTTTTGTTCTATTATCTTTGGTTTTTTGTTTTTTTTTTAATCTTTTTTGTTTTCTGCTCATTTAGTTTTACTTTAGGTTTAATATGCTCTTCTTTGTCTACTTTAAGTTATTAGATTGATTTCAGACCTTTCTTTTCATTATATAAGCATTTCATTATATATTTCTCAAGTTCTATTTTAGCAACTGCATCCAAATTTTGATGTTATATTTTCATTATTGTTTAGTTTAAAATATTTTCTAAATATCTCTTATTCTTCTGTAACCCATGGATTATTTAGAAGTGAATTGTTCAGTTTTCAAGCATTCAAGAGGTGTTTTTGGATACTTTTGTTATTGATTTATAAAATATGGCCTGTCTTATTAAATGTTCTATATCCAGTTGAAAAGAATATGCATTGTGTTGTGGTTTTTTTTTTTTGGAGCAAGGTCACATTAGTTGATATTATTCATTTATTCTATACCACTATCAATTTTCTGTCCATTATTTTTTCAATTAATGAGAAAATAAGTGTTGAAATAGCCAACCATAGTAATAGATTTTTCTCACACTAGTGCTATTAATTTTTGCTGCTTATATTTTGAAACTGTTATTACTTGTAGCTATACCTAGGGTATTTTTTTCCTGATGAAATTACTTATTAAGAAATATCTGTCTTTATTTCTGGTAACATTCCTGGTAATTAAAAAAAAATTTTTTTTATGAATCCTATTTTATCCAGCTTCTTTGTTAATTGGTACTTACATTGTATATCTTTTGCCATTCTTTTACTTTTTTGTGTCTTTACATTTTAAAATGGTTTCTTATAGAAAGCATATAGATCTTGTGGGTTTTAATCCTGGCAGTTTTTAAAATTTTTTTAATTAAAATTTTCGGTAGTTAACATACAGTGCAATATTGGTTTCTGGAGTACAATTCAGTGATTCATCACTTACTTAAAACACCCAGTGTTCATCATAACATGTGCCCTTTCTAATTCCTATTACCCATCTAGTCCATCCCACATCCACCTCCCTCCATCAACCCTCAGCTTGTTCTGTCTTGTTAAGAGTGTCTTATGGATAGTTTCCCTCTCTCCTTTTTTTCTTTAACCGCTTCCCATATGTTCATCTGTTTTCTTTCTTAAATTCCACATATGGGTGAGATCCTATTAATCCTGGAAGTTTGTGTCTTACTTGAAAGGTCTAGACCATTTACATTTAATACAGTTTCTAATACGATTGGATTAAATCAACCATCTATTTTCTGTTTGTACCATATGTTATTCTTTTTCCCCTTATTTCATGCCTTCTTTTAGATTGACTATAAATTCCATTTTTCTCAATTGTTGGCATATTAGTTATATATGTCTTTGTTACTTTGCTTTTAGTATCTGCTCTAGTATTTACAGTACATATCATAGCAGTCTACATTCAAATAATATTCTACCACTTCTCATATGTCCTAAGAACATCACATAGAACACTTTTGCTTCTTCCATTCTTTGTGCAATTATTGTCATACCTTTTTATTCATATAATTGCTATTCTTTAAATTTTATCTTTTTTAAGCTTTTCACTTTGAACAAATTTTAGATTTATGGAAAAGTTGTAAAACTAGTACACAGGGTTCTCATATACCCCTTACCCAGCTTCCTCTGTTATTAACATTCTATATAACCATTATAAATTTACATTGGTACAATACTATAAACTACAAATTTTACTTAGATTTCACCAATTTTTCCACTAATGTCATTTTTCTGTTTCAGAAACCTGTATTACATTTAATAGTCTATGTCTGTAGTCTTCTCCAACCTGTGGAAAGATTTTTGAAAGTCTTTCCTTTTCTTTCATGATACTGATACTTGTGAAGAGTACTGCTCAGGTATTATGTAATAGATCACTCATTTTTTATTTATATTATATTTTCTCATAACTAGTTCAAGATAATGTGTTTGGGAAGAATGCCACTGAGGTGATTGTGGTGCTTTCCCCACTGTATCATCAAGGGATATGTGATGTTGTTATGTCTCATTGCTGGTGATTTTGACCTTGGTTATGTGATTTTTGCTGTGCTGCTCTATTTTAAAGTTAGTTTTTTCTTCTTAATAATTACCCTAAGGAATGCTGGTTTTAGTCTATGCCAATATCTTGTTTTTCCTTAATCTTTTGCTCCCTGATTTTAGCATTCATTGGTGGATCTTGATCTTCCCTGAAACAATTATTACTGTATTCTAACGGTGAATTTAAAAAAATTCTCTCATTTCTTTTGCATTAATTGATATTCTTCTATAGGGAGGAGCTGTCCTTTCTCTCCCTCATATATTTATGTTCCGTTACTTAATTTATATCAGTCTGGACTCATTCTATTTTGTGGGTTCCAGTCCAGTATGATTTTTTTAAAAATTTTTTAAAAATATTTTTGATTTTTATTATCTTAATGCGCAGTTTGTCCCACCTTTGGTTATTGTGGACTCTTTTAGGTAGGTTCCTTTTGCCATGTCATCATCCTTCTTGGTTCTCTTTGAAAGAGATTACAAAATGCAAAACAAAACAAAACAAAAAACCTCTTTCATAGTTACCCATGAATTTACCATTTCTAGTACTTACATCCTTTGTGTAGATCTGAATTTCTGTTTTCTTTTTTTCCAAAGAACTCCCTTTAATATATATTATAGTGCAGGTATGCTCATAATGAATTCTCCAGGTTTTGTTTGTCTCAAAGCCTTTTGATTTTATTTTTGAAAGCTATTTTTCTTGGTATAGAATTCTAGTTTGACAGCTTTCCCTTTCTTTTTTTCCTTTTTTCTGTATTTTAAACTTCTCTCTCGTGTCTCTGGGTTTTGTTTGGTTTTCTTTGTTTTTTTCTGGCTCGCCTAGCTTTGGGCAACAGTTTTGCTATTTATTCTTATCTTTGTTTCTGTGTTTTATTTTTCTCTCTGTATTTACAAAATATTTTTCTTTGTCCCTGGTTTCCCGCAGTTTGATCACAATGTGCCTCTATTTGGTGTTTTTCATGTTGCTTCTGCTTGGAGTTTATGAGTTTCTTGGATCTGTGGGTTTATGGTTTCCATCAAAGTTGGAAAGATTTAGGCCATTATTTCTTGAAATTTTCTTGATTTTGGCACCTTCTTTGCTTTTTTATTCCGTGGGTTTCTAACTACATGTGTATTTTATCTCTTTTTGTTACCTTTCAGGTCACTGATGTTGTATTCAGTTTTTATGTGTATTTTAGATTATTTCCTATTGCTTTTTTTATTGCTATATATAATTTTTTCAGTGTCTAAATCTATTATTAATGCCATGCACATGAAATTTTAATTTGAGATACTGTAGTTTTTTGAGGTTTAATCTTGATATATTGTCTTTATTTTTATAGTATGGCCCTTTTGGGATATTGTTTTCTGACCCTTCTAACTTGGCAGGACTGAAATTCCAAAAACTTACCCACTACAGATGGCAGCTGTCAAAATCTCTGCTTGTCCTTTTAGCTTCTAGCTGTTGTTTTCCCCCTGGCCTCCTTGCAGTCTTCTCTCCCATAAGTGTACTTTTGGAGTCAAAAATTTGAGAGATATGTATATGCAGATTTTGGGACTCCACTCTTTGTCGTTTCCTCCTTTCCAGAATATGCAACCTTGAATTTCAGCCACTGTCATAGACCCTAGACCTTGTCCTCTGGCTTCTTAGGGCAGTAGGACTCTGGCTTTCTACTTGAGATTTATTTTCTGCTGCCAGATTTGTGAGTAACTTCATGGTAAAACGCTTAACAAATGTAGATCATACCCAGTGTAATTTTTTATACAAGTTATCTATTTATAAGAAATTACTCTGAAGCATAGCTCTTAAAACCACTCATTTACTACTGTCTTACAGTTTCTTTGTTCAGAATCAGGCACAACTTAACTGGATCTTCTGATTCAGGGTATCCTCCCAAGATCTCTTACTCCAGGTGGTAGCCAGGGCTGGGGTGTCATCTGAAGGCGTGTCTGGAAAAGGCTCCACATCTGAGCTCATGTGGTTGTTTTCAGGATTCAGTTGCTTGCAGGGTGTTGGACTAAGGGCTTCAGCTTCTTGCTGGCTGTTCGCTGGAAACTGCCCTCAGTTCTTTGCCACGTGGATCTCTCCAGCATGGCAGCTCGCTTTATCAAAGAGTGCAAGCTGAGAAGGCAGTAGAGAGAGTGGTAGCAAGATGAGAGCAGTCTTTTGTAACCTAATTACAGATGTGACATCTCGTCACTGTTCTTATATTCTCTTCATTAGAAACATGTCACTGAGTTCAGTGCACACTCAGGGGAGGGTTAATTATGCAGTGTATACAGTTATACATGAGATAGGGTCATTGGGGCCATCTTAAAAGTCTGCTTACCACAGTTCCCTTTTTGCAGGAGTTGAATTCGTTCTAGTTTCTGCTTTGAGTCTCTCTGCATGCTTTTGTATAGTGTTTTTAAAATAACTTATCCAGGACTCCATGATTACCATTAGCCAGAAGACCAATATTTGACTCTTTAGATATTAACCCCAACTCCCTTTATGGGACAAAAATGTTCTATCATGACATTTTCTTCAGACCTGTATATATATTTTTTCCCTAATTAACCAAAAATTGTTACCTGTTTGTTTCACTGATATCTCAAATTCAGCATGATCAAAATATAATTCCTTACCAAACACTTCTCTTCCTTTTGGATTCTGTTTCTCTGTTTTAATTGCATCGTTATCTTCTCTGTCAACTCACGTTCAAGATCTTGGAATTAAGATTTTTTTTTTTTTCCCGTATTCTAGAGCGTATCAAATGTGCCCTAATCACCAGATAAGTTGCTGGCCAACCAATTTTTTTTTGTCACCAGTTTGTCACAAGTTAACAACAAATTGAAAGGAAGCATTTAGAATCTTGTATCATCGCTTCTCGGCCTTTTGGCTAAGATCAAGTGTAGAATCTTGTATCAAAAATTTGACATTGCTGGAACATCCAAGAATGCACTTTTGTATTTTACAGAATATTCGTCCACAACCACCTGTGAAAAAAACAAAACCCCTTTATTGTATATAATTTACCACATCCCTATTGCTATTTCCATGTCTCTTAGTTGCTTGTGTAGTGGACCTGTTCATTCAATTGCTTTTGATTATTCACTATAGGCCCTTATGTTATTTTATGCAAGCTAACTGCAGTAGCTTCCTAACAGACTGTGCTTCCTAATTCTGCCTTCTCCAATCCATTCTTTCAAATCTATGAGAAAATAGACTTATAGAACAATGTTCTGATTGTTCAGAAACTTTAAATTGTACTTTATTACCTGATCAAAAAGGTCTATATTCCTTAGTTTGATATTTAGGACTCCAGATCTGTTTTCTTTTCCTTTCTCCCCCTAACATGTTCTGCATTTCAGTTCACATATGCACATGGTTCCTCCTTGCTGCTCCAGGCACACTTATTTCCAGCTACCTCTCCTTGCTTTACTTTTGTTTACAGCAGTTACCACTTTATTTCCTTTATTTTCTGATGCTTCCTTTGGTGCATACTAGAATGTAAGCTTCTTGAGAATAGACTTTATTTTGTTCACTGCTTAATTTCTAGTAGGTACACAATAAATTTTTCTTGAGTGATTAAGTGAATGAGATGGTCACCCTAAAGATAAAGAACTTTGATAATGAAAGGCCTTGAAGATCTTAAAAGAATGGCTTCTTAATGGTAAAATTTCATAAACAGAGCCCTCTCTGGCTTCCATGAAATCACATGTTGTCTCCTACTAATTTTAAGTTTCATGGGAACAGGTATTTAGTGTCTTGGAGTCTTTTTGTATCTTTAGTGCCTAGTACTGTGCCTGATAAAGAGAACATGAACATAGAAATTTTTTTCAGACTGATTGAATTAATGCTCTTAGAGAAATCATTTATCTTCTGTTATGTTTTAGAGACATAGTGTATTCAAATGTTTGTATAACAATGTTCCTTTGTTCCTGGTTAAACCTCACACATTTAGTTTGTCACTTATTTAATCAAATATTTGTTAAGCTATTCTGAGCAAAGCCACATATAAAATATTTTTGACAACTACTGAAAGTCAAAGATCTTTCTAAAATAAGATGTGAAAAAAGTGGAAACTTAGAAAAGTTCCAAATAATCCTCAGGAATTTGGTATTTAAATGCATTTTAATAACTTGCAATATCCAGAAAGGGGAAAAATTTTTTTCTCTTCCTAAAATCACTCTTCTGTTTGATGAACATTAGTTTTACATCTCAACTATCTGACTTCCAGATATCAGGCACCATGTATCCCACTTCTTTTTGCATGTGGAACACTTTCTGTATTACAAAATGAAAGTGGGTTTAATAGAGTAACCTGGGAGACTATATTGTTCAGAGAAATAGCAGGAAGAATCCCAACAAGAGTCTAGACAATGTTGTCACCTTTGAGAAGGAATATGTCCAGAATGCTTCATTGTCTGGATATAGGGTAACATCATGCTTAAAAAGTCTTGGATATAGTGTGCAACCTTTGCCTCCTCTAAAGACAAAGCAAAAAGAAAATAAGTTTTTCAAAATGGAATTAATTTAGACTTTAGAGAACTTCCATAGAGAAAAAAACCACAACATTTTACTAAAATACGTTGAAGATTATGCATCTTGAACACAAATATAAGAAATGGCCTTTTCTGGTTTTATGCCATGGTTTAATTTAAGGCATGTCCAAAGCAGGAGCTTGGGCCAGAGACTTTTTTTTTTTTTTAACTTTTTATTGGTATATCATAAATGTACAACTGAAGAATGTTTGCAAACTGTATAGTATTAGTATCCAAGTTAAAAAACAGAACAGTAAGACCATCCAGGAGACCCCTCTTTCGGTCACTATTCACATGAAGAGTAAGCTTAGTATACTGACTTCTACTAACAGTTAATTTTCCTTGTTTTTATATAAATAGAACCATAATCTGTACATGTTTTTGTGTTTGAGTTCTCCTCTTGGCATTATTCATCATAATTGGTGTATGTAGAGATAGTTTATTCTTGTTATTGCATAATATTTCATAGCATGAATATACCACAATTTATTCTGTTGTTTGGTACTTTCTAATTTGAAGCTAATACAAGCAGTGCTACTATGTTACTGTAATATAAGTCTCTTGGTAAATATATGGACTCATTTCTATTGAATATATCCCTAACAAAAGAATTGGCGCCCATGATTTTTTTGCCTCCCTAATTTCCTCATATTATTATTATTTATTCTCCTCCTTCCTTCTTCTTCCTCCTTCCTTCTTTCTTTCTTTCTTTCTTTCCTTCGTTCTTTCTTTCTCTCTTTCTTTCTCTCTCTCTTTCTCTCTCTCTTTCTTTCTCTTTTTCTCCCTCCCTTCCTCCCTCCCTCCCTTCCGTCTTCTTTGTTTTCGTCTTTGTTTCTGACCATCTTTTTAAATCTAGCTTTTCCTAATCCACCCAGCCAGAATCTTGCTTCTCTATATACCCAGAACTTTTTTTATTTTTTAAGATTTTTATTTTTAAGTAATCTCTATATCCAGTGTGGGGCTTGAACCCACAACCCTGAAATCAAGACTTGCATGCTCCAGTGACAGCCAGCCAGGTGCTCCCTACCCATTACTTTGTGTATGTGTTTATACCGCCTACTTTTTTTTTTTTTTTTTTAAGTGAACTCCACAAACTCATGACCCTGAGATCAAGACTTGAGCTGAGATCAAGAGTCAGGTGCTTAACTGACGAGCCACCCAGGTGCCCCTGTATACCTCCTACTTTATGTTTACAACATTCTACTTTTATATGTTTTTATGTAGATCTTAATTTTCCAGGATTTTTTTTCTTGAGGGAAAACATCATCACATTATTATTGCTTTTCCATAAGGCTTCCTTATATCCTGTAAAGCTATACTTTCAAAATACCAACACCACCACTACATACCTATTAGAATGGCTAAAATCCAAAACACTGACACCAAATGTAGATGCAAACTCTTACTTGTCATTGGTGAGAATGTACAATGGTGTAGACACTTGGAAAACAGTTGGTAAATTCTTTAATAGCTAAGCTAAACATAGTCTTACTATTACAATACATCAATCATGCTCCTAGTTATTTACCCAAATGAATTGAAAACTTATGTCCATACAAAAAACTGAACACAAAATATTTTATTTTATTTATTTTTTTTAAAGATTTTTTAAAATTTATTTGACAGAGAGAGAGATCACAAGTAGGTAGAGAGACAAGCAGAGAGAGGGGGGGAAGCAGGCTCCTGCTGAACAGGGAGTCCGATGCAGGGCTCAATCCCAGGACCCTGAGATCATGACCTGGGCCGAAGGCAGAGGCTTACCCACTGAGCCACCCAGGCGCCCCTAAAGACAAAATATTTTAGCAGTTTTATTCATAATTGTTAAAAATTGAAAGCAACCAAGATGTCATTCAATAAATGAATGGGTAAATAAACTGTGGTACAACTATACAATGGAATATTGTTCAGTGATAAATGAACTATCAAGCCACAGAAAGACATAGAGGAACCTTAAATGCATATTACTGAATGAAAGAAGCCAATCTGAAAAATTCTACATCTTATATGATTCCAACTATATATGACATTCTGGCAAAGGCAAAAGCGAAAGATCAGTGGTTGCTAGGGGCTCTGGGAGAGGGAAAGAGGGGTAAATGTGTAGGTGGAACACAGGATTTTTAGTGTAGTTATTTTTTTTTTAAAGATTTTAATTATGTATTTGAGAGAAAGAGTGAGGGAGAGGGTGAGAAAATCTGAAGCACTCTGCACTGAGCACAAAGCTCAATGTGGGGCTTTATCCCCCAACCATGAGATTATGACCTGAGCTGAAACCAAGAGTTGGATGCTTAACCGACTGAGTCACCCAGGTGCCCCTAGTTAAACTATTCTGTATGATACCTATGATGATGGGTACGCCATATTATATATTTATCAAGGCCCATAGAATTGGACAACACAAAAAGTGAATGCTAATATAAAATATGAACTTGCAGTTAATATTAATGTATCAATGTTTATATATCAACTGTAAAAATGTACCACTTAATGGAAGATGTTAATAGGGGAAACTGTGTGCAGGGAAGAGGATCTATGGGAACTCTCTGTACTTTCTGTTCAGTTTTTTTATAAACCTACAACTGCTATAAAAATAATAAAAAACACTCTTACTACAATTACCACTTATTTCTTAGTCAAAGCTGAACTCTTTACCTTAGCCTACAAGACTTTAAGTGGATCTGACCCAGGGCTACTTTATCTCCTGCAACTTGATTCCTTAATCATGATTCTAGCCACACTGGCCTTCTGTTGCATTTTGAACTGCTCTCTTGCCTCATAGTCTTTGTGCTTGTTCTTCACTCAGCCTGGAACATTCTTCCCCCAGAATTCTCAGTTTCTTCCCTCTGCCATTATTTAGGTCGGTTTTCTCTTCTCTCCTTTCCCTTTCCCTTTTTCCCTTTTTCCCTTTTTCCCTTTTTCCCTTTCCCTTTCCCTTTTCCATATATTTATTCCAGAGAGAGAATGAGAGAGAGCACGTGAGAGTAGGAGAGCACACGAGAGTGCATGAGCACACACGAGCAGGGGAAGGTCAGAGGGAGAGTGAGAGAGAATCCTGAAGCACAGGTCTGTTTGCAAATGGTACTTCATCAGCATTTCTTTCCCTTTTACTTATTATCAACACCTTCAACCTCCTTCCCCCATCACACTCTTTTACGTTTATCTTGTTTTATCTAGCTTCTTTCATAGCTCTTAATACTTCCTCACCTGATTATGTTAATTTGTTTTTTCTTTATTAAAATATAAGTTCTATGAAGGCAGGTATTTTATCTTTTTTTTTTTCTCTTACTGTATCCTCATCCCCTAGAATAGTGGCTAGCACACGGTAGGTGTTTAATAAGTGTTTGTAGAATGGATAAACGAATGAAGCCCATGTTCTCTCTGTAGGCAAATGTGTGGGAAGTCAAATTTAAAATTAAAAGATTGCTTAGTGAGTGTGGAATATGAGTCATAAGATATATAATATTAATGGCTGTTTTATAGCATCATAGCATGATGCATTCGTTTTCACTAAAAGATACATCTGCTCCACAGGCAGGGAACTTCTGTTATGGGTCAGAAAATGCTCTTCTGTGAACAGTGTAGAAGAGACTGCTAGTGTTTACCTCTTCCAATCTCCCTTTTTTCTCTTTGAATTAAAAAATGTACAAAATGAAGAAAAATCATAAAATACCAACGTATAAAGCAGGAGATAAAAAACATTCTTAAATCCAGTCAGTGGCAAGTCACTTTTAAACCTTGGTTATTGTCCTTGAGAACCATTTGGGATGGATTTATATTTTGTTTTGTTTTTATCATTTGAATCATATGTGTGAAACATGTTTAAAAGTACTATGTAGCTGGACAGAGTATAGAAATAACAAATAGTGTATAAGTATTTCATGAACTACTTAGATATTTAATATTTAAATTACTTACCAATTATAGGCTCTTATCTTGGCACAGTGTCTAATACAGAATTTGTCATATATTCACAATTTTCAAATGTTTCTAATTATTTGACTATGAACAAGAGGAACTTGGGCAGTTATGAGTGTTACTCCAAAGAAGAGAGATTTTTTTTTTAAAGATTTTTATTTATTTGACAGAGATCACAAGTAGGCAGAGAGGCAGGCAGAGAGAGAGGGGGAAGCAAGCTCCCCACTGAGCAGAGACCCCAATGCAGGGCTCGATCCTAGGACCTTGAGATCATGACCTGAGCCGAAGGCAGAGGCCTTAACCCACTGAGCCACCCAGGCGCCCCAAGAAGAGAGATCTTAAACTCTCCCCACCGCCAACATTAAAAATGTTTTGTTAATTGCATTAAATAGGAAGTTTTAGATTAGTTTTGAAAATATTTTAGATTTTCATGGGAACTAGTATAAATGATAAACTTCCCTGAAGTTTATTAGACTTTTTTCTTTGGACTGAACAAAATTTAAAGTTCTGAAACTGTTCTTCATGATTTTTAAAATTTATATGTAGATTTTGGGGAAAGTCTAAAATAATTTTCAGATTTAATGCCCAATAATATATATAATTTAGTTGTGAGTGTACTGTATTTCAGGGACTAACAGACCCATGATTTTAAAATCATGTTATTTTTTTTGTGTGCCGTTAAAAAAATTAAATCACATTTCCTGGGTTTTAAGCATTTCAAAATATTTAGGGATTACTAGATTGTGAAAAAGAAGTATTAGTGTTATTAGGTGATGCTCTTCCTAATGTGTCACTATTACCATGATATCCTGACTTTGCAGAGAGTTGTATTGCTGGAGGATAACTTTCTGGAGAGAATATATGTTTAAAATAATCCAATTGCCCTGTTGTCATTTACACAAATCAAAAAAGTTTGACTTAATTGAGTCTTGGTGATTATATTCTGCTTTTTAAAAACACTTCTTAGTTTTTGTGTTTTTTTTTGCCAAATACTTTTATTTTTTCAGTGTTACAAGATTCATTGTTCATGTACCACACCCACTGCTCCATGCAATATGTGCCCTCCTCAATACACACCACCAGGCTTGCCCAACTCCTTACCCCTTCCCCTCCAAAACCTTCAGTCTGTTGCTCAGAGTCCACAGTCTCTCATGGTTCATCTCCCCCTCCAATTTCCCTCAGTTCACCCTTCCTTTCCTCTCACAATGTCCTCCATGTTTTTCCTTATGGTCCACACATAAGTGAGACCATATGATAGTTGACTCTCTCTGCTTGACTTATTTCACTCAGCATAATCTCTTCCAGTCCCGTCCATGTTGATACAAAAGTTGGGTATTCATCCTTTCTGATGGAGGCATAATATTCCATTGTATATATGGACCATATCTTCTTGATCCATTCATCTGTTGAAGAGCGTCTTGGCTCTTTCCACAGTTTGGCAATTGTGGCCATTGCTGCTATGAACATTGGGGTACATGTGGCCCTTCTTTGTACCGCATCTGCATCTTTGGGATAAATACCCAGTAGTGCAATTGCAGGGTCATAGAGTAGCTCTATTTTTAATTTCTTCAAGAATCTCCACACTGTTTTCCAAAGTGGCTGCACCAACTTGCATTCCCACCAACAGTGGAAGAGGGTTCCCCTTGCTCCACATC
>CM052894.1:16352994-16390997 GCA_028534135.1 Potos flavus | reverse complement strand
TGCTTTTGGAAACATGTCCTGAAAGAAGTTGCTGTGGCTGATGTCGAAGAGGTTACTGCCTATGTTCTCCTCTAGGATTTTGATACATTCCTGTCTCACGTTGAGGTCTTTTATCCATTTTGAGTTTATCTTTGTGTATGGTGTAAGAGAATGGTCAAGTTTCATTCTTCTACATATAGCTGTCCAATTTTCCCAACACCATTTATTGAAGAGACTGTCTTTTTTCCACTGGATATTTTTTCCTGCTTTGTCAAATTATTTGACCATAGAGTTGCGGGTCCGTATCTGGGCTCTTACTCTGTTCCACTGGTCTATGTGTCTGTTTTTGTGCCAGTACCATGCTGTCTTGGTGATCACCGCTTTGTAGTAAAGCTTGAAATCAGGCAATGTGATGCCCCCAGCTTTGTTTTTCTTTTTCAACATTTCCTTAGCAATTCGGGGTCTTTTCTGGTTCCATACAAATTTCAGGATTGAAAAACACTTCTTAGTTTTAATATTAGGTAGTCATATGCAAATTTCTGTTCTAAAATGTTAATATAGTAATTTGTTTTTATGTTCAGAGGTATCAAACTGGCATCCTGAATACTGAAAAAAGCCCACAAACATGTTCAGAAACAAATAGTATTTTGTTCTGTTTTAACCTAAGTATTAGTTGTTAGCAGTTTAGCATTAGAAGATTTTATTTGAAAATCTAGATTTCCAGCTTTGTTTGAAAAATGTGAGGATTGGACAGTATTGAACTTTTTAATTCCAATGTAGCAGTGATTCTCAACTGAGGGCAGTTTTGGTAGTGTTGTGACAGAGGACATTTGTTAATGTCTAGAGACAGTTTGATCGTTATTATTTGGGAGATGCTATTGGCATCTAGTGAGTAAAGGCTAGGGTTTCTGCTTATGCCCAGGACAGCCTCATATAGCAAAGAATTACCCAGTCCAAAATGTCATAATACTGAAATTAAAGGTCCTGCAATATAGCAATAATGGATCTGAGTTGAATCCTGGGCTAAAGTTAGTCATAGTCTTCTTCCAACTTGTTTTATTTACTTGCCTTGACTCTGTACACTTTTGGATTTGTGTATCTTTCTTTAGACTAGTGCAAGTTATTTTCGTAGGAACTAAATTTCAAGTATTATTAATTAGAAAAGATGATGGCAAATTTAAAAAAATGTTTTATTACCTCTGGCTTGAAGAGTATTAGAATCCAAGTTTTATCTTGCCAAGTTATCTTCTTTTATTCTGTAAGTTAACATGATGTTATGTACTAAGCACTGTACTAGATACAGAAATAAGCAGGTATACAAACTATAATGATTGTTATGTTTTGGAGAATTGTTCCATTTACCATTATGTAATTTAAAGTGAGTTTTTTGAAAATAACATGCAGTTGGGTCTTTTTTCTTTTTTCCTTTTATCTTCTCTGACAGTGTCTTGTTTTTTATTTGGGGTATTTAGATTATTTACATTTATAGTGTTTACTGGTTAATTGGATAAATATCAATTATATTTTTACTATTTTTATTAGCTGAATTTCTTTTTTTTTCATCATTTTTTTGCCTTGTGCGGTGTTAATTGAGCATTTTACTGTTCTATTTTCTGTCTTCTTAGCATATTGCTTATACATCTTTTATTTGTACGTATGTGGTCATCCTGGTGTTCACAGTATGTATTTATAGCTGATTATAAGTCCACTTTCAAATAATGCTGTACCACTTCATAGGTAGTGTTACCATAAAACAGAATATTCCCAATTCCTCCCTTTTGTCCCTTATAACATTGCTGTCATTCATTTCATTTGTTCTTAATCTATAATCATCTTATATATTGTTACTACTAATATTTGGAAAAAACCAGTATTTGTTAGGTCAGTTAAGAGTAAAATAATATTTGGGGCGCCTGTGTGGCTCAGTCCCTTAAGCATCTGCCTTTGGCTCAGGTCGTGATCCCAGCTGGGGTCCTGGGATCGAGTCCCGCATTGGGCTCCCTGCTCAGTGGAGAGTCTGCTTCTCCCTCTGCCCCTTCCTCCCCCGCTTGTGCTCGCTCTCGCTCTCTCTCTCGCAAAAACAAATAAATCTTTAAAAAAAAAAAAAAAAAAGGTGAGAAAATATTTTATCTTTATTCCTTCTCCAGTACTCTTCTTTTACATAGATCCAATTTGCTAACCTATATCATTTTCCTTCTTTTTGAAGAACTTCTTTTAGTATTCCTGTAAGACAGGTCTGCTGGTGACAAACTCCCTCAATTTTTGTTTGAGAAGTCTTTATTTTTCTTTTACTTGGAAGGATAATTTCTTTGGATACAGACTTTTAGGTTGGTGGGGTTTGTTTTTTTTCTTTCAAGACTTTAAATATTTCATTGCATTCTCTTTTTGCTTACATGGTTTTCTGAAGAGAAGTCTAAATAATACGGTTTTTATCCTTGTTTCTCCAAAAGTAAGGTGCTTTTATCCTCTAGCTTCTTCCAAAATTTTGTCTTTGCCTTTGATTTTCTGCAGTTTGAATATGCAATGCCTAGGGAAAAACAGGAGGGTATTTTTCTTCTATATTCACCCTGAGAACCTGGGCAGTAATGCACAAGGGTCCAATTTCTCCACCTCCTTGCCAACATTTGTTGTTTTCTGTTTTTTGATTATAGCCATTCTAGTGGGTGTGAAGTGGTATCTCATGGTAGTTTTGATTTGATTTGATTTTTCTAATGATTAGTGATGTCGAGCATCTTTTCATGTATTTGTTGGCTATTTTTATATTTTTTTGGAGAAATGTCTATTAAAGTTCTTTAACCATTTATAAATTGGGGACTTGTTGAATTGTAAGAGTTCTTTTATTTTGGATATTAATCCTTTAGTAGATACATGATTTGCAAATATTTTCTCCCATTCTGTGGGTTGCCTTTTCAATCTTTTGATAGTGTTCTTTGATGCACATATGTTTTCAATTTTGATGAAATTCAGTTTACCTATTTTCTCTTTGTTGCCTGTGTTTATAGTAATATGGCTTAATAATGTGCCCTAGACGCATTTTTTTTCAGTTTCATGCACTTTATTTGCTCATTTTACTTTTTCAGTATTTATAACTAATGCCTTTAGAAAAAAAGGGAAGTCATAAGAGAACCAATGTAGCTGTTACAAATTATAAAGTTTTTGAACTGTATGTTCAAATAAAGAATTCTGTAACAAAGAATGTTGCAGAATAACACTAAGAATAATCTAAATTGCCAGTATAGCTCTGTCAACTAGACTGAGGAGAAATATACCTTATTTTCTATCTTTGTGGAGTACTATTAAAATCTAGAAGCAGTTTTTGATTTATAAATCTCACTTTGTATATTTATATAACATCAGAACATATGCCTCTTTGAGATTATATATATTTTGAGGTAGAAGGTGACCATCAAATTGAATTTAAGATGAATCTGATATATTACTGTGACTTGGCTTAAAAAATTAGTGAGCTCTACTTAAAGTATGGAATATACAAACATAAATGTGGTTGAATTGGTTACTTAAAACTATATATATAATATTAGTTGGTGGTCGTTTCTATTTTTAACTTTATCAAATGTCATTTTCTTTTTTTATTGAGGTATAATTGACAGATTACATTAGTTCTAGGTCTACAACATAATGAGTCAATATTTTAAGATGTCATTTTCTAGTAAGTTTCAGAGCTTGTGTTTGACTTTTACATTTTCCAGAAAGGTATAATTATGATATAGAAAATGAAGTTTTTTTTCTTTCCTTCAGTATTACTTAATATATTCTTTAATAATTCTTGTTAAATTTTTATGTTGGTCAATTTTACAGGTGAATTATGTAACCTCATTACGCTGGATGTAGCTCACAATCAACTTGAACACCTCCCAAAGGAGATTGGAAACTGCACACAGATAACCAACCTTGACTTGCAGCACAATGAACTGCTAGACCTCCCAGATACTATAGGTATGGATGATATTGCTAGTCATTTATAGCTACTTGAACATTAAAAATACTATTTTTGGTCCATTTCTATAATAAAAGTTAAAAGATGAAAATTCACTATCGTCAAAATAGTAAGACTTTTTATTTCCATTTCTTGGTGAAGAGACTAAGTAGGTTTTAGGAAATGAGTTCGGTCAGAGTATAAAGAAGATAGAATGTGGAATATTGAATATTGAGTATATATTTTATTATAACTGCTTAAATTGCAGAATGGGTGCATTTTTGTTTTTGCTTATTTCAGAATGTTGCATACTATTATATAGGGTGTGTTCCCTTCTTTGCTAAAGCAAACACACTGAAAAATAAAACCACTGCTGTTTAGTCTTTGAAACATGGGCAATGTAGCTTAAAGCTTGTTCATCTCTACTGTTGAAGGGGCTAAGAGAAGAGATGTCTTGAAGTACAAAATGTGTTTCAAAAATTTAGCCAGACTCAAAAAGTTGAAGTGTGCTTGTTGTGAAATGTTCTATCTTTACACAGTCTTATTTATCTTTCTAAATGTCCATAAATTTACACAAACAGTAAAGGAAATTTTTTAAAGTTTGGACACCTTTTTAGTTCCTGGTGTGTTATAAGGACAATGTAATATTTATTTAGGAAAATTACACCTGAACTTAATTTTTGTAATTTCAGTAATGAATATTTATGAGGTTGTTATTATATCATAAGGGACCTATAATGGTGATATCTTTCTTAGAAGGATTTTTATTTGTTTCTGTCAGGTACCTAAGGGACCACTTGAATCCATCTGTATCCTAAGGTTTGAAATTTTTCTGGTCCCCCAGGTCATTCAAAGTAGTCTGTAGACTGATTGGAGGGCTATTTTACCTCTCGTTTACCCTTAGTGCTAGGTTAGAGCCCTGTAATGTCCCAGTTGAGATTGATTCGTGGACTCCCCACCCTTGGCTGGTTGTAGATTTTGACTCTTGGCAGAAACGTGCCTTATCAGCTGTGTCTTCCAGTTAGAGAAGTACTCTTAGGACAAAATTTTCTCCATTATTTGCTTATTTCTTGGGTTTCCAGCAGGTATCTGGCCTGGTAATTAGTCATTATCTTGTTAGCTCTCTGATTTTTGTTTTGGAATTGTATTTAACTTTTTTTGGTGGGAGGGTTTGTCTGAATTAGCTCGTCTACTATTACGTGAAACAGAAGCAACTGTTCAGGAGTTTTTTAGTAAGTAACAATAAACTGTTCTAGGTTACAGGACAACTAATCTGAAACTTCTTTAGGATATAATAGCTATCCATTAGAACCTATATCTTTCTGATTCTTGGCCCAGAGTTCTTTATATCACATTACTGTTTGTAGTAGCAACAGACTAAATATTCTAGTTATCTAGTTACCTGCATTAGATTTATTTCTGAAAGGCAAGATGGTGTACAACTTACAGTGAATTATTCTACTGTATTCTTAAGAATTTTACCAGATTTCCTATATAAATAAAAGAATCTGATTTCTGGACCAGTAGAGACTGAACACAATTATTTCTTGCTCTTCTATCTTAAAATCTATTGAAGTGGCCAGGATGAACAAAGAAAAACGAATCTAGAAAAAGAGCATAGAAAAGATATTTATTGCATTTATAAAACATCAGACTGGTGCAAAAAAAGAAATAAAGAATACATTCCTTAGAAATATCTTTGCCATATAAAGTTTAATTTAATGGAAATACTGTGTAATAGAATGAACACATCCAAAGACCAAAACAGAGATGTATAGGATAAGTGGAAGAAGTCCATTAGAATCTAGAACAAAAAGAAAGAAGGATACAATGTAAGTGTTGAAGAGTCATGAGAGAAAGGACTAGAAGTTCTAGAAAGAGAATAGAGGTAATATAATGAAGAAACTAAATAAAATAAAATTTTATAATCTTTCCCTGAGCTTGACAAAAACCCAGATAATATGATGGATGTTTAAGAAGACATGATAAAAAAGATACATTCTGGAAGAAGTTTTAAAAGTTAGATTTACCTAATTGCTTTGAATGCACCATATGGTGACATATAATGTTATAAAACCTGTTCTTTGTCTAGTTTCAGTTTCTGGGTAATGCTGGCCACGTAAAATAAGTAGGAAAGTGTTCCCTACTCTTCAGTTTGGGGGAACAGTTTGTATAAAATTAATATTATTTCTTCCTTTGATAATGTGGTAAGATTTATCAGGGAAGCCAGTGGGGCCAGGATTTTTCTTTGTAGAAATGCTTTTAAAAACATTTTCAATTTTGGGTCACCTGGGTGGCAGACTGGATTTTGCAGCAAGTCATGATCTCACGGTCTTGGGATCAAACCCTGTGTCGGTGGAGAGTCTGCTTGAGGATTCTCTGCTCCTTCCCCTGAGCTCTCTCTCTAAAGTAAATAACTAAATGTTTAAAAAATTTTCAATTTCTTTGATACAGAGCTATTTAGATTGTTGCTTTTTTATTTTTAAAGATATATTTTAGAGAGAGGGAGGAGGTGGGGCAGAGAGAGAAAGGGAGAGAGAGTCTCTTTTTTTTAAAAGATTTTATTTATTTATTTGACAGAGACAGAGATAGTGAGAGAGGGAACACAGGCAAGAAAGAAGAGGGAGAAGCAGGCTTCCCGCTGAGCAGGGAGCCTGATGTGGGTCTCGATCCCAGGACCCTGGGATTCTGACCTGAGCCGAAGGCAGACACTTAACGACTGAGCCACCCAGGCATCCGGGAGAGAGAGTCTTAAGCAGACTCTGCACTCAGTGTGGAGCCCTACATGGGGCTCCATCTCATAACCCTCAGATCATGACCTGAGCTGAAACCAAGAGTCAGAGGCTTAAACTGTGTCACCCAGGCGCCCCTCACTTTATTCTTTTCCTTTTCTTTTTTTTTTTTTTTAAAGATTTTATTTATTTATTTGACAGAGAGAGACACAGTGAGAGAGGGGAACACAGGCAAGGGGAGTGGGAGAGGGAGAAGCAGCCTCCCCCCTCCCCGAGCAGGGAGCCGGATGCAGGGCTCTATCCCAGCACCCTGGGATCGTGACCTGAGCTGGAGGCAGATGCTTAACGACTGAGCCACCTAGGAGCCCTGACCCTCACTTTATTCTTGAGCAAACTTAATCATTTGTCTTTCAAGGAATGGGTCCATTTCATTTGTCACATTTAATAGGCATAAAATTGTTTATAATATTCCCTTATTATTTTGATAGCTATAGAATCTGTTGTAATGTCACTTCTCTCATTCCTGGTATCAGTAACTTAGCAGTAACTTAGATTTTTTTTTACTGTCTGGTTAGAATTGTATCAATTTTATTGATTATCTCTAAGTTTTACTGATTTTCTTTTTTTTTTAAAGATTTTATTTATTTATTTGTCAGAGAGAGAGATCACAAGTAGGCAGAGAGGCAGGCAGAGAGAGAGAGAGAGGGAAGCAGGCTCCCTGCTGAGCAGAGAGCCCGGTGCGGGACTCGATCCTAGGACTCTAGGATCATGACCTGAGCCGAAGGCAGCTGCTTAACCAACTGAGCCACCCAGGCGTCCCTGTTTTACTGATTTTCTGTATTGTTTCTCTGACTTTTATTTCATTGATTTCCACTTTGACCTTTATTATTTCCTTTTATCTGTTTTGAGATTTTTTAGTTTCTTATGGTGGAAGCTTGAGGTCTTTGATGTGAGTTTTTTGTTTTTTTTGCTTTTTCATGAATTTTCTTGAATGACATGTCAATATATTTAGTTTGTGTTGTATGTTCTTACATTGAAGATTTCATCTCATGTGTGCATTTAGTGCTATAAATTTCCCCTTATGTACTACTTTAGTAGCATTTCACCAGTCCTGATATATTGTTTTTCTTCTGTTCACAATACTTTCTAACTTACTTTTGTTGAGTGGAGTGACATAGATGAGGCAATCAGTGAATTTATTCTACTACTTGTCCTTTTTTGTCTTTTTTTTTCCTTCCTAATTTTTGTCAGTTACATTTGTCGGGACATGTAACATTTATGGTATATCTTGTTATGCTGATTTCTAGTTGTTTTTCATCTTAATGTTCATCAACAATCCTGTGTTGTCATAGTTGCCCCAGTCATCTCTTGGTTGGCTCAAGTCAATCTTACAGTAGTTTTCTCAGAAATGGTTCATAAATAATAGTTCCGTAGTTATAGAATGTTTGTAACCTTTATACTTGAACAGTTTGGATGGATATAAAAATCACTGGGTCCAGCTTTATTTCCTTGAGCATCTTAGTAGAATTAAGACATAGTTGTACTGTCTTCTGGCATTGAATGTACAAAAAGTATGAGGCCAGCCCAATTTTTTTCCATTGTAAGTGACTTAATCTTTTTGCCTGGCCACCCAGAGTACTTTCCTTTATTTCTGAAATTCAAGATCTCGATTATATTTTTCAGTGTTGATTTTTCAGAGTCCATTTCCTTGGGATACTCTGAGCCAATCAACATA
The DNA here is from genome assembly GCA_028534135.1 of Potos flavus. Taxonomy (NCBI): domain Eukaryota; kingdom Metazoa; phylum Chordata; class Mammalia; order Carnivora; family Procyonidae; genus Potos; species Potos flavus. Next base: position 16,382,614 of record CM052894.1, on the reverse strand, counting down.
TAGGCTTAATTTTGATAGTTTTATATAGTTTATATACTTTTTATAGTTTTCTTGAATTACATAGACATACTTAGTTTGTGTTGTGTGTTCTTACGTTGCAAAATATGTCTGTAAGTTTGCTTATTTTGAATAACCAACTAGTTGCAACAGTAAAGGGAAAAGAATAATGCATAATCTTTTTTTATGTGACATCAAAAAAGCACATAAAAGCACAGTTGCCCAGTTTTAGAAGAAAAATAAAGGTTGTTTACTGAAAATCAGATGGGAACCAAAATTAAAGATGCTTGAAATGTTATAAAGTTAATATTCTTATCCCTCGCACCAATGCTTAGTCACTGTGTATTTCTTAGGATATTATTGATGCTAAACACTTTATTGCTCCTTAAGTGTATCAGGCAAGTTCTAGCCTCAGGGCCTTTATACTTCTTGGTCTCTCTGCTTAGGACTCTTTCTCCCAAATACCCACATAATTTCCTGTACTCTTTCAGCTGATCAAATGGATATATACAGGGCATCATCATCAGTCAGCACTGTTCTTTCTCTCAAATAGTCCAGCAGTATTTTGTTTAATATTTTATGCATGTGTCTGTATTTGTGTTGCGTCAGATAACAATGAAATGGGGATGAAATTAGAGTACAAAAATGAATAGCCCTGGCAAACAGAGAAAGTATAGGTGGTGGTTGTGGATGATAAAAATCTTCCATTTACTAGGACTAGGGTCACAGTCTTTTGGATTCACTTCCTCTGACAAAGGGTGACTTTTCCACGTATCCTTCTTTCTCCTGGCTTTCTTAATTTTATATATCTCCCCTATGTCAGAATTACTGTATTTTAAGTATGTTTATTAATATGAAAACATTTGGCTTCATTATTAATCTGTTGTGGTTAAGACGTTATCTCAGAATAACATAAATGCCTGGCTTCTAGAACATTCTGCATGATCACATTACAAATATGTATTGGAAATCAATGAGGACTGAAACATTAACAATAAGAAAATTGAAATATTTACTTTTACATGCTTTGGTAGTTGTCAACAAATGGACTATTTATAGCTGTTAATCCAAGTAATGGCAGAGTAATATTTTGTTGAAATTTTTTGTAATATTGTCATTTTATACCATGTATATTAAAAATTCTTTTGCCTTTTCCATCTCTCTCATTCCCAGTATTTTGATTGCATAGCAGAAGGTTGAGATTTGGTGAGAAATTGAAACATTTGGGTCTTAGTCTATTACAAATTGCAGCAGTCTTAATTGATTGACCTTGGAGATTCTCCCTCTCATTTATCAGAGAAGAGAAATTCACCCAAAACATTTAGTGGTAAACTTTATTGGAATATAATTCTCCTGATATTTTCCTGTTTTTTCCTATTCTACTTCTTGAAATTATAACTTAAAAAAAATCCACGTCTTTCCTGCACAGTTGATATAAGTCCTGCAGCAGCTGCCCTACTCCCCTTTCCCTGGACTTAAAGAAACTTGCTCTAAACTCACAATTGAAATTAGATCTTTTAACTGTCACCTGATAATCAAGTTTTCTTAAAATCACTTTATTTCCTTGCCTTTTCTTTTTTCTTAAAAGTAGACCGAGATGTTTTTACCCCTTTCTTTATTTAACACAAACACTCCTAGAGTAGTTTCTCACTCCTTGGCAGTAAACACTGCCATTTACATCCAGGCTGAGCAGTGCTAGGATCACTGACAGCTCACAGGATGTGGAGAAGAGGCAGAAGGAAGTAGGGAGGGGACAGCTGGTTGTAGTTAAGTAAGAGAGTACTTCAAAACATATTTATAGTTTCTCTGACTTAACCGTTAGTCTACCCTGTTGAATAAAACGTATATTCTCTTTCATGTAAATATTTTCTAATTCAAGAGTCAGTTATGAACTAAAGAAAAATATTAAGCTTCATTACAGCAGTCATTTTGTTTCAAACTATGAACTTGATATGTTAAACCTCCTGTGATCTGGTGATTTTATGAAACCATGGTGGGGGAGGTAAGAGGTCTCAAGTAGGAAAAAATGTTTTGTTTTCTATTTCTTCACAAATGAGATAAAGAGAGAAATCTGCAATAAGAACTTGCCTTCAAGGCTGGAGCACAGAACAATTCACAGAGCTCTTTTGTTGCGCTGGGCTCTGAAGAAATGTTACAGTAATTATGGTTATATCAACAAGTAGAGTTTTAGTAATTAGGTTTTAGGTAATTACAGTGCAGCTTCATATAACAACTTCACTAGTTTTCTTTTTAATGGTGGCATTCTTTTGGGTTTTTGACATTTAAGAATTTTTATATTGCTTGCTTTTCTGTTTGCTTTCAGTTTTTTGGTTCAGTGTTTCTGGGGAAAAAATATCTTTGACATTATTTTCATTGTTAGAACTGCCTGCCTATTGGTTTTTTTTTTTTTTTTTGCAACTTTGTTAAAATTAAGATCATTTGAGTTAGAGTTTCACTCAAAAGTTATACTGAATTAACCTAAAGATGCTGATTATATTTGCTGAAATTGAAAGCATTTAATTTTAACTCATAGCCATTTGATGTTGTTGTAATTTAAAAATCTGACAGCATAAGAAAGCAAGCTGTCAGAGCAGAGCACAGAACAACTTACAGTCAAAGTTAAGCACTTAAAAGCTAAATGCCAGTGACTGGCAGTGATCAGCCTACATTTATACACAGAAGCTCAGCAACATTGATTTTATTTCTTAGTCACATGGCTCAACATTAAAGCAAGCCAGGGCTTGATTTCTAGGTTGCAGTTTAGTTTATGGTAAAACCAGTCACTGAAAGAAAATGTCACACCTGATGTTCAGCTTTTTTCCTTGCACAAGAGAATTTTGATATTTCATCCTTAATTTTTTTTTCACCTCTTTTATTTTGCTGAGAGTCATGGATTTTGGCAAAATGTGGATGACTGAACATGCCATGCTCTCAGTAAAGTGATAAGAGCTTTGCACGTGTGAGTTTCTCATCAGAATAGCATATTCTCATAGATTACATTTTTTAAAATTCAATTTCTACCACACCAAAAAAATAAAGGGAAAAAGAAAAAGTTTAGGAAAGATGGAGGTACTATTTTTGTTTAAATAACCACTAATTTCAGTACTAGATAAAGTCATGTGCTAGTTTCACTACATTATTTTCATTTTGTAATTTTTAAATTCTAGAAACCTATTCTGATTTTAAAAGTGAGAAATTCAAGAGTTATTTTGCTTGTGGAAGAGAAATTTCAGGAATCTGGTTCTATTTATTGGGCTTTTGAATTAATAAGTATTTAGAATTTGTTATACTAATTTTGTTATTAGAGAAAGCTTTTAGGTTTGGATGAGAATAAATAATGTTTAAAATATTGTATTTGTGTACTGCTCTGCTCTAAACAGTGATTGAATGAGGGATGTCAGTTGGAGCAAAAATATGGGGTCTTTGTGCTTTACTCTTCTGGCAGATTTCAGAGACTCCTTGGTAAATGCTTCAGCCATTTTAGTACATTGAAGCAGGCTTTTTCCATAGGGAAAGCAGTGGTATGAAGGAGAGAAAGGAATGATCTATCTTCCGTTTTTTTCCCCCCACTAAGGTGGACTGCCTTTTCTCTCTGTCTTCAACTTCATACAGCAAATTAAAATTTTACCAAAAGATTTTTGAAGTTCTTTAAAATCAGATATTATCACTATTTATAGAATTTCCACCATTACCGGCCTTGTTCTAGCTATAGTGGGCATGGGATAGGCAAAGGATAAAATACTGATTTCTTCCCTCCCTCCCTATTTTAAAATGAGAATGGGTCAAAGAAAAGCACCTCATACAGTTTTAAGATTTAACATTTTATTCCTAATGGATAGAAGGACAATTAGTAAAATGCTTTAGCTTCTGCAGTTAATTAAGAAAATATGAATGAATGCCTGCTGTGGGCTTAGCACTGAAACATTCTTTGGGGAGATAGAAGTATATAAGGTTTCTTACTTAAAGGGTTTTCAGTCTGTTGGGTGAAGGTTACTAATCCATGAAATGGCTGACAACATAAAAACAAGTATAATTAGATGCCATTTTATAGTGAAAATAGTATGCAGTCGTGAGTCCAGTTTACAGGGAGATCAATCAGATCTTGATAGAATGGCCAGGGAAGCCTTCACGAACAAGTGTGTTGGACTCAATATGGAATAAAAATGCTTTCCATGAGCACAACAGTATGGACAAATAGCATGGGAGTAGAATGAACATACACTTCTGTGTCAAGAGGTGGCAAGCTAACTGGAGTGCAGTCGGTGAAGATCTTGAATGATTACTTGTTAAAAGGAGCCAGCTGAGTTTGATTCTAGTTTTGCCACTAACTAGGTGGTGGCTTTGGTAAGTCTCTTCACATTATCTTATGCTAGAGTCCGTGCTTATTACTCTCAGATGGTTCTTATTACTGCTGCTTTGGTATTCTTTCATCCCTTTTTTAAATCAGGGTGCCCGTTTAAGAATTCAAACCACCACACTCTGCTTTTTCATAATTTAGCTCGTATCTACACTTTATGGAGAAGATAAGCCTCACAATGTAAAGTGTTTGAACATTCTTACCTCTATGTTAGTATGAAAACGTCTCCATGATGTAAAATATTCATTCAAAAAAAGAATGGTATAACGATATTGCAGTTTTTTAAATTAAAGTGACCTTAGAATTATAGACTTTATCAAAATGTTTTTAAATGGCAAAGCTATAGAAAATTAGAAAACAGGCAAGTTCACAGAAAAAAAAAATTAATCTTCCATAATTCTACCATGCAGAGATAACTTAGTTTTGATGTTTTCTTTCCATTCTTTTCTACTTGTTTTTTTACATTGTTGAGATCATACAAAATGCATTTTTCTTATCTTTTTTCACTTAACATCAGAGTCTTTCACATCTTAAAATTTTTTGTAACATAATTTTTATAGGTATAGAATATAGTAGAATATAGACATATACTACAGAATAAAATCATGTTTTGAATGTATGTACCAGTCATTGTCGTACACATCTTACATATAATGTCTTTAACCCTTAGAGCAACCTTTCAAGTATTTGGTGTTATCCCCACTTTATGGATGAGGAAATAGATTCAGTTAAGGAACTTGCCCCAAGTCACATAGGTAACACAGAATTCTTTGTCTGTGACACTGTGGTGTCTCCAGTTTAAATAATTCTTCATATATTTTTGAATAAATGGGTTGTCCACTTTTTTTTTTGCCACTACAAATATGAATGTAATTAATATTTCACCACAAAGCAGATTATTTTATTTTCTGCAAACCCAACTTTTAAGAAACATTTGTATCATATTCAATGTCATAGTGTAGTGATAACAGTATTCTTGCCCTTATTTCTAATCTCTAAATTCTTTGGGGCTTTGGAAAGTCATCTAATCCTCAGCTTGTTTTTCCCCCCTCCAAAATTGACACATCTTACCAGAATGTCATTAGAAAGATTTAGTGAAGCATCCTTTGTTAATTTAGAAAGCATTTTAAACACAAAATTAACTTGTCTTTGCTAAGTGATAGTTTTTATTGTTGCTTTTGAATTCAGTTTTCTGCCTATTGAAATCTTACTTAAAAAGAACCAGCAAACACTTGACCCCATTTCCAGACACTATTATAAGAAAGTAATGTAAATGAAAATAGTATACCCCTGGAATAATTCCAGTTACAATTCCTATAGGAATTGAAATGTTTGCTAAGTTTTTCTGCATTATAGTTGGCTATGGTATTTAATTATCAGAATATTTTCATTATTAATGACGATTTTTGCCTTGAAGATGTAAAGAGTAAAAATTAGCTTGATTTAGTGATTTCTTATAACTTTAATCACTGATTTCTTCAGCAAGAGGGAAAGATGCAGATGGGTGGTAACTAGATAAGATTATGAGGCATAGCGACTGCCCTCCGAGGGTTTCAAGGCTTAATTTATGCTACAAGCTAATAAATGTTTTCTGTAAGTATTGTAGTAGTGTTACATCTAAGAAAGGAAGTTATTCAGCAACTTTTTGGAAAATGGTCCAAGCAAAAGAAAGGGGCAAACTTCAGAAAGATGGTGAAAGTCAAAAGACATCAAAATATTTGTCTCCAAAAGTTAAGTGTGACACAGGCATCTACGTCTGTAATTTTTAACGCTGGTAATACTGTTTAATTTAAAACTAGAGACTGGCTACACTACATTTGACATTTAAACCTGGCCCATGTAAAAATATGATAACCAGCAGTTGTAATTTGAAGTCAGAAAAGAAGTTAACAAGTTTATCAGATTAAAAAAAAGTTCCTTTTTTGTATTCACAGGAAACCTGTCCAGTTTAAGTCGTCTTGGTCTGAGATACAACAGACTGTCAGCAATACCCAGATCACTGGCAAAATGCAGTGCCCTTGAAGAGCTAAATTTAGAGAACAATAACATTTCTGCTCTACCAGAGGTGAGAGGTGGTAAATCTTTACAGCTGGGGCAATATTTTGATTATTGAGATTGTTAAATAATGAGTATGCAATGGACATTTAGCCACCACTAAGGTAAATATTCCAAAGAAGAAAGAATAGGTATGATTGTAGGAACATAGTAATTTTTTCTTTTTTTTTATGTATAGAAGGGAGAAACGAAGGTGAGAAATCAGTTTGCTACATTGTAAGCATCATGTAAATCTTTCTCACGTCATTTTGGAACTGACAGTAACAGCTATTAACGAAAAGTTGTATGGTTGGTTTTAAAACTCAACTACCCCACCCAGTTCAATTATTTAAAAAAATGCTGTAGAAAAGATGATACAGGAAAAGAATGAGCTACACAGAACACACTATTAATCATGTTAATATTAGCTGTAACACTTCCATGATCCAAGTTATTACCCTGCTTATATGATAATATTAAAGCCTATTTAGCATATACCAGTCACCAAAATTTGTTATTTCTTAACACAATATTTTTAATTTGGGTTTCGTTCCATGAAAAAATATTTTTGCTTATTTTGGGCAGAATGCAGTACTCTTTTATTTTATTCTTACTTTATTTTATTCTTTACTCTTCATATTATTATTTTAGCATACCCACAGCTTGTACGTTTGCTTATGGTTATTCAAGCATTATGTCTTACTGTATTATTCTAACAAATAAAAGAATGGAATTGTGGACTTACTGATTGAGCTTTGCAAACAGTCTTTTTTTCTAATAATTAAAAATGTTTTCTATAACTGGCCCTTTATTTCTAGTTTTTCTGTGTGTGTGTGTGTGTGTGTGTGTGTGTGTATTTGAATTAAAAATAAAGGTGCTTTGGGTATATGTTTTTAGATATGATTTATAAAGAATAATTTGAGTATATGAAGCTATAGGCTTATAGCAGTTAGTTTATAAAATAAATGTATTTGATTTGTTTCTACAGGGATACAGAAAAAAGTACCTATTAATTTTGCTTCTCTTATTCTGGGTGTTTGGGTTTTTAGAAAACCTTTGATCAGAGTACAAAAATCAGTTTTTCAGTATTGTATTTGCTAGGATGGACCAGTTCACTAAAACTGCTATGATGGTATCTCAGTTTAAGTGAGATAACGAATAGAACCCACCGATTGTAGAGATAACCCTGACAACTAGACTGTCTGGCTCTTTCTTTGCTAGTGGTAATTTAGAATGGTAAAAATGGGTGGAGTTCTATTGTTTAATGTCATCTCTTTTTCTTACAGTAATTAGCACAATAATTAGACCTTACTGGGATTTTTTTAGGGTGTGGTTTGTGAGTTTAAGTAAAATTGACTGCTTTTACAATGTTGGGCTAAACATAAAGACTAGGTGTATATTAAATTTCAAAAAGTGAGAAAATTTAAAACTTACTTTTATATCCACTCTATCAGGGAAGGGAAACTAATAGTTATTGGGTACCACTTAGGATACAGACGTTGTGCTAATTAATTAGTTTCATATATAATTTTTTTTAAAGATTTTATTTATTTATTTGACAGAGAAAGAGAGATCACAAGTAGGCAGAGAGGCAGGCAGGGAAGCAGGCTCCCTGCTGAGCAGAAAGCCCGATGCGGGGCTCAATCCCAGGACCCTGAGATCATGACCTGAGCCGAAGGCAGAGGCTTTAACCCACTGAGCCACCCAAGTCCCCCAAATTATCAGGGAAGGGAAACTAATAGTTATGGGGTACCTCTTAGGATACAGACATTGTGCTAATTAATTAGTTTCATATATAATATTTTGTGACTAAGATTAATCAAGATTTATTTTTGATAATAAATTATAAAGAAGACAGCTCTCTTCAATCTGGCTGTGGAAGAAGTGTGTGTGTGCATGCGCTCCCACATGCACATATTTAAACTGGCCTATATTCAGATGGAGAAGCCATGCGGGAAGTCCTTGATTGGTCCTGTCCAAATCTGGGAAAGGATTAAGTCTTACTTAAAAGTAGTCTGTGTGCTTTGGGAATAGCGTATTCCTAATGCAAAATATGTAATTATCTGCATTTATAATAAGCACAATAAGGAAAACAATAGAATCCATTAGACAGCACTTATTAGACATTCAAGCTGGGTTAGGCATGCACAATCAGGAAAGTGGTTTTCAATTGGAGCACATTGCTGAAATCAGAACTGGCAAAATGGCTATATACTTTCCTGTTTGATGACTATCTGAAAGTAGCTTAGTTTTAATTTAGACACATAGACAGAAAAGGAATTTAATAAATTTAAGCACATATGCTCAGGTGTAAGGCTAGGGACTCTACATGGATTATTCCATTTAAATCTTCACTATGATTGTGTTAATTATTGGGGTATTATCAAATAGGAAGGGTAATAAGACTTAAGAGAAGTTATATTTTTGGCCAAATTTGTACCTTATTTTTCTGGGAGTACTGTAAGAAATATACTGATTGTCTAATTCACTAAAGGTCACATAACTGGTAAGTGGAACACCTAGGATGGGGATCCAGATGTGTCTGACTTTAAGGAATTGATAAGCAACTTCATAGCTTCAATATATGCCCTAAGAATGAAAGGTTGGAGAGTTGCCTTCTTGTTGCCCCTTTTCAGATATCTTCAGGTTTTTTCAAAGAAGAATGTCAGTAAAGTTAGTCAGCTACATGTAAGAATAATAAAAATAACATTTTTACCATGAGACTCAAAATTTCATGTACTTTCAGTAAAGTAGGATGTAGGCATTTTTCCAGAATTTCCAGAATTGACTGCACAGTGTTCTCAGCACTCTTACCTGAGCTCTTCCTTTTATCTATGTACATCAGTAGACAAATGTTGAAAGCTTCTTAACGGTCAGCATAAAGAACAAGTTTCAGTTCACCATATAATTATACCTTCAATTACATAGTTATTTCATTCTTTCAGCTGGTCTTACAAATCCACTGATACCTCAAGTACTAAGTCTTCAGTTTCCTCCTGGTATACAGCTGATATTTGAATATTATTTAAAATAGACACACATACTACATACCTCACACAGGTTGTTTCCTCTCTGATTGGGCCTTCAATCCAGAATGTTTCTTCTACTTCTCTGAATATTTAAATTTTTTTCATCCTTCAAGATCTAGCTCACTCTCAGTCTCCTTCCTGCTTTTCCAGTTACTCCAGTATTTCTTCTTTTCTTTAAATTTAAATAGAGAAGGGACTTAAAATTTAAGCACTTATTATATGCTAGAAGTTGTAAAGCTATTTATGTATTTTATCTCTTTAAAATGTCTTCATTACAATTTAACAAAACAAGGCATCATTGTTTTACAAATGAACAGATTAAGGTTTGGAGAAGTAATTTGCCCAAAGTCAAGCCACTAAAAGATAGAGCCAGGATTCAGAGTTGTTTTATAGCCTATACCAGTGTTTCTCAAACATTAATGAGCATACAAATCACTTGAGAATCTTGTTAAGATTCGTATTGATTCTTGGGGCGCCTGGGTGGCTCAGTGGGTTAAAGCCTCTGCCTTCGGCTCAGGTCATGATCTCAGGGTCCTGGGATTGAGCCCCGCATCGGGCTCTCTGCTCAGCGGGGAGCCTGCTTCCCCCTCTCTCTTTGGCTGCCTCTCTACCTACTTGTGATCTCTCTCTCTCTGTCAAATAAATATATAAAATCTTTAAAAAAAAAAAAGATTCGTATCGATTCTCTAGGAGTAGGATCTAAAAGTCTACATTTCTAACAGGCTAATGTTGTTCTTCCTTCAACCAGACTTTGAATAGCAAGAGCATATTACATATAATTTATTATTGATTATATGCAGTGATGTATTGTTTTCTTTTTCCCATCTTTGTGCTTTATTTCTCTAAATAGGGTTTAGTCATTTTAATGGCAGAGTTTCTTTTGTAATACCTAAACAACTAGCACTGTGGTTACATAGTGGGAGGCTGAAGTAAGGGAATATGGGGCTAGTATGTGCAGTAAATACTTGTTTGATAGATGCATATTTCCCTCTGAAATCTTACCATCTGGAAAAACACTATTATATAATATCAGGAAGTGTTATCATCTTCTGAATTTAATATTCTTTAAAGGAGCCATTAAATTACTGAATAACAGCTTACTCTGAGTCAGGTATTATGTTAATCTTAATAATAATTTAGAGGATAATTAATTTGGACCTGAATAGGATTGGTCAAATAGCAAGTGGCAGAGCCAGGACTCAGACTCAGGGCTGTGTGATGCCAAAGATTCTGCTCTATAAGGTTATGAAACTGGCCACTCATGATACACCTCTTACCCTCAGACATATTTTCTTTATAGAGTGTTTTTTTTTGGTGTTTTGTTTTTTAGTGGAGGGGTGAGGAGGGACAGAGGGAGAGAGAGAGAGAATCCCAAGCAGGCTCCACAGCCAATGTGGCTCAATCTCATGACCCTGAAATCATGACCTGAGCCAAAATCAGGAGTCGGACACTTAACTGACTGAGCCACCCAGGTGCCCCTTCTTTGTAGAGTGTTCCAAATAAGCTAAAGCCAAGGAATAAAAATCAGATTTTATGTGAGTTTTCTGTTTCTTGTAAAATCTGGAAATCTAACTCTATTTGCTCCATATTCCTATATGGCAACAGTTAGCTAGAGCTGAGTAGTGACTGTCCCTCCCTGTAAGGCATCACTGAGCTGGCCCAACCAGTCTCTGTCATTTGTTATCTGAAGGCCCTTTGAGGCATTCGTGACTGCTGGACTGTATTCTATGGAATAATCTTGTTACAATTCTAATTCATATGTTTATTTTGTTTACAGAGTCTTTTATCAAGTCTTGTGAAACTGAATAGTTTGACCTTAGCTAGAAATTGCTTCCAATTATATCCAGTAGGTGGTCCATCTCAGTTTTCCACCATCTATTCCCTCAACATGGAACACAATCGAATCAACAAAATCCCATTTGGAATTTTCTCCAGAGCAAAAGTATTAAGTAAGCTGAATATGAAGGTAAGCCTCTCTTTGTTTTGAGGGGGAGAAAAGCTACTATTATTAGTACTTATACTAATATTTGTGTTTTCTTTATTAGTGTGGAGAACAGTTGATTTGTTACTTGCTGATGGGGTCTAAACTGATAATGATACTTCAGGGCAATTTGTATTAGATAACAAATATCTTAGAACCATGCATATTCTTAGCACTTTATCCTAAACAAATAATCATGAATATCCATGAAAGCATAGTTGTAGGGATATTTATTGTAGAATTTTCTATTTAATTGGTACCAACCTAATAAAGATTTCATTTTTTAATAGTGTATCTTCTTCATTAAAAATAATACTCAAGTTTAGAAGAATATTACCAGTTGAAACATTCTCAGTTTACTTAGTAGAAAAAAGTTGAAGCATGCAAGACTGTCTTTCCACCCAGTTTTTAAAAACGGTTCTTAATGTGCTTAAATGTATTAAGTATCTATAGATTTGTATGTGTATATAGCCAGAATTTACTAAAATATGTTTATCTTTGAATATCATAATTATTTTAAGGATGATCTTTCTATTGAGGAATAATTGACATATTAGTTTCAGTTGTACAACATAATGATTCAATATTTGTATATTGGGAAATGACCACCACGCTACATCTAGTTAACGTTCATCACCATCCATAGTTACAGAATATTTTTTCTTGTGATGAGAACTTAAGATTTACTCTGCTAACAACTTTCAGATATGTAATAACGGTATTATTAAGTATAGTTGCCATGCTGTATCTTACATCCCCATGACTTACTTATTTAATATCTGGGAAGTTTATACCATTTGACTCCCTTTACCCAGTTTGCCACCTCCTAACGTTTACCTCTGGCAACCATCAATCTTTTCTTTTTATCTTTGAGCTTGGTGTTTGTTTTGATTTCATATGTAAGAGGTATTTGTCTTTCTCCATCTGACTTATTTCACTGAGCATGCTGCTCTGAGGGTCCATTCATGTTGTCACAAACAACAAGATTTCATTCTTTTTTACGTCTAAATACTGTTCCTGTGTGTGTGTATGTGACTGAAATTTCTTTATTTCTTCATTCATCTGTTCATCTGTGAACACTTAGGTTGCTTCCGTATCTTGGCTATTTTAAATAATGCTGCAGTGAACATGGGGGTGCATATATGTTTTTGAGTTAGTGTTTTCATTTTCTTCAGATAAATACCAAGAAGTGGGATTGCTGAACTGTATGGTAGTTCTGTTTTTAATATTTTGAGGAACCTCCATACTGTTTCCTATAGTGGCTGCACCCATTTACATTCCCACCAACAGTTCACAAAGGTCCCCCCTCTTTTTTTTTTTAATATCTTCACCAGCACTTGTTATTTCTTGTCTTTTAGAGAACAGCCATTTATTTTATTTTATTTTATTAACATATAATGTATTATTTGCTTTTGGAATACAGTTCTGTGAATCATCAGTCTTACACAATTCACAGCTCTCACCATAGCGCATACCCTCCCCAATGTCCCATAACCCAGCCACCCTATCCCTTCTCCCCCACCCCCCAGCAACCCTCAGTTTGTTTCCTGAGATTAAGAGTCTCTCATGGTTTGTCTCCCTCCCTGGTCCCATCTTGTTTCATTTTTTCCTTCCCTTCCCCTCACAACCCCCCTCCCCTACCTCTCAAATTCCTCATATCAGAGAGATCATATGATAATTGTCTTTCTCTGATTGACTTATTTCGCTTAGCATAATACCCTCTAGTTCTATCCACGTTGTTGCAAATGGCAAGATTTGGGTTTTTTTTTTTTTGATGGCTGTATAGTATTTGCTCTTGAGTTGTAGGAATTCTTCATGTATTTTGGATATTAACCCCTTATCAGATATATAATTTGCAAATGTTTTCTTCTGATGGGTGATCTTTAGTTTCTTTTTGCATATCTGTATTTTCTATAGTGAATGAGTTTCACATTTGTAATAAGGAAAAAAGGAGGAAAGAAATGAAATCTGATTTTTTTCCAGTGATTTTATTTATAGTGAACAAACTTTAGGTCCAGAGATGAAAAGTAAATTGGCCATATAGCTAATTTGTGGCTGAGGTGTAGGAATCCAGGGGACCTAGATTTCCTGCTTCCAGGTGTAAGTGTTCTTTTTATTGTATTATACTACAGCCTTTTATCTTCGATGAACTATTTCAACATAATTGTTTTTCTTTAAACTATAGTCTAAGTGTAGAATTTATTCTATTTATAATTGTTCATAAATATATGTGTCTTTTATGATAATTCTTTAGAGGTATATAATAAGTGAACTAGTGGGAATTCAAGATAATCTTATATAATATTAAACAGGTATAAAATTTGTTTTTCATCATTTCAGTTATATGAGATTTAGCAGTGGTAATGGTATTAATTCTGAATGTTCTGTTTGTAATAAGAGGCTTAGAACACAGCAGTCCAGGCGTTCATTAGTTTTTGCATTTTTATGGATATGATGTTACTGTAACATTAGCTTGGAAAGGCTTGTTTTCAGTGAAGTAAAACTTTGCCTAGAGCTTTGCCTTAATTTTTCCTCAGTAGCATGATAGATGTTTAATAAAATTTTTTTTGAAAGAAGTCAAAATGAAACCTGATATTTTCCTCCCCATAAGCACCAGTAGTAAATTTTTTTTAATGAAAATGCTTCATCAAACTGCTAATTACCAGTAGTTAATAAGTTTAAGTGTTATAATGAATAGGTAATAAATGTAAATATTATAATAAAAGAAAAACTTAGTTTTCAAATGGATATTTGCTACTTGAAATTTCTCTTACCGATGATTTTGTGTCAAATGAGACAAGTAATCCATGTATATTGCAGAAAAATTTAAAAATACAAATTAACAAAAAGGACATAAAATAATCCTACCACTTGAGAGGTAGCATCACTGTTAACACATTGGCATACATCAGGGGTACTGATGGTCCTCTCTTGATACAAATAGCCCCAACAAATACACTGTGGTAAGAGTTGTTATTGATGAAAATGTATTTTATATGTAGATTTGAGGAAGCAGGAAGAAAAATAGTCAATCACTGGTATATATTTCACAGTTTTTTCTGCATGTAGCTATATTTAATTTTTAAATAAAATTAGGATCATACTGTTTCATCATCTGTTTATTATTCAGTGAGAAATTTATTTTTGCCATCTCTTAGGGATTTTTAAAGTAAAATTGGGGATACTATCAGTTAGTGTTTTAATGATTTAATTTGCTATCTTCTTAAGACTTTTTCCTCTCCTACCTTATTGCTCAGTGTCTCTAGAATTGCTGTGTTTATCTGATTTCCTCATGGGCTGTAATTCAGTATTTCTTCTTCCATTGTGCTCATGAGCATCCACATTTTATTCCATGATTTCTATATATTATTGTGAAATGGGGAAAACCTATTTTTCACTGGGACCTTTGAAATCTCAAGTATTGGTCTATATAGTGTATTTTTCCATATCCAATACAGATAACCACATAGGGAACAAACTTCCAATTTAACCTCAAAATAAAAAAGTTAAGCTACTTTGGGGGCTTAGATTTTTCATTGCTTTTTAATTTTTTCTTTATTTGGATATCAAAAGGGGAATAAGGTTTTATGTTTAATTAAGAATTTTCTTTCCAAAGAGAGGTATATGTATATGGAGCTTTGTTTTTGTTGTTCTACTGTGGTTACTTCTTTTTGTCTTGGCCAGGACAATCAGTTGACATCACTTCCCTTGGATTTTGGAACTTGGACCAGTATGGTAGAATTGAATTTAGCCACCAATCAGCTCACAAAGATTCCTGAGGATGTGTCTGGTCTTGTTTCTCTTGAGGTGAGTATAAAAGAACATTTATTTAGAACTCCTTACACCCTTCTGCAGTCATCTTGCTTATAAAGTTTCCAGTTAAAATAAGCAATTTCTGCTGGAGAAAGATCATAATTAGAAATGTTAGATCTGTCTCAAACATAAAACTGTATTAGCATGATGAGGTATTAACTTAATCTGGGCTCAGTGCTTCTGAATTACTCTTGCCCACTAAAAGTTGGTAAGTTTCAGTGCTGTAAAGTGTCTTTGAAAGAAAAGGTCTCTAAAATTTAGCATCTTTTAGAACATAGTTTTTCCCTTAACTCTATTTAAGAATCCTGCACTAATATCTACCAGAATGATTATGGAATCCTCAGACTTGGATTGAGGACCTTTCCTATGATTCTGGGCCACTTTTACATCCTAATTACCCGTGTATGCTCTCATTTAACCACCTAGATTATTTTCTTTGTTGGGAATTTGTGCATGTTTCTGGCTCTGTATACATTTAATCTTTTGTTTTAAGATTTTATTTATTTATTTGACAGAGAGGGAGAAAGGAGCATAAGCAGGGGGAGCAGCAGGCAGAGGGAGAGGGAGAAGCAGGTTTCCCACTGGGCAGGGAGCCCGATGCAGGGCTCCATCCCAGGACCCCGGGTTTATGACCGGAGGCAAAGGCCTATGCTCAACCTACTGAGCCACCCAGGCACCCCTGTACATTTAGTCTTACTGTTCTCAGTATCTAGAGTGCCCTCTTCTCATCCTTTTTTTTTCCTTTTAAATTATTTTCCGTAATTAGAGATCCATCTTATTTTCCCCTCCTTAGTGAAGGATGAATTCCCCTGCTTCTGAGTCCCTAGAATTTTCATCCTTTTTATGAAAAAGCTTACTAATAATAAATATATATTTTTATGTTTTATGTTTTATTTATTTATTTTTAAGATTTTATTTATTTATTTGAGAGAGAGAGAGAGAAAATGAGAGAGAGCATGAGAGGGGAGAGGGTCAGAGGGAGAAGCAGACTCCCTGCAGAGCTGGGAGCCGGGTGCGAGACTCGATCCCGGGACTCTGGGATTATGACCTGAGCCAAAGGCAGTCGCTTAACCAACTGAGCCACCTTGGCGCCCTAATATATTTTTAAAAGTTTTCTGTGTATCCATGTTTTTTAAAAATCTAATTTCTTTTTTTAAATTATTTTATTAAGATAAAATAGTATGGTGTAGTGGTTAAAAGCATGGATTTTGAAGCAAGACAGATCTGGGTACAATTCCACTTTTATCTCTGTTTATGGATTTAACTTGAACAAGCTTCAGTTTCTTCAGCTGTGAAATGAAGATGATAGTATTTTCCTCAGAAGGTTGGAGTTAGGATTAAATGTGATAATGCAGACAATGAATTTAGTGCCTCGCAAGTAGTAAACTCAATAGCTATTGGGTTTTTTTGGTCTTAATATGTATGTTTATTTTATTATAGGTAGTATAACTTTGTGGGGAAAAAGGTGGGCATAAAACATCAACCAGAACCTTATGTAGGTCTTTCCATTCAGTGCTCTTTTCACTACCCCCATACCCAGTATTTTCTCCCTATTACCACCACCACCACCACCACCACCGTAATTTCTCTGAGAACAGGGACTCTCTTTCTCAACTACTTTTTCCCTCTTCAGTATATTAGAGGATGGCTTGCAATGTAGTAAATATACCATAAATAATAACTGTTGTGTATTGAAATAGGCAGTTTAGAAATTGTTACCTCCCTAAAAGTGATGGTTTGTAAGGGGTTTTGAATAAATAAGTGGTTTCCTATCAGATAACACATTTGTAACCACTCAGTATCAAAGTACCATTAACTATATGAATTTTAGTGCAAGTACTTAATTTTACATTTTTTTGTTATGGGTAAAATTAAACTTTTGCTTTCATTAGTTTTGACTTCAGTAAAATCTCTTTTATTTCCAATAGCTATGGTGATTTTTTTAAGAATAGTTAAGTTAAATGTTATATAAGTGAACATTACTCTTAATATTCACTCTTTGGAAAATTAGCAGTTTAATGAATTTTAAGCCACACAGTGGTAATATATAATTCCATTTCATGAATTACCAAACACTATCAATAATTTCTCTTAGGTTCTAATATTATCAAACAATCTTCTAAAGAAGCTTCCCCATGGTCTTGGAAACCTTAGGAAGTTAAGAGAATTGGATCTAGAGGAGAACAAATTGGAATCCTTGCCAAATGAAATTGCTTACCTTAAGGATTTACAGGTAAAATATTATCTTGGTGATTTTATAGTTATATGACTAAAATTTTTGGGGTACATTCCAAACTGCACATATTTCTTAAGAATTTGATCTAATTCTTTAATTAGAGATTTTTTATTATAGCATTAGGGCTAAGTTTTATGTTTGCTTTTCACTTGCTAACAAATGATATACTTTGAAAGTAAAATTTATTGAGTGATTCTTACCTAATCTAATTTACCTATTATTTTATCTTATTAGTTTAGTAGATATATTATTTTAAATTTATATCAGTAGTAGGAAATCCATATGTAACTATCTTTCATTTTGTTAATCTTTTAGAAATTAGTCTTGACAAACAACCAGTTGACCACCCTTCCCAGAGGCATTGGTCACCTTACCAATCTCACACATCTAGGCCTTGGAGAGAACCTACTCACTCATCTTCCTGAAGAAATTGGTATGAACCATTTGGATGCTTGACTCTGTACTAATTTGCTCTTGTGTGTTCAAGCAGTATTAAGATAAATAAAACAAATCTGTTTTTTCTCTCTGTCTCTCTCTCTCTCTTTTTAAATAGAGCACCAAGTAGTTGGTTGGTTGGGTGGTTGGTTTTGGTTAGGTTTCCTCATGGGATATTAGAGTTAATATTGCATTTGAGAATATTTTAGCCTACTTCTATTTCTAATATGTTTAACCTTATTTTAGAAGAGTTATTGTATATTTCTTCGATTTAAAAATTACACAGGCTTGAATTAAACTAGTAATGTCTTATGCCAAAAGAACATTTCCTCTTGAGGTTTTAGGATTAATTTTAATATTTGATTAAATTACTATTTGACAGTATCTTGAAATTTTCTAAGTGTTTTCGTATCCATTATTTCATATAATCAACGTGACTACCTTGAATTTTAGGCACTGCAAGTTGTAACCCCATTTTACAAAGAGAATAGATCAACTGAGGTTACATTGTAGTTCTGAAATTAGTAATTCCATGTATTATGTTCTTCCATCTATATCATGCTGTTTCAGAGGCCCTTTAGATTAGTGGTTAAGAATGGGCTTGGAGTTATAATGTAAATTATACTTTAATTTTAAAAAAATGGTTTTGGGGTAAGATAGATAATTCAAAATCTGGCCATGCTGCTTATTGGCTTTATGGCTTTGGATAAGGTATGGAAACTCTCTAAGCTTCAAGTTTTCTACTTGTGTAAAGTAAGAATGATAATAGTAACTTCTCATAGTTAAAATCTTAAAGGTAAACCTCCATTATCTGGTAACCATTATTTTCGTTAGTCTTCTACATACCAGTATCAAATATTACAAATTTTGAAGTTTAAAAATTAGAAAACATGAAAAAAAAAATTAGAAAACATGGGAGGCAGCTTCATTTCTAGTATGTTTATTCATCCGGCTTCATTTGATTGCAGGAGACATTTACCTAGAAAGTGTGAATATCCTGAGACAGTCTAAGATAATTTTTTAAGATTATTACATAAGTTGATTTTTAGCTTATTGCCAAATATGTGATAACTCTCTCAGTGAAAGATTTATACGAAATAACAAAAATATTTCCACATGAGAAATTTATTTAATAAAAGAAATCATCACATTGTTTATAACAGGAAAGTGATTTCGAATAAGTGATTATTCGA
This sequence comes from Potos flavus, assembly GCA_028534135.1. Lineage (NCBI taxonomy): Eukaryota > Metazoa > Chordata > Mammalia > Carnivora > Procyonidae > Potos > Potos flavus. The sequence goes on along the minus strand of CM052894.1, from coordinate 16,363,539 downwards.
AAAATACATACCAATGCCAAGCTGTCCCAAACAAGATCTTTGGACATGTAGCATGTGTATTTAAAAAAATAGTTTGAAACTTGAAAACTGACCATAAAGGAAGAAATTCCAATTTAATTGGTATGGAACATGACCTGGACATCAGAGTTCTTTAGATCAGCCCCACTTGATTTGAATATGCAGTAAAATTGGAGATCTATGCTTGTAGAGTTTTAAAACTAAGAGAAGAAAATCAGAGGCAAGGTGTATTCAGTATATATAATGCCCAGGGTAGTATCATGCCCAATTGAAATCCTAAAATAGTAACTAATTTTTAAAAAAAAATAGTAATTGATTTGATTTTTTTTAAACAGGTACACTGGAGAACCTAGAAGAACTGTATTTGAATGACAACCCCAATCTACATAGCCTTCCCTTTGAACTGGCTCTTTGCAGCAAGCTTTCAATCATGAGTATTGAGAACTGTCCACTCAGTCACCTTCCACCTCAGATTGTTGCTGGGGGTCCTTCTTTTATCATTCAGTTCCTGAAGATGCAGGGTCCATATCGTGCCATGGTCTGATACAAATCTGCTGGTCCCACACACTGTTCAAAAATAGACTGCCATTAATGTTTCATATCTTTATCTGTATCTATTTATGTAGATATTGATATATTTGGCAGATTTATAAAGACTGCATTATGTGTTTCTGCTAATAGAGGAATCATAGCCATTTAGATTTTTTTTAATTCTGTACAAAAGGCTTATATAAGTTTTCTTTGCTAAACTTGATGGATGTTTTTCTGTTGTGTAATATGATATGCCAGTTTGCTAAAAACATTTGCCAACAAATTACGAAGTTATTAAATTTAAGGGCCAGAGGTAGTATAGTTAGATATACTTTCTCTTAGCAAAAATAATGGACAATTTTGTTGCAACTTTTTATATACATTTTGCCCTTACCAATTGTCAGATCATTGTAGTATTATAGGCCCTAAAGGTAGAATTTTTCTTTAACTTATTTTGAAATTTGAGATTAAAATTTTATATATTGTTTACAGTCAGAGTAAATCACTGGATTTTTTTTTTGTTTGTTTGTTTGATTTGCTCTGTTTTAATCAGTGAAATCTAGTTTATATCCTCTGCTAAAGAATTTGCATCAGCTGGTTTAAATATTAAGATATTTGCTTGTTGAAACAACTGGCAAGTAAAAAGATACAGTCAAAAATTCTAGAATTCTTTTAATTGTGTTTCTCTGATCAATTGTAAAGTAAAATATATGAAGTGAGTCTTTAGGTTGGGGGAGGGTATTGAGATCTTTTCTAGTATAAATATCTTTTCTTAAGTTTGGGGGTACAGAAACATGTAGTATGGAAGAGTTTTCACTCCTGAAAGTTGCAGAATGACAAAAACTTAACAATAATTTGGCAAAAAAAAAACAAAACCAAAAAACAAAAAAAACCCCACATAAACACACACACATTCTATATATGTATATACAATGCTATATAGATAATGTATTTATTATATCATAAACTACAATAGGTAACTTTAAGGATTTCTCCCTAGCCTGTACAATGAAATGAATGTTTTTCTTTGAACACTGCAATATATGTATGTTTCAAGGTTATTTAACAGTATACTATGGTTTTATATCTTGACTTGCCTTGTACATCTCTCAGTTCTGGAATATCTGCGTCTAAGCACAATATCTTCACACTGTGCTATGTTGCTGCTGAACTAAATGCACTTTTCCCCACATGTGGGGCACTGGCTTCAAACAATTCAGTTCAGTACCATTGATTTTAATCTCATCTTTCTTTTCTTGATAGCTGTTAATACAATTACGGAAAAGAGGCACATTGTATAGAAGCCATTGATAGTTCAGTGGAAGTTCTGTAAGATGTGCATGTGCTATTTGATGTGTTTTCTTTTGCTTTACTGCTTTTAAGGCTAGCAGTACTGTAAGTGTGTGCCCCTTAGACAGTAATCTTACTTTTGGTAGTGTCATTCTAAGTCAATTTAATTATTGAAGAGACAGAGCAAGTGCATTCTAGATATCATCCTAAAAAACATTTCCCATATAATGAATGTTATGTGTAATTAAGTATTGCTGCTTGGTTTTGTTCTTTTTTTTCCTCCCTCCATTTAGATGGGCATTGTGTTTTGAATAAAACCATTTTTGAATTGAAGCTCTATTAAAATAGAAATTTGGAGTGTTTTGCTTTTTCTGGCACTCACAATCAGGACTAAGTTTGAGGTCGAACCTGTATTCATAATTGGTAATTTTTTAAGGAGCAAGTAAGAAGTGGAAGGCAGGTGAAGATATAAAACCCTAGAATGCTTAAATGTGCTGTAAAACTATTGTAGATGTCACTGGATTTTACCAAGTAATATCCTTTCTTCTTTTTTTCCGTCTACTGTGGCTTTTCAGTTAAAATTTTGTTTATAAAAGGAATTTGTTTATTACAGCTCTATATATCTATGTGTATGTGTTTTTTTTTAAAAAATATCATATCCAGGTGTGTTTATATATAAAAATGATAGAACTTGAACTTTCAAGGCAGTAAACTAATTTTTTTTTGTGAGGGAAAAAGGTTATTGTTTCTTAAAAATGAAAATAGATTTGGTTTTTGAAACATTTTGGTTCCCCTACCTTCATTTATGTTAGTCTGCAACAGAAATGCAGAAGGATCACACTCTTAACAAGTAATGTTACAGGCAAACTGTATATAGCTGAGGACTGTAAAATTTTTTTAAGAAGTATAAAACATATGTTCTTTTTCTGGCTGCCACCTCATAAGAGCCCATGAATTTCATTACTTCTAATAAACTAAAATGGACTCTTCATTGGGATATCCTTGTGAAATCAAATTTAATATTTAAATAGTTTGAATATATTAGGGGATATTGTTGAATGACTATATATAAGCTAATACTTTTCCTCAAACTGCAGTAGAACTAATTAGCATATCCAAACATTTTCCTTTCTCTTGAAGAAATCAGGTTTAGTCACTCCATAAGGCTCAATAAATTAAAAAAAGAAAAAAGCAACGTTATAGATGTTACATTGGAAAAACATTGCCCTGAACTTTGCTTTTGTTAATATATCATGGTAGCAAAACGGCATTGACCATGTTAAACAGTCCTTATGTGGTAGTGTAGTACTTTTTAAATCCCATATGATTATTTCATACAGAAAGAAGGGGAAGATGCTACATAATTTATGGACTTGATGGATACATATGAAAACAAGATAGAAACTCTTGAAGGAGAAAATACGCATAAAACATTTATTTGTACTTATATTGAAAGGTGGGTGATAAAGTGGAATGAGTTCTAAAAATGTAATTGCATATTTATAATTTATCTCATTGTAAAGCCTGAGTCATTTAAAATGTATAAACGGTTATACATCACAATTTATGTAGTCTTTCTGTGATAACTTTTGTTATAACTTTTGCTTTTCATGTCAGTTATTGCTAGGCCATGCATACTGAGTCCAAATTTCAGATCACAAAATTTATAATTGTTTATCAGCAAGAATGAGTTGTTTAAAATGTATAAAATGGGACATTTTGAAATGTAAACGGAGCACTAACAGTCATTATGTTGGGCCAAACAGCCATACAGCAGAACTGCCTCTGGAAAACCAAGGTTATATGCTTATTCTTGCATGATTAAAATTAGACGAAAACAAATGGCAGAGTTTATAAATAAGCAGGGGAATAAATTCCTGAAATTCTCAAATTTAACTAAAATGAACACCTTATAACGAAAGGCTTCCTTCTGCTTATACCACAAGATAAGAAAGATGGTATACCAACTGTCTTTGCTAAAACTTTTCTCTTGCTCTGTTCTTTTGATTCTTTTAGTTAGTTTAGCCTTTAAGAGCCAATTTGGGCAATTGGAAGACATGTGGCCATGTTTGGTTGATTTTCACATATCTGAGAATTTGAATATATAAGAATTGTGATGTCGATTTGGTATATAAGAAGATATCTCGAGTGTTGGTATATAACGGAAGTATTAAGATGTTTTATAAAATAGGTACCAATACTTTGTTATTGACTAGAATGCCGCCTTAACCTGATAAAACTGATTCTAAGGAAACTTTGTTTTTTGAGAGAGAGTATGAAAGTGAATGGGGTGGGGAGGGGCAGAGGGAGAGAAAGAATCTTGACCTGGCTCCATACCCAGTGCTGACCCCGACCTGGGGCTGGATCCTACCACCCTGAGATCATTCATGACCTAAGCTGAAATCAAGATTCGGACACTTAACTGACTAAGCCACCCAGGCACCCCTATGCAATTTATTTTTAACTTTGAAATATAAGTTAAAATATAAATATGTTTTTTGGGAGATTTTTAGATTCTTAAAACTGAAGTTGGGTCATTATTACCCTTAAAAAAACTTTATACCCTTGTTAACCGTCCTGCTGACAAACACCTTCTAGATATATAAACTGTTTTGAATGTAAATACTTGTTAATGATCAGGACTTGAGCTGGATAATAATTTATGGTTTTTTAGATTGGGGACTTTTAAAGTTTGACAGGAAGATTAATGTCTATACTATTAGTGTCAGGACCATCAAGAGTAATATGGGCAGGGCCATCACATGCAGGCTTTGCAGGCTGTGCAGTGTGCAACAACGCTACATGTTGGGGGATGTAGTCATATCATAGATTTGTATATCATGACAGTTTTTCAGCAGATGGCAGTAAAGTGCCTTGTTCTAACAAAATCAGTATATTATGTCAAATTTCCAACAGATGGAAGTAAAGAATCTTGAGGAAGGAGCATTTTATACTAAGTGGGCTAGTGGGGAGATTCAGTATTTGTCCAGATTATTAGAGCTCTGTCCTAACAATCCTAATAATAATTGAATAATACTTAAATGACATTATAAGGATTTTTATATGTCCTAGGTGCTAATAAAAATGCTCTTGGAAAATCTAAGAAGGGTTTTATCAATGACCATATTAATTAGATTTCATATGTTATTAAGTTATCTTTTATCATTACTGATATTATTTATATGGAGAATTTAGTCTTCCACTGGTTCAGTCAGGCTTAATATACAAATAACATTTGCTTCAGTTGTCTATACCATTTTCTTTAAGTAATTCTGTAGAAATTATTCAGTAAATCTCGCTAGCTAGCTAGCACTTAAAACCTGGTGCCCAGTACTAAAGGGAATGTTACATATGGCTCGAATCTCTTTTTGTTTTAATATTTGTCTTCAATAGAAAAGTATACTAATATATGATTTTTCCTTGTTTAGTGTTTTACTTTTCTCACTTCAAAACTCATTTTTAACATAAAGAGTTCACTACCTTATTGTTTTGTAATTGCTAAATAAGACTAACAAATATTTTGTGTGATGAATAGGTGAATAGTGTCCTTTGATTATATTTTAACCTGCATTGTCAGAACTTGTTTTTAATTAGGTACATAATAATTTGTACAGTACAGAGTTTATAAGGTATAGAACACAGTTACAAGATAGAACACTGCAAAAATGATAGTATCTGAAAACAATATTTAACAGTTCTGACTTTTCTCCTAGTGAAGCTCAGGCTTCCACTGATGTTTAACAGGGCTTATGATGTAGTGACTACTTAGCTATTTTGAATTATGGGTCAAGAGCAGAAAGTATAAAACAGCCTTCAGAAAATGTACTTTTCACCTGAATTATATTTTTGATTTTTTGACCACATAAAAATTATCTTAATTTTTTGGTCAGTCATTCTGTATTAAGGTAGCCAATATAAATAATATATTTTAAATTTTTTCCACTTGAATCTTTTTAAAAATTTGGGGAAAAAAACATTTCCAATGCTACATGTAACTGAAATTGGAATATGAAATCAATCTTTGCAGTGTCATCGAACCACAAAAATATGGAACTGAGAGAAGTGACTCTTCACTACCATTTAATCTTCTGGAAAACTGTAAAACAGCAAACAGCATCCATAAGGTATACAAAAATAGGTGCACAGAAAAGTGCAACAAAGCATTTTATGTGGTCAAGAGTTAACTTCAGTATAGGTATTTATATTGTTTACTCTTTATAAAACCACACACTATATGGTTTTTTTTTTTTCTGCTTTGGTTTTTCTATTAGAGTATATAATGAATATATCATGGAGACATTGAATTATTAGAGGTAATTCCCTCATTCTCTGGGCCTTCCTGAGACAATGCTTTTTGTTTTGTAAGCTTTCATGAGAAAATCTGCTCTACCATTTAGGATGTCTTAGTAACTAAAGGTGAAAATTGAGCACAAGATTCCTAGAAAAAGAAAGTTGGGATATTAGCTAATAAAGATCATTATTTAAATTGTGTTTTTAAGTGTTTCATGAGAACAAAATCCATAAAGGGTTAAGGAGACCTTACCCAGTGGGAACTAATTGGCTGAAGAAAAGTTCTCAGGGAAGATCACAAATATTAGTCCTAGGCACAATGCGATTAACTGTTATCTTTCCTCTTAACATTCTTGGATATGTATTTAAAAAAAACCACTCTGGCTACTTTGAGAAGAGTGGATGAAGGGAATAAAAACTAGAGGCCAAGCAGCCTAATGAGAGGCTATTAGAGTAATACAGGTGAGAGATGACGATGACTTTGGGATTGTAGTAGTGGGGATGGAAAAAGAAAATAAACATTTAAGGGAGTCGTAGAAGACAAATTAGTAAGACTTCATGATTGATTTGAAAAAAAAGAGAATCAAAGGTTACTCCTAGGATTGTGTCCTTAAGCATTTGGGTGTATTTACTAAAGTGTGGAACTTTGCAGGAGGACCAGGCTTTTTTAGTTTGTTTGGGTATAGGGAGAGGATGTGTTCTACTACCTGTGGGACCTCAGATGGAGATGTCAGGTAAGCATTTGGATAATTAAGTCTGGTGCTTAGAAGGTTAGACTTGGAAACAACATTCAGCATATAGATGATAACTGAAACAAGAATTTCCTAGGGAGCACATGTTGAATGGAAAGAGGATGGAATCCTCCAGGATGGAATCCTGGTGAACTCCAACATTTAGCTTTTGCATAGATTGGGGGTGCCTGGGTGGCTCAGTTGGTTAAACATCTGATTTTTGAGTTGGGCTCAGGTCATGATCTCAGGGTTGTGAGATCGAGCCCCACGTCTGACTTCCTGGTGAGCTTGAGATTCTCTCTTCTCCTCTGCCCCTTCCCCGGCTCATGCACACTTTCTCTCTAAGAATAAACGATTAAAGTAGCTGTAGTAGAACTGGAAAGGAAACAAGGGATATGGTCTTTAGGAAATAGCTGTTTCATTCAGAGTTCACTTTTTCTAATTTCTCAGTGTATTCTGCTTCAGTATCATTTAATTTCCATACCAATTTTTCCAGGACTCTGTACTGTCCAAAACCATTGCTGTTTACTAGCCACATGTGACTGTTTAAATTTAGATTAATTAAAATTGAATAAAGACTTAACTTTCCTTAGTCACTGTAGTCACATATGAAGTTCTCAATAACCGCAAGTGGCTGCTGAGTACTGTATTAGTATGAATACAGAACTCTTTCTTCATAATTAGTTTTCAGCCCTGAAGCTTATAAATAGAAGCTAGTAGGTAGATTATACCAATTGCTTGTTCTTAAGATTGAGCCTGTGTGCAATATTCTCTCCCCAAAGAATTGGATGGAGGGTGCCAGATAAGGAATGTTAAGGGCAACTCTTCATGGTCTTTCCATGAAGATGATTGCTTATGTTCTTAGTTAAATTTGATTCCCTTAAGTCTTATCTCTAGAAATGTCACCTAAAGAATTAACCTATTTTTCTTCTTTAAAAAAAAAAAATATTGTTCTTTTCCATATTCTAATTACTTAGCCTGTTTATGGTGGTTTTTCTCCCTTTTTGCTATTTAACTCTTTGTAGTTAATCTTCTGGAATCGATTAAACTTTAGATAACTGGCCAAATTTATACATTTTTAATAAAGATTTTATTTATTTGAGAGCACGAGTGGGGTGGGGAGAGGGAGAGAAGCAGGGAGCCCGATGCAACTCTCAATCCCAGGACCCTGGGATCATGACCTGAGCCAAAGGCAGACACTTAACTGACTGAGCCACCTAGGTTCCCCTATACATTTTTTTTTTTTTAACTCATCTTTGATCAAGACTGGCTTACCTACTCAAGCTAAAAAACGAGATTTTCATGGTCTTAAACCTGCTTGCAAAAATCAAGCCCAGGAAGAGAATGTCTGTATTTGGGAGGGGCACAATTTTAAAATGTATGCCAAAAGATTCTGACTTGAAAAGAATACCTTTATAAAATACAAAAATACTTAGATTAAATTGAAGTGATTAGATTATTGGTTCTTTAATGACTTCTGCAATGAAACTGTCAATTATTCATTAATTTTTATTTCAATTTTAGGTAGTTAACTTACAGTGCAATATTGGTTTCTGGAGTACAATTCAGTGATTCATCACTTGCATACAACACCCAGTGCTTATTATAACAAGTCCCCTCCTTAATACCCATCGTTCATCTAGCCCATCCCCACCCACCTTCCTCCATCAACACCCAGTTTTTTCTCTATTGTTAAGCATCTCTTATGGCTTGTGTTCCTCTCTCCTCCCCCCTCCTTCCAATATGTTCACCTGTTTTCCTTATTAAATTCCACATGTGAGTGAGATCATATGGGATTTATTTTTCTCTGATTGACTTATTTCACTTGGGATAATACACTCTAGCTCTACCCAAGTCGTTGCAAATAGCAAGATTTCAATTTTTTGATGGCCGAGTAATATTCCATTATATATATATCCATTCATCAGTTGATGGACATTTGGGCTCTCTCCATAGTTTAGCTATTGTTGATAATAATGCTGCTATAAATATCAGGGTGCATGTATCCCTTCGAATCTGTATTTTTTGTACACTTTGGACTAACAGTGCAATTGCTGGCTCATAGGGTAGCTCTATTTTTAACTTTTTGAGGAAACTCCATGCTGTTTTCCAGAGTGGCTGCACCAGTTTGCATTCTCACAAACAGAGCAATGAAACTGTCAACTCTTAAACTGTTGTTTTTAACTGAGATTTTTAAAAACTGGGTAATAATTTCTCCTTTAAATTATAAGTGCAACAGTGCCTAATGAGAGAATATATACATATTATAAATATTACCTTCAAAATTAGGCATTGTGAATGTCCAAATCGTATTTCACTTTATTAACCATATGGTTACTAAAATTCCTTCCTTTGGTAAGAATCTGAATGCTTGAACTTTTTTTGTTTTGTTTTGTTTTGATTGCTAACTTTGAAAATTAGAAAACCCAATTTTAATGTAATTTATTTATTAGGGAGGGAGTTTTAATGCTCACTGTTTAAGCATCTAAATGGCCATATTTCTTATGATAGAAGTAGCAGAATGCTTGGAGTTAGCTTTTTAATTTCTAAAGTGTGGAGCTATATGCTATATGTTTATGTGAGTACATCTGTATGAATGTGAAAGAGTAAAAGCATAATGATGAAAACAAATGAAGTCAACTTTGTTTTAACTTGGGTGGAGAGTTTTGTTTGGAGGGTCATGTTTTGCTGAATTTTACTTACTGAAGATTCCATGCATTTTAACTAGCACTGTTACTGTTGCAGAACAATGTTTATTATGTATCTTGTCAAATATACATTACAGACAGAAATTTTCACCATTGAGGAGGTCACACTGTAATGGATTTCACACCTATTTTGAGTAATCTACTTTAAAAAATTAGGAATTGCTGATTTCGCTCAATTTTTCTAACCTTCAAAGCATCTCCCATTACTGCTTAAGAAAGGCATCCTGAGGGGCACCTGGGTGGCTCAGTCGGTTAGGCGACTGCCTTTGGCTCAGGTCATGATCCCGGGGTCCTGGGATCGAGTCCCGCATTGGGCTCCCTGCTTGGTGGAGAGCCTGCTTCTCCTGCCGGCTGCTCTGCCTACTTCTGCTCTCTCTCTGTCAAATAGATAGATGGAATCTTTAAAAAAAAAAAAGAAAGAAAGAAAGGCATCCTGAGGCAATTGAGAGCATTGATTGCCATTTAAAAAGTACCAATAGACTTTGGTTTATAGAGAATAAAATGTTAACATGAAGAGTTATGGATGATCCTGGGTTTGAAATGATTACCATTTTCTTCTAAAATATTTGATGATTTATTTTTTCCTTCTGTGAACATCAGCATAGATGCAAGTAATTTACACATTTTAGCCTTTGATGTCAACTGCAAAAAAACACTGTATAGTCAAGAATTCTTTAACCCCTAATTTATTCAGATTGCAGATGAAAACTGAAAGCAAAATTTTTCTAGTTTTCTGCTTTTGTACAGTAATAACTTATTGTTACTTTCTGCAGGGCATAATTAGTCTTAATACATTCATTTAGTGTTAATCGTAGATGAGAGATCTGAGTATTATGGTTTATTTTTTTCATTTCATATACATACACCCAGCATACTTACTCTTCATGGAGAACACCACTTTTTTTTTTTAATGCACATTTGAATACCATGTAGTTAATACCAGTTTTATTTTATTTTATTTTATTTTATTTTATTTT
>CM052894.1:16235949-16352494 GCA_028534135.1 Potos flavus | reverse complement strand
GAGGTCCATTTGGTCCAATGTGTCATTCAAAGCTCTTGTTTCTTTAATGATTTTCTGTTTAGATGATCTGTCTGTTACTGAGAGTGGCGTGTTAAGATCTCCTACAATTAATGTATTCATATCAATATGACTCTTTATTTTGATTAACAGTTGGCTTAAGTAGTTGGTTGCTCCTATATTGGGGGCATATATGTTTACAATTGTTAGATCTTCTTGGAGGATAGACCCTTTAAGAATGACGTAGTGTCCTTCTGTCTCTGACTACAGTCTTTAGCTTAAAATCTAATTTGTCTGATATGAGAATCGCTACCCCAGCTTTCTTTTGAGGCCCGTTGGCATGAAAGATGATTCTCCATCCCTTCACTTTCAGTCTGAATGTATCTTTAGGTTCCAAATGAATACCAGTTTTAAAAAATACATAAATGTTTCTAAAATATACAGGACACCTGGGTGGCTCAGTCTGTTAAGTGTCTGCCTTTGGCTCAGGTCTTGATCCCAGGTCCTGGGATCGAGTCCTGCATCGGGCTTCTTGCTCAGCGAGAAGCCTGCTTCTCCCTCTATCTGCCGCTCCCCCTGCTTGTGCTTGCTCACTCACTCTCTCTCTCTAACAAATAAAATCTTTTTTTTTTTTAAAGATTTTATTTATTTATTTGACAGAGAGAGAGAGATTACAAGTAGGCAGAGAGGCAGGCAGAGAGAGAGGGGGAAGCAGGCTCCACACTGAGCGGAGAGCCTGATGCAGGGCTCGATCCCAGGACCATGAGATCATGACCTGAGCCGAAGGCAGAGGCTTTAACACACTGAGCCACCCAGGTGCCCCTCTAACAAATAAAATCTTAAAAAAAAAACTAAAATACACAAACTTTTCTACCAAGGAAACTCTTTTAAAACAAGTTCTAGGTTCAATAAGAGTTTGCTTGTACCTAAATGCTTTGGCAGTTACAACTTTTCTCCACAATATACAATATACTATTATTTGTCCAAGATTGAATTTTAAAATAATTTGGATTACTAGAATTCCACTGAGGATTGTAAAGGTATTTTGAACCTTTAAAAACTTGCCATGACAATCTTGGGTAATCACTTTTTCCACTTAATTGGTTTTGGTTATAACTGTTGAAGGTTTTTTTAAGGATCATTTGTATATTATTTTAAGTAATTCTGTTTTTCCCTTGCTGTTCCTTTGATTTTTATGTAAATCTTCATTATCTTTATATTCAAGATGAGGGAATAGCCAGGATAATTGAATGAGTTATACACTGATGCAGTATCATGTCAACATTGAAATTAGAGCCTGAGCCTTCTGACTCCCTCGTATTCCTATTACTTCATTGTAGCCTCCCCATCTGAATCACATCATATATACTGCCATGAGTGAAATCGACTAACTAGGTGAAAGCCAAATCAAACAACACTTTTCCTCCATTAAGAATCTACTAATTTGAAAAAGCATATAACCATAAACTTGAACAATTTAGACTGAGTTCCACACTTCTTTCCTTTGCATCCTTTTAAACCAAATGCAAGGTATAAGCTACAAGCAAAGTGTTTGACTTAAGTCTACAATGTATAATTTATATTCTTAACTGCTACTATTTTTGTGTGGTTGGGTAATCTTTCATGTTGATTAAAGATGGAAATATTTGCTAATAAAATTTTTGTTTTGGATAAAGTCAAGGATCAATGACTTTAGGTTTGGGGGTTTAAAGAAATTACATGGACCATCCCTTTCAGGTAGAATAAGACATTTTAAGATAAAAATAATCAAATCCAAAGACTTAAGTTAACTAGCTAATAAGTAGTACAGTGGTAGTGGGGACTACCTCTACTAACTCACTATTTTTTTGACTTTATCATGTTGATTTTATAATATTGTATGCTTCACTGTGAATGCATTTTCTAAAGGTTCAGCTTTGGGAAAGAGATGTTTGGAGCTGTTTGAGTAGTAATTTAAAAAGGGGGCCTCCTGGCTAGCCATCCTGACCAGTTTAAATGAATCCAAGGGAACAATGGAGTGATAAGTCTTGCAACCAGATTGCATTTACTTCCAAGATATAGAAACTAGGTGGCCTATAAGGTATAAATCCAAATTAAAGTTCTCAGAGTTGCCTTTTGAGACATGGCTAACAGAGAATTCTGCATTCAAGTTCATTTGTTTTTTATATCTAAAGCTTGAGTATGAAGAAATGGTGTATATTCACTCAGCAAATATTTGAGCACTCAGTAACATGCCAAGCACCTGTCTAGGTGTAGGATATATTAGTGAACAAAATAGACCATAGTAAATGAAATTTACATTCTAGTGAGGCAAGGCCAATGAGTAAGCAGTAAGTAAATTCTATCATCTATTCAAGGTTGATAAATGTTATTAAAAAGCAAAAATTTCCAGTTTCTGGCCCAGCATGTAAGGAGTTTGGAAGTTGTCACTAAATAAAAAAAGACAGCCAAACAAACCGAAAACCAACAATTCTTAGATTTCTAGGAGAATTGAGGTCACAGGTCACTGGTGCTCCTCAAATTGGAGAAATGCTGGGGCGCCTGGGTGGCTCAGTGGGTTAAGCCTCTGCCTTCAGCTCAGGTCATGATCTCAGGGTCCTGGGATCGAGCCCTGCATTGGGCTCTCTGCTCAGCAAGGAGCCTGCTTCCGCCTCTCCCTCTGCCTGCCTTTCTGCCTACTTGGGATCTCTTTCTCTCTGTCAAATAAATAAATAAAATCTTAAAAAAAAAATTGGAGAAATGGTGGGTATGGAGAATCACAATTACCAGAACAGATACCCAGAGCAGATAACCATAAGTATAAATCTTTATGGAAACCAGTGTCGGGTTAGGAAAACCTAAACTGTAATGCATGAATTGCTGATGGCTCAGTGTGGACAAGTCTTGAGAGTTAAAAAATCCTAGCAGCCCAGTCTAAAGGGGGCCCCCACACTTTTATTTAAAGTGTTTACCTCCAGAAGCCCTGGCAGGTTCTTACAGTGAAGATCAGAGAATAATTTCCTCATCCTTCCAGCATGGGGAGAGGAAAGGGAGCCATTTTGAAATACACTGAGTGCATTTCTGCTCTTAACAAGCCCTACCCTTAAGAGAAACGATTTTACCAGAGACTAACCTGCTGAGGTTTTATCAGAGCCTAACTGACCTGGGGGAAAAGAAACACCCAACTACAGGCTCCTCTAGCTTTTCATGTTGGGGAATAGAAATATCCAGGTGTAGCCTTCCTATTCCACTGAAATGGTGGGGATGGAGGAGGAGAAGACTAAGAAGTATTTATTTCCTCCTCACAGCCCAGGAGCACAGGCTCACTAAAAGACCTACTCAGGACAATGGAACATTTTCCTTCCTGCAACATCGTAGCACCACATCACCAAGACCTATTTGTATCAGTTCCTTTTATCCAATATATCCAATATATATTATCCTATATATCCAATATATGTTTGGCTTTCAACAAAAGGTGTATTAAAAGAAAAAAAATTTTGAAGAGACAGAGCCAACATCGGAACCAGACTGATATCTATCACAGGGGTTTTTGAACTGTCAGACCGGGAATTTAAAATAACTGATGGGCTCAAATGGAAAAAGTGGACAACATGCAGAAATGGAGTAATGTAAGCAGAGAGATAGAAATTCTAAGAATTCATTCTAAGAATGAATTTAAAAATGCTAGAAATAAAAACCATAATAGAAATGAAGAATGCTTTTGATGGGCTTATTAGCAGATGACACAGTTGAGGAAGGAATCTGAGCCTGAAGGTCAGTAGAAACTATCCAAGTGAAAAACAAGGAGAAAAACTACGAAAGTACCCAAGAACTACGAGGCAGCTACAAAAGATATACATGTAATGGGAATACTAGAAGGAGAAGAACAATACTTGAGCAATCATGACGGAGAATTTCCCAACTTTAATGTCAGACACCAAACTATAGATCAAGGGAGCTCAGAGAACATCAAGCAGAATAAATACACTCAAATCTATACCTAAGCATATCATATTCAAATGACAGAAAAGTCAAAGATAAAATCTTGACAGAAACCAGAAGGTAAAAACATCTCACCCATGGAGGAGCAAGAAGAATTACATCTGACTTGCTTTGAAACCACGCAAGAAGAGAGTGAAGTATTTTAAGTGTTGGGGGGGGAGCCCCCACCAACCTAGAGTTCTGTACCTTGTGAAATTATTCTTCCAAAGGAGAACTACTTTGTCACACTAAAATTTAGGGAATTTGTTACCAGTAAACTTTTACCAGAATTCCTTAAAGAAGTTCTTAAGAGAAAGAAGAGAAATGACATGGTCAGAAACTTAATCTACATAAAGGAAGAGCATCAAAGAATTAATGAAGGTAAAATAAAATCATCTTTCTTATTAGTTGGCCTAAAGATAACAGTTTGTTCCAAATAATAGCAGCAATGTATTTGGTGTCTATAGATTATGGATAAGTGAAATGAATGACAACAGTGTCGTAAGAGATGGGGGGATGAATTGAAAAAAGTTATAAAGTTCTTGCTTTACCAATGAGGTGACATAAGTGTGATTCGAAAGTGGACTTAGATTAGTTGTAAATGTATATTGTAAACTCTAGGGCAACCACAAACAACAAAAAATTACACTTGATATGCTAAGAGAAGAGCAAAAATGGAAGGAATCCTATAAAATGCTCAATTCAGACATAGAAGGCAGAAAAAATGTGGAAGACAAAACAAGGGCAATGAACAGAAGTTTGATATTAATCACTTTAAACATCAATGGTCTAAATGCATCAATTAAAAAAGTGTCACAGTAGACACACCGATTAAAAGCAAAAGGATGCTAACACTAATCAAAGTTAGACTAGCTATATTTCAGAAAAAGCAAGCTTCAGAGCAAGGAAAATTATCAGTAATAAGACATAACAATGTGTAGGTGCTTAACAATAGAGCATCAAAATATGCGAGGCAAAAACTGATCTAACTTATAAAGAGAAAAAGAACAATCCACTATTACACCCCTGTATCTTAACGGACAGAGTCAGCTGTCAGAAAATCAGAACATAGTTGAACTCATTAGCATCAATCAACTGGATGTAATTGACATCTGTAGACTATTTCAATAGCAGAATGCACATTTTTTTCAAGCTCACATGGACTAATCATCAAAATATGGGCCATAAATTATGGGCCATAAAATATACCTAAACAAATTTAAAAGAAAGCATACAAATATGTTCTCAGACCACAGTGGAATTAAGCTACAAATCAATAACAGCTAGAAAATCTGAAAGTACTGCACATTAAATACATTTCTAAATATCAAAAGTACTTTAAATAAAAACTTTAGGGGTGCCTGGGTGGCTCAGTGTGTTAAGCCTCTGCCTTCGGCTCAGGTCATGATCTCAGGGTCCTGGGTCGAGCCCCGCATCGGGCTCTCTGCTCAGCGGGGAGCCTGCTTCCCCCCCCTCTCTGCCTGCCTCTTTGCCTGCTTGTGATCTCTCTCTGTCAAATAAATAAATTAATTAAAAAAAAACTTTAAAATATTCTGAACAAAATAAAATGAAAATAGAACATCAAAATTTGTGGGTTGTAGAAAAAGCAGTGCCCGGAGAGAAATGTATAGCATTGAATGAATGTATTAGAGAAAAGATCTAAAATCAATCAAGCTTTCAACTTTGGAAAATAGGGGGAAAGCAGGTCAAATTAAATCCAAAGTAGGTAAGAGAAAAATTAAAAAAAAAAAAAAAATTAGAGCATAAATCAGTGAAATAAAAAACAGGAAATCAATAGACAAAAAAAATTTAAAAACCAAAAGCTAGTTTGAAAAGATCAGTAAAATTGAGAGGACTCTAGCCAGCTTAACTAGAAAAAGAAGACACAAATTAGAAATAGCAGAAATAAAAAACAGGCAATCGCCATAGTGTCCATGGATATTAAAGAGATAATAAAAGAATATTATGAACAATTTTATGCCCACAAATTTGATAACCTGATAAAAATACCAATTCCTCAAAAGACACAGTCTGCCAAAACTCACACAGGAGGGGTGCCTGGGTGGCTCTGCGGGTTAAAGCCTCTGCCTTCGGCTCAGGTCATGATCTCAGGGTCCTGGGATCGAGCCCCACATCGGGCTCTCTGCTCAGCAGGGAGCCTGCTTCCCCCTCTCTCTCTGCCTGCCTCTCTGCCTACTTGTGATCTCTCCTCTCTGTCAAATAAAAAAAAAAATCTTTAAAACTCACACAGGAAATAGTCTGAACAGGCCTAATTCCAGTAAAGAAATTGAACCACTAATTAATAACCTTCCAAAATAGAAAGCACCAGGGCCAAATGTTTTCACTGGTGAATTCTACCAAACATTTGATTTGATACCAATTCTCTATAATTTCTTCCAAAAGATAAGAGCAGAGGGAATATATTGTAAGTTATTCTATGAGGCCATTATCCCCTTAATACCAAAACCAGACAAAACCATTACAAGAAAACTGCTGACCAATATCTCTCACAAACATTGATGCAAAAATCTTCAGCAAAATATTAGCAATTTGAATCCAAAAATATATAAAAAGAACTATACACCATGACCAAGTAGGATTTATTCCAGATATGCAAGGCCATTTTAATTTTCCAAAATAAATATAATCATATGAACAGACTAAAGAATCACATGATCATATAAGTTGTGGAAAAAGCATTTGAAAAACAACATCATTTATGAAAAATCTCAGCAAACAAGGAATAGAAGGTAACTTCCCTTCCTCAACTTGATAAAGAACATCTACAAAAAACAAATCTTACAGCTAAAAGCATTGTAAATAAAAACTAGAAGCTTTTCAATTAAGAACAGAAGGCAAGGATGTCTCTTCTCATTTCTTCTTTTTCAAACATACTAGAAGTACTAGCTAATGCAATAACAGAAGATGAGTAAATAAAAGACAGAGAAGGAAGAAATAAAACTCTTTGTAGATGACGTGATCGTCTATGCAAAAAATCCAAAAGAATTGACAACTCCTAGATAAGTAAGGTTGCAGGATTCAAAGTTCATATACAAAAGTCAATTGCAAAGAATAAGAATTTGAAATTAAAAACAATACCATTTAACATTAGCATCCAAACAATGAAATACTTTGGTATAAATCTAATAAAATATGTATAAGATCTACATGATGAAAAATACAATTCTCGATGAGAGAAACCAATAGCTAAATAAAATGGAGAGTGATTCTATGTTCGTTGGTAGGAAATCAATCAACAGTCAAGATGTCAGTTCTTCCTCAACTTGATCTATAGATTCAACATAATCCCAAACAAAATTCTAGAAAATTTTGTGGATATTGACAAACTGATTCTAAAATCTGTAAGGAAAGGCAAAAGACTCAGAATCCCTGACACAATATTGATGGAGAAAGACAAAGTTGAGGACTAATGCTACCTAATTTCAAGACTTAAATGATGGTGCAGTAATCGAGATAGTGTGGTATTAGTGGAAGAATAGACAAGTCAGTAGAACAGAATAGAGGCCTCAGAAATAGACCCACACAAATATAGTCAACTGATTTTTTCACAAAGGAGCAAAGACAATGCAATGCAGAAAGGGTAATCTTTTCAACAAGTTGTGTTGGAGCAACTAGATATTCACATGCAAAAAAACAAAACAAAACAAAAAAACCCAGACTTTAAGCCTTCCACAAAAATTGAGTCAGAATGAACCATATACTTAAATGTAAAATTCAAAACTATAAAACACATAGACAATAATACAGGAGATAGTTTAGATGATCTTTGATCTGGTGTTGACCTTGTAGGTATAATACTGAAGTCATGATCTTTGAAATAAATAGGGTCTCATTAAAATCTTAAAATACCATTCTGTGAAATACACTGGCAAAAGAATGAGAAGATAAGCCATGACTGGAAGAAAATATTTGCATTAGACTTATCTGATAAAGGACTTACAAAATTTTTACAAAGAACTCTTAGAATTCAACATAAAAAAACACATCCCAATTAAAAAATGGTCCAGAGATCTAAACACATCTCGCCTAAGAAGTTAAAGAGAGGGTAAATATATATATGAAGTGATGCTCGACATCATACGTCATTAGGGAATTGAAAATATAAAACAATGAGATACCACTGCACTCCTATTAGAATAGCGAAAATCCAAAACCATGATAACAAATGTGAGAATGTGGAGCAATAGGAATGTTCATTCATTAATGGCAGGAATGCAAAACGGTACAGACACTTCGGAAAACTGTTTGGCAGTTTCTTACAAAACTAGACATACACTTGCAATCATGCTCCTAGGTATTTACCAAATGAGTTGAAAACATGGCCACACAAAAACCTGCACTCAGATGTTTGAGAGTTTATTCATAATCGCCAAAATTTGGAAGCAACTAACATGTCCTCCAGTAGGTGAATAGGTAATTTGTGGTACTTCTAGGCAATGAAATATTCTGTGCTAAAAATAAGCTATCAAAGCATGAAAAGACATGAAAGACATGGAGGAACCTTAAATGCATATTATTAAGTGAAAAAGCTAATCTGAGAAGGTTATATACTGTATAATTCCACCTGTATCACATTCTGGAAAAAGGCAAAATGAGACAGTAAAAAGATCAGTGGTTGCCAAGGGCTTTGTGGGGATGATTGGAAGGAGCACGGGATTTTTAAGACAGTGAAATTATTCTGTATGTTTTTTAGGACAGTGAAACTATTCTGTATGATACTATGATGGGGGATACATGTTCTTATACATCTATATCCATAGAATATACAACCAAGAGTGAACCCTAGTATAAACTACGGACTTTGATGATGATGAAGTGTCAATGTTAGTTCATCAGTTGTAACAAACGTACCATTGTAGTACAGTGTACTCATGTTTGGAAAGTGTGTGTGTGTGTGTGTGTGTGTGTGTGTGTGTGTGTGTGTATGTGTGTGTGTAGGTAGGGGGACGATATATGTGGGAACTCTATTTTCCACTCAATTTTGTGAACCTAAAATTGCTCAAAAAAAGTCTAAAAAAAAGGTGGAGGATGGGAAGAAGACAGAGAGTACACAAATTACAAATGAGATTCATAGTGTTGCATCTAGTTGTAGTTTGGTGATTTGCACTACTGTATAGCATTTCATCCTGGGAATGTACCACAATTTATTTAACCATTCTACCATTGATAGATATTAAAATTGTTTCCAGTTTTGAGTTTCTATGAATATTTTTAGATGTGTCTTTTTATAAACAGATATATGCATGTCTGTTGAATATACACCTAAGAATGAAATTATTATAGAATATACATATGTTCAGCTTTAAAATATACTGCTAAACAATTTTCCAAAGTGTTTGAATTAATTTACATATCTACCAGTAAATGTATGAGAATTCCAATAGCTCCACATTTTGTCTGACACTTAGTATTACTCTTTTTCTTTTAGCCAATCTGGGATGTTTATAGTTAACTTCTCAAATTTTGAAACACCATTTTTCTCAGAAATACTCTGGTTGTTGTTTTTTTTTTTTTAAGATTTTATTTATTTATTTGACAGAGACAGAGAGATTACAAGTAGGCAGAGAGGCAGGCAGAGGGAGAGGGGAAGCAGGCTCCTTGCTGAAGAGAGAGCCTGACATGCGGCTCTATCTCAGGACCCTGAGATCAGGACGTGAGCTGAAGGCAGAGGCTTTAACCCACTGAGCCACCCCGGCGCCCCAATACTCTAGTTGTTATTTCTTTTGGTATTAAATTGACTCCTGTGCTTTCTCCAAGAAATTATGGCAGTACTCTGATGCCCCAAGTGGTAAAAAGCAGCCTCAAAGTATCATTTCTTTATGATTTTGCATATTTTATTTTACTCTTGGCTGTACAGGTGACTTACAAGCTACAAACTAGTATGTAGTTATTGTGTAACTCTCAGAGTTACCCTTGATAACATGCTAACATTCCCAGACACTGCATACTGAATCCTACCATGCTAGTAGTGAGCATGGTTGGTTCCTCTTTAGCACATAAAAAAAGTCATTTCATTTTGCAATCAATATTATGAAAATCATGCCGCTTTTTAAAGTTTATTTTGTTTGGATAATGTCTGTTAAAAGCTTATTAATTGCCTTCACCAAAATATAATCTTAAAATGGCATTTCTGCATTTCTTTAGTATGAATTTCCTATTTTAAAATGTTCACTTCTCTTCCTTGCCAGTAAAATTCTGACTCATTACATTCTAATGTGGAGAAAAACAAGAAATAAATATTTTAGTGATTCAAAAAAAATATTGTAAAAATAGAAAAAAATATAGTGAAGTCTCATCATCAACTAGGGAGGATATTGAGGTGTTGGTGGAAAAGACATTCGAGTTTGTCTGAGTTGGCCTGGCAAGTCTTGTGTTGCTGCCACTGTTTTCCTTCAGATCTCTGGATTACCTAGGTTAATGTTATCTGAGATATATTGGAAACACATTTTCTAGCCTGGTCTCTATGCACAGCTGCCTAGACATTCCAATATGGTTCTCCACTACTCATGAATAGTGCTCCCTAGCATAATGGAGTCTGTGCTAAGATCCATGCTAGGGTATATAGGACTCTTAAACTCGTTCTAGAGTTTTAGGAAACAGTACCCTTAAACATGCATCATTACCAGGCTATCTTTCACAAAACATCTTTTTTGAAGGGAGGTCTCTTTCTCCTTTGTGGCCTTGCTTGTGCTATTGCCTCCTGTATACCACTTATGTAGAAGAGAGTAAGAAATAATTAGCATTATTAGTAATGATACATATCATGCATTAGCCATTAGTATATGGTAGGCAGTATTATTGAGCACCTAATATGCATCATCTCATCTAATTCCTGCTACAGGAAATAAGTTCTATTATTCCCAGTTTTACAGATGCTGAAACTGAGGTTCACAGAGGTCGAGTGGCATCCATGTGGGCGCAGGGTAAGTAGAAGAAACTGATTCAAATACAGGCCTGTGCGTTTCAAAAGTGCCAAGGGTCTTAAAGTAAATTTCCAGCTTAGATTTAGAAATTAAAAACAAACAATAAAAACCAAAATAAGGATGGAGTGAGGGTAAAGAAGAATATGCAACTCTTAAATGTTCTGGCAAAGTAGAAAGGATGCAATCCAAAAAAGGGGAGAGGGGATGCAAATCAACACCATAATGAGACACCACTTGACACACACTGGGATGGCTATAATAAAAAAGAAAGCTAATAGCGCACATTGGTGAGGACGTGAAGAAACTGGAATGCTCACATTGCTGGTGGGAATGTAACATGTGCAGATGCTTTGGCAAAGAGTCTGGAAGTTCCAAAATGTTAAACATAGACCTATAGATGACCCAACTCCAAGGGAAATGAAAACATATGTCTACGTAAAAACTTGTGCATTAATATTCATACAGCATTCTTAATAATAGCTAAAAGTGGAAATAACCAACTAATCATCAATTAATGAATAAATAGAATGGGATGTACCCACAGAATGGAATAGTATTTGGCAATAAAAAAGAAGGAATACTGATTATATTACAACATGGATAGACACTGAAAACATGCTAAATGAAACAAGCCAGTCACAAAAGGTCACAAATTATATGATTTCATCTACACGAAACGTCCAGTAGAGGGAAAACTATAGAGACTGAAAGTAGATAAATAGTTGCCCGGGGTGGGAGAAGTGTGGGAAATGGAAAGTGATTGCTAATTGGTACACGATTCCTTTTTGGAGTGATGACAATTTCCTAAAATTGATTGTGGGGGTGTTTGTACAATTCTGTGAATATACTAAAAATCATTGAATTGTGTACTTTAGGTGGATGAATTGTGGTATATGAATTATATCTTGATGAAACTGTTGAGAAGGGAGAGAGGAAAAGAGAGGTAATTGTGTAGATGACAGTTGAAAGATACCACTTAAAAGCAACATACCATATAATGAAAGGTTAGTAAGAAAAAAAAACTAGGGCATTATAAAAAAAGTATTAATACAAAGATAACCACCAGAAGAAAAAGACAAGCCTCCCTACATAAATTTTTTTTTTAAAAGCAAGGAAAGACAAACTAGAGAAGAACACAATAAATATAATACAGAATTTACAAGATACTATGACAAAACTGAGTCCAATCCTTAACACAATATACTGTATGCTGTTTACTCATTGAGAATGTAAGATATACATGAGTAATAACCAGTAGATATGATGGATGAGAAAACCCCATTTACATTAGGAAGAAGAAAAATAAAATAATAATAAACAAGAAATAATAATGTTCAAAAGCATAGATACAGATGTAGATATTAATACATATAGTAAAAAACACTCCTAAAAAACAGGAGACTTGAACAATTTGAAAGACATTTCTTGTCCTCAAATAGGATATCTCAGCATCATCCAGATATTGATTCTCCCTAAATTAATAGCAATGTATACAATCGCCCAAATACAGAAAGATCCCAGATGTCCATTGACTGATGAATGGATAAAGAAGATACAGTATATATAATATACATATTATATATACATATATATAATTGAATATTACTCAGCCATCAAAAAGCATGAAATCTTGCCTTTTGCAATGGTGCGGATGGAACTAGAGGGTATTATGCTAAGTGAAATAAGTCAGAGAAAGACAAATAACATGATTTCACTCATATGTGGAATTTAAGAAACAAAGCAAATGAACATAGGGGAAGGAAAGGAAAAATAAAATAAGATGAAAATAGGGAGGCAAACCATAAGAGATGCTGAACTCTAGGAAACAAACTGAGGGTTGTGGAGGGGAGGTTGGGTGGGGGATGGGGTAACTGGGTGATGGGCATTAAGGAGGGCATGTGATGTAATGAGCATTGGGTGTTATATGCAACTGATGAGTCACTAAATTCTACCCCTGAAACTAATAATACAGTATATGTCAGCTGAATTGAATTTAAATAAAGAATCTTAAAAATTTTAGTGAAAAAAATACCTATGAGTTTGTATGGAGCAAAACAAGTTGATGTTCAAGTTTTTATGAAAAAATTAACATTCAAGAATATCAAGGAGAGCTGAAAAGGAAGCACTACGACAGGGGACTAGCCTTATCAGACATAATAAAATATACTGAAAAAAATTTTTAAACTTTCATTCTTTTATTATTATTATTATTACTAAGATTAAGAGATCTAAGTGTAAAAATTAAAACTATACAAGTAACTGAAGGAAAACATAGGTGAGAAAACCTTTCTAACTATGACCAAAATAGCTAAATAGAGTAATAGAAAAATAAGTTAAAAACACAGACAATTGACAAAAAGATATAAAATTGACTGATGTAAATCTGGAAAGGATGTTTAGCTGTACTCATAAGAGAAATTCAAATTAAGGCTACAATGAGATACTATTTTTCACACATAAGGTTTGCAAAATTCGAAAGTTTGACAATATGATATGCTCCATTTGCAAGACTTTGGGGAAATGGGCACTCTCATACGTGACAGGTGAGAATGCAAAATGGTGCAAGCCCTGTGGAGGGAAATGTAGCAAAAATGTAACAAAAGAACATACGCATTTGCCCTTCAACCCAGCAGTCTCACTCCTAGGAATTTATACTCAAGCTATGTTTCCAACAAAATGAAAGTGCACATGCACGGAGTTATTCATTACAGCATTATTTATAATGGCAAAGTACTGGAACCACCAAAATGTCCAAGCATAGGAAATTGGTTGAATAAGCAATGATATGTACACACCATGGGATGCTATGCAGCTATAAAAAAAAGCAGATGAAAATAAGGTCTTTATGAACTGATGTGGAGTGATTTACAGGAGATATGCTGTTTGCTTATCTTTATAGAAGGAAGGTAATGAAGCTGGTTTAAGTGGTGGAGGTGGTGTAAGGGGGTGGAAGGGATCACGATGGGATGACACTTTTCTACCTGTTTTGTATAGCTTTGACTTTTGGAAGCATATTTTGCATATTCACAATGTAAAGTAAATCAGAAGGGGAAACTAAAAAAAAAAAAAAAGAACACTGGAAGCAAACAAACATACAAAATTGTATTTGACTGTCTTGAGGAAATTGTATTTCTTCAATCCTGGGTGCAAGGTAGGGGAGAACTGCTTACAATTTCTGAACTCTTTTAAAAAAATTTTAGGTGAGGGGCACCTGGGTGGCTCAGTCGGTTAAGCATCTGCCTTTGGCTCAGGTCATGGTCCCAGAGTCCTGGGATCGAGTCCCACATTGGGCTCCTTACTCAATAGGGACCCTGCTTCTCCCTCTCCCTCTGCAGCAACCCCTGCTTGTGTTCTCTCTCTCTCAAACAAATAAAATCTTTTAAAAAAATTTTAGATGAAATTCAGGTAACACAAAATTAGCCATTTTATTTATTTTTTTTAACGAGTCATTTTAAAGTGACTATTTCATAATGTTGAGCAACTACCACCTCTATCTAGTTCCAAAACGCTTTCATCACCCCCACAAAAAAACCTCATAGCCAAAAAGTGCTCGCTCCCTATTTGGCCTTCTCACAGCCCCGGTGAGCACAAATCTGCTATCTGCCTCCATGGATTTGCCAGTTTGGAATCTTGTACGTAAATGCAATCCTACAATACATGACTTCTGCGTCTGGCTTCTTTCACTTAACATACTGTAATCTCTGAACTCTTTTTAGTAGCTTGATTTTTTTTCTTTTTTTTGTAGTGGTATAGCTGAAGAAACAATTCTGAAATTATTTTATATGTATTATAAGATTGAGCAAATACACAGTGGTGTTAGGTTGGTTTCGGATCACAGGTTTTGTCTTTCCTTTTATGGCCACTGTTTCCAAAGTGAAGTGTTGGAAGTCTCTGCTCTGCTGCATTCCTTCGGTGACACGCAGGCACAGCCCACCGGTGAGCTGGGGCTGACGGCAGCCACGCAGGACTGAGAGGACCCTGCTCCCTTCTCTCCGGGTTCCCCTGCCGCCATCACTTGTACGCTCCCGGGAACCCCTTTTCTCTGTTTTCTGGTTAGAAAGATGGATTTCTTTGGGAGTTTGTGAAATCATTTCCAGGCAGCATTGATAGCCAGACCACCTCTTCAACTGTGCGTGTGTGTGCGTGTGTGTTTGCGTGTTATGTTAAAGGCACCGTGTCTCCATGGTTTCTCTGAGTAAATGTGAAGGGTGAATCCACCTTACCTACCTAGATTAATGAATGTTAGTTTAAGAGTTATTAACGTTGGTGACCATTATCTCCTTTACACCCAGGCGCAGTGGCTCTAGCTCCCCTATTATTCCTGAGAACGAACAGCCATCACTTGACATAACTGATTCGAGGTTTGCTTTTCCTTACGCTTCTGGACAAGCAGGCAAGAAAAAGCCCGGGTGTGGTGGGAAAGGGCACGTACTTGTGGGGACTGCTCTGGAGGGCTGCAGGAGGTGACGACAAGGTTCCTGTGTGGGCACCGCCCTCCACGGTCACAAACATGTCCCACGGAGGGGGGCGGGCCGCAGCAAGGGGCCAGAGAGGAGCCCAGCCTGTGCTTGCATCCTGAAGGAACAGCCCATCCCGGCACAGGGCTCTCTTCTGGGTCTGGGCGGGGGGCAGAAGACCCCCGGCTGCCTCTTCCAGGGATGCGGGTGAGAGGGGCCGGGGCTCTAGAGAAAGAGCAGGAGGCAGCGGCAGGGCGGCTCACTTGTTTTTGTGAGCACAGCAGGACCGACCCGGCAGCTCCCGAAGAGGCGCGCGGAAGGCGGGAGATCAGGCAGCACCGAACACCGAACAACGGCTCCCGTCGTTGCTTTTCTTTCGGCTTCCGTTCACCCCCAGTTACAGTGTGACCCCGAAGGCCTCCAGCACAGGTACAAGAAAGTGCAGGAATGAAACAATGGCTCAGAGGGAGCAACAGGATTTTTTCCTAGGGACTGTCCTCCCACCACCCCGGTGCGGACAAGGCAGGGACTTGACAGATGTCCGTGGTTCGCGGCAGCATTGGGTCCCAGCTGTGCACGTGGCGGGGGCAGCAGTGGGGACATGGCGTTCCCCACCTGCTCCTTGTGTTCAGACGGATGAGAATGTGTGTTTAAGTACCGTCTGTGCGCGTGGGTGCGTGCCCTATGTTTGTGTGTCCAAACCTCTATTCCTGAGGGTAATACCACAGCCTAGGAGCCCGAGCTAATGAGGCATGTCGGGTTTTTTGTATTGTTTTTTCTTAGTCAAGCCTTCAAGAAGAAAGAGAGAGAGAGAGAGAGAGAGAGAACGGAATGGAGGAGGAAGGGAGGAAAAGAAAAAGTAAGCTATTAATAATACCTCCTCCCCAGTTCCCTCACTCCCTTCAGATAAAGTCAAGGTACATTTTGGTGTTGCCTGACCCTTTAATTACATATGTAATTCCAGGACAAACTGATTATTTAGCTTAAGCAGCTTTCATTTATTGGCAAATTGCCTAGCTGATAGTTATAAATAGAACATCTCTCATTACTTACATGTTTTCTTTCTTTTTTTTTTTTTTTAGGAAAAAACATCTATAGAGAGATAATAAAAGACAGAGATAGATAGACTATGAGAGAATCCTATACTCAATCCCTGAACTAGTTAAGATACCTCAACTAATTCCTGATTTTGGAATGCCACCAGGGCAGTGATTCCTAATCTGGAGCACCTTCTCTGTAGTTCAGGCTGGCTCGCGGCAAGTCCTTGGCCGCCCCCTCCCTGCCCCCACCCAGAGGGTTGCTCCTCACTCCTGCCCCCCCACTGACATATATCCCTTAGGCCAGCGAGTCTTGAGTGTGCTTGTTAGCGCCTGTCAAGCAACCTTTTCAAATACGTGTGCTGCCTTCTACCACAGACCTGACGAATCACGAGGCGCCGCCGGGGAGCACTGAGAAGTGTATTTGACCTTCCCGGGCAATGCTGATCCGCAGGCCTGGTTAGGAAGTATTGTCT
Organism: Potos flavus; assembly: GCA_028534135.1. Taxonomy (NCBI): domain Eukaryota; kingdom Metazoa; phylum Chordata; class Mammalia; order Carnivora; family Procyonidae; genus Potos; species Potos flavus. Next base: position 16,335,620 of record CM052894.1, on the reverse strand, counting down.
TCATGGACATCTCTCTGCTCAGTGCTGTCTCATGCAGCTAGCACAGCACGAAATCTTTGAGCAAAAACTCATGGTGCCCACTTAGCTTTTTAAGCTCAGAGAGACTGACCCTGTGTGTCAAACTAAGGAGGCCGAGCCTCTGGTGATAAGGTGCATGTACAAGAGGAAGGAGGAAGAACTCTGCAGGTGAAGGGCTCTGGACACAGCCGGGGCAGGACTATGCAGGGTACTTCGCCAAAGCTGGGAAATGTTGTCTGCTGGTCTCACAGACCTTAGTTCCTTGAAAGACCTGTTTTCATTTTAGTAGAAAAGACTCCAAACCCAGGAATTAAGGGACTGACTGGCTGTTTGGGAAGCATTCAGAAAATGTGACAAGAGGTGTCATACACAGGCTAGCAGCAGAGAACCAAGAAAGGAAAGTACTTCGGCCTGCGTTTGCACTTTCGGGCTGGCTTTGAAATGAGACCGGGAGGACAGCAGCATTTTCGCAGGGGACAGGGAGATGGACAGCCGGGCTGTCCAGGACTCCCTCCCCAAGTTCTGTGAACAGCACCGTGAGCCCCAGACTGCCTCGGCCTTGGATTTTTGTCTCTCTCATCATTCATACTTGAAGTTCGGGGCTGCTGGCTGCTGTGCAAAAGTGAGTGTATCATCTGGCCAACAGAGCCTAGTGCCATGTTTCTGCCTCCTCCCAGGAGACTCAGAGCCGGGATTTGAGTAGAGGATGGGAAGTGACAGGCTCAACAGAGGGAGGAAATTCTGTCTTCTCAGTTTTCTTTAGATCCTCCAGAAAAGGGCTTTTTGGCTCCTCAGAATTAAGACTGGTAGAGGAGTTCCCCCGACTGGATCAGAGATTGGGAGATGAAAGTCAAATGAGACTCTGCGAAGTACTTTGAAAAAAGACAGACTTCCTGACTATGTCCACCCAGAGCAGCTGTTTCAGTCACTGTATCACTGGTACAGGCTGTAGACATCAGCTCCGGCAGAATGTGAGCTTCAGGGCGCTGCATTCATCCCCAGCCCCAGCCAGACCCGAGCCCGCGCCCTGCCGCCCAGGGAGGTGATCCGCTGGGCCTTGAACTTCCAGCTTATGTGATTCCAGAGGGTATTCTGCTTTATCAGGTCCTTCGGTAAGGCAATTTTTCTTCAACTTTTCTGTTAATCTCTCCCGTTAACAGTGCCTATCTTCCTGGGCTTACTCTTAAACTGCCCGCTGATTTGAAAAGTGCAGATAACACAACACAGGCTGGTACTCTAGCAATTGCTGAGATCTATGGTCGGGCGACCAGCAGGCTGAGAAAAACTAGCCCCTCACCTCGCTCCAGGCTATTCCGGTCAGAGAATATGGAAATGATTCTCTCCTCTTTGGGCCAGCACCCCCCTCCTTAACTAAAAGACGGTGTGTATGCATCTGAGACGTGTGTATGCATCTGAGACGGGGGCCGGGAAGGGGTGGAGACTAGCTTTCCTGCCTCCACCAAGACAAAATGGTCAATCATTAGGGTAGGCTGCAGGCCTCTCCGATCTGCGGGAACGACAGGCCGTGCCTTGCCCAGGATGGGATGCCAGTCCTGGGCTCTGATGCCCGCTGAGCCCTTCCCAATGTGACTTTTTCAGGCGAATTCCCACTCCCGACAAGTATATGCTTTAGGAAGATTCCTGCAACGTGACAAAGTGCAATTTAAAATCTGGGTTCTCCTTTCCAGAGCTCGGACCCAAACTTGTCCTGAAATGGAAGGCTTTGTAGGCAAAGGACTGCAGAGGCCGAAGAAAGCGCCCGGCGTGGCGGCCGTGACGACGAGCTGCCAGCAGGTGTCAGTGCGCCCTCGCTCAGTCGCGGCGCGTGGCCGCCGCCTCCAAGACCCCTCCTCACCGCCGTGTAAGGGGGCGCGGTCCAGACCCCCCGCCGCCGGTGTCCCGCAGACTGCTCTGGGGCTCAGACCACACGTGGCCCCCTCTCCCCAGAGCGGAGCTCTGGACTCGGACGGGTCCTGCTCCCCGGGGGTCCGTCCCATTCCACCCCAGGGGTTCGGTCCGAACCCGTGCCTTCCTTTCTCACCAGGACCCCACTCGCCTCGCCGCCACGAGCCCTTGCGGGCGAGAGCGGCCCGGCCAAGGACCAGGCTGCTTCGGATGCTACTGGTACCGGTGGCTGCTGCTCTCGATTTGTGCCAGGGTCCCCAACTCTTTCCTCATACCCAGCTCGATGGGGGCACTGCCCGGTACCGCTGCCTTCTGCTGGGCCGGCCCGGAGCTGCTCGGCCAATTCCCAGCAGGGGCCGCTCCCACTCCCCGGGCACGCTCTTTAAGCCCCTCGCTCCAGGTACCCGCCTTTCCAAAGAGCCGGTCCCGCCAGGGGGGCAGCGCTCCCCAAGGTCCCACGCTGGGCGCGGGCGCTAGACCCGCGGAGGGGAGGCGCAAGGGACGGGGGAGGGTCGGTTTCCCACGTGGGGGCTGACGCGGGCTGCTCGGCAACGCCAGCTTGATCCTGGGGCTATAAAACCAGTCCACCGTGAGCGAGGCGGAGCAGCAGCGGCTCCGGCTTCGGTACAGACGCCTAGCAGCCGGAGCGCCGCCGCCCGGCCACCCCCAGCACCTTCTTCCCCTAGCCCTGCGTTCCTGCCCCAACTCAAGCTGCTCTCGGACCCCGGTTGGTCCGGCTGCACTCAGCGCCCGCAGCTCGCCGGGCCAACGCCCAGGAGACTCTGTGCCTCGGCCGCGGCTCTCGGAGGGCGGATCGGCCACCTGCCCCGGCCCACCTGAGGACGGGGGCGTCTTCATGCGGCCCGCACACGGCTCACCCCGTCGCCGTCGCCGCCCCCGAGCTCCGCGCGCTGAGCCCCAGCCCCAGCTGGGCACGCAACTTTGGAAGTCCGGCGGCGCTCCGAGAGAGGCGGCAGAGTCCTCACCCTGGCCCCAGCCCGGGCCCGGGCTGCACCGCCGCGTCTGGGGGCAGCGAGAGAGTCGGTAATCGCTTCGGGGATGTAAGAAGACAGACATAGGACCCCAGGCCCGCATCGGCGCCCCTCGGCTGCCTCCCGGGGTGGGGGCGGGCCCCGCACACGGTAAGACCTCTTGCTTTCGCTCAGGCTCGAGAATCAAGATAGAGCTAGATTTAAAATTTTCTGTCATCCCTCCAAGTGATCAGGCCACCGATGATTTCTGTTTTCCCTTCTTGAAGAATAAATCTCCCTTTCCCCATCGGCTCGACCTACTCTCTCCCGCCGCTTAGAAATAAAACTTGTGCGGAGCTGGGAAGGAGAAGGCGCCCCCCACGAGCGCCACCAGCGCAGGCCGGGCGCGGTTCGCGGGAGCCGGGCCCATGGGCTGCTAGCGGCCCCCCAGCTCGGGCCGGCGTCCCCGCGGCCACCTCCCCATGTGAGGCGCCGCAGGGCGAGCGGGGCGCGGGAGGAAGAGAAGGACCCACGGGCGCAGGGCCGGAAGGCAGCTGGCAGCAGGCCCAGGCAAGCGGGCACCCGCGTTCATGTTCCGCCAGGAGCAGCCGCTGGCCGAGGGCAGCTTCGCGCCCATGGGCTCCCTGCAGCCGGACGCGGGCAACGCGAGCTGGAACGGGACCGAGGCGCCAGGGGGCGGTGCCCGGGCCACCCCTTACTCCCTGCAGGTGACGCTGACTCTGGTGTGCCTGGCCGGCCTGCTCATGCTGCTCACGGTGTTCGGCAACGTGCTTGTCATCATCGCGGTGTTCACAAGCCGCGCGCTGAAGGCGCCCCAGAACCTCTTCCTGGTGTCTCTGGCCTCGGCCGACATCCTGGTGGCCACGCTCGTCATCCCTTTCTCGCTGGCCAACGAGGTCATGGGCTACTGGTATTTCGGCAAGGCGTGGTGTGAGATCTACCTGGCGCTCGACGTGCTTTTCTGCACCTCGTCCATCGTGCACCTGTGCGCCATCAGCCTGGATCGCTACTGGTCCATCACGCAGGCCATCGAGTACAACCTGAAGCGCACGCCGCGCCGCATCAAGGCCATCATCGTCACCGTGTGGGTCATCTCGGCCGTCATCTCCTTCCCGCCGCTCATCTCCATCGAGAAGAAGGACGGCGGCGGCGGCCAGCAGCCGGCCGAGCCGCGCTGCAAGATCAACGACCAGAAGTGGTACGTAATCTCGTCGTGCATCGGCTCCTTCTTCGCGCCCTGCCTCATCATGATCCTGGTCTACGTGCGCATCTACCAGATTGCCAAGCGCCGCACCCGCGTGCCGCCCAGCCGCCGGGGTCCGGACGCCGCCGCCGCCCCGCCGGGGGGCGCCGAGCGCAGGCCCAACGGCCTGGGCCCGGAGCGCGGCGTGGGCCCCGTGGGCGCCGAGGCCGAGCCGCTGCCCGCCCAGCTCAACGGTGCCCCCGGGGAGCCCGCGCCGGCCGGGCCGCGCGACGCTGACGCGCTGGACCTGGAGGAGAGCTCGTCTTCCGAGCACGCCGAGCGGCCCCCGGGGCCCCGCAGGTCCGAGCGCGGCCCCCGCGCCAAGAGCAAGGCCCGGGCGAGCCAGGTGAAGCCCGGGGACAGCCTGCCGCGGCGCGGGCCCGGAGTCACGGGGTCGGCGGCGTCGGCGTCGGGGCCCGGGGAGGAGCGTGGCGGGGGCGCCAAGGCGTCGCGCTGGCGCGGGCGGCAGAACCGCGAGAAGCGCTTCACGTTCGTGCTGGCCGTGGTCATCGGCGTGTTCGTGGTGTGCTGGTTCCCCTTCTTCTTCACGTACACGCTCACGGCCGTGGGCTGCTCCGTGCCGCGCACGCTTTTCAAGTTCTTCTTCTGGTTCGGCTACTGCAACAGCTCGTTAAACCCGGTCATCTACACCATCTTCAACCACGATTTCCGCCGGGCCTTCAAGAAGATCCTCTGCCGAGGGGACAGGAAACGGATCGTGTGAGCGCCAGGTCCGCGACCCGCGAACAGACTGGCGCCCACTACAGTCGGCGGGGATCGAGGGGCGCGTCTGTGCAGTCCCAGCACACTGAAACCCGGGTCCTACTCGGTGTTTCCCGGCCCGCCTTGCCCTGTGGCCTCCTGTGGGTCTCTGCTCTTCCCTCCTCCCCTCCCTCCAGGGAAAAGAACTGGCTGGGAGCGCCGCAGGCCCCCCAGTTGTTGTTAGGGCCGCTTGTGACTTGGAGCGATCTTCCTGGTTTCCTGGGCATCCCCTAATCAGTATTGTTTCTTAAAAGAATTTTCACCTCCCCTGAGTCCAGCTGTCAATGCAGATCAGAGCAAGCAAGCAAGCACTGAACCGACCCCAGAGGGTATGGCTCACAAAGTATCAACGGACGAGGGTTACCCAGCCCCAGCTAATTGCTCTCCCCTTTCCCCTAACTTTGTTTTTAAACAAATGCTCAGGGCAGCCCTGCCCATCCTCCCATCCCCCACTGTAAATAAACACTATTTTTGATAGTACACTCTAGGGTCCCCAGTATCCGGGCTTTTGATGCTGTTGGAGATGCCTTTGAGGAGGACACGTGGTCTTCAGTTCAGGCCAAGCCCCTTTGCAATGCAAGTCTTTTTCTGGTGACTGTCCTTTGGGCCTGGACCCACTTTGAGATTCCCTGAGGGGGAAAAGATTTCTGTCCATTTTTTTTTCCTGTGCCTAACAGCATAATTGCCTTTTCCTATGTAAATATTACAAGGAGGGACCAAGACAGAAGTAAATGAACCTTTTTGCCTTGCAGCAGCCCTGTGTATAAAGCCATTGTCCTCTGATTCACCCTTTGCTCCAGTAACTCACTTTAAAAGTATCTCTTTCCTGGGTCCTTCCCTCCCTCTTCCCCACCTTCCCTCTCTCCAGGGCCACTGCTTGAGGAATATGTATGTTTCTATCTTGTATGTTTGTGCACCTGCCCCTCCTTCTCCAAAAGTGCTGACTGCAAGAAATCTTTTAGCTGCTGTTTTTAGATGGAGGAGTGGAAATTATGTGGAAGAAGCAAACCTGATACAATTTGCCCAAGGTAAACAGTTCAAAAAGACAAATGAGCCTGCTAAACTGTACAGTTCCTGCCCCGGGAGCTCTTAGGTATCAAAGTGGTGTCCTTTCCCCCCTGCTCTTCTGGTTGAGATCATGTCATAGACGAACTCCCAAAATCAAGGGAGGAGGGCGGATACCTCGTGTTTACATCGGAGTTTCTTCATGTTTTAGACAGAGACCCTTTAAGGCCTGCGCTCTTATTTCACTAAAGACAAACTAATGGCAGCACACGTTGCTAATGACAGTGGATTTTTTTTAATAAAAAGTTTACAGATCAAATGTGAAATAAATATGAATTAAATGGTTCTGTCTGTTATCTGAGTTTCCAAAGCTTTAAGACCCCGGGAACATCTGATTTTATATATATATATTTTTCAATTAAAAATTTTAAATTAAACAGTACATTACATTATAAAACACTCACCTTTGAAAGTGTGAGCAATGGCAAGGCTACCATTTACCAAGTGTTTCTTTTTTTTTTTTTAAGATGTATTTGTTTTAGGACGTGCGAGAGCGCACGCATGCGTGCAGTGGGGGGGAGGGGCGAAGGGAGGGGGAGAGAAGCTGAAATTCCAGCGAGCCCCGCCATAAGCCGAGCCGTTTCTGAGCCCATCCCGGAGCTCCTAGCGGAACCGAAAGCAGGGGCTCCAAGAGGGGCTCAAACCCAGTTGGAGCTCACGACCCTGCTATCGTGACATCGTGACACCAGCAGACAGAGTCTGAAGCTTAACTGACCAAGCCACCCAGGTGCCCTTTACCAGGGGTTTCTTGTGTGCTGGACGCTATGGTGAGCCCATTTTAGGCTCAGCTTCATTTAATCTTGCCGTCAAGCCCTATGAGGTAGGTCCTATTATTATCTCCCTTGTACAGGTGAAGAAACTGAGTCTCAGAGGGCAGGTGATTTGCTCAAGGTTAACAGGTGGTGGAAATGCATCCCACCCAGCTTTATCTGGTCCCGGGGTCTGCGCGCTGAGCCTCAGAGCCTTGCCAGAGCCACATCAACACTAGGGAATGCTCCCAGCAGGGAAGTCTCTACGTAGAGTGTGGTAGATACACAAAGTATGGGATATAGCCCAAGTGTGTAGATTTACACAAAGTGTTACATGCTGCAAAGTGTCTGTGTGCCCTGAAGTGTGTGTACAACTCAAGTGTGCATATACCCCGAAGTGTGGAGTCTACTTCAAAATGTGGGTCACACCTTACAGTGTGAGGATCTGCAGCATGCGGCATACAGCGCAGAGCGTGGTCTAGGCACACGGTGTGGTAGAGACAGCTGCACAGAACCGTGTACTGGCGGGTGGCTTGAATGGTCTCTGGCCGAAGGCGGGGGTCCTTCCTGTTGCGTTCCGGTAGTACCCGTTTCCGCTCTGCTGTCTAGCAGGGCTTCAGATCCTCGCCCCGTGGTTCTGGTTCTGTGACTTCGAAGCTGCAAGGGCCCTGAGAGACCCAGGAATCCAGCCCCTCCTCGTCAGAGAGGAAGTGACTGGCGCAGGGTCCCGCAGCTCCGGGGACATGCTGCCTCTTTCAGTTTAGGAGCAGCTGACGGACTTGGAGCGGTTCTGCGCTTACATATAATCAGATGCAGCCCTGATGGAAGAGAGCCACTCGTGGCGGAGCCGGGTTTGAGGGCAATCAAGGCACAGGTGCTGGTTTGGAGAAGCCGGAATTGTAAGGCCCCCTGCCTCTAACACATGCGCAGACCGACTCTGGACGTCCCCCCAGAAGCAGGTGGGCAGCTCTCCCCGAGCTGTTTCTGTCCCCTCTGGGAAGTACTAAGCAGTGTCTCTTAGCTTCCTTACCTTCCTTGGGTTGGGGGTGAGGGTGGGTGTGCAGGGGTGGGAGGGTGGAGAGCCCTGAGAAGCAATCTGGGGGCCCTGAGGGGCCTGGGAGAGGGAAGACAATGGTTCTGAGGGGTCTTTGTGGGGCGGGGGGGAGTTTCTGGTCATCTGAGCCTGCAGACAGAAGAGTGGGCCGGCCCTTGGCTCCTTGCCCAGGGGCTTCATGAGCCATGGCCTTGGGCACCCAGGCTGGCTGCCTGGTGTGGTGCCGGGCCCTGCTCCCCCCCCTTCCCACTGCAGGGCACCTCTCGCCCCAAAGGCAAACACTGCCAGACAATAGGCCACCCTGGCAAGCCCCCAGGAACTGGGCTGTGTGTCCCAGACAAAGGAGCAGATACAAACACTGCTGCTGTTGACGCTCTCCTGCTCTGTCTACCGGGGGAGGCGTTGGCCTTGCCCTTGCCCCCAGGAGCCCTGCTGGTTGGGAAAGGGAGGAGTGTGTGCAATGGGGGCACACAGTGTGGGCCTCTGGTGTGCCCCCGCCCCCCCCCATTCAGGTAGCCCAGAAGCCTCAGAGATGGATGGGACTGGGGAAGGTGGGGGAGTGAGGGCTGGAGCCCAGACTTGGGGGCTGGGTTTCTGAGTTCACAGTGGGCATCGCTGCTTGCTCGACGAAGGGCTCAAGCAACAGCCTGCAGAGGCCGGGGCGGGGGGTGTGGGGAGAATTGAGGAGGAGAAGTGGCCTACATGGGGATCTTTGCCTAAGGATCAGGAGATGAGATTTACCCTGCAGCTTCCTGTCCACATCGCCTCCTGAGTGTGTAGGCCAGGAGAATCTGTCTTTGCAGCTGAACCTCCTATTTTATGGAACTTTGGTTGATGTGTCAAAAGCCACTGGCTTTTGAGTGTGAAGCGTGTCTTGCCAGATTTACTCTTGGGAGGCGCCTTGAGCTGGGGAGGGCTGGTGCCCGTTTGAGCGTGGCCGCAAGCACGGCCTTCCCCCCGCCCTTCTCTCTGTTCGGTTTCTGCTGCGCTGAGGGGCTGCAGGGGAGCATGGGAAGCGCTTGGGCTTTCCCTCTCTGTGAGTCTATAATCGAATCAGAGTTCAAGGGCCGGAAATGCCCGCACACATCTTCTGCCCCCACATGGTGCAGTTCAGGGACCGAGACCCTCACAGGCTGGTGGGTGGTGTGGCATCCCAGAGTCCTTCCAGAAGTCTCCTCCTTGCGGTTCCTCTGTCCTATGACAGATCTCCAACGTGAATTCTGTTTTGCTGTTGGATGAGGAAGTTGCCGTAAACCCAGGACCCCCTCTGTGCCTGCTGTGTGCCAAGCACCACGCCGGGCACTGCAAGAAGGTTCTCTTCCTTCCGTGCATGCGCCCTGCAGAGCCTAGCGCTTGTCCCTGCGGGAGGTAGCTGAAATTAGGGCCTGCACTGGGCTTCGGAAGCCTCCAGGCTGTGTGGGGAGACAGGAGGTGCCTGCGGGAAGCCTTAAGTAGCCAAACCCCAGTGACTGTGTGGCGGGGGTGGGGGTGGGGGTGCTAGGGCAGTGGAGGTGCAGGCCCGTTGAGGGCACTGGGCATCTCTCTGGGCGGTGAGGGAGAGGTCACTGTGGTCGGGAGCTCAGGGGATAGGATGTGGGAGGCAGGGTACCAGGACCTTGGCTGAGGGACGAGAGGCGGGAAGAAAGCTCTAGTCCTAGTAGCTGAGCCTTGTGGAAGGAGTGCTGGGCCGAGGAGGCACACCCAGGCCTCGGGCAGACCTCAGCTCTCATTTGTCCAACCCCATCCCTGGGGGTGGCACCGTGAGCTCTTGTGCCATTTGGGTTCACTAGTCAGGAAGCCTCCGTCCCCACCTCGAGCAGAGTAGCAGGATCCGGGCATCCAGGCCAAGTGCAATCACAAACAGCAGGGTTTATCTCTTCGATTCCCAGAAATCCTGGGGCTTAGAGTTAAATGAAAAAATGAAACAGAACCTGTTGGAAGAGTGCAGACCTGGGCATTAGGAGGCCTGAGTTCTAGTCCCACCTTTGCCTTGCACTAGGTGGTGACCTTGGGCAAAGCCCTTTCTGAGCTTCCGTTTCTTATAAAATAGTTGGTCTATGTCAATGTTCCATGGAGTTTGTTTAACTTCAAAATCAATCTCAGTCTCTTTCTCACTGTCTTTCTTCCTCTCTCACATATTTACTATCTCTCGGTCCATTTGTCTACCTATCACCTGTCACTGAAATACTGGGTGAAATGACCTTTAGCAGGAACCTTTTCTTCAGGACCTCACAGAACCTTGGGATTCTCCAAGAGGGGATAAGATGGCGTCCTGTGTTTCCCAAACTCCCTGGACTGCGGAATTTTATTTCTCACAGAGCAGCTCAGAGAATCATGTTCGCTGGAACACTTGATGGGTAATGTTAGTCTAAGAAATCTCACTGGGTCTTTCTATTGATGTGTTTTAAGATTCTATGAAAGGCTAGCTCTGCTTTCTCCTGTCCTTGCTTTGGGTGAGCCACACTGGGCAGGGCCGAGCCCGAGGTTGTCCCTGGGAATAGCTGGCTCGATGAGTCATGGGCCTCACTGAAACTTGGGGTGGAAGTGAGAGTTTGGTGTGTTTTTCAAATGTGGGCTCTACCTTTACGTACGTGTGTACATGTGAATAAGTGTATATGTGCACACGTGTGAAGGGCTGTGTGTACGTGTGTGAGAGCGTATGTGAAAGTGTATGTGTGTGCACATGTCTCTCCATGTGTGACAGGTTCAAGACCTTTCATGGGGCTATTTTGCTCACCAGGACCTGGGGTGGAAGCATCAGGGGAGTTGAGGGCAAATGTGTGTGTACCAGAGGAAGAGGTCACAAAGGGAATTAAAGGGGAGCGCAGGGTTGTGTCACTGATTCTCATTACAGTTGGCCCCTCTCCAACTTGTGATTTGGCTCCTCCTTCTCACCCCCAGGGCTGGAATCCCCATTCCCTACCATGGTAATGGAGCTTACTAGAGCTTAAGAGAAGGAGGATGGGATGATGGAATGGTGACATTTTGGAGAGTCAACACTGGTTCTCCAGCAGGTGTTTTCTTTAGCAGCAACTCTCCATGGAAGAGGGAATTTATGTGACTACGGAGAGTTCAGGAGGGTTCGAGAGGCCAAGCTGGAGTGGACTTTAAGGCTCCCTCCAGCTGTTCAAGGACAGGAACTTGGGGCCTCTCTGGAATCTGTATCTGAGAAAAACAAGATGGCGCCCTGAGAAGGCGAGTAAAGAGAGATTAAAGGGGACTATTTACAAGGTGCAGGCAAGCTGGAGGGGAGCCCACAAGTGGTGGTGAAGCCCCTTGGGGGTGCACAGTGGGAGCTGTGAGCACCCTCAGCCTGAGAGGGTGAGGGGAAGGAACGGTTATCCAAACCATTAGAACTGCAGTTGTGGGAAGGGAGCCTGGTGGGCGCTGTGGGCAGAGGCCGCTGCAGCCATTGCCAAACCATGTCTGGACAAGGGGAACCCAGATAATCAATACCTTCACCACTCTCAGTCCCGCACTGGATGGCTGCCCTTAGCCAGAACGCAGTGAGCGCTGGAGACAGTCAGGGTGAGGGAGCCGCTCCTGGGGACAGCCTTCCAGGACTTGGAACAGGGTGGAAAAAGGCAGAGGCTGTAGCCAGAGGGGCAGATCAGGAACAGCCAGGGGAGGACCCAACACCCGAGAGTGGCCAGGTGCTGCCACTTTGAGGGAGAGACTGGAGGGAGGCCCGCGGCTTGGTTCCTTCCGTTTGTCCACGGGCCAGTTGCATGGGTCACTGGACAGCTGTAGAAGAAAAACAGACCCTCCGTCCATCCACTCTGGATACGAGGGCGTGGGGTGGGTAACTAGGAGTGTGGCAGGGTGCACCTGCGTTCAGAGACAGACACACAGACCATCCTCCCTGCCCGCTGGTGAGTCAGGGGACAGAGCGCCGCAGGGAACCGTGGGGCAGGCTCTTGATCAAAGCTCTCTAAGCTCTTCTCGTGTCTGTGGCGTGGTCCCAGCTTAGGAGCTGCCAGGCGGTGATGACCCATGAAGCTGGGGCTTGGTGAGGAGCGGTGAGGACTCGGCCGGGTCAGTGACGCACCTGTCCCCGGGGTATGGTGGGGGTTCCACGGTTCCTTCCTCAGCACCTGTGTGTGCCTCGTAGCCTTCCTTTTCAGCAGATACTCACCTTAAAGTTACTTTTTTATGCCTTGGCTTTAGGAGTTTTAACGAATGATAAATCCATTCATTCATTCAACAACTCTTTTTTGGAGCTGTCCCCCAACTAAGATCGGTGATCTCGCTCTGTGTGTGCTCAGTGCTGGGGACAGAGTGGTGAACGGGATACCGAGGGGCTTTGTCTCTCCACACTTCTTCTTTCGGGGGGAGACAGATACTAAGTGGGGACCATGGAGTGGTAAGCAGGATGACGGGGGGTCCCGTGGGTGGTGGGGACTCACTGCCAGGGGGCCTGGCCTGGGCTCAGGCTTCAGAGGAGGGTCCTCCCAAGTGACAGCTGGATGAGAACTGAGGGATGGGTGGGGATGGGTCTGGCAAAGACTGTGGGGGTGAGGGGCGAGGCCTCGTCTGTTCAAGCTACTAAACAGCCCACTTTGGTGGGACTGGGCGTGGGAAGCTGAAAGGTGAGTGGGGAGGGGGAGGGGCAGGGCCTGTCACACAGCCACCTGGAAAGATTTGTTTTGAGGGCAAGGGGGAGCCACTGGAGGGCTTTTAGGGAGGGGGGAGCACGATCTATGGATTATTCTGACTGTGGCTGGAGGCTAGCGGGGTTGAGAGCAGTAACCCAGAGCTGACAGTGGCCTGGCCAGGGTGCTGACATGACACTCGGGAAGCCAGGGCTGCTGCCTCCCCCAGGGCCACCCAACGGCAGTGCCAGTCCCTCCCTGTGCAGGCCCAGTCACTGGGATTTCAGAGGTACACTTGCTTGTGAAATGCTGTACCTCCACCGCCCCCATCGTGGATTTCCGTCTTAGAGAGTGGTTCCTGGACTCAGAGCTTCCCGGTCACGGTTCCATGCAGTCATCCCCTCGGGCAGGTAGCTCGGTTGGCCTTGGCGCTGTGAAGGGCCAGCCTGGCCAGCCTCGGCGTTTGTGCCTACCACAGGCCGGGGAGGAACCCAAGCGGGCTGAGCCGCCAAAGACTGGGGGGCCGCGCAAGGGCGGATGAGGGTTTGCAGGCACTCAGCGCCCCAGAGCTTGTGCTCGGAGTCGAGAGATTCCTGATGAGCCCCAACACGGGGACTCTCCCTGCTTGCTGCTGTGCCGGGCCCGTCCAGGCCCCTCCGAGAGAAAAGCCTTCTGCTTGCCAGGAGTTTGGGAAGCCCGTGACTTGACATGCCTGTCTGCTCTGCCTGCCCCCGGAGCTCCCAGCAGCAAGCTCACGGTTCCTGGGGGGTCTGTTTCTATCATCCTCCAGTTGTTTGTTGGCTTGAAACCCAATCCTTATACTTTCAACATTTGCTTGCTTGGGAGGGACCCGCCTCTCTCAGGCATTCCTGGAGGCTGTCAGGTCTTGGAGGGAATGGCCGGTGTTCCTGAGAAGGGCGTTTTAAAGACACGGGGGTTGGAAAGATGGGATTCCCATCCTGGTTCCGTCACATGGCTTTGGTTTTAACCTCGAGCAGGTGACCAAGCCTGTGTCCTCGCTGTGACTTGATCATAATTCCCAGCTCTTCAGTGAGTTCCCCAGGGCTGCACTTGGCAAAGGGCAGGGACTCGGGAGGGCCAGGCTTTTCCAGGTCGGTCTGAGGGCTGGAGGCTTGGGTCTGCTCAAGAAGCTGCTCTGGGCTGGGCCAGGGTGGGCCGGCCAGTTGGGGGCCCTGAGCATGCCCTGAGAGCCAGTATTTCGGGGTGATCTGTGACAGGGATTTGACCTCTTAGGCTCTTGGCTTTCTCGTTTCCAGCCCGATGAAGGAAAGACCTTGTGTTCTTCAGTAGAGCGAGAAAGTGGGACCGTATAAGACGCATGATGACCACAGTGGCCTCCAGTGAAGCAGCCCCGGAACCAAGGTGTCCCGGCACCCAGGAGCCTGCACTTTGCTGCCTGGTTCCCCGCAGGTGGGTTTTCCTGCCTCCTGAACCCAGCGCTCTCGTCTCTGCCTCCGTAACTGCCCAAGCTGTCCGGCACGGGGAATGCCACGCACGCTTCCCCAGCCGCCTCGCGAAATCACACCCAAACTGTAAAGCCAAGCTACACCGCAGCACTTTTTAATTTTAATAGAGGAAAGGACCCGAGGTTTGGCGTTTACTTTCCCAGGGCTTAGAACGTGGGTCTGACTCCCCGCCAGCTTCCGTCGCGGTCCCCGAAGGTGGCAGATGCCCCGCTCATCCTCCGGAGCTCTGCGGGAGGGTCTGCTCACCTCTCACTCTTGTTGCTCACGTGGGTTTCGAGCCGGGGCCTGGCCTCTTCACCAGCTCCACTGTGCCCACGTCATAGGGAACTTTTGGTCAGATGAGCTGGAGAGGTAAAGCAAGAGGAGAACATGAGAAATGCAGATACTTTGCCTTTGGAAAGCTCTCTCCCCTTCCAGCCACTCCTAGCTGGCATGTTCTCCCACGCTCGCCGGCACCTGGGAAAGAGGAGCTTGGCCGCTGGTGTTGGACAGACATGGGGGCTCGGTGGCCCCATTTCTGACTGTCTCTGTGACCTTGGACAAGTTGTGTCCTTCTCTGAAAGTATGGGTAAGATCTTATCTTTTCCCACAGTGTCATGGCTGCATGGTTATCGTGTCGTATCCACGTGTTTATCGTGTTCTACCCACGAGAGTGTGAGTTCCACAAAGGGCAGGACTTTGTTTCCCGCCGAGTCCCAGGCACCTCCAGCCCCCAGTAGGTGTCCAGTGAGCCTTTGTCGGATGAATGAGTGAATGACACGTAATGTGACGGTCCCATCACAGTAGATGGGACCTTCGGGAACCATGCTCAGACACGGAACGGCGGGCACAAAGGCTAATGCATCGTGGCAAGTGTGAAACAGGCACACGTTGGGTGACATGCCCTGCCTACGCATGCCCGCTGGGTAGGGCGGAGCGAATATGTTCTTGGGGACCAGACGGAACAGTCTGTGGGGGAGGAGCCTTCCTCCAGCTTGATGAAGTTCCCCCCTCCTAAAGGTCCTTACGCAGTGGTGGGTCTAGTAAAAGGGCTTTTCTCTGGGCTACGGTGGAAGCCACTGAAATCTCTGGGTCTTCTGACCTTCATGAGCTGCGGTTCTGCTGTTCTTTGGTGCCTGAAACGACTAGAAATGAGGGCAGATGCTCCTGGGTGTGTGGACCGACCCGCAGGCTGTAGAGCCCGGGGCCTGAGGGTCATGGAGGGATCCCCAGAGGGCATACCTTTGTGCAGAGCCTGGCAGGGTGGAGGGGTGTGTGTGTGTGTGTGTGTGTGTGTGTGTGTGTGTGTGTATGGCATATAGTATATACGATATAAATATATATGGGATGCGGTAGATATGCTACCTATTCATGTCCTACGACAGTGGGATGAGTGTGTGGGAATGTGGAAAGGGTTGCAGGTTTAAGCCCAGACAGTTGGTATATTAATCAGGGTTCTCCAGAGAAATAGACCCACAGGATGTATGCGCGTATATATTTCTCTATCTCTATTATCTTTCTCTCTCGGTCATTTCTAGATCTCTCTCTCCAACATATGCACATATTTGTCTATCTATCCATCCATCCATCCATCATCATCATCGTCATCATTCACCATGTAGATTTACTTTAGAGAACGGGCTCACACAACTGTGGAGGCTAGAAGTCCAACATCTGCGGGGTAGGCGGGTGGGCTGCAGGCCCAGGAAGAACTGCAATTCGAGTCCAAAGCTAGTCTGCTGGCAGAATTTGCTCTTGCTTGGGGAAGGTCAGTCTCTCTGTGGAGGTCCTCAGCTGACTGGACGAGGCCCACCACCATTACAGGGCGCTAACTGCTTTACTCAGAGTCTACTGATCTAAATGTGAATCTCCTCTAAAAATGCCTTCACAGAAACATCTCGAATAATGTTTGGCCAAGTATCTGGGGCTAGCCAAATCTGACACATAAAACTGACCATCCCAGATGGGTTGAAACCAGAACTCTGATCTAGAAGTTTGTACTCAGAGCAGTGCAGTTGAGGGGTGGGGACAAGTGTTCCTGTTCCAGCTTTCAGCCCACGTACAAAAGGTGGTTTCAGCTCATTAAGCCTGGCCCTGACTCCATAGGGAAGGACAAGAAAGGGGTCAGAAGCAATCAGTTTGCATGATTCACGGCTTCACCATCACAATCATGGTGATCCCCTGTGGGGTCAACGACACCCCCCACCCTCTATTTTGCTTTCTGGGTGACTCAGCTCCTCTGTGTCACTCCTCATAGAGACTGCGAGGGGGGAGCCTCAAGCCAGGGAGATTTTGCACGTGCATTAGTAGCTGCTTCTGGGTTCTCTTTGATGTGGCCTGGACCCGGCAGGACCACGGATCTTCAAGTAGCCCCGGGATGTAATCCCTGTTCGTGGTATTGGCCCTAAACCACTCACTGCAAATCCCCCTGCCCAGCACTTGTCCTAGCTTGCTCTTGGCTGTGCCGGTGACCAATGTAGTCACTTGTTTGCTCGTGTTTAAATTTGTTTTGTTTTGGATTTGGCACCTGCTGCTGTCTTCTGAGCCTTGGATCTCCTTGATGATGATGTTACTTGCTCAGTAATGGCGCCGCCTGCTCTCTGTCCCAGCAACGCATGGAGATTGTCTTGGACATGCCTCTCTGACCAGGTCCCTAGGGCCCTACTGTGAGGGGACAGGGATGACTCATACTCTCCTGATCACAGCTTTGCAGATAAGGCCTACACAGCTGTCATGGAGGGAGGACCACGGGAGCAGAGTGGAAGGAGGCAGGAGATCCACGGCGCGCTTTGCTAGGGGTCACCCCTAAGCTTTCCCTGGGCTTTGTTCTTCTCCTCCCTGGCTTTGCCAAAGCATTTCCAGGAATCTCCCTGCCCTGGGACAGAGAGAACAGTGGTGATGGTTTCTATCTGGAGCTCATCAAGGTCATGTGTATGACGATACCCACGTGTGAAAATTGATCCATTTGGTAGAGTCCTATGGTGAACATTAGTGGTTTACCTTCCTAGACCCCACTTCCTCCTCTGTCTCCTCCCGCCCCTATGTTTGGACACTTTCCTCTTAGTGCTCTCAGTCCATGTGGTCAGCTCCAAGATAGTCATGTGAGCTAAGCCCAGACCTGTAGGCCACAGTGTATGTCCCACCCTGACCACAGCGACCAGGTCATTGTCTTAGTGCCTTCAGTCCCCGGTTACACAGACTGTGCTACCACACACTGGGTGGCTTATGAACAACAGAGATTCATTTCAAACAGTTCTTGGGGCTGGAAAGTCCAAGATGAGGGCGCCAGCATAATTGGGTGAGGACCCTCTTCCGTGTTGAAGACTTCATTTTATCCTTGTATGGCAGACGGAGCAAGGAGCTCTCTGGGGTTTCTTTTAGAGGAACACTAATCCCATTCGCGAGGGCTCTACCCTCAGGACCTGAGCACCTCCCTCAGGCCCCATGTCCTAAGACCATCACATTGCGGGGTGAGGGTTTCAACATACAGGTTTTGCAGGTGGATGTAAACATCAGGCCACAGCAGTCATGGTCCCATCCCTGACTTACTCAGAACCAGTGAGATGCCAGAAGACGTTGCCGGAACTGTTGGCAGAGAGGCAGGTGTGCTTTTTGACTGCTGGGTGCAGCTCTCACCTGGGGTGACCGTGGTGCAGAGCAGAGCTGAGAGAGAGAGCGTCTTGCTCACAGCACTTTAGTCCCTGATTCAGATGTGTGTGAAATAAGGCCTATCTCTGGACTTAAAAAAAACCAAAATTCATGAGCCGATAAAGTCCCTTCCTTTTATTTAAACCAGTTTCAGTTGGGTTTTCTGTCACTTACAACCAAGAAAATCCTAATGGGTACAGCCCTGTGACCTTTGGGTCAAAATCACCTAAAAGGTTGCATGACCTTGAAGTGAGTTTAGTTGTACTTTAGTAGGTACCACTGGGTCCGTGTTAGGAGCCATCCTCTAATTTAAACTGTGTCGACACTCCTCTTGGTTTTCAGCGGCCTTAAATAGTTCTTTGCACTTGTCTGGAGGCCATCAGTCCAAAGTCAGAAACCCATAGGCCACGCACATGCTGTGGGAGCCTACGGACCGTGTTCACAGGCTTAGTTGGTATAACTGCTTGGGTGAGTCGGGAGGGACTAGCGGTCATCCATCCGTTCTTGGAATTCTTTGAAGCTGCGGGTGGGAGGTGCCAGGCTCCTGGTCCTCTGGACTTCCCCTTCCACGGTCGAGTTTACCTTTCATGTGTTTCTGAGAAGGACAGAACAGTTGTTCTCACAGCAGTTTCCTGGCTGAACAAATAGTCCAACGCAATCTTCATTACCAAAAGCGATCGAGTTCATGGCCCAAATCCTGACTGTCCCCAAACGGGAGCTGTTGTCACCCAGTGATTTATTTCATGGCCAGACCTTCCAGGAACGGGATTTAGAGGTTGTTGAAATGTGTATGCATTTTTGGTGTGTTTATTGAGTTTTGGGAATATTCTTCTTTGATCTCGTTGGCAAAATGAAACCATATGGGCTAAGCGCCTCGGCCAGTTGGCCTTCCAGCTTTCTGCACTTACTTTCTGCTGCTTCACACATTCATGTGGATCTTAGCCCTTGAGACTGTGCAGTGGTGATTGGGCATGCATCTTAGAAGTGTCATTGATGGCTGTAAATCAGCTCTGTGTGACGCGAGTCCAGGGAAAAATGAACGAGCATCAAGGTCAAGAGCCTGTGCTCTGGGATCTGCAGACCTGTGTTCGTTCTAAGTTATGTGACACCAGTAAGATAGAAATGTCTGAAGTGCACATTTGTCTTGTCTTCCCAAGACAAACTGGGCTGTCACCAACTCTATAAATTCCTCTTCCTCTATGTCCCCCCTCCCCCACTTATGATTTTTCCAGACTGCTTAATTCTACCACCTAGGGGGATGAATCCTGGATCTTTTTATCTTGCCATATTGTTTGACTTTTTTTGGTGGTGGTGGTGGGGTCTATGTAAGCTTTTCCTTTCTCTCTAACTAACCCGAAACTGCTGGGTGGGTCGAGATTATGCCTTACTTCTCTACAAACCAACCTCGCCTACCCCTGTGCCCTGCGAATACAGGGGATCCGGTAGGGCCTTGCTGATCCTAGGATCTTTGCTGCCATGGGGATAAGAGGTGGCCAGTGGGTGTGAAGACAGAGCAGACGTTAGACGTGGGAGGGGAGGTGGAGGTGGGTGGCCAGAAGATGGAGGAAGTGGTCGATGAAAGAAGGAAGTTAACCCTCCTCCGTCGTCTCGCCTGTGTTTGTGTGCCGCGTCGCTGCCTTAGCGTCGGGGAAAGTGAGCCTGGATCTATAGCTCGAAGTGAAGCTGGGGACATGGAAGCAAAAGTGACCGCAGCCACTTAACCAAGGTGAATTGACCTGCCGATTGGGTGCCCTTCCCCTGGGCCGGCCCCATCACGCGGTCTGGGTCCTGAACCATGACGCATGCCTTGATGTGGAAGGGCTGGCGGCCACAGAGCTCTAGGCAAAGGGCTTGCCCTTGCCCTTCTCCTGCAGAGAATATGGAAGCATCTGGAATTGGTCCCTGCCTTCTGTCTGCGGCCTTATCCTAAAGATCTCATGGACACAGAGATCTGGAAGATCCCAGCCCTGTTTCCAAAGCCACTGCATTGAAATGGGACTTCAGCCCTGCTCCCTCTGCCCAATATGACCAGCAGCCCCGCTCTGGGAGCCGCCCCTCAGCCTTAGGCCCTGTACAGTGGCACTGTGCTCGGCTGTGGACTGGGGAAGAACGAGAGGAATAGCCTTGCCCTCCTCCTGCACCCCAAGCTGGCCTGGGGGACGGGGGGTGTCCTCTTGTCCCAGAGTCACCGTGGGCCTATGTGCACGTGTGCCGTCTGCATATGTTGTGTGTGAAGGAGACACAGAGGGAGCCAGCGAGGCTGATTTAAGGTGGAACAGGAATAGGGACCAGAGATAGGCGGCTCTGGGCCCACGCCTGTGGAGGGTGACTGTCCCTGCTCGAGACGGCTGGGGTGGGTGAGAAGTACAGAGGGCCCAGGCACGTGCGGGACTTGCTGCTTCCAGCGGTGAGCAGTGTGCTTCGGGGAGGGAAACCCATCCATGACGGCTCCTCCTTGCTGACCAAGAGTGTGGCCGACTGGGCGGCTGGGCCTTGGCTCCTCAGCCGTGTCCCCGGGGCCAAGCAGAGGCCCCGATGACCGCATATGCTATCTCCAGGCCCCGGGCCCATCAGCTCCCTTTTTACCATCTCAGCCCCTTCAGCTGCAGAATAGGTAACCGACTGCGACCCCCACGGGTGAGTCTGATGCTCCCATGAGTGAGGCAGCACTTGGGAAACTGTGAGGTTCCTGCCGCAGTGACGATGGACGTCGCAGACAAGAGGGCGCTTGGCCTCCATATTGCTGGGGGTCTGCGGAGGGACCAGCTCCGAGGAAGGTAGTTTGGTCCCCACAAGCGTCTTGAATCTTCGTCCTTCTGCATGGGGCCGTGAGACACCGGGAGCTCACCAGGGCCTGGGGCCAGCTGAGTGTAGGTGGCTGGAGTGGGTGGAGAAACAGGCAGAGGGGCCATGTCCCTTGTTGCCTCTGATTCATCCCGTCACTCGCCCCTTTCTCAGAGCTGACTCCTTTCCAGGCTGTAGTAGGAACCATGGGGGCTGTCGGACCTTCGAGTGTGGTATGTTCTTAGAGGTGGTGCTTGCGGAGCCAGAGAGAAAGGCGGCCCTCTGGCATTGTCTCGGTCTTGGGCGCCCCTAAAAATACGATGTGATGCGGCTAATGAGACAGCCCCACAGGCCTGGTTCAGCATGCCCTAATATAGCCTGGCATTCAAGCCCGAACCGGGACGGAAACGGGGACTGGTAATTGAAAACACAAGCTGTCTCTCCGACGGGATGGCAGGGAGCCCACTGTGATCTCGATGGCAGGGCCCGCCATGGGGTTCTGAGCAGAGGTCCCTGGGGGCTTTGCCGGCATAACTAGCATGGATGGGGGGGCCCAGCTGAGAGCACCCGCCCGCAGCCTCTTGCCTACTTTTCGGCTGGCGGGTCAACATCGGGCTAACCAGCTCAATTAGCTCTTGTGGGGAGGAGCGATGGGCTCAGGGCCACCAGGGTCATAAATTCCATCACCCCAACCCTTTGGAGAGCAGCACAGACCAGCCTCCCACCCCCCAACCCCCCTCAGGCCTGCAGACACCCCAGCTAGCATGGTTTTTGCCCTACATTGACTCTCTGAGCGCCTCTGGCCCGACCTGCAGACGGAGGGCCACCTCAGATCGAAGCCAACGTCCAGTGTGGAAATATTATGGCAGCAACATCAAAGCCTTGTTCTTCCTCTTCCTCCCTCCTTCAGCATGGACGTGGGCCCGTGGCTCAGCCTTGGAGCCGGAGAGCTCTGTGCTGCTCTGTGCTGACTTGTGATTCAGGTCTAGGGAAGCAGAGGGGGCAGAACCTGGCAGGGGAGAAGCAAGGCTTCGCTTGACCAACTCATCCCTGTTGGCTTTGAGACTTTCCTGGTTTGGGCACTGAAGGTCCTACATCTCAGGAAACTTCTCAGTCCCATGAAAACCGGGATGCTTGGTGACCCTACTGCCTCAACCCTCTCCCTCCCCAAACCTGCTCATCATGGGAGCCCAGTGGGCTCTTGGGACTGGTGTCCTAGGCGACTCACCCAAGGTCACCGGTCATAGGGCTGCCAGCTGGCAGAGCAAGGACTTGAATCCAGGGCCTCCGGCCACAGTTCAGGGCTCCTTGCCCACCCCCTGCCCCCACTTGCTTTTCTCAGGTCACCCACAGGCTCTCTCCAATGATCTGGGTCAAATCCTTCCCCAGGGTGGAAGTGACAGTAAAACAGCAGAAAGAGGGAAGAGAGAGGGGAAATGGTCACCCCCAGCGGGTTAGAGGCTCAGGGCTCCGGGCCTGGGAGAGGGGAAGGACTCAATCTCGGCCCTGAAGTGTTTGACACGCTGGTTAGAAAAATGCCGCGGGCTTGTGTGTGGGTGCCTGGCTGAGGGGCCGCTCTCGGCCGCCTCCACACACACCTACCAGGAAACGAGAGATAAAGGGTGTGGCTCGCTCAGATTGCATTACTCTCACTTCCGTTAAAGAATTTATTCGTTCAACAAATATTTATTGAGTATCTGTTCTTAAACATGTTGTTCGTTCTTTCTGGAACATACTCTTGCCCTCCCTCCTCCTTTATCTCTGCCCCTCCCCCATCCCAGCTCCATCCACTCCTCAGCTCTCAATTTAATAGATAATATTTATCAAACCCTTAGCCTGAAGCACATCGCGTTACATAATTACTCTAATCCCCAGGAAAACTGTGTGAAGCTGTTGTACCCATTTCATAGACGAGGAGACTGAGAGGTTAACTGGCTTGCCCAAGGCCACGCATGTGTCTTAACTGCTAGGCTTGAGTACAGTCTGGCTTATGCTTTCCATGGAAGGAAGGCTTTCCTGATCCCCGCCTCCCTGCCCCCAGAGCCGTGGTGGTTATTCCCTGCTGGAACATTCATCGAGGAGCTATGTGATGCCTTATGTTCCTGTCTCTTTCTCCCCTGGGACAGTTCCTGGAGGGCTGGAATCCTCCTTGCTTCATCCCAAGTTCTAGGTGGTGAAAGGAACCTAGTAAATACCTGTTGAGTGAATAAGTGAATGGATTGATGGGTGAATGAGTGATTTCCTTTGATGGCTGAAGAAGCTCTGAGACTGAGGTCCTCAGTGAAGGCTTCTGTTTTGTCACTGTGGGGCACCAGGCACAGGCAGTAGGGGGCCAGGGGACTCCTGATCTCCCAGGATAAACACCACCCTCCTTTCTGGAGTGATGATGTGACTGTGAGATCAGGGAACAAACTGATTTTTAAATACTCACACAATAATGGACTTTTATTTATTCATTTTTTTTTTTAGTAGAATGAGATAGTTTTCATGAATTCTCAGGATAAAACCGAGATTTGGAGGAAGTTTCATGCTTGGGGTAGCCTCTATAGGCAAAGCTCAGATCTGATTCCCCCCGCGTTGTAATTTCTCCACTGCTCTTGGGGTGCTTTAGCAAGAAACTTTGAGAAATGCCGCTGAGGGGAGTGGCTGGAACCAGGGCATGGGGCGTCTGGACTCCGTATGGGGGCAAGGGTGGCGTTCTGGGCGGGAGCTCTGCTGGGAGCTTCAGTCCTGACGTTTGAGAGGCTGCAACCCTCCACTCCCAGGGCCTGGGGAGCAGACGGCCCGCCAATGGCTTTGGCTTTGAGTGCGCCAATAACCGTTGAAATAAACGCTTCACAGTCATATCCTGAAGGGCCACTGCAGCCTCTTGGAAAACCTCACACTATTTTTAGTCCCTTTTGCTCAAGAAAATGCCATCTCTTTTCCTCCCCACAAGCCAATTCATTGTTGATTTTGCCCGGGTCTTACAACCCCGTTCTCCTTTTTAGCTCAGTGAGACCAATCAGCAGTCGGGTGGAGTTCCTCTGTCCATTTCTATTTTCATATCTTGTGTTACTTGTTCACATGGGAAAAAGGCAGCCATCTCCCCATGTTGTTGGGGCCCCGTGCAACCTGGCTTCGCGTGGAGGCATGTGATCGCGCTGAGTCACGCCGGGGCACACATGAACCAGGGAGCATCAGGACTTAGGGTTCAAGGAGCCTGAAGGTGGCGTGACTGGGGCTCGACTCGGAGCTTGTTTATTTCATGAAGCGTTTCCAAGGGGAAGATGAGGAACCAGGGCCTTCCGGGCTCCGGTGAGTAAAAGGGTGCCTTTCTCCCTCAGAAGAATTCACTCTCATTCAGCAAGAACACCCTGAGATACTCGGCGGTCATAGTCTTTTGTAGTTTATGAATGCTTTTCTGGCGCTGTGTATATGTCTATTACTTGGACAGGGAAATGAACAGAATGGTGTGGGGAAACAGACGATGGAGGGGCAGAGTCCATCTGCGGAACAAGGAAGACTGGAGAGAGTGAGGGCCATGTTGGCTGGGTCTTAAAGGGTAACAATGAAGGGAAAGACGTCCCAGGCAAAGGCAAGGAGCCACAAAAGAACACATGCTAATGAACCCAGGGAGGAAAGTTGGGCCCAGAATCTGGGGGCCACCTGTGTTGCTGTAGGCTATGTAGGCTATGGGGAGCTGTGGGTGACTATTTTGTAGGAAGTTCACCGTGGAAGCTGAGCAGAGGCTAGACCATTCTGGAGGGTGTAGGGTGCTGTGCTGGGCACAGCATATTGGACTCTTTTATGAGACAACTGATCTTTTAACTTTTCATTTTAAGGGTCTTAGGACTGCAGGCTGGCCAGGTAGTGGGGAAGAAATTTAATTTAATCCCCTGATAGGGGATAGCACAGGTGTTACCACTCCTCCATCCCATGTCCCTGGTAGGCATTACTAGTCAATCATAGCACCATTTCCTGCTGAGTCTGGTCTTGGCCACAGATTTCTTCCCAAGGGAGAGCTCCAGGTAGCTGCCACCGTTTAGCCGATGTGGCACATGAAATGAGGCATGTTTGCCATTCTTGTCCCAGGAAAATAAAACCGAACATTGACATTAGGCTAAAACAAGTGGCACCAGCGAGGAGAGCTTAATGTAAAAGTTCCCAAGAAGGAAGTATTCAAAATAAACCCAAGGGATTGGTGGAGAAGAATCAAGTTCACAACCTTGAGAAAGTACTTTGAAAAAAAGTGCCTCGGGATTAACTTTCCTACAAAGCGATGGAATCACACAGTAATCATCATGCACCTGTCACTCTCTCTACCACACACTTGGAAATTATAAGCAGTTTTCAAGTCCTTGCCATCACAGGTCTTGCCTTCCAATTTCCGCTTTTGCCTGCAGAAGGAGAAGGGAGTTGCAAAGTCTGATATAAACAAGAAATCATCTAGTTGGGGTTCTCAGGGGTGCTGGGGGCAGGGTAGCGGATTCCTTGTCTGGCCCAAGAAGGCCACTCTTCCCTTGGCCAGGAAAGAGTTGAGAATCCATCTGAGCCCTTCCCCCCTGCTCTTTCCCACTGGAGAATTCCAGAATGCTAGTAGGGCTTAGGTGTTGAGGAAGATTTGGGTTTTGTGCTCCAGCTTCCCTGTGGCCTTTGGCAAGCATCTGGGACAAGCAAATACCACGTAGGCCTTTTGATCCTTCCTTCTCTGTGCTTGACCCTTGCCCAGGGCCTGCCTTTCCTTCTCTCGCTTCCTCCACCCCACCCTAAGAAGCGGAGGAGAGATACCGGTCCTGGTGTTTCCAACCCCCAAATCCCCAGACTAGAACAGCCTGCAAGGTGCTGTGCGAAGGGGACCCACCCCCTTTCCTTGCTGGGCACTGCCAAGAACCACATATTTGCTTCTCTTTCACCCGGATATACAAAGCCCCACTGGGTCCCTAACAAGCTGAGAACCCATCACCTGACTGGTCCGGACCCATGCTAGTTCCCTGACCCACGGAGGGATGGACTATTGCAAACCCCACCCCTCATGCGGGGCCGTGCCGCAGCATAGAAAGCTCATCTGTCATCACTGCTGTCGCGGTGGGATACCCACAGGAAGCTCTTTCCAGATCAGGGCAGGGTCCCTGGCCAGCCTGAGGCTGAGTCCTGAGCCTGAACCTCAGTTTCTTCCTCTGTAGAAAGCCGGGCTTTAACAACTGACTTTGCAGACGTAGCCCAAGGATTAGAGACCATACGCAATGCGAGCCAACTGTTCCAGTGAGAAGTGTGTAGCTTTTGCCCGTGGAGGAGCCAGGCTAACCCTTCGGCCCACGGTGCCCCCATAGGTCTGTGAAACTATAAGCAGATCCTGGGAAGAATTTGGTTCAGCTATCTCCAGCCTTTGTCTCAGGGTCGGTGGCCTGACACACACTCACTGGCCCGGTTCCCTGGGCCTCCTGACTTCCCGATGGGGTCTGTTCTCATCTTGGTGTGACCGGGTCAGGTCCAGCAGTTCCGGCAACATCTGCCTGATACAGGCCAGCGTTGGAAACTTGGTGAGACATCAGCGCAGGAGAATTGCATGCCTGGCCTGTCTCCACTTTCCTCTTTCCCGTTTTCCTGCTTCTGCCCGGACTCCAGGCAGAGACCCCTGCACCCCCTTGGGAAGGGGCTTCCGGGTTTCCACAGTGGTCCCTTGGGCCCTGAGGCCTGTGTTGGCCAAAGGACGTAGTTGCCCCAGGCTGGCAAATATTTCGGTAGCCTTTAAAAATGAATTCCTCCAGAATGCAGGGGATATCAGGGAGGACCCCAGTGTGGTCCTCAGCCTCTCCTCCCCTGCCCTGAACCACTCAGCTCTGGCCTCAAACGTACCAGCAACTCGAAGGCTCCTCAGAGAGTTGTCTCCATCGCGTGTAGGGACCATCTCATGGTTTCGGCATACACCAGAGAGAATGTTCTGTAGCCCAAAGCGCCTGTCCAAAAAAATCTTCCAACATCCTCGGACTTTCCCTGGAAGCAACTCTTTGAAGTAGGTCTCATTGTATTAAATTTCCAGGGGGGTTTTGGGGTCCCCTCGTACAGCTGGGGCTCCTGGCAGCTGCCGAGCCGGCCATGTGTTAATATTGAGAAGGTTCCGAGGTAATTCCCTTCCTAGAAGCCCAGGTGGTGACCCTGATGACCCCAGGGCACGCCAGCCCACGACAGCTGTTCTCCTCATCTCCCTTCACTGCCGAAAGGCCGAAGGATCGTCTCTCGGTCCTTCCAGAGCAAAGCAGAGAGGCCGGAGCAGGCCTGCGTCGGTCTGCACCACGACTGTTTCGAGAACCTCCCACCCTGCTCCTCGGCAGCTTCTTGAAAGACAGGCAAGATGGGAGCCGGGGGGTCGTTGGGCAAGACGTAGAAAAAGATGGCATGGCAGCTGCAAGAAGTAATGGTGTTATTTATACGACTAAGAGTTGCCATTCCTTGAGCACGTAGTACATGCCCGGCTCTGAACTCACACTTAGCACTCGTCGTCCCCTTCCACCCAGCCTGTGAAGGGGTATTATCATCCCGTTACAGCCGAGGACACTGAGGCACAGGGAGGGTAAGTGACCGCAGACCCTCATCCAGCAGATGGAGAAACCTAGATACACACCGATGTTTGCCTGAACTCGTGGCCCGTCGGTGCCTACCCTGCTCTGTGTGGACACCAGCCCTGGCTCTGCGGCCTCCTGCGTGGTGCGGCCCTGGGCCCGCCTTTCCGTCTCTACCTGGCTCCTCAGTTGTAGGATGAGGACGATGCTGTGATTGATTAGCCATGCCTGCCAGGGACAGAGGAGTGGTGGCACCTGTGCTGTCCCCTGTTTGGGGATTAGTTATATTTCCTCTCCCCCCTATCTGGCCAGTCTGCAGTAATAAGACCTTTAAAATAATGGGTCAGTTGTTTTCTACACAAGTTGAATACGCTGTGCCCAGCACAGTGCCCTACGCCCTCTAGATTGGTCTAGCCTCTGCTCAGCTTCCACTGTGAACTTCCTACAGAATAGTCACCCACGGCTCCCCATGGCCTACAGCAACACAGGTGGCCCTCCAAGCTCTGAGCCCAGCTCCCCTCCCTGGGCTCGGCAGCACATGGTCTTTTGTGCCTCCTTGCCTTTGCACGTGCTGTGGCCTTTGCCTGGACCATCTCTCCCTTTCTTCTTATCCTTTAAGGCCCAGCTAACGTGTCTCTTCCCCTGTCCAGTCCTCCCTTCTCCCCAGATGGATTCTGCCCCTCTGTTGTCTGCTTCCCCCCAGCATTCTGTTCCTCTCCTGTTCTAGAAGAGAGCGTAGAAACAGACAGCTTGGAGACACAGCAGGCCGTCCCCCCATTAGCCTGTGTGCCTCCATGTCTGGGGACCGCCGTGTGACTGCGGTGCGGCACTGTCCCTGGCTCCTGGAGGAGTCCGGGGGAAGGTTTGTGGAGTGAGCCGACGTGGGGAGGAAAGCTCTGGGATGCGTTGGAGAGTGACTTGAATTTTTATCCCCATTTGTTCCAGCCTGCCAAGGACACGGCTTAAGTCACCCTCCTTGTAATGAGAGGAGAGGAGGAAGAGCAGTGATTAAATGTGCTTGATAAAACTTCTCTATTTCGTGTTTGGAATAAAAAGGGGAAGGTGGAGATAAAACAGTGCTTGCTCGGTGTCATGGGTGACACTGCTGGGCTGGCTCTGCCGGCAGGGCCCATGTCTCTAATCCTCCCCGGGTGCGGGCGGCGTGGGGGACGCTGGCACCATGCTGGGCGCCATGGCGAGGGCAGTGCCAGGGGTGGCAGTGGGACAGAGGTTGCAGGCACCGTTGTCACGGGGGGTGGCGGGCAGGGACAGTGTCACAGAGGAGAGGCCGGAGCCAAGATGTGAGGGAAGAGTGGAAGGTCTGCCAGGCGGGAGGCTGTTCCAGGCAAGGAACAGCATGTGCGGCATGTGGGGCCGTGTGCGTATAGGGTCAGCTAGCCGGAGCTCGGTGTGTTTGGCCTCACTCCATGTTTGCCATGCCCTCTTCCCCCTCACTTAGGTCCCGAAGCAGCGCTGTTCCACAGAAATATAATGGGAGCCATATATGTCATTGAATTTCTAGTGATCACATTAAAAAAGTAAAAAAAAAAAAAACAGTTGAAATTAATTTTAATACGTTTAACCCAACATATCCAAATACTATCATTTCAGAGTGTAATCAATATAAAAATTGTTAATGAGGTATTTTACATTCTTTTCCTGGTACGTTAAACCACAGTGCATTTTGTGCCTGCAGCACATCCCACGAGCGGCTAGTGTATCGGAGGGCAGAGTCTTAAAGGCTTCAGCAAATGATGGGGGGCAGACACCTTCTCTGTGTCTCAGTTTCCTCCTCCGTCCAGTGGGGATGATAACAGTACCTGGAGGTCGCGTACACAAAGGGTCAGAAAGCTTTCGGTACATGTGCCTTCCCGGAATTGGTATCGATTGCTTGAGGTGCTGGGTCTGAAAGGGACCCTGACCCTGGACTGGAATGTGGAGGGTGACAGGAGAGAAACCAGCCATGGGATCCACTCCAGGGTGCCTGAACTCCCCATGGGCCCCATACTCTGAGCACCTCACATGCAGTTCCTTCTCTTCCACATGCCTGTGTGGACCATTGCCTTACACCCTCAAGAAAGCAGCTTTCCTTTAACTTGGCTCCTCTGTCCACCTTGGTGGTGGCTCCCGCTGAGACTTTGTCTCCTGGTCCCTGTCCTCTGGCTCTAGGACTTTCAGTGCCTCCATGGCCAAGAAGCTACCTGAGTGAAAATGCTAGAGGTGTGGGGAGACCCCCCACTTCCCACTTCCCAGGCACTGCCTCGCCCGCTGCTTTGAGTCACAGGATCCAGTTTATTTGCTCCAGACGACATCTCTTGGGCTACAAGTTGTACCACAGCAAGCCCAGGTCATAGGTATGACTCCCCATTCGGTGGTGAGGAGAGTGAGGCCTAGAGGGTCTGGGGGACCTGTCCAGCGGCACCGTGCCGGGCCGAGCCCGGAGGGGAGTTCTCCTGATTCCTTTGTGCCAGTCCGAGGAGAAAGGCTGAGAGTGTGGGGCTGGACCTCCTGTAAGGCATTTCACCATGTGATGGCTTCCTCTCAGGTGCACGTATGGGACTCATCAGGGGCTCTGGAAGCCCTGGTGTCCAGAGCAGAGTGAGCCAGCCTCCCTGCACCCCGTGTGTGAGGTGAGATGGGTACCACAGGCAGGTCCAGCCTGACTAGTCTGGCGGTGGGTCGGGGCCCTGGGCTTAAAGCCCCATGTGAGTCGAAGTTGTAACCAGGCATGAGAAGCCCCAGTGTGGGGGGCAGAGCCTGGGGTGGGGGAGGGCTTTGGGCTCCGAACTTGGGTGCTCTCTGCAGCCTTCTGCCTGTGTGACTGGCTGTGGGACATTTTGATAGTCTCGTCAAAATGCAAAACCGCTGTTTTAACTTCCAAGTAGCACACCCAGCAGTTATTTCTGACCCTCATTTTTTTCACTTAAATGGCCTCTAAGCCTCATTCGAGGGAGTGGGGGAGGATGTCTCTTTTTACATAGCGCTTGGTAAATCGTGAAAAAAGCCAAAAATGTAACATTACAATTTTTAAAAATACTAATTTTTGAAATAGGGCATATACTTGCGTGGTTCAAGGAAAGGTTAAGGGTGAAAATTCTCCCTCCCACCTCAGCCCCCCTCTGTGTGCCGTTCCTGCCCCTACCTTTAATGCGCAATCATTCTTGTTTCTTTTGTAAATTTTAGTTTATTTTGAAAATACAAGTAAATTAAAAAAAATACCCCCTCTCCCATTTTTTACACCAAAAGTAGCCTATTATAAATGCGTTTCTGCACTTTCCTCCAATCACTACATATCCTGGAGTTCCTTCTGTTATCAGGACACAAAGGGTGTCCTCATTCTTATTTTTTTCCAAACAGCCACACAGCACGTCATTGGGTGGACATACCGTAATGTCATGATTTACTTGGCCAGTCCCTACTGACGAACGTTTGGCTGTTTTCCACTTTTTCTGTATAACAGATTATGTTGTGGTGAATAAGTAAGTAAGTACATCAGTAAGTACATCAGCAAGTCCGTGTGTAGGGTCAGTTCCCAGAGGTGAGGTTACTGGTGAAGGGGTCTGTGCATTCCTGATTTTGATAGATATTGCCAAATTGCCCTCCAAGGGGCTTCTCCTGTAAGCAGGGTGTGAGGGAGCTGATCTCTCCATGGGCTTTCCAACAGGGCAGAGAGTTAAATGTTTGGTTTTCGGACAACTTGCTAGATAAACAATATTATCTCAAAGAAGTTTTCCTTCACATTTTTCTTATTATGAAGAAGGTGGAGCATCTTTTCATATATATATATATGTGTGTGTGTGTGTGTGTTATATGTGTACATATAACATATGTACACATGTAACACATGTAAATATAAGTAATATATATGTATGTATGTAATATATATGTAAGATTTTATTTATTTGAGAAAGAGAGCATGAGTGTGGGGAGGGAGAGGCAGAGGGAGAAGCAGACTCCCTGCTGAGCAGAGAGTCCAACAAGGGCTCTATCCCAGGACCCTGAGATCATGACCTGAGCCAGAGGCAGACACTTGACCGACTGAGCCCCCCAGGCGCTCTGTCTTTTCATATATTTAAGGGCCATTTTTGTTTCCTTTTCTATGAACGGTCTATTCATATCCATTTGTGTTGTCTTTCCTCAGCAACTTGTAAGTGTTTGCACATTTTAGAGAGAATTGCCCTCTATCTGTGATATGGGTTATAAATATTTCCTCCCAGAGTTTTATTGCTTATCATTTTTTCCATGCAGAAGTTTTAATTTGTATTAGTCAAATTGGTGTGTCTTTGCTTTTATGACTGCTGAAATTTGAGTCTTGGTTAGAGGGTTTTACCCTCAGCTGTATAGAAATTCTTTTTTCTTCCAGTCAGTTTATGATTTCATGTTTTCTCGATTTAAATCTTTTTTTTTTTAAAGGTTTATTTATTCATTTGAGAGAGAGAGAGAACAAAGGAGCAGGGAGGGCCAGAGGGAGAAAGAGAACCTCAAGCAGACTCCCCACTGAGCATGGAGCCTGACTCGGGGCTCGATCTCACGACCCTGAGATCATGACCTGAACCAAAACCAGGAATCAGATGCTTAACTGACTGAGCCATGCAGGCGCCCGTCGATCTAAATCTTTGATCAGTTTGAACTTTATCTTTGTATACAGTGTGCAGCATGGAGCTGACTTTATTTTTCTCCAGATGGCCACCCAGTTGACCCCATATCACTTATCGAATCACCCCTATTTCCTTCCCTGATCTGAGACATCACATTTATCACGTACTCAATTCCATACATAGTGGGGTCTATTTCTTGCATTTTCTTCTGTTTGATTGGGATATTTGCGTATATGCTGTGACACACTGATGAATTTTTGGGAATATATAGCATATTCTTCATAGATCTTCTTTTTCAGAGTTTCCATGGATATTTTAGTTTGTTTATGGCTCTTTTTGAACTTTAGAATGTTATTGTCTACTTCTGTACCTTCTGCCCCAAATTCTGTGGGTGTTCTGTAAACCAGTGGTTAGGAATACAGGTTCCAGAATGAGACTACTCGAGTTAAAATCCCAATTCCCATTTACTCCAGGAATTTGTGTACATTTCTTAATTTTTTAAAGTTTCACTTTCCCCATTGTAGATTTCATAAGGTATTGTATTATGAGAATATTCACATGAAGAACTCAGCTAGCACTATTTCACTTACTATGTACTAGGTACAATACAACCATTATTTCTGATGTTATTATGATAATCACCAAAATATCTCCATGACAAAGTGTGCCCACATCAAGATAGCCATGTCTCAATGTCATGTGTCATTGGTGGATGTGGGAGGGTCGAGGGCTCCAGCAGCTGGCATGAGACCATGAGATGAGAGTGATGCAAATTCATGACGTTGGTTGTGGAGGGCCCTGGATGGGCTCTTGTCACCAGTGAGAGGGCGTCTTCGAGCCTCATGTGCCCTGAGATTGCATACATTGCAGCCTCTGGGGACATGTTCGTGGGACATGCTGTGGTCTTCTATATCTCAGCAAACAACTCCCATCTTCCCTCCTCCCTCCTCAGCTCCTCTCTCCAGGACGGAGAGGTTCTTTGATTAAAGAAGAGGGAGGCCGGAATAAGAAAAAGAATGATGAATATAACATTTGTATTTCACGTGTTTCACGTCTCTTATCAGGAATCCTCCCAACAAGCCAGAAGGAGAAGCAGGGAGGAAGTCTAAATCAACTTGGCCATTCAGCAACTCTCAGGTTTTTTGTTTTGTTTTGTTAACACAGCTTCCAGTGATCACCCCTAGGCTGGAATTCTGCATCGTCTTGCTACTTGGATATGCATGGCGGTGAGCATGAGTCTCAGACCAGATTCTGCCACATGAAGAGCTGCAGGTAAGTGATGGCTAACGTGGCACACTTGTTCCTACAAGCACAGAGTGCTCCCGGCTTTGACCTTGGCACTTGGACAAGCTCTGTGCATAAAAACCACTCCATTGGGAGGAAATGGTATTTTGATGGCAGCACCTGCCACTCTTTGAGGCAGATCAGATGACAGACTCCTCCATGAAGTCAAAGGTGGGGCAACCAGGACCAAAGGAACTTGAGTGCCAGCACTCGGCTAGGCGGCTGGGGTTTTGGAATCTTGACCCCTATTTATGCCAAGATTAGAAGGCTACGCAGTCTTTCCAGCCAGCCCATTTCCTGATCCTCTGTCATTTCACCCATGACCAGTATGTCTGACCTTCAGGAGGTTAGGCTACTGACCCTGGGGTGCAAATTTAGATAAGGATATTTGAAGCCCTTAGTAGTACCTACTAAAATGTAGATCCCTGATAGGGAACTGCAGTTATTAATAATTGCCTGAAAAGCTGAAAATAAATTAATATGCACATATGCATTTACTTCACATTGTTTATACTTACGTATTTTAAAGTAAATAATGTATCATATAATAGGGACATATTTCAATCTGAAGGGATTGCAGGAAGGGAAAGCAACTTGCCCAAGGTCACATGGCCACTAAGTGGGGTGTCAGGATTGGAAGCCAGGTCTCTGCCAGTCCAAAGTCTAGACCTCTGCCTGAGTCTCCATTGTTCTTGGTCATGGGGTTAGTTGGGGGATGGCAGTCCCCTCCCCCTCCCCACAGTAGGATTGGGAGAGAGTCCCAGGCTGCCTGGGACTGGGTAGGTGTTCTGTCTCGTTTCGGGGTTCAATATTTGGAGCCCTGTTGCTTGCAGCTCTCGGCCAGATTCCCCCACAACAGCTTTCTCCATCATGAAGGTGATATTTTGGTCTCCCTCCTTCTCATTCCTCTGTCACCATTTGTTAGGACCTGGCAGGGAAGAGGGGGATGCAGGGTTGTGCGTGCGGCTCTGTGGGGGGGTGTACTGATGCCGTCGCAGAAGCCCCTCAGGGTGGTGAAGCCATTCTGGAGGATGGTTACTACCCAGTGAGAGAAAACGAGGGATCTGGAGTAGAGTTTGTCAGACAAAATATAGGATGACCTGTTAAATTTGGGTTTCATATAAGCAATTTATATATATATATATATATATACACACATACATACATACATTTCTTTCTTTTCTTTTCTTTTTTCTTTTCCTTTCCTTTCCTTTCCTTTCTTTTCTTTTCTCTTTTCTCTTTTCTTTTCTTTTCTTTTCTTTTCCTTTCTTTCACTGTGAGTCCCAAATATAGCATACAACAGACTTATACTAGAAAAATCATTTCTTATTTACCTGAAGTTTCAATTAACTGGTGCCCTATATTTTTATTTGTTAACCTTAGTTTCCTTTGGCAACCCTAAGCTCTAGATATTTCTCAAGCACCATGTGGGGAGAAGAGAGAAGATGGGGTCTCTAAATCTCTTAGAAGGCCCGCAGATAACAAAACCCTGAGTGGATGGATGGGCTTGGACAGTTAGGGGATTTACTATTGGTCATGAGCCCAGATGCAGGGAGCCCCATGAGCTCCAGCTCTGCCTGCTCTGAAGTTCTCTCAGCTTGGCCTTCAGGTTGGCGCCCCTCACGGTCACAAGATGGATGCATTATCTCCAGGTGCCACATCCATATAGTTTCATCTGGGGGCCATTGCTTCCCTCTGAGGAACCCTTGACGAGCGGCCCTCCAGCAGGCTTGCATCTCATTGGCCAGAATCACGCATCCACGCCCAAGGGACCACCACGATTGGCTGAAAGCAATCAGACCCGCCTCTTGGGGCTTGGCCTCTTCAGAAGCCTTGTTAGAGAGGAGAGTGGGTACCCGAACTACTTGGGGTTCTCCAGGGTCTGAGATCGCTCCCTGCTCTATGGATAGGGGACAGCATGGCCTGAGAGCAGCTTCCAGGACCTTCTCCTCGGGGCCCTGACCACTGACCTCTGCAGGCAGGTGTCCTCCCTGTCGGTGTTTCTCCAAGCGCCCCCGGGAGTGCTAATTTCAAGTCCCAGGTGCGAGGCCTTCTACTGTCTCTCTGCTTTAGGTGTTCATCCCTGCTTTTCTGTGACCCCACCTCACTGGAAATGACCCACGTTCTCTCGTGGTCTTTGTCCTCTGCCCCTGGGCACTTCCTTACCGGTCTGTAAGCCCCTCTCTGAAGGACGAGCCGCTAGTCCTGTGTCCCCACTGCAGCACCTGTGAGAGGTAGCTAGATCCCGGTGGCCCTTTGCCGCAGCCTTAGGCAACAGGCATTGGGGCAGCCATCCCCCTCCCTGCTCCCTCTGCAGATGGAATGCCTCATTTCCCCTCTAAGGGGCACAGAGGCTGGCACCCAACAGATGCCCCACTGTTAACTGAGTTGTCAGAATAGGCTCACGTCCAGGAATGTGGGCAGCCTGGGTGTGAGTATCCAAGGTCATAGCCGCCTGCCGGCCTGTCTCCAGTGGTCCAGCAGTCAGTGTCAGATATGGGTCTAACTCCCTGCTAGATTTAGAGCAAGAAGTCCCTGCAGAGGAGGGGCGGGGAGGGTGTCAGGCAAAGACAAGCTAGACTGTTCTGGCTAGGGCTGCTTGCCTGGTAGAGATGGGAGCAAGGCCTCCTGGGGGGGGGGGTCCTACCTCTCCCCCCGTCATTCCTGCCCACCCCCGCCTCTCTGCTAAAGGAACTATGACTTTGAAGCACCTTCACGGCATGAGTCTTGGGCTCTCTGAACTCTGCAGAGCTCTTGTCTCCATGGTAGACTTTAGACGGGGAGGCCCCCATCTCCTTGACCTTGGCTCCTGCTGACAGGTGAGGTGAGGGGCTGCTGGGAGACAGCTGCCTCCACCCCAGGACCCACATGCAGATAGACCTGGGAGCTGGTGAGTGTTCCTGGTAGACCCCAACTTGATTCTGTTTGATGAGTGTTGTCAGAGGTTACTCTGTGCCAGACCTGGGGGCAGGGGTGTCTCTCATGAGATCTAACCCCCACATTTATTCAATACTGAAAACCAAGAATCGGACTAAGTGCTTTTATGGGCTTTAATCTCTCCTAACCTCACGATAGCCCTGGGAGACAGGCACCATTTTTTTTATTCTCATGTCCATTTTACAGATAAAGAAATGGAGATTCTCAGAGATTCGGTTCCCTCACAGCTACACAGGTAGTGAGAACAGGCCCAGGATTCGAAGTCAGACCTATCTGCATGACTGTCAATTCTGTCCTTGTTCTTGACGGCCTCACTGCTCCTGCAGGAAGAACAAATAAACTCCCCACTCTCAGGGGCTGGGAGGACCAAGCAGGCTGATTCTTTCCATGTAGAGGCAAAGAGTACCCCCCACCCCCAATGGTCCAACGACCTAACCTGGCAGCTGGGCCCAGGCATTCTCGCCCCAGCCCAGTTCTTCCCTCTTTATTCCATCTCTCTTCTAGGCCCTCTCCTCTTGCACGGGGAAGGTGATGGGGGGCACGAGATGGGGCTATAAGGCCACACAAAGCTAGGTGTGTTTGGGGAAGCAATGGTTTCCCTTGTCCTTGTGGCTCCTGAGGAGCCTGTGCTCAGGGTGGAAGGAACTCTCAGACAGGGGGCAAGGAGCCCCCGACTGGTGGGTCCCGGGGGGCATGGCCAGAATGTATGGGGCAATGTCAAAATATTCCACACCTGGTGACTGGATGTTGGGAAGACCCAGGCTCCTCTTGAGCCAGGTTTTAAGTTTGGGTGGCTAGACTGTGGAGCAGTCCAGGGGGTCATGGGGTAGGGGCTGGGGCAGAGGGTACAGGGAGAACTGCCTCCATGGAGCTGCCAAGTGTTGTGGTTGTCCTAATGTTCTGGCACCACGGCAGCTCGGGTCTGGGAGGCTGCGGGAGGACAGGCCAGTGTGTTCGTGGGGGGCAGGCTGTTTGGACACAGCTGCCTCTCTGGCCCGCACATGAACTGATTCTTTTTCCCATTTGGCTCCCAAAGGGCTGGGTAATGGAATTGAAGAAATCTGAATGAATCGTTTGATGCATCATGACTAAGCTTGCAGGTTGCCAAGTGTCCCCCAGGAGAGGTCCTTGGACAGCAGGGCTAGAATGCCAGGACTGCGTGGTGGAGACCATCCCCAGGGAGAGCAAACGATGTAAGCTGCTCTGAGTTCCAGAAGGGCTTGGAGGGTTGGGGGAATGGTCGAGTGCATTTGTGGCACCAGCCTCTGGCCTCCGACAGTCTTGCTGGTTGGGCTCTGTTCCGGGTGGCGGACACACTTTTGGATAGCTTCAATGGCTCCCAGGTCCTATTACTGATCCCATTTTGACTTCCTCGGAAGCTCCATGTCGTGGTCTTTATTTAACCTAATGGAGCCTTGTAGGGTAATTCTCATTTCATTTTCATGGGTACCCTAGTTCAAGGATGTTGGGTGCCTCCACTCTCCCTCTGCCTCCTTCCTACTCCATTCTTCTCCAGGGAGAATGTTCTCAATTCTATTAACCGTTCTTCCTGTGGTTTTTATGTCTAGGTCCTTTTACCAAGCTAATCAATGGTTATAAGATTTATTTATCTTACCTGACATGGATTCTTTTAAAATCTTGTGCACATATTAATGTAGTAGCCGAGAACGTTTATTGAGGTGAAACTGTTTGCCACAATACGTCCTGTTCATTTTCTCTTTAATTTCACAAAGACCTTCTGAGTTCATACTATTGGTCCCGCCCGCCCCCCACTTTATAGATGAGATTCAGGCGGGGTAAGTACCTCCCTTGTTCAAAGTTACACAGCAAGCGAGGGGCCGGAGCTGGGACTGGACCTGAAATCTAGCTCGGGGCCTGTGCTCCTGACCCCAGATGCGGGCCATAGACTGGCTCGGGCCCCAGTCGCTCAGGCCTCACAGGAAGTGCTGAATGTCAGGATCCTGGAGTCCCTGAGCAATTCACTTGCACATTCAGCTTGGAAACACTCTGGTCTAGCCTCCGTGAAAGGAAAAGGGGCCCGTGACTTCTACGGCTGCTGTCTAGGAGAACAGTCAAGTTTGGTAGTTGCAGCCCCCGTCTGCCCTGGTTGACCTTGTCCTTAGGCTCATCTGTGTCCTGCACAGGTCCTTCCCGGAGTCGGTGACCCTTGTTAGAATGATGGTGTGATGGTTAATTTTGTGTCAACTTGGCTAGACCACAGGACCCAGATATTTGGTCAAACATGATTCTGAATGTTTCTATGAAGGTTTTTTGATGAGATGAGCACTTGAATCAATAGATATTGAGTAAAGCAGATTAGCTCCCCCCTCCAATGTGATTGGGCTGCATCCTATCAGCTGAAGGCCTTAATAAAACGACCGGCCTCCTCCTGAGTAGAAAAAGACCAAAGAAGAGGAATTTCTGCAGAAGTCTGCCTTCTGACTCAGACCGTGGGCTCAGCTCTTCCCTGGGCCTCCAGCCTGCTGGCCTTCCCCACAGAGCTGGGGCTCGCCAGGCCAGCCAGAGCCATAAAATCATTCAGTCTCTCTGTCTGTCTCCACACACAGTTCATTTTATTGGTTCTGTGTCTTTGGAGAACTCTGACTGATACAGAGAGCCAAGGACCAGCCAGGTAATCTGATTATGTTGCTCTCTAGTCCCCAAGCTGAATCCATAACCAGGGCCTGCTTTGATTACTTTCCCCCTTTCCGCCTCAGTCTCTGGATTCAGCGCCAAGAGGGTGAGTGGCATTAGGTGGCCCTTATACATTAGTCCCATCACCCTCCCCATCTTTGATGCGACAGTGACATGTTCCCAGTGGCGGGTTCGATCTGATTGCTGCTCCTGAGTGCCTCGTATCCCGAAATTCCAAAGCAGCTCCTCGCCAGCTGCCTGGGTTAACCCAGTCTCTTCTCTGGTCTTACAGGTGAGCTTGACCTTCACCCTTAGCTCGACCCTCCCCCTTCCTCTTTGATTTGGGAGCCTCGGGCAGCAGCAGGAGGGCATGGAGGCATGAAGTTTCCTTCTCTGGAAGCTTTGGCCCTGCTGAGCCTCTGGGCTGCTTGGACACAGGGTCTGAACTAGATGGTTATGCTTTAACTTTGATGCTCAACTTGACACCTTCCTCTCCCTGCCCTGGGAATTGGGTGTTAACAGGATTGCATCTCCTAATATATCCGAAAAATACCTCTTGAGAGGAGGATTCTGGGTCCTCTCTTTGCTGCTAAATCTCAGAGAGCTTCCAGCCATAAATGGTGCGAAGTCCTGCTTTTAAAGCCATGGGCAACCCTGGGTAGATAGAGCACATTCTCCTTCTCGTCTCTGGAGCTAGGATTCACAGTGTGGGGAAGACCTGGCTCTAGATTCCAGTGGAGATGGATACATGCAAAGGGAGATCCTAGCTGTTTCTCCAGGAGATGGTTATTTCTCTAGAAAATAATCAGATGTTCCTCACCATATAGCTCACCCTGTGATCTGCTTTGCAGAGTGTGACCAGTGGCACAAATCTGGACCCACACATTGGCTGTGTAGTCACACTTCACCTCCAACACCCATGCCTGCTGGTTCTAGACCCTCCTGAGCCCCTCTCTCTTTGGTGACCAAACTCAAGGATGCTTTCCCCTTGAGTCTGCCTTCTCAATCAGGGAAGATCTGATGTCAGACCAGTGTTCAAACCAGACTAGTTAAGAGGGAGTTGGGCCAGGACAAGAGGGAGGCAAGTGAGGCATTCAGTAAGTTTGACTCGTGTGCACCAGGTTGTACTTTTTCATTTCTAAAAATTTTTAGTTGTGCTTCTTGGTTCTATAAGTTAATATTTTTTCATCAGATTTGGAATTTTTTCCTATTAGTTCTTAACTTTTTTTTTTTTTTTTGCCCTATCTCACTATCTTCTCTCTTAGCACTGAAATTAAAGATATG
This sequence comes from Potos flavus, assembly GCA_028534135.1. Classification (NCBI taxonomy): domain Eukaryota; kingdom Metazoa; phylum Chordata; class Mammalia; order Carnivora; family Procyonidae; genus Potos; species Potos flavus. The sequence continues at coordinate 16,296,063 of CM052894.1, read as the reverse complement.
TGAAGCCATATGATTTTGCCCTATTGATCTTAGAGGCTCTACTTTTCTTTGATCTTTTGTCTCTTTGTTCTTCAGATTAATAATTTCTGTAGATCTGTCTTTTTGTTTACTGACTCTTCTATCTGAAGTTAAGCGTATTTAGTGAAACTTTCATTTCAGCAGTGATAATTTTCTTTTTTTTAAGATTTTATTTATTTATTTGAGATAGAGCGAGAGCGAGCGACAGAGAGAGTATGAATGGGGGGAGGGGCAAAGGGAGAGGGAGAAGAAGACTCCCTGCTGAGCAGGGAGCTTGATGCAGGGCTCAATCCCAGGACCCTGGGATTATGCTTGAGCAGAAGGCAGATGATTAACCAACTGAGCCACCCAGGCGCCCCTCAGCAGTGATGATTTTTAGTTGTATAATTTATATTTGGTTCTTTTTTTAATAGTTTTTGTTTTTCTTCCTTATGAGATTCCTTATCTGTACATTTATTAAGGTGACATTTTCCTTTAAGTCCTTGAATGCTGGGGTCTCATCTGGGTGCTTGGCATGTTAATGAGGAACCTGAGAGCTCTCTGCCCTCTGGCTGGACCAGAGTGCTAGTGTCCCCCAGCACTCTTCAGCTCATATGTCTCTTTAGCCTTTGAACCTGAGGCAGTCACTGTCTGGTCAGGACTAGATAGTCTCATCCCACACGTGTGTGTCCTGTCCCACAGATGTCAGCGCCTTCCACTGTCTTGGAGCCTAATCTCTGCCGCTTAAGCTTACTGAAACTGACTTGCTCTGTTTAGATTCAAGTTCATGGCATCAAAGTTGGGAAATCATCCCTAGAAAGAGAGTAGGGGTGGTTACAAGCTCTTATCTTGTTTCCTCTGACTTAACCCTTAAGAAAGTTGGGTTTCATTTCCTGTTTCCTAGCTTAGGCTGTCGGGTGAATGTGTTCTACAGCCTTGCTGGTTCTCATACTGGGTGGTACCCGTTTCCCAGTCCGGCTGATTGGTCACAGGATAGGTGCTGTTTATTGTGATAGGCGATGTTTATCGAGCACTGTGTTCGGGCACTGCCATATATGCTATAAATACATTTCTCACTCTCACATCTGTTCCTTGAGGAAGTTGTTCGTATAATCCTCACTCTAAGGAAAGGGATGGGAGGTTTAGACGGTGGAACAAGTATGGTCGCAGAGTTGGGAAATGGCACAGGTGAGACCTGAATTCAGGACGCTTTGCTCTTACCTCGTGCTGGATGATTCTACATCAATTGCCCCGTTTCTGGCAGGCTTCCATCTTTGCTCTTACCTCGTGCTGGATGATTCTACATCAATTGCCCCGTTTCTGGCAGGCTTCCATCAAATAGTTTCCGCACCAACTCTGTGTACCGTACTGTCCCAAGGACCCTGTGAGAATATGTGGGAACAAACTGTAACATAAAGGGGCCTTAGAGACACTTAGTCAAGTCGTCCTCTATCGTACAGAGGAAAACACTGGAACCCAAAATGGGTGAGGCCTCACCAAAAGCCCAGTTGCCAGGACTAGAACTTAGCTCCTCAGATTTCCAGGCCTATCTGTTAGAATTTAGGAAGCAGATGTCACAGTCAGGCTAGTCACTAGGGTGAATTCAATGAGAGGACTATTTACAAAGCAATGGGCGGAGTTAAAGGGCACCGACAAGGATGACGAAGGACCCCAGGGTCAGTAACAGCAGAGTGCCATTTCCCCACCTGCCTCTGAAGGGCTCAAGGGAGGGAGCAGTCATGGAACCTGGAGAGAGCAATAGTGCAGGAGAGGGCCACCTGATAGGAGCCGTGGACTGGCACAGGGGAGTGCAGCCACTAGCCAAGCCACGATCCATCGGGGAGGTGGTTGGGGAAATAAATACCCTGACCTCTCTCTCCTTTCACTTTCCGATCCCCTGTTAGCGCCTCCCATTGACTGCAGCCGTCCAGAAGCCAGCTACCAGGGAAACCTCGTTGATGCGGTTCATGGAGTTCAGCCTCCCACGACCCAGAATAGAGCAGAGAAGGGTGGAGGGAGGATTCGGAGGGGCAAAGGGAGAGTAGCCAGCATATCATACTAATAATGCTTGTGCCCCCTCTGCACCAGAAGACAGAGTGTCTCTACTCTTCAGAAGCTCATATGTCCGGGTGGAGGGGCAGATGTCCACAGGTAACCAAAGCCCAAGACTGAAATGCCAGTATGGAGCAGGGAAGATGGGTCACCAGGTTGGATGTGTGTCTGCCCCAGGAATGCTGGTGGAATTCTCTGGAAGCTACCTCCTTAGGTCAGGCTTGCTGCTCTCTGCACCTGTGGGCAGAGAAAAAGGATTCTCTCTGCTCGATTGAATTAAACAAGCTTTTATTGGGTGTGTGCCCTTTGTTAGGTGTTGGCCCTCTAAAGATGTACAGGCTTTGAGAAATTCAGAAACGGGTGAGCAAGGCAGCTGGGCGACCAGCCCCACATCACTTCCCTGCACTGGGGGTGGGAAGGGAAACTGACCTCCTAATCCGCCATCTGACCAGGTGAGACTTCGCCGGTGGTACTATGTGCCTGGGCTCGGCTCAGCTTTGACACAGGAATGTTCGAGAGCTCTGCGTTCTGCCACCCCTCTCGCTTCCTAATCCAAAGGAGAGTTTTGACGTGTGGTCCTTCTGTGAATGATCATGTTCTGGGAACTTGCCAGTGTAGACACTTTCCAGTTTGTTCTGCATATGTTGTCCAGCAGAAGCTCACAAGGCTCAGACACTTTCATCTCTGAGAGTGTCAGGAGGGTGCCTAAGTGACAGAGGAGATCCCCAGGTGTGTTAGGGGCATGCCCTGTGGGTCTGTGGCTCTTTACCTTTCGGTGGGTGTCTGAGAGGACTCTTTTCAAACCCCAGACCTGTGCCTGGATGATATAATAAGGGAAATAGCTAGCATTGGTTTAGCTCTTTCATGGGCCAGGCTCTTTGTTAAGCATTATCTAGATGCGTTCTTACCAAAGCCTTAAGAAGTAGGTACTAGGAGGAAAGTGAATCTGGAAGGCTTCGGAGACTTGCCCAAGGTCACACATCTCATACATGGCAGAGCCTGAATGGCACTCAGCCCTGTCTGCCTGTGAAACCTTAGCTGGGTGTGCAGGGGCTGAAAGTGGCATTGGGCCTCTGCTCTGCCTCGTTCACTGCTTGGTGGGATCTAAACCTCTTGTCTGCACATCTGATGGGCTCGCTGACCTTTGCTGCTGCTCCCCAGGCTCTCTTTTGTTGTATGGAATGTGTGGGAAGCCAGAGCAGACCTCTGGAGGACAACCCAACTCCAACCAGCCCCCTGAGAAGCAAATAAGGGGGAGCCTGAGGATCAAGAACATTATTATGACACCCAGCTGCCCAAGCTCCCCTCCCCTCTCCCCACGAGCCAAGAGAAAGAATCAGAGGGCAAGCAGAGCTGGTATCAGACAGGATGGGTGGGAAGATCCTTATCTTGCAAAGCACGGACGCTCTCCCTTGAAACACAACCCTGTCATTCTTTGCTTTAGGTCTGGCCTGCTTTGGTGGGAAGCAGGACGCGTCAGTCAACCCTCTGGTTCACATCCTTCTCTGCTGGGTGTGGTGCCCCCTGGGGAGTGACCAAGTCTGTTGACCAGGGATCCATGCAGCCACTCATAATATGTGAGGACTCCACAGTCCCTTTTATGTTTCATCTGATCTTCACAACAACCTGATGTGGAAGGAACTCATCATCTCTGGTTTAGAGATAAGGAAACCGAGGCCGAGAGGTGTCGAGTCACCTATCCAAAATCCCCAGCCTAAATGAGTCCTGTGGTTTATTTCACAAACATCCACTAAGTTCTGGCCAGCTCCAGGGCCTGTGTTAGGGGACTGGGAGGCTGAGATGAGCAAGCCGTGGGGCCATCCCTATCCTCCAGGGAGCCTGGGTGCAGAGGGCAATGTTGGCACATTTCCCCGTCTACTACCTCTGTCTAAAGTCAAACCGTTTCCCGAGTACCAGCTGTGGGAGATGAGCAGCAACCGAATGACGTCATTCCTGCTCTCTACCGGCTTGTAGTTTCCTGAGAGAGGAGAATTACGTGCGAAATAGTGACCAGTGCCATTAGGCCAATTCACTGTGGCTTAAAAAATTTAAGAAGAGGTCAGCTGGCTCCATGATGTGGGTGGTCCCTAGCAGTGTCAGAAAGAAGGTGGGATTTAAGCTGTTTTCTGCAGGGAGAATGGTCCAAGTTCAGGTACAGAGGACATTACACAGCATTTTAAGGAAGGAATATCGTAACAGCTTGGAGGTAGGAATGCAGGAAACTTGTCGTGGAGTCAGGGAGGCCTGCCTGGTACCGCTGAGGACAGGAGAGGAGGGCGGCCTGGGTCTTCGTACGAGAGCAAAGGGAGATGCGTTGAGTTCTAGAAGGAAGCTCTCATGCTGGGTCCTGCCGTGGGGAGAGAGAAGACTGGAATGGCAGCGCTTTAGGGGAGGGTCTTGTTCTCTAGGCTCCTGGACTTACCATGAGTGTCATCTGTCCTCTAGGCCCTGGACTCAGCTGTCTTGTCCTGAGGTTCTAGCTGACTCTCACTTATGGTCTTCAGGATGTCGCCAACTCCCCTTGTAATGGGGGAAGGATTCCCAGGATCGGGGTCAGGCGGCGTGAACACATAGCCAGGGCTCACGTGATTTGGCCCCTGCTGAGCTCCTTGACTCTTCGTCCCACCTCAACTTCTGCCACCGCCCACTTCACTCACAAAGACTGCCCCACACTGGCCTTCTGTCTGTCCATCCAGCAGACTGATCTCCTCCAGAATAGTGGCCTTTGCACTTGCTGCTTCCTCTGCCTGGGATGCCTTTCTTCTAGCCGGCCACATGTCTGGCTCCTTCGGGTTCTTCTGTTTTGGTTTCAGCTCTCACCTCCCAGAGGGGGCCCTCCCTGACCTCTCCATCTAAAGTAGGTCTCTCCCAACCTTCCAGTTACTCTGTTAGAGCACACTCTTGTTCACGACCTCGATGGTACTTACTACCTGCTGTCATTTCCCCACTTACGGTGCGTTTATCCCCTCTCGAGGATGAGACCTGTTCTATCTTGTTTCCCTCCCAGAATGTGCCTGACATTGTAGATGCTCAATTAACATGTATTGACCTGATGAATGAGCCCTACTTGTCCCTGGTTTCCTTCGAACATGCTCGGAAAATGTAAAGGGTGCACTGGGCTTGGGTGGGACTTGGGCTGGTCTGTGGACCTCCTGGAATTATGAGCGAGCTTCGATACTGCATCCCCTCCCCTGGGAAGCAGGTGGGGGGGGAATCATGAGCGTTCTTCACCACATACCTTCTGGCTCTCCATCTTCTGGGAACAGGGCAGACGTGCACGTCCTTGGCTCCTTTGAAATGAAGCACTGCGCGGGAGCTTGTTTGGGTCTCTGAGAGAGAAGTGCCCCAGGTCACTTCTGAGCAGAGGCTGTCAGAGCCGGTGTCTGAGCCAGGGGCCAGGCACTAGTGTGTGGAGATGGAGAGTCTGTCATTAGGGTCTTTGAATGACTACCGTGAGCACAGCGCCCCCGAGCCAAGCTGGACACGTGGCAGGAGTGTGGAGTGCGCCTTGGGTGAGTTACACCGTGGAGATGAGGGACCTTCGTTACCCCAGCAGAGTCCAGCTCACGGCTGCTCAGGAACCTTTAGTTTTCATGAGGGTCTCAGAGGGGCCTGTTGGCCAAACCAGGTTGAGAGCCACTGGCTCGGGGGTGAGCCAGAAAGATGTGGAAGTACAGGGAAGGCGAAACTCGCCTTGGTTATGTGCCCCGTTACATGCCAGCCACTCTGCTGGGCGCTTCACGGATGTGATGAGGTTTAGTCTCTAACTTGTGGGGTAGCTGGTGTGAGCCCCATCTTACAGATGAAACGGAGGACCCAGGAGGTTAGGGCGTTGCTGCTCCAAGTGTGGCCTGCAGACCAGGAGTGTATCACCTGAGAGCTTGCTAAAAATGCAGCATTTCAGGCCCTTGCCCAATCCTGCTACGTTAAAACCTGTCCCCAGGTGATTCATGCGTGCATTAAAGTTTGAGATGCACGGACTTGGGGGACTTGCTTGACGTTAGCTAGCTAGCTTATGGCAGATACGCATAAGGGAACCAGGCAGTCATCGTTGAAGAGAGGGGGGTGGTTCTCCCCCAAACCCCCAGCACCAGGAGGTGGGGACAGGGACATGCGGCACTTGGGTCAGGCACCTCGGTCTCTCTCCCAGCCCGTGTTCACTGGCTTCGCATCTTCAACCACAGCTATTTCTTGCTTAGGAAACCACCAGACTGTGTGTCCAGGGCTTGTGCGTGTGTTCCTTCCAGCTCCGTGGACACCGAGTGAACACTGGTGGTGGGCCGGGCTGAGGGCCGACACAGCGTCCGTGGTGGGAAGGCCTCACTTCCAGTACATGAGCTATGACCAGGGAGCTGGAACAATGCTTTGATAAGGGCAGCCCCGTGTCTTTATGCCTTTGTGGATGGCAGTGTTGGGCCCCCTTGGCTTTGAGCTCGGTGCCTGCCTCGACCATGAAGTGGCCTGACTCCCGGGTGCTGAACCCTCCAGAAGGTCCCACTCAGTGCCCGGGTCTGCCCGTGGCCTGACCACAGTCTTGGTAGCCTGGCGTTCCTGGCTCTGTCTTCAGGGGCTGGGTGAGGCCGCTCTGTTATCACATTCTAGACGAGGAAGTGAGCCGGGGAGCTGGGCCAGGAGGAAGATTGCAGCTCCCCGTCCATGACCAGGCGGGGCATCTGTGAGAGGCAGATTCTTGCGGCCAGTGGCTTCTGGCACCCTTCTCAGTGGGGGACGTTCATCTCCGCAGAGCCACAGTGGAGTTGCTGAGGAAATCAGAGCTCTTGAGGCGGAGGAGCAAAGTTTGGCTTCTCCCCTCTGGAATTACTAGACTGCCCTCAGCTAGGGAGTTATCTCTCCAGATACCTAGATTTTTCTTTAAAAAAAAAAAGAAACAAAAAACTGCAATTTCCTCTCCCTTGGTTAAGCTCTGGTTATCCATTCGGCTAAGTGAGACATTTCGTATCACAGGGCGATCGATTAATTCAACAAATATATATCGGGTGCCCGCTGAGTACCAAGCTCCGGGAATACAAAGAATAACAAAGCACTTCTGATTTGCTGAGGTACTGCAGTCATTCCGATACACAGAAGCAAACAATAGTGCCTTGTCTTCCATTGCTCATGGTCCAGGCAGGTAGGGGTTCGTGTTGCTCTGATCGTGCACGAAGAACATTCCCTGCGGCCCCATGGAGTCAGGTGGCCGTGCAGGGCAGTGAGGCTCAGACCCGGGTTTGGGTTCTGTTCCACCACGTGCTCCCTCAGAGCGACACCTGTTTGATCCGGAGAGTGACGGGACCCGGTGGGGAGGGGAAGGAGAGCTCTGCATCTGCTGAGTCCTTATTAGAAGCGGACTGTGGGGCTAAGGCAGGACAATGACCAGAAGCTGGCATCAGCCGGTGCTCAGGGGATGTGGGGGGGAAGGGAAGGGACATTACCACTGGAGAATCTCATTTCTGAGCTGGGGACCTAGTTGCTCAGGGCCGCAGAGCCGGTGGGGGGCAGGGCTGGCTCCAGCTCCCAGGCCTCTGGTCTCTTCCTGTGCCGACTGGGCACTTGCCCCATTTTCCCAAGCTGGGCTCGTTTTTTTGTTCCGATATGGAAATGTGGCTGCAGAGGGGCTGAATGTAGCAGAGAGAGGCTCACGCAGGAGCACCGCCAACTCCCTTCCCATAGATAAATGGAGTCTGGACCTCCATTTGGCAATCGGCAGAAAAACAAATTAAAACAGAGAAGCTCTCATCTCCTTTCCCCCTCACCCCACTCTGACAGATTTATTTTGGAAAGCGACAGGAGGCTAATGGAATCACTTAATTTCCCTGATAATAAATTACCCCCAAGTGCAATAATTAAACGTTTCACAACAAACAGTTTCCTTCTGCACCGTCTCTCTCGTAGGCTTCTTCTGCTCCCACAGCCCTCCTCCTTCCCCTTCTCCCTCCTGGCCTCGGATCCGCCCTGAGCTGGCCGGGCCTCTCTGGTGAATCATTTTTCATTTCCACGCTTCGGGATCCTGACCAGGTAACAGTGATTGCAGGAGGGCCCTACAGGATTGTGGGAAAGAAGAGAAAGTGCCATGAGAGCATCAGCCAGATCGGGGTTTGAATCCTGGCTCTGCCACTTCCCAGCTGTGTGACTTGCGGAAGTCCCTGAATTTCCTATGGCTCCCGTTGCCCCCTTTGCGGATGGGGATAATTCCGCTCGGCCTGCAGGGTGTTCGTGAGGCTTAGGGCTGTGCCTGGCACATAGTAGGCCTTTAGCAGATAGAATGGCTGCATTGTTTTTAAATTAATAGTGTGAGTCTAATCATTTTTAACATGCATTGCCCTGAACCGTTGAGAGAGAGAGAGAGAGACAGAGACCCAGAGAGAGGGAGAGGGAGAAGGCATGAGCTGAGGTGGGTGCCTCAGACCATTGCAGGGCTGGAGAGAGTGAACGTAGCTTTGCCAAATGGTGCTCAAACCCTTATATAATCATGGGCTCCACCGCCAACGGACTGCACACTTGCCAATCTTTCTAGCCAGATGTCTGGGGCTTTACAGCACTCAGAGAGGGCCAGCTGGAATTTAGAGGCCTGACTCTATTCCCCAGCAGCTTAGAAACTGGGTGCCCGTCTGCGTGTTTGCAGAAGACTTGGAAGCAGCGATGGCCTGTCCCCTGTGTTGCATGATTAATTGACAGTCGACTATGGCATGCACAGCTGTTGGGTATTTTTGAGGCAAATGACTCCATAAGACCAAGAAAATACTGCAAGGTCTGGCGTTGCTGTTCCTTGTAGACCATAGGCAAGAGTCAGCCTGGTGTCCCTCAGGCCCGGAGGATGGGAACAGGGTGTCGAGTGGTCTTTTCAGAGTCAGCATCCCTGGGAAGGAAGGCCTTGGAAGACAGCCAGGTTCTTGTGTCATCCCGCATGGCGTTGTGGGTGTCCCGTCTGCTCAGCTGGGATCCAAGGTGGACGAGGCTCGAGCCTGACCCCCAGTGTAGCCCGTGGCAGGTGTTCATGACTGTTTCTAAGGACAGAGGCAGGGGAAAGGGCTCTCCCAGGTTGGGGGGCTGTGGAGGGGCGTCTACCTCTACCTGAGGAAATGAGGAGTCTTCCTGCAGAGGGGGCAAAAGGTTTGCCACTAATTGGGGCCTTAAAAATGTTATTTTTGTAGCTGAGGGGAGCTACAAATTTGCTTTCTTGGACGGTCAGCCTACCACATTGTGTCTCAGTCCCACCATTTATACTGAAGAGATGACAGTTTGTGTCACTTGAAGATGAGATGAGATAATGCCCACAGCGTGCAATGCATGTGAGCTCCATCGTGAGCAGCAGCTGCGGCTCTTACGCTGTTGAATGGGGTTAGTCTGTCAGCGGAGGGCTCGAGGGGAGCTGGGCCCCGAGCCCCCTGTTCCCTTCAGTCCTCTCCTCCATGCTTCCCACCAAGGGTCCTGTCCCCTTCCTGCTAGGGTTGCTCTTTGGGGATGGCTTGGCCTGAGCTACCTGGAGGGCCAGCGAGAGGAGGGACAGGTTGCATGGCCCCTCCTTCTCAGGGAACCCCTGCTCCTGCCTGCCTCCTTCAAAGATGCTAAACTATGAGCCCCTTACCCCCTTGGACTGAGAGCCGTTCTGGAGGGCTCATCCTGCCTGCTTTTGTGGGTAAAAACAAGGTATCCTCTGGGCCTTGCCCCTGCTCATTTGGGAACAAATGTCAGTCTGCTTCAAAAGTAAAGCTTTGAGGGGCATCTGGGTGGCTCAGTCGGTTGCATGTCCCACTCTTGATTTCCGCTCAGGTCATGATCCCAGAGTCCTGAGATCCAGCCCCGCATCAGGCTTCGTGCTCGGTGGGGAGTCTGCTTGAGATTCTCTCTCCCTCTCCCTCTGCCCCCGACCACCCCGCACTCGTGCTTGCGTGCTCTCTCTCTCAAGTGAATAAATAACTCTTGAAAAAAGCAGTAAATCCTTGAGGGGTGCCTGGGTGGCTCAATGAGTTAAGATTTGATTTCAGCTCACGTCATAATCTCAGGGTTGTGAGATCAAGCCCCGTGCCTGCTTAAGATTCTGTCTCCCTTTCCTTTTGCTTCTCCCCTGCTCTCCCTCTCTTAAGAAAAAAAAAAAAAAAAGAAAAAAAAAGTAAAGCTTTGAGTTAAAGGAATTTAGCTGGGAACGTAGGGGGTAATCCAATAACCACAAACACTGAGGATAAAAGCTACTGTTGGCCCTGCCCCTGTTCAGTCGACCTATGGGCTTAACTGGGTGGGAAGGCAGTGTTATCGATTTACCAACCCCTAGGGTTGGGAATGTGGCTCACATGAGTAACTGGAGAGGCTGGTGTGGCTGGAGCTGAGCATAATCGTGTAATTTAGAAATGGACCGGCCCCAAGAGAGAGAAGCAGCCCAGAATCTCCTTTATAAGTGGGGGGATCCTTGCTTAGAGTATAGGGTGAGCTAGGACAATTGGTTTTGCTTTTTGTAATGCAAGTGCCTGATTTAAGCTTTGATTGCTGGGACATCTACTTCAAAGACAGCCATCTGAATAAAAACCTGGGCAGCCACCCACTAAAGAGCCAGGCTGCCCTTTGCCCCAACCCCAGCTTGTTTTAAAGATTTTTTTTTTTTTTTTTAATTTATTTGTCAGAGAGAGTGAGAGAGAGATCACAAGCAGGCAGAGTGGCAGGCAGAGGCAGAGGGAGAAGCAGGCTCCCTGCCGAGCAAGGAGCCCGATGTGGGACTCGATCCCAGGACCCTGGGATCATGACCTGAGCCAAAGGCAGACGCCTAACCAACTGAGCCACCCAAGCGTCCCAACCCCAGCTTGTTTTAGAAGTCTTTGGTTGACTTAGAGAATTGACCTGTTGACCACTTCCCTGCCCGCCCCCTCCCCCCTGCCTTTCTTCTTGTGTTTAAATTCTCACTTTTATGTTTTAAATTCACCAAATAAAGAGTGAATCTGCGAAACCCAGGTCCTCCACCCTTGACCCTAATAAAAGCAGAACCTCAGGCCTGTGTGTCCTTTCTTTCTCTCCCTCTTTCTCTACCCATGACCTCGCTGAGTGGCCCGGGCTGTGCTGTGTGCTTCCCAGGGCCTGTGAGTAAGAAGTGTTGTTTTCCCAAGTTTCCAGCTGGTTATTTTTGAGGGCTTCTTACAATCATAAAAAGAGCCACAAGGGCTGGTCTAGCCACAGCACTGGTTGTTGGGAACCTGGACCCAGGGCTGTGCTCCCAGGCCTTTCAAGCCCACAGCATCACTATCAATAGGCTGAGACCAGCCCGGAACAGAGGGGAGCCCATGGTTCTCTGCCCGGGCTGAGAGTTCTGTTCTTTCCACCAGAGGAGGGGGTGGGGGTGAACTCTGGCCTTCCCTGATGCTACCTGCGTATCCTTGAAAAGTATTGCGTAGCTGTGTGTCCCAGAACCCACAAATATTTGTTGAGAGAATGGATTTGTATCTGCTCTTTTGATTTAAACAACTGTGTCCAGATAACCCCGGGGAAAATGCAAATATGTTTTCTGGGAGAGGCTGCCTGGTAAGCTATTGAGTCTCTAACACTAGATTCTTGAATTAGTTCTGGTAACTTAAGTGGTTCCTGAGAAGCCCCAGCAGGTCATTTTGGGGACTGGGTACAGAAGCCCAGGACAGGGCTCTAGGGTGGGGTTTTTCCCAGTCGGACCTGCCGGGCAGTCCCAGGGTCCGGAAGGAGAATGGCCTCGTTCAACATTTTGTCAACCCTGTTGGCGGGGTTTTGGACACTCAAGAGGAGGAACTGAAAATTATGTCCCTTCAGGATCCTTCCAAATGCAGGTCTCCAGAAAGGAACTGAAGTTGGCCAGCTTGGGACGCTTCCTCCATCACCAGTTTGCTAGTTATTATACTGGAATAATTAAGGAGAAATTGAGAACCAACCCAAACACCATGCCAGAGAAATGTATCACATATATATATTCTATATGTATTCCATATATATTCTATATATATCCCATATATTATTATTCCATATATATATTCCATATATATTATAATACATATACACACAATAATTCCATATATATTATTACATATTATAATATATAATCCCATATATTGTATATTATAATTACATATTATATATTATAATAATTCCATATATATTATAATTTTTTTATTTTAATAAAACATACACAGCATAAAATTGGCCATTTTAACCACTTTTAAGTGTAGACTTCTGCGGTATTAAGTACAATCACAATGTTGTGCAACCATCATTTCTGTACCCATTAAACAACAACTCCCCATGACCCCCTCCCCCAGCTCCTGGTGACTACCACTCTGCTTTCTGTCTGTATGAATTTGCCTCTTCTAGTTCCCTCATATAAGTAGAATCATACAGTATTTGTCCTTTTATGTCTCTTATGTATAACATCTTTAAGGTTCGTCCACATGTAACATTATAGCAGAATTCCCTTTCTTGTTAAGGCTGGGTAATATTCCTTTGTATGTGTTTGTTTCCTCATTCATGTTTTGGTAGACATTTGGGTCGTTCCCACCTTTTGTCTATTGTAAATAATGCTGCTGTGAATATTGTTGTATAAATATCTGTTTCAGTCTCTGCTTTTCATTCTTTTGAGTAAAAATCCAGAAGTGGAATGGCTGGATTATACGGTACTTATAGGGTTAATTTTTTGAGGAACTGCCATATTGTTTTCCTCAGTGGCTGCCGCATTTTAAACTCCCACTAGCACAGGCTTTCAGTTTCTCTGTGTTTCTCCACATCCTCACCAACACTTATCATTTCCCATTTTGTTGTTGTTGTTGATAATTGTCATTCTAATGGGTGTGTCCATATATATTTTTTTAAGTTGCTCTTGGTCACAAGAATAAGAGGCAATGTATTCTTTAATTTTTTAAAAATAGTGGCTGTCTGACTCCAACAAATAGTTAACACATTAGTGAAGATGCCAGCATGCGTATAGCCAAGTGAAGCCAAATATATTTCATAATGTGTGTGAGTATACAGTTAGGCAGAAATAGTAAGCGGTTCCCATAAAGGAGAATACTTTGTCAAATTTTATGTAGCTAAAATAAAGGAGTTTTTCCACATTATCATGCTCAGCATCTGGTTGCGTGTGTGTGTGTGTGTGCGTGTGCGTGTGTGTGTGTGTGTGTGTGTGTGTGTGTGTGTGATGGTTTCCTCTGATGCTTTCCTTCAGCCCCACCCCTAGTCCAATTGGATAAAGCACCTGTTTCTCCCAAGGAGTCAATTCTTCACTTGTTTTCTACTCTTCCTTCCTCTTCTTCTTATTTTGGATGCTGTTAGGATGGATACAAATAAAATTCTGGGTCCTGAGGTTGAGGGTCACGAAAGAAGCCTAGCCAAGCCATAGAAACAAGTTCATACCCTATAGAGGTCCACAGACCACGACATTAGGCCTGTGTTAGATATTTCTCATGTATTGATTGTATGGAATTCCCACAACAAGGCAAGGCAAATTATCCCTGTTTTATGGATGAGGAAACTATTTCCCAGAGAGGCAAGTGATTTGCCCAAAGTTACCCAGCTGCTAAGCAGCAGAGCTAGGACTTGAATCTGGGTCTTCTAAGTGGTTTTCTTCCTTGCACCACCACCTGTTCCTTCATAACTAGGTGGTTGAATCAGAGCAATGTGGATAGTTGACTGCCAACCTGGCACCACAGGAGAGCTGCCGCCCACCATAAATACTCATCATGTTGCAAATATTTACCAAGCGCCTACTGTGTGCCATGTCTGTGAACATAGGCTTATGTGTGCCTGCAAGAGCAGTAGGTCAGCCTTTGAATTGTGTTTCTACTTTTGCTATTACGTAGTTAGCACACTGACTGCAGAAGGAAGGTAGTTTTATCTGAGACTTGAGAAAAGTCTGTTGATTGACATGGGTTATTTGGGAGAACAGTGCAAGAAAATCCTTCGCAGAGGGTCTTCAGTTTTCTCGGTCACACGGGCAGTATTGCTGGGGTCTTAATGATCTTGACGACGACGATGATGATAGTGACGATGATTTAGGAGATACCATTTATCAAGCTCAAACCAAATTCTGGTTTAGTTGGAGTGATTTTTTCACTAGTATTACAAATTATTAATTTATGTGTGCACTCAGAAATATATACTTTTTACTTGGTATGTGCTGGGTACTTGGGATGCAAAGATGAAAGATGACCAGGATGTTACCGTAGCCCTTGACCACCTCACTACCCATGACAAAGAGTGGAGGCAGACAAGGTAAAGAGGGCTGCAGTGGAGAGGTGAGCAAAAGGACTATAGCAATAGGGACGAAGTAACAATGACCTCTCCCCACCGAAATCAGTTAAGGCTCTACTGAGCAAGGGACATTAGAGCTGGGTATTGAAGGATGAGTAGAAGCTTGCATCAGATGTAATTGGAAGATTAGTGTGTGAGGTAACAAGACTGGCAATTTGGCCTGAGACTAACTTGATAAGATTTATATAGGGCAGGCTCAGGCATTTGGACTTTTACCTATTGGTGTTAAGGACCTGTTAAAGGAAGGGTTTTAAATGAGTTACTGAAAGCACAGGGCTCCTTTCTGCTCCCCATGCCCTCACAACATTTTTCCAGGTTGCCAGGACAACTGGTAAACCTCATGTCTCTGAAAATGTGCTCATCATAAGCATTCTATCAACTATAAAATGAACTTCCCAATTACTTACAAGATACTTTTAGATTTTTTTTTTTAATTTTTGAAGAATCTTCCAAGTTGTGGTGGTTTCGAAACTCTTTCCAGTCCTTCGCCTCATAAGCTTCCCTGCCGTGTAGATGATGCCTTTCTTGTGGAGCTGCTCTCAGGAATTAATGAGCTCATTGGTAGGACACAGTTGGCATACAGGACTGCAGTAGCTAGGATTTCACTGTGCCTTCAACAAGGTCCCCAGCTAATAAACAGTGGGAGTCAGTAAACCCACGATGCCTGGCTGCTGAACCCTGTTCTGAACTGTGACATTGCTCTTTGCCCAACAAAAGCACCTAAGTACAGCTCAGTTATTCACAATCTGCAGGAAGAGTCTTACAATTTACCAGAAAACTTGCTGAATAGTGGAGAGAGCAGGAATATGGAGTTGGATTTCAGGTTTAAATCCTGACTTCATACATTTAGAGTAATTAGACCTTTGGCAAGTCATCGTACCTCTCTGTCTTAATTTTCCCATTTCTAACATGGTGTTAGGACTTACCTTGTGGTAATATTGTAATGATTAGAAACAGTATGTGCAGAACGCATAGAACAGGACCTGGTTCGTAACAGCTGCATAATAAATGAAGGTGATTAACAACGGCAGCAAAAATAACAGTGTTGTAATTACAATGAGTTATAATGAGTTGCTTCTGTAAAGTAGAGATCTTTTCTTAAACTCAGACTTCAGAATATTAGGCAGGTGTTTCTGTGATCATGGTCCTTGGGAATGATGGTAAACCCTTCCTTTTCACAGGAATCAGAGCATAGGGATAGTAGAGTATAATGTAGTCTATATAGTATAGGAAGAGTAAAATGGAGTATAATATGGTATATATAGTATGAGAAGCCCACGTACATGGTTTTTTTAAAGATTTTATTTATTTATTTGACAGAGATTGTGAGAGAGAGATCACAAATAGACAGAGAGGCAGGCAGAGAGAGGGGGAAGCAGGCTCCCTGCTGAGCAGAGAGCCTGATGCGGGGCTCGATCCCAGGACCCTGAGATCATGACCTGAGCTGAAAGCAGAGGCTTTAACCCACTGAGCCACCCAGGCGCCTCTCATGTACTTGGTTTTATGCTGTATGGAAAGTGTAAAAGATCAGGAGATGGTGGTCTTTCCTCCCTGTAGGAGCTGACCATCTCCCTTACAATGGCTCCCCACCCTTCCTCCTGTCCTTAGATGCTTGGTTCGGAAGTGCTGGAGAGAAATAGGAGTTCTCTGCAAGCACTTGAGAGCACTCCTGATTCTGGCTAAGGAGAACTGAGAAGACTTCAGGAGAAGGTGGCCTTTGCCAGGCCCTGAAGCACAGGAAGGGTCGGCAGAGACGCTGGGGAGCAGGGAACAGTTGGGGGCCGCGCGGGCGTGGAGGGGGGAGGCCGAGGGTGAGGACAGCAAGTGGGAGCCCTTGGTGGCTTGGCTGGGGATGGTGGCTCCTCGGAAAGAGGGAGACAAGTGACCCAGCAGAGACCTGGCAGGAAATGGAGAGAGAAAAGGGGCCGCGATGGGGCCACCTGGCTGAGTCATGGAGACTGGCTGGGGTTCTGGAGATGAGTAATGAGGGCGGTGTGGAGCTAGCTCAGGGGTTTTCAGGATAAACACACAGAGGTGCTTCACAGAGGCTGACAGAACCTGCCCCTAATGCATCCAGGGGACACTAAACGCTTTAGCATATTCTCTGATGAATAATTTCTCCAGCTCTAACCACATTAGGGACACATGGGGCCATGGCTCGATGCTCTGTCTGTCAGATGTCGTTGCCATTTAAGTGAGTGATGCAGAGTGGGTCAACCACAGTGCCTGGGTCTGCGGACGAGGCCGGCAGCCAGGAGAGCTGGCCCCGGAGGTCTTATTTCTTTGGCTCTGTAATCAGATTGGAGGCAGAATGTTTTTCTGTGGCTCCTCCATAGAATCTCCCTGTTTTGATACTATTTTCCTCTCTGCCATTCTGCTCCAGGGTCCTGGGGGTCGACGTGGCAAACCGCGCGCTCTCTTCTTCTTCCCGATCCGCTGCCCATGCAGGGTAAGGGGGGGCGGGGTGACCTCATAGCGGCCCCTCCTCGATTCTGTACCCAGGGGGACTGGAGGAGGGAGGAGGAGGCGTGCTCATTAAATTTCCCAAAGGTACAGAGCCAGGAGGTATCCATGGCAGAAAGAGGAGTCCAGAGGACCCCAGCAAAATGGAAGTCAGAGTCCCAGCCAAAATGCTGACCTTCTACGGGCATAAATGCAGAAAAATGGCATTCAGGTTAAAAAATCAACTAGGTAGCACCAGGAAAAAATGTCCCTGGGCTTTCTTTTTTATAAAAGATTAAACATGAACACGTTGTGTGTTAGAGCTTCTTAAAACACTAGATGTAATCTTAGCTTACAATGCAGAATTTTACTAGTAGAAAAGAAGCTGATACTCATTGCCAAAATATTGGAAAATTACAAAGAAATGAGAGAGCGAGAGAAGAGGAGAGAGAGTGAGTCCCCTCTTTCACGATTATCAGTGAACCCATTGGCTTATAACCTATTAATTTCCCTAGGCAAATATACATCCTATATACATGAGGGTACAATTTTTGAAAACATATTTTGAAAACTATATATCTATATGTCTATATGTAAATATATTTACAACTGTTTTTTACAACAAAATATTATAAATAACTTTCAAAGTCATTAAATATTTTTCCACAATACCATTTTCATGTGTTGCAAAGTATTCTATTTCAGGGATTGACCATGACTTATTTATAAAATTCTCTTCTGTACATTCCCCCCTCAATTTTTATCTAATACAGCGAACGCTGGGATGAATAGCATTGGAAATACAGTTTTGTGCATGCCCTTGAGTACTTCCTTAATATAAAGTCCTTGAAGTGAGTTCTAGGGTTCGAAGGATCATGAACATTTTAAGGTGTTTCTTTTTTTTTTTTTTTTTTTGTCTTTGATATGTGTGGCCGCACAGTTCCTTAGGCTCCTCCACCAGTATGTGTGAGCTCCTGTCTCCCCATATCCTCCCTGGTACTGGGTATTAGGATCTTAAAATGTCTTGCCAGATTGATGAGTAAAATGTGGCATCTTGTTTTAATTTGGTAAGAGGTTAAGAGGTTAAGCATCTCTTCTTTCATGTTTGTATATCTTCTTATGACTTGCCTATTTGTGTCTTTTGTCCATTTTTCCCTGCCTATATTATATTTTTCTTACTGACTTTAAAAGTTTTTAGTATTAAGCTTCTTAGCCCTCGCCTGCCATCTAGGTTACAAATGTTTCTTTTCAGTTTCTTTCTTGCCTTTGATTTAGTGTATATGGATTTTGGGTATTTATATTGGCAAATCCATCAAAAATTGTACTTAACTTTTAATCTGTCAAAAATTTTATTTAATTCTCTCTTGGTGTCGTATCTAGAAAAATCTCTCCTGATCTAAGATTATGTGTTTCTCTATATTTTTTTCCAATACCCTTTTAGTTTTGTTTTTACATTTAAATCCTCATAGTTTAGTTATGATGCAGTTTAAACTTATATCTAAATCAAAGGAGGTAAGTTTTGGGTTGGCAGATTTTGATGCAATATGTGAATGGAATTTCTAACGATTTGGAGTTGCACAACAAGAGAAGAGATTGATGGCTGAGGAAATAAGCTGATCTCTACTCCTTCCATCAGGGTTTAGGAGTTGCTTGTCGTTCTGTAAATGCTCAATTAACATTTGCTGGATGAATGGGGGACCAAGAAACCTCCACAGTACCTTTCATGGTACCTGCTTCTCTGACTTGGCTTATTAGTCTTCAGCCCACTCCGTCTCCATGGGTCATTCCAGAATTGGAGACTGGCTCTCAGGGGTGAGGAGGGCAAGAGGACAAGATGGCACCGGGAGAGCTGATTCCAGGGGCTCTGCTTCTCAAATCTCAACTTCCTCATGTTGAGTGGAGAGTTACAGGGTTCACTGCTGTTTGCTGGGTGCTGGGATGGGAGGGAGAGAAATAGGGAAGGCAGTTCTTGGCCAAAGGGATTTAAAAGCAGGTCGGGGAGGTGAAGCAAGTGCCCCTGAGATCTGAAGGAGCAGCATGTGTGGTGTGGAGGAAGAGAGCTAGGAATGAGGGTCCTTGCTGCTGTTGGATCTTAAAAATGGGCAAATGTGTTTTATGAGTTGAATTCCAGAGGTTTGCTCCAAGTGCGTCTTTTAAGAAGTACTTCGTTCAGGTAAACTGAAGAAATCACTAAAAGAGTTAAGAATTGCTTCTCTACATTTTCAAATCAGTGACTCAGGGGAGAAGAAAATATACACACTTGTTAAAATTGTAAATGAAGGAAGCACAAATACACAAATGTCTGTACATACACCCACATACAAAATCCATGTGTGTGTATATGTACGTATATACCCGCCTGATGTTTGATTTATTGTTTTTTTTTTTTTTTTTCCTGGATAAAGATCATTGTACTTTTCCACATGACACCAGCCTGAGGTAAAAGTAGGGTCTTGATGATAGAGACAGATCAAGTTTCTCTGTCTCTACTCATGTGATCTATGAAAATGCCAGCCCCCCTCAGAGTTCTCATGATGGCGTCTGCTCTCTCCTTGGTAACCCATGACATCTGCCGACTCTCCTGCTCTGGTTCCTGGCTCGGGGGACACCAGCAGCCGCTGCTCTGTCTCCAGTTCTGTGGCAGCTCCTGCCGTCCGCTCTGTGCCCCGCTGACCAGCACCCAGGAGGAGGAGGACCATGTCTGCGTCTGGGGGCTGCCTCTGGTAGCAACTGAATCCACTCAGGGTCCCAGCACTTTTAATGTTAATGCCTCTGTTATTCTGCCTTCTACTGCCAAGGTCCTGTGAGTCTTTGGGGACCGGGTTGGGAGATGGTCTGATGGGCAGCTGCGTGTGAAACTCCTTCCCCGTCCTGACACTGGCTTCTTATGTTTGGGGAGGACTTGGGCAGCTTCCGTGTGCATTCTCCCCTGGACTCCTTGTTTCTTCAGGCAAAGTCCTCTTGTCCCAAAGATGTGCCCGAAGCCTAAGAGTCACATAGGTAATGGGTCACACGTCCCCACTGAGGACAGATGTGGTAGATTCCCGCCCGGGCTCCAGAGCCAGCTGCTGTGGTTTGTACCATTTATCAGCTGGCTAATCCTGGTCACATGGCTTCACCTCTTTGGGTGAGAGTGGAGGTGAAAACAGTACCTCCCGGCATTGCTGTGGAGAGTCTCTGAGGTAATGTAAATGGAATGATTAAAAGGGTGCCAGGCAGATAGGAAGGACATAGGTTAAAAAAAACGTTAGCGATTATTATTGTGACCTCAAGCACCTCCTCTTGTTTCTTAGATTTTGCCTGATTGGAAGGTTCTAATTGGTATACACTCCTCACAGATCCCAAAGGGATTGAAAGAACAAAACAGAGGAAAGCCATTCAAATAGTGGTTACCATTACATCTATCCAGGTTTTGAGCTTCTTTGAGGGTCAAAAGATGCCTGGCTAGACCAACTTTCCTTCCTTCTTTCCTGTGTCCTTCCTCGAATATTTTTTTTGAACAGATTATACCTGCCTGAAGTGAAAGTAGGGTCTTGGGCTACTGGATGAATGAACCAGTGCTTAAGGTGGTTACATGGAGAAGTAACAACTATCGTGTAGTGAATTAAGTAAACAGGATAGACCTGGTCCATATTTTCCCTGAGCTCCAGTTCTTATAGAGAGGGAATAAAAGGAGAGATACAATAAAAATTGGGAGAGGAAGAGAGAAAGTAAAGATTCACACGGTGGGCAGTGGTGTTCGGCATGTAAGTTTTGGGGTATGCAGACCTGTCCTTTGTCATTTCTAGTGTGAATTTAAGTATATTGCTTAATCATTTCAAACGCAAGATCTGTACAGTGGAGTTACTAATTACCCACCTTATGGAATGGGGATGAGGATGAAAAGAGAACCCACATCGTAGCCACTCAATAAGTTTTAATTTCTTACTGCCCTCCTGCCCTTACCCCAATAGAATGAAACCCATGTCATTAAGTTGCCTGCCCATGACACTGACCTTGGAAGAATTCAGAAGCCATTAAAAGATCATTTTTTAAAGAGTTTATCCAGCAGCATCCCTTCTAAAATGTTTTCTCTTATCATATATATATATATATATATGTATGTCTTTTAGAGGCTGGGGCTTAGCTGCAGCAGGTACAAATGAAATCTGCCAGTGGCAGCTGGATCTAAAGATGGCAGTTTGATCACTTGCTGACTGACTTCTCCTTCTGGCTGCTGGTGTTAAGAAATGGTGTGGGCAATTGATGCATTTTTGTCACTTTCCATCTGTTTCTCCCCCCTCCCCTCTCTGTTGGTATTTTTGGAAGAATGCTTAAGTATGTCAACCTTTAAAAAAAGTAATTATTAAATCTTTCTTGTCATCAAGATGTAGTGGGGTTGTGTATCGTGCATAACTCTTGGCAGTGTCTAAATCTGGATTTTTGAAGCAAGATGAATTTTTCTCTTGCCCCTACCATTTTTCCTTTCGAGAAAGTTCAGCTTCTGTAGCAGCATATAATGCTTACTTCTCAGAGCTTGTCCCGACTTAACCAGAGCAAAA
Organism: Potos flavus; assembly: GCA_028534135.1. Taxonomy (NCBI): domain Eukaryota; kingdom Metazoa; phylum Chordata; class Mammalia; order Carnivora; family Procyonidae; genus Potos; species Potos flavus. The sequence goes on along the minus strand of CM052894.1, from coordinate 16,274,782 downwards.
TGATGTTTCTGTTTGAAGAGCTTTGCTGAGGTCCACGAAGCCACACAGCACTGAACGATGGGTACGAGGAGCTTTGCAAGAATTTTCTTACTTGTTTAGGCTGTTGGATGAATGAATTGGCCTTTACCACTGCTGCCATGGAGAGAAGTAATGACTACCACATACTGAGTGAGTGCTCACTCTGTGTAAGCAACCGGAGAGGTGGGTGGCATTGTTTCAGCGAGCCCCCCACCCCCATGACAGCTAGTATTTATTGAGCACCTACTATTTATGGAATTCTCATTTAGTCTTCATATCATCTTATGAGGTGTAGATGCCTAGTGAGGATGCAAGTGATAGTTAACTTTCAGCTTTCACGAATGTCCCAGCTAGTGTTATTGGATGATGAAACTGAAAAAAAGTCTTTGGGATAAATCATGATAGCTTTAGACCTGGCAGGATCCAGGTGCTCATATGATATGATTGGATTCTCTGCCTCTCTCTGCCTCTGTTTCTTCTCATACTGCATTGCCTTCTTTTATAATGACTTTGTTCTCACCAGGAACTCTTAATGACATGGCAAAGATGGCCACCAGTAGATCTGGCTTACCAGATCTTACCACCAGCCTCGACCCCTAAGTAGAAAGAATATGCTTTGCCTCAGTGGACTACCTTTGGTTTCTCATTCCTGTACCAGAAAGGTGGACTAGGTTGGTTGGCAAGAACCAGGTCATGTATGTTGTGCAGCTGCTTAGGGGGAGGGAGCAAGGTCCACCCCATTGATAGCGTATAGACTGAGAGTGGGACGGGATGGTATTCCCAAAGAAAATCAGGATTCCTTAACCAGAAGTAGAGAAAGAAGAAGAAGGAGGAGGAGGAGGAGGAGGAGGAGGAGGAGGAGGAGGAGGAGGAGAAGAAGAGAAGGAGAAGAGAAGGAGAAGAGAAGGAGGAGGAAGGAGGAAGGAGAAGAAAGAAGAAAGAAGAAGACCTCTACTACATTTCTATTCTTGGGTCCATTTCATAGATGAAGAGATTGAGGGTCACAGAATTATGTAATTTGCTCCAAGATCTTACCATTGGGAAGTACCAGAGCTGGGATTTGAACCCTGACCCCATCTTCTTTGCATTATTTAGCCCGTTTTGCATCTGTCCCTGTTTCAAGAGCACCTGTTTTGTCTTTCTGTAGGCTTAGATTCCTACAGGTTACTTGTGAACAAGGGAAGCCAGTTGTCAAATAGGAAGTGAGCCAGGGACACAGGTGGGGGATTCGAAAAGAGCTCATCTGCGTGCTGTGAATCCGGTTACTTAAGTGCTCGGTGGGGCCCAAAGAACTGTAGCACTGTGGATAGGCACAGAACGAGTTCCTTAGGAAGCAGAGCGATCACCAAGAGCCTCTTCCTTCTGAACGCTGCTTCCTGGGGCCTAGGACCCTTTCCCTTTGGCACAGGGAACCCCAGCAGTCACATCTGAGAATTTGGGGCCAATGTCTCCTTGGGGGAAGGGACAGTATTACTGTGGCTTCTGTTGCTTCTATTACCAAGAAGAGGACTGACCTTGCCACCCTGTTACTAGGGAGTCTTCTACTGGGCCCTGTTTTCAGGGTTCCTAGGAAAGATACATGGGTAGATTCTACTGTCCTCATGACTGGTTTTGGCAACTCCCTGCGGTTAAACCAAGACCAGTTGCTTTGGACCCTGAGTAACCACCATGAAGGAACTCCTTCCGTATACTCCCAGGCTGCTCTTCCTCAACCCTGCTGTGTTGGATCTGCAAGTGCTGGATGGAAACTTCTGGATGCATGGGATAGGATTTCAGATGGGACATACACAGACATAGCATTAAATCACAGGGAGCACGGGGTGAGAAATGGATTCCCTTCTCAGTTCTCTAGCAATCTTTCTTTCCGCTCAGCATCTCCCTGAGACTTTGTCCCTGATGGAGACACACCCCAGCATCAAATCAACTCTCTCCTCTTTTTAACGCTAGCAGGACAGACCTTATGCTCGGGGCCTATGGCAGGCAATGGCATCCAGCTGGAATTCCATGGCATCGCTGGGTTTTTTAAATTGTATTTATCTTTAAGGTTTCCTTCCATTCAGGCAGGTGGTACTAGTTTTCTACTTATGGTAGTTCTGTGTGCAAGTTCTGTGCGCAAAATATATTTATTTTAGTAAAAAAGAATGAGTGATTGAAAGAGAACATTCTAAATTATATGTATCTTAGCTTTATCAGTCAGGGTTCAACCAAATAAACAGTGGCAGTAGGAGATATGTAGCAAAAGATTTCTTGAAAAGAGCTGGCTCACACCGCCCAGGTGAGTCGGTGTGCAAAAGATAAGTAAGTGATGGGCAGGCAGCAGACCCGAGCCATACAAGTGGGGCAAATGGCTGGGATGATGGGTCCCGAGTGAGGGAGTTGGGGGTTCAAGGACTGGAAGTGTGTAGCTTCCTATGTTTGGTGAGGATATGTTAGCAATCTGGGGGGCTGGCATTAGGGGCAGGAAATGGGATGGGGTGGGCAGAACCCCATGGGCAGAACCCAGTGGCCTGCCTTCCGCTGCCTCCTCTTAGGCATGTTTTCTAAGGGACCGGCTTCTGTGTGTCCTTATCTTCCTAATTTCATCTGTTCGACTTAACAGAGGTTAGTTTGTTTTTAGAAAAAGTCTGCAAAAAGGTCAGACTCCAATCATTTAAGGGCATGGTGACTGCAGTCCTTGCAAAGCCTCCCTGCCATCGCCAACGACCCCACTTTGACGAAGACTTTGCGTCAGAGTTACTGATGGACTTCGTCTTGATCTTCATCCAGCGATAATGGTCACTGAATTGGAAATGTAATTACATGATTATTAATCAAATGTATTTTCTCCAGATTGAAGGAACGACTGAAGCAATCCATGGGGAACTTTCTCTCATTAAGGCAGTTAGAAAAGGTTATGGGACTTGTGCTTAGATGAGAAGATTGACTTTGTGCAAGTCTCCTGGGGCTGAAAGAGGAGGAGAGGGGGGTTGGTTTACTTTTTAAAGACCAGAATTTTCTGTTTCCTTTAGAGGCTTTAATTAATTTTCTGGACTGTGAGCCGTACCTTCACGGAGCACGAAGGGTTGATGAGATGTCCGGCGCTTGACCCGCAGAGCGGTGGTGATAAGCGTACGTTCCTGCTGACACTCTGAGATTGATGTGCTGACACGTGAAGTGTGGCCTGGAGATCTCTCCTCTGCCGCTTAACTGCACGGAGTGTGTCAGAGTGATTGCTCTGGGCCAGTCCGCCTCCCAGACCTTTGGAGGTAGTAGTTCCCACTGCCAGCTAAGTTGGACTGGACGGGCCACTTGCTAATGCTTGGGCCAACAGTGTTTCATGTTCCCTGGTATCTGGGCGGCAGATACATTCTGGGGATCCCTGGGGGAAAATTGTTTCATTCAAGTCGCATCAAGAAGAGAGGCAAAGTGTATTTCAGCTCTCTCTTCTGTGGCCCACAGTCTTTAGGTTCGCAGATGATGACATCAGGAGAGGTAAATCAGTTTCATTTCAGCAGCTGACCACACCTGAGTGGCGGGGGCTGCCCAGGCCTTGGGGAGAGAGTGACCTGACTGTTGCTGACATCTGTCGTGGGTGGTAGCATGGGCACCAAGAGCCGGCTGATAGTGACTGAACTGTGGGAGGGTTGATATTTAGATGAAGGTAGAATTTCTCTGCTTTGTCCTTCAGTGAGATTGTAAACCGCTTGAGGGTAGAATTTAGGACTTGTGCTTTCAGAACGTAGGTGACTGGGTTCTTTCGGACAGCCTCTTCTCTTGTCCCACGCAGGCTTTGAACACAGAATCACTTCGTCATGCCCACCTCCCTCTGGGAGGGACCCTCCCACCCCTCACAAGGCTGTTTGAATGGCTTGTACAAAGATAGGGGAAGGAGTCCCCTTGCTCACCTCAGAGGAGCCCTCCATCTGAATCTCCTCGGGATTATGTAGGATTTGGGCTTGACAGCGTGGAGTGCCGGATTCACTTTCCTGGCTTCATCCCGCGAGGGTTTGCTGTTCTGGTGTTACCAGAATTGTGGAGGTGGGCTCCCCGCAGGCAGCAGCCCCTCCATGTTGTCAGTGTTCTTTGTGCTCCACCAGCTCTAGCGTGTGCTTTTCACCCTCAGGGTCATCCTCTCACGGCGGCAAGATGACCGCTTCCCCTGTAGGCCTCAGGCCCGCCTTCCCAGTAGCCAGGGGGCAAAGGCCAGTGGAGCCAGGCCCTTTTTATCAGGAACGTCCAGCAGCTTTCTCCTGCCACGCTTCCATCTCACCGGCCAGGATGGGGTTACGTGGCCACCCCTCGCTGTGAGGGAACCTGGGTCGTTTCTGTCCTTGGGCAGGAGCAGCAGAGCACAGCCTCCCAGCCACTTCCTCTTCTTGTCTCTGTGACCCGAAGACACAACCCATGCGTCCAGCCACACTGGTGCCAGCCTCTACCCTCCTGGGGGTCTTCCTCTCCTCGCTGAGACCCCCTCCAAACGCCCCCACCCCGAATGGCAATGGGGGTGGCCTGCTCAGATCCCCTTGCCGGGGGTGGGGGCACGGACATCTGCTGGACGGCCTCAGCTGCCTACCTTTGAATTTCCCATCATAGTAATGTCAAGATCACACTTCCTCTGGGCCCTGCCCAGACCATGCCCGAGTGCAGTGGGGACACTAGAGTTGGCCATTTTTGCTCAGTATGGGACTCTTCTAACGGACAGCCTTTGCTCCGAGGCTCTCCATCCACCTGGCTGAGACTTTTCCAGAGCTGCCCTGGAGTCCGAGACTCTTCCTACCCAATCTTCCTTTTCCTTTCCCCTTCCTCCCTTTATGAGTGTTAGACCTACAATGTGGTCCAAAGGCCCTCCCTTCCCGCTCCTGCTTCCTTCCCCTTTTATCCTTTATAGGCATTTTCCCCAGACATCTCTCTTCCTTGTCTAATGCTGTCTTGGCATCTGTTTCTTGGGGGACTGACAGTCACACGCTTCTCTTCGCACACATTCAGGTCCTTTCCTCATTGAGAGAAACGTCACCGTCTGTGATCTCGTTTACAGCGAGAGGGGCACAATTCTCCTTGTCATCTCCTCGTTACCCCTTGACTTTTAAAGAGGGCAGAGCCCAAGATGGATTCTTTATTTGAATTCTTTTGTGATTTTTCCCCCCTTGCCACAAAATGAATCCGTCACACCTATAGAGACGTCGTTATGTACCAAGTGCTGGGGGGCACCAGGGTCGATCACTCTGAGTCCTTGCCCGGCTGGAGCTCGCAGGCTGATGGATTCAGGAAAGAGCCTTAGTGTTTGAGGGGTGAGTGGCGTGTTCTTCCTACCTGCAGTTCCTCTGAACTCTGGGGTCCTATCCAGCATGGGGAGGCCGGGACGGCTTTTACCAAGTCGGCTCCTTTCCTGGTAGATCCCAGGAGCAGCAAAGCCGCTGTTGCCCCCACATCCAGCATATCCAAAGTCCAGGCAACCCCAGGCCTGGCATAACCATGGCAACCTTAATGGAACAAAATGACCTGGCATAAATTCAGGCCCAAGCTCATTAAGAAATGTGAGGGAGCTCTGTCCACTCCGGACTATCTGGGGGGAGAGGTGCCTCGCTCCCCAGGGGTGACCCGCAGGTTTCCCTAGGAACACGGAGGAGGAGCCGGGGAAGCTCCGTTCAGAGCGAACAGGCGGCCCTGATGGCGGGTGCAGGATGGCTGCCCGTGGCCTGCGGACTGGGCCGATGTGTCCGTCCGACCATTCGTTTCCATGTCCTGGCTGTGCCTGGGGCCTGCCCAGACGGGCCCTCCAGCGGTGGGACATCTTGTGTGCGAGTACACACGTGTGTGTGTGTGCATGTATGTGTGTGTACATGGTCAGGCACGTGGACGAGGCCCAGCTGCCTTGTGCGTAGTTCCTTACATTCGTCACTTCTCTCTTTTCACCTCGCGCGGCTGGGACTGGCCTCGTCGTCGTGCCTGCTGGTGCCAGGGTGACAGTCTCTGCTTCCTTTGCTGGCAGCTGCCTTCTCCATCACCTCCAGGTTTTGACCTGGTGTCATGTCCTCAGATTCACCCTCCCTAGCTATTGCAGCAAACACACTGCCCCCACCGGCCCTCTCTTCCATCGCCCTCCGTGTCTTCCTCACGGGCCTTCACCTTTGCCCCATTTAGCTTGCTCATGCATGTGCTTTTCTTCCTCCTCCCACCTGCACATAACTTTGCGATCTGTCCTGTTTTGTCTTCAGCCTGCTAGCAAAGGGCCTGGCACAAAGGAGGTGCTGAGTAAATCACTGTCGTGTGACCCACTGAGTGCTATTTTTCCAGGTCCTCGGTGTCCAGCAGTGGCAGCAGAATTGGGAATCCATAACCCGGGCAGTATGGGGAAAACCTCAATCTCGAAGGACTTTTTTCTTTTCTCCAGAGGCTGCCCCTCTAGCTGCCATGACATTTAGATGAAGTTTGGCTATAGGGAGCCCGTCGGTTCTCACCTGCTGGGAGAGCACAATGCCCCTGCGCTTAGGGGGCAGGGGATCCGTGACGTAGGGGAGGTGTGGGAGGGCTGTGGAAAGGAACTGGCTGCACTCTGCATTTTTGTGTGTACGTATTTATGTATCTTTATCCTCTTGCTTTATGCAAAAGCACTCTGGGCCATGTACAGCAAGCCGGGAGGTCTCAGGTAGGAACAGACAGATGTCTCTATTTAACTCATAAGCTGATTACATCCTGCTGTGTCTCAACAACTAAAATGAAAAATACATTAAAAACTCCTCAACTCCTGCCTCTTTTAAACTTCACTGGAAGTGGAAAGCCTTGTTCCCCCTGTTCCTCTCCTGCATGCTTGTCTCCCTCCTCACTTGAGATCCTGCCAGCGGGATGATCAAAGTGATCGCATGCTCCAACAGCTTATGGCTGGAAGGTAATTTATCAGTGGGATGGACATCTTTCTGTCTAGCCCATGCTGGTGAGGTGACACTGTGGGCCAGAGCCTGGATTTGATGCCCTGTGGGGAAAGTTTTAGGGAGAGAAGGATGAGATTTTCTCACATTCCTTTGACAAGTGACTGCCCTGTGAGATGAACATTTGTACCAGTGCCAGTAAAGCTGGAGGTTTTTTGAGCCTGATGATTGCCTTCTCCTTGATCAGAGAGGCCAGTCTGCAGGCAGTCTACCTGGGGAGCCGGGGAGTCTGGTGCCATCAGGGTTGAGGGAGAGGGGCTGGCATCTCCTTAACTGCCCGTTTGGGCCCTTCGCCACCTCCCTGGCTGCGTCCAGTTTTAAGAGCTGGCTGGATCGTAACGTCGTGACCCCGTTGGTGGGACCGGTCCCTCCTTCCGGTTGAGCTCTCCAGCTCCTGAGAGTGCCACAGGCCTGTGGCCGGCCCCTCTCCCCCTCTGATTGTGGCCCTGGAGCCAACAGGCTTGATTGTTCCTTGCGGAGGCTGGTATGATGAGCTGCCAGTCTCTGGCCCCAGTCATGTTGTTTCCTAGGAGTTTTGGAGTCACTGAATGGTTTTCCTTTTCTGGCCTTCCTTGCTCCTTCAGCCACAATTATTACCTTCCTGCTCTTCTGGCAGCAAAAGACTTTTGATATCAAGCCTCACTTCCCGAACCCACCGGATGGCTGCAGAGGGCCAGCTGTCACCCGGTGTCAGGGAACAAGTTACTCAAAGTGGTGTTTTGCTTGCTCCCAACGACTCTTCAGATTCCTCCTGCAAACATTAATCACTTAATTTTGGAATCACTTAATTCCTCAGAGTCCATCAGAATGTTCCTAGTGCCAACAGGGCTGTAATCTTGATCACATCCAGGCATTACAATGTACTTGGGGATTTGAGCTCCCGGCCATCCCTCACTTCCTCTCATCACCGGGGGATCTCTTTGGGCATGCTGATTTTCAGGCAGGATGGATTTTCTTTCTACCTTCTCTGGATCTCAGAAGAGGTGAAGTTGGGGTGGTTGGGTCTGTACAGGGGAAACCTGGAGGAGACTCACGGGCTTGAGGGGGGCAGAGGTAAGACCAAAGAGGGGAATAGGCACTGGCCTGTGAGACTGAAAAAGTACAAATTGCCCCACATATGAGTCCTTGGGAACACAATCCTTATGGTTCTGGATATTTCCTGTCAGTAAAGTAGAACAAAGTGGATCGAGTGTGTGGTGTCAAATATTGGGCGTTGGAGTTAGGTGGAGGAGAGCAAATCTCTGCGCAGATCTCTGAGGTTGGGCTCGTGTGGTGGGCGTTGTTCAATCCAGCTTCAATAAATGGTGTTTTCAGGAGGAAAAAAGAAAGACATGCGAGCTTAAATGTGTCCAGTGTACCAACAAATATTCTTATGTTTGATAGTCATAATAATAAGAGTATAGATACCACTCATTGGGGTGCTGCTATGTTTCTTGAGGTGCTTTGCATATATTATTTCTAATCATCATAAAAGCCCTGTAGACTGGTGGAATTATCTCCACTTGGTAGATCAGGCTCCCATGCGGAGCACGTCCAAGGGGATCTCTTGACTCTCCATTTTCCCCCAGCTGCCGTCCCAGAGTTGCTCTCCCCTTGGCCTTCATTCAGCCCACGAGCCCACTTCTGCCGTGTACCTCAGACTTGCACATCTCTCCATTGCCACTTTCACAGACCTCGTCCAAAGCCAAGTGGTCTTCTGATTTCCTTCCTTGCCCTCCCGAATGTCTTCTCCGTATAGCATCAGAGCGGTCTTCAGAGAGCACCAGTCACCCCGGGGACTCAACTGCTTAAGATTCTTCAGGGGCTCCCCATCCCGGGGAAGCCCCCTCTTCCGCCCCATCTCCTGTGGTCTCTGCCTCACCCCCGGGGCTTCTGCCACAAAGATTTCCTTTCTGGTCCCTGAAGCATGGCCCCATGGCAGAGTCTCCTCGGTTCAATTTCTTGCCTCCTGCTTCTCCCATTTTGGCTCCTCTTGTGCTGTGGGTCTTGTCAGAGGTCTTGCCTATCTCCCTCATTATTCTCCACTGGAGGGTTCAGTTTAATTTCCTCACAGGTTCAAGATGGGGCTCTGATCTGCCTTTTAACAAGCTCCCCAGGCTCTGTGGTTCTAATGCAGGTGATCCTTACTTTCATGGGAGACATAAGTGCAGTTTTCTTACATGCTGTTCCACTCAAGACAGTTCTTTGGGCAGCACCTATAGAGAAGCCAAATGATGTGAAGCTTTCTGTGTCCTGGATAATATGTAGTAGGTGTTGTGAAAACAAAACAAAACAAAAAAAGTATTCAGCTTGGTCTTCCATTCACGCACCAGGCTTGACCCCATGTGTCTCTTAGACACTCCCAAACCCCTCATTCTTTGAACCTCACCAGGTAGAAGTAGCCACCACTGCAGATACGTAAGAGTAGTTACAGAACTAGTTTGGGTAGCAGCTTGGCGTTAGGAATAAGGGTTTGACCTCCTAGGATGCCAGCTTCGGGAGGGATGCTATTTATAGGGTGGGTGGGTTTGTCATTCAGCCTCACGGCCCACAGCAGCCCTGAACCCAGGAAGCTTGGGACTGCTGTGGCTGGGGTGGGGGTGGGGGGGTGGGCTGCACTGACCCTGTTGCTCAAACTTTCCAGTCTGATGGCTGGATTCAGACATTTCTCATTGACAGTTGACAGATTTGGTGGTGTCCCAGAGCAATGGATTCTAGAACTGTACTGATTCTGCCAAAGATGTTGAAAATCCTTAATATTCCCAAGGGACCTGTGTAATTTTTGGAAAGAGGAAAAAAAAGGTTATTAAAGGAAGATTATCACACATTCGAGTTATTTGGAATCCAGGAAAATAGTGGTTTGCCATACTGAGTTGAGTTTTCTGTACACACTCTTCATTTATAACTGACACATTTTCTTCAAATGGTTCCACTGTTGTCAAGGTTTATGTGTAAGCCTAGGCTTCTTTCCTTATTAAAGTAGTCAGGAAAGAAGAAAATATATTTATACATACACATACGCACATACTTTTTTTCAAAAACAACTTTCCTTTAAATCTTCTAGGAAACTATTATTCCCTCTATTCCAAACATCGGAGAAATCAGTTCAAAAAAGAGCCAATTAACTGCCCTTTCATCCTCTTTTCCCCGCTCATTTCCATTTGTCCTACCACAGACCCTTACTGAGCATTTCACAGTTGCATACTTAGAATGCTGGGGAGTACCTGGTAGATCACCTCTGCCCTCATTGAACTTGTAGTTTGGAGATGGAAGTGAGGGAGGGAGGAAGTGGGCATTTAATAAATAATTACAAAAATAATTAATTACTACTACCCTAAATACCGTGACTAAAACAGGATGCTATAGAACACATTAAAAAGGGTCAGGAAGGCATCCTCGAAAGGGTGCTGTTTAAGCTGAGACCCGAAGGATAATGAGTTGGCTGAGTGAAGGGTGAGCAGGGGCCCAGGATTTCATGTGGATATTGACAAGCAGCATGTGCAAAAGCTGTGGGACAGGGAAGGACACAGCGCCTTTGAGCAACCAAAAGAAAGCCAACGTGATATAGAATGGGTGAGAGATGAGGCTGGAGAGATTTGCAGGGGGTCAGGCCTGTGCAGGCCTCCATAAGCCAAAGCCAAGTCTGTGCACTTAATTCTAAAAGCAGTAGGAAGCCATCGGCGTGTTTATGCCATGGTTTGTGTTCTTAAAACTTACCCTCCTGTCGAAGCTGATTGAACAGAGTCAAGAGTGAGGAGCTAGCCTGGTCACGAAATCATGAAAAGGGTGACGGTAGTGGAGTTGTAGAGTAGAGAGTACATCGGAGGAATCCCCAGGAGGCAAACCTGTCGATCGTTGAGGAGGTGGAGGTGTCAGGATGACTCTACCCTTTCTTCTCTGAACACACAGAACCACCATTTTCTGAAGTGGGGAACCTGGAGAGGATGGGGATGGTGAATGTGGGGGCTTCAGTTTTGTACTTGGGAAGCTGAAGCTGCCTGAGTCGTGCAGATGGAATCATCAAGAAGGTGGGTGAGGTGTGGGACTGGTATTCAGAACGCAGATCTGTCCCAGAGAGATGCATTTTTGAAATTTCACTCTTTGGTAGCACAGATTTTTCTTGACTCTGAGTGTCCCTTGCTTGAAGAACATGATCACTTCAGCTGCTATGCAGGATTTACAAGGTGCCACACACTTGTTCTACCTACTCGGACTTTGAGCAACAGGTGTCCGAAACCCCTTCAAAGTGGAGACCTTTGAGCATTGTTCTTTTCCCACACCTCCTGCTGGTCAGTCAGTGTATTAGGGTTCTCGAAGGGAAGAGAGCAATTAGGCTAGAGATAAAGATAAATAATGATATAGTTGATGTAGATGGTATAGATACAGATAGAGATGAGGAGATTTATTTTAGGAATTGGCCCACACAGATATGGAGGCTAAGAAGCCCCACCACGTGCCCCCTGCAAGCTGGAGATCCAAGAAAGCTAGTGGTGTAATTCATTCTGGGTCCAAAGGCTTGAATCAGGAGGCCAAGGTGTGAGTCCTGGTCTCAGTCTAAGAGCCCCAAAACCAGAGTGCCAATGTCTGAGGGTAAGAGAAGATGGCTATCTCAGTTCAAGTAGGGAGAGCGTGAATTTGCCCTTCCTCTGCCTTTTTGTTCTCTTCGGGGATCCAGGGATTGAATGTTGCCCACTGTCTTGGTGAGGGAGTATCTTCTTTACTTAGTCTCCTGATTCAAATGCTAATCTCTTCTGGACACACCCTCACGGTCACACTCAGAAATCAAATTTTGCCAGCCATCTGAGTGTCCCTTAGCCCAGTCAAGCTGATGTAAAAAATGAGCCATCACTGTCGGATACTAACTAGCGTCCGTAGAGCTGGGCACCAAGCAGGGGTCCCAAGGCACTGTGGTACCAGGGCTTGTCATCGGCCAGGGAGCGGATGGGGACAACACACTTGAAGGTCTCAGCTAGAGAATGATCCATGGGTTCCAGAAGTCATCCTGCTGACACCAGGGATTAGCAGGGGAAGGCCCTGAATCCGGTGTTCAGAGAAGCGGGTGTTTGGGATCAATGCAAACTAACCTGTGAAATGCCCAGGATATGGGTCATAAATAGGTGGTATTGGGAAGGGTGTAGGGTCTTTCCCTCTCAGGCTCTCCCCAGAGGAAAAAGATTGTAGCTGTTGAAACTCTAATACAACTTCAAATGACATGAAATCACCACATAAATTGTGAAATGCAGCTCATGTTCTACTTGTTTTGCAACAGTCCTCCCCACCCTGTGAGAATAGAAAAGCAAAGCAAAGCTAGGAAGAAAAGGGAGGGCTTTTATTGGACACTGGAAAGGATCTTTTATTGGCTTAATCTATTCAACAGTTAACAATTCTCTCTCTTTGTCTCTTCCTGTTCCTCCCCTCTCTCTCTTTCTTTCCCACCCCTCCCTCTCTTTCTCTGTCTCCCCACCTTCTCTACACATATTCCCCTCACCCAACCTCCCTTCTTCCTCACTCCTTCTGTCATGTAATTTAACATTTCTGGAAGATTCTGAAAGAATTATTCAGGAATTATAATAGACATTAGAGAAATAGTTGTGTCTTGGTGCAAAGTGAGAAATGAAGGTTGAAGACAGTGACATTTATGGTGGTGCTGGTGGGGTGACTCTGCTAATCTTGACACACCTGTTACTGAGGTAAGATTCTGCTTCCCCTGCCCTTCCCTCAAGAGCTTCCTTTTTTGTTTACTTTGAGAATGTGGATGTCTGGGTGAAAATGAGTATATTTAACTATAGAGGGGAAGGAAGAAGTTAGGTGTTCATATGACTCAGTGCATAGTTCATTTTAATTTTCATTATTTTTTTTTCCATGATATAATCCTGAGACCCCACTTAGATTCTCAAATCTGTGTTTTCCTGGCTGTGTTGTCTTGAGTGAATCACTTAATCTTTCTGATCCTCAGTTTACCAAAACTCTGAGATGACAGTGATTATCCTTGGTTTACCTTTATTACAACTTAAAAAAAATAAGGATTAAATAAAATAACACATGTAAATTCCGTATAAAGAAACTAGTTACTGTAATTACCCTTAACGTCAATTTGAGGTAGTTTGCAACAAAACGCACCTGCAGTAGAACTTTAGAAATACAGGTAAAAAAAAAAAAATGTAACAAGCAATGGAATGGAATTCTAAGAAGGGCGACTGCAAATAGCAGAAACCCAAAGCCGAAGAGAGCTCTTATCAGCACTGAGTGTTAAACTTTCTGGCAGAGAAGACATAAAGGGAAATTAACTAATAAAGGATGTTCCGTATTTCATCAGGAGACATCAACTTTTTACCAAAAATTACTGCTGATAATTTCACCCCTGCTTCTAGCTTAGGGTGGACTCAGAGCAAGTTGCAAAACAGCATATAGGCAGTGATTTCACCTTTAGGAAAAATTATAACGTTAATAATTAATATATTTTTTACACACAAATTGTTGACAGAATATACATCAAACTGGCAGTGGATATCTTATGACAGAAGATTGTGGGGGCAGTTTCATTGTCTACACTTTGTATTTCTGTGACATTTGAATTTTATTTTGTTATCTGAATTGATTGCCTTGTATTATATGTGTTATCAGAGAAAGGAATAAAGATATTAAGCACTGTGTAGGGAGCCGTGGATAACGTGATGCATAAGTTACTGTTCCCACTTTTGTAAAGGTCAAGGTCTAGTACGGGAGAAAGCCATGGAAGGAATTATACCACCATGTGAGCCCTGCAATGGCAGAACTGTGTACAGGGGCACAGGGGCTGTGGGAAGGGTATCAGGACTCTTGAGTTAGGGCAGGGTGAGGGAAGGTGTGATAGAGAAGGTGAATCCTGAGCATGATCTGGAAGGATGTACAGAATGGGCAGGCAGCTGTGTCAACAAGTGCCAAGGCAAGATTTGACATGGTCACCAGCATGTTGGTAATTTGGGAAGTAGCTCAGTCCTTTGGACACTCTGACTCATGAAATGCCCCGGGAGGCCAGATAGGGCAGGGGACATTTTAAAGACAGATGGTCTAAGGGAGGCACAGGGGGTCAACTCGAGTTTACTACAGATGAGTCACGTGGTTCTGAGCATCCCCCCCACTTGAAAAAACTTGGCATTAAATCAGAACTTAGCTGGTGATCTAAGAACAAATTCTAGACAATCCTAATTAATCCCTAAGCTTCCTGCATCACATGGTTCCTAAATCTTGACTTTATGGTCGGAGACAAGACACAAGTGTCACTAGAGTGAATATTTATCTAGAGATGAAATCACCAAGATGCTTTGATTGATAGCAAGGTGAAGGACCCAGCTTCAAGTTTCTCGCTGACAAAAAGAACTTTGTGTTTTCCCAGTGCCCTCCCGTTCGTTCATCCCCAGAAGGGCTTGCGTGGACACATTGGCGGTCAGCCTCCATGTTCTCCAGCCTTTAGAGATGGCCTCCCTGGTGCTGCATTTCCCCACGAGTTTCCTGTGAGACCTTGGCATCCTGACTTGGTGAGGTGGTTAGGAGATACGGTTCAAGGTGGAGTGAGTCCAGTGTGAGCAGTGTCTCTCCAGTTTTGTTCTGGTGCTGTAGAGTTAGAGAGGGAAAAGGAACGACAGAAATGAGGGTGTTGATGGGAACTGAGCCAAGGACTCAAGCCTCAGAGGAGCTACACCTAGCCAGAGATCTGCATCTGAGCTGATTGGGAATTTCTGTTTTCTACTACTGGCTGTTTGTTGCCACTGGCTGTCTCCGTACACAGCCTGTGGGCTGCCTTTTGATCAGGAAAGCGTATCCGGGAGGGGGCTCGCATCTCTCTGGTTGACTTGTTTCCTCCCCCACAGTCCTCCTCAAGGGCCGTTTAATGGCATGTATGTCGCTCCCTCCCCTCCCTGGAAACTTATTGTTATGTATAACATACATTTAGAAAGTGCACAAATCCTGTATCACTTGATGAATATTCACAAACAACACATAGGTCTAATCAACTCTCAGATCAAAACACAGAATAATGGCAGCCATAAGCCTCCCTCGGTCAACGTCTCCCCTCCCTCATCCTCCCTCCTCCACCGCAGCAGACCCACTCTTCTCACTTCTAATGCCTTAGATCAGTTTTGCCCATTTATGAACTTTATATAAATGGAATTATACTTTTATGTGATTCTGGTTTATTTGGCTCAATAGCATGTTTATGACATTCATCTGTTATTGCATTTTTTTGTAGTTGGAACAATCTTTTTTTAAACAGCTTTTCTTTTAAAGAGAGAGGGAGAGATTGAGCAGGGAGAGGCAGAAGGACAAGCAGATTCCCAGTTGAGTGGAAAGCCCGACCGCAGAGCAGGGAGCCCGATGCTGGGCTCGATCCCAGGACCCCAAGATCATGACCTGAGCCAAAGGCAGATGCCTAACTGACTGAGACACCCAGATGCCCCATGTAGTTAGAATATTCTTACTGCATATTGTCCTTGGGTTTGATGACTTTGCCACTTTTGGTGAGTGCTGGTCAGGAATTCTGGAGAATGTCCCTTAATTTGGTGTTGCCTGCAATTTTCTCGTACTTAGCCTGAGGTTATGAATATTGGGGAAGACTATCACAGAGTTGATACCTCCTCATTACATCCTATCACAGATTACTGCAGATCAGTGGGATGTAGGACTGATGATAGTGATTTTCATCACTCAGTAAAGGCAGTGTCTGCCCGGTTCTTTCACTGCAGAGTTACTGTTTTTCCCTTTCCGTACTCTGTCCTTAGAAGTGAGTCACTAAGTCCAGCCATCACTCAAGGTAAGGAAAAGGAAGCTCCACTTCCTGGAGGGAAAAGTATCAGAGGATGTGTGGACATCTTAAAACCTCCACAGTAATTAATACATATTTTAGGGAACATACTTTGAGGCTCTGCAAATATCCTGTTTGTCCTTCAAGTGTCACCCCTTAATTTTAGCATTCTTTGGTGGATATTGGCTGTAGCAGTTATAACTGTGGTTTCTCATAGTGTTTGCTGTTTCTCTCTTTCCTTCTACTTTTTTTGCTTGGAATTTTTCTATAAAAATATTTGTCTTACTCATTTATTTAAATCAGTATGGAATAATGGATCTTTATTCTTTGGATTATAGTCCCATACTATTGTTATTTATTTTGTTGCTCCTATTTTTTGAGTTTGGCTACTGGGAGCTCTTTCCGGAACATTCCTATGTCCCTTAACATACTTTTTATTTTTTTAAATCGTAGTAAGAACTGAACTTGAGATCTACCGTTTTAATAATTTTTTTTTAAGTCTACAATAATGTATTGTTGACTATGGGCACAAGGTTGTACAAGAGATCTTTAGAGCTTATTTATCTCGGCTTGACTGAAACTTTATTTATTTATTTTTTTAATTTTTTTTTTCACTGAAACTTTATACCTGATAATTAACGAGTCCTCATTTCCTGCTCCCCTTGCTGCTGGTAACCACCATTCGATTCTTTGATTCCATGAACTTGACTATTTAAGATACTGCATGTAAGTAGAATCAGGTAGTATTTGTCTTAGGGCCAGCTTTTTTTACTTTTTTAATTTAAGCACTCTCTTATTTTCTGGCACTATGAGATCTTTTAGATTCCAGACCTAAAATCAACCATTTTTTTAAAATTGGGAAATGGTATTTAGAAATCAAGATCTGGGTATTATTTGTGTTCATTGCTCTTGGGATGTCATTGCTTCTAGACCTTCTCAGTAGACAGAGCTGAGAAATTATACAGCATACACATGTATACACATGTAAGAATCCATATCTAGATTTATTTGTGTATCCATTTGTATAGATGTTTGAATAAACTATGTATTTCTACTGATATCCCTGACTCAAATCTAGTGCCATGGGGCTCATTTTATTATTTTTTAAATTGTTTGGTAAATTTTTAATTTAAATTCAATTTAGTTAACATATAGTGTATTATTAGTTTTAGGGATAGAATTCAGTGATTCATCAATTGCATATAACATCCAGTGCTCATTACATTAGGTGCCTTCCTTAATGCCCATCACGCAGTTACCCTATCCCCTCACCGCCTTGCCCTCTTTGTTACAACCCTCACTTTGTTTCCTATAGTTAAGGGTCTCTTATGGTTTTCCTCCCTCTCTGTTTTTATCTTATTTTATTTTTCCTTCTCTTCCTCTATGTTCATCTGTTTTGTTTCTTAAATTCCACATATGAGTGAAATCATATGGTATTTGTTTTTCTCTGACTTATTTTGATTAGTATAATACCCTCTAGTTCCATCCATGTCATTGCAAATGGCAAGATTTCATTCTTCTTGATGACTCGTATTCCATTGTATGTATACACCACATCTTCTTTATCAATTCAGCTGTTGATGGACATCTGGGCTCTTTCCTTAGTTTGGCTATTGTGGACATTGCTGCTATAAACATTGGGGTGCAGGTGCCTCTTTGAATCACTATGTTTGTATCCCTTGGATAAATACCTAGTAGTGCAATTGCTGGGTCATAGGGTAGTTCTATTTTAGCATTTTATTTTATTTTATCTTATCTTGTCTTATTTTATCTTATTTTATTTTTAACTTTTTGAGGAACCTCCATACTCTTTTCCAGAGTGGCTGCACCAGTTTGCATTCCCAGCAACAGTATAAGAGGATTCCCCTTTCTCTGCATCCTCACCAACATCTGTTGTTTCCTGTGTTGTTAACTTTAGCTATTCTGACCAGTGTGAGGTGGTATCTCATTGTGGTTTTGATTTGTATTTCCCTGATGCTGAGTGATGTTGGGCATTTTTTTCATGTGTCTCTTAGCCCATTTCTTTGGAGAAATGTCTGTTCATGTCTTCTGCCCATTTCTTGTTTGGATTATTTGTTTTTTGGGTGTTGAGTTTGAAAAGTCCTTTATAGATTTTTGATATTAGCCCTTTATCCAATATGGCATTTGTGAATATCGTCTCCCATTTTGTGGGTTGCCTTTAAGTTTTGTTGATTGTTTCCTTTGCCTTGCAGAAGCTTTTATCCTGATGAAGTCCCAAAAGTTCATTTTTGCTTTTGTTTCCCTTGCCTTTGGAGAAGTGTCTAGCAAGAAGTTGCTGCAGCTGGGGTCAAAGAGGTTGCTGCCTGTGTTCTCTTCTACGATTTTGATGGCTTCCTGTCTCGTGTTGAGGTCTTTCATCCATTTTGAGTTTATTTTATTTTATTTTTAAATTAACATATAATGTGTTATTTCCTTCAGGGGTACAGGTCTGTGAATCATCAGTCTTACACAATTCACAGCACTCACCATAGCACATACTCGCCCCTATGTCCAAAACCCAGCCACCCTATCCCTCCCACCCCCCTCCCCTCCAGCAACCCTCAGTTTGTTTCCTGAGATTAAGAGTCTCTTACGGTTTGTCTCCCTCCCTGGTCCCATCTTGTTTCATTTTTCCTTCCCTTCCCTCCATAACCCTCTGCTCTGCCTCTCAAATTCCTTGTATCAGAGAGATCATATGGTAATTGTCTTTCTCTGATTGACTTATTTTGCTTAGCATAATACCCTCTAGTTCCATCCATGTCGTTGCAAATGGCAAGATTTCATTTTTTGATGGCTGCATAGTATTCCATTGTATATATATACACCACATCTTCTTTATCCATTCATCTGTTGATGGACATCTAGGCACTTTCCATGGTTTGGCTATTGTGGACATTGCTGCTATAAACATTCGGGTGCACGTGCCCCTTTGGATCACTACATTTGTATCTTTAGGGTAAATGCCCAGTAGTGCGATTGCTGGGTCTCAGGGTAGCTCTGTTTTCAACTTTTTGAGGAACCTCCATACTGTTTTCCAGAGTGGCTGCACCAACTTGCGTTCCCACCAACAATGTAGGAGGGTTCTCCTTTCTCTGCATTCTCGCCAACACCTGTTGTTTCCTGACTGGTTAATTTTAGTCATTCTGACTGGTATGAGGTGGTATCTCACTATTTTGAGTTTATTTTTGGATATGGTGTAAGAAAGTGGTCCAGTTTCATTCTTCTGCATTTGGTTGTCCGATTTTCCCAACACCATCTTTCGAAAAGACTTTTTCCATTAGATATTCTTCCTGCTTTGTCAAAGATTGGTTGACCACAGAGTTAAGGGTCCATTTCTGGGTTCTCTATTCTGTTCCATCGATTTATGTGTCTGTTTTTGTGCCAATACCATACTATCTTGATGATTACAGCTTTGTAATAGAGCTCGAAGTCTGAAATTGTGATGCATCCAGCTTTGGTTTCTTTTTCAACATTTCTTTGGCTATTCGGGGTCTTTTCTGGTTCCATACAAATTTTAGGATTGTTTGTTCCAGCTTTGTGAAAAATGCTGATGGTATTTTGACAGGGATTGCATTGATGTGTAGATTGCTTTGGGTAGCATGGACATTTTAACAATATTTGTTCTTCCAGTCTGTGAGCATGAATGTTTTTCCATTTCTTTGTGTCTTCTGTAGTTTCTTTCATAAGTGTTCTGTAGTTTTCAGAGAGCTCATTTTAGATTTTTCTTCCATTTCTTCTTTCTTTGATGGTGAAAAACCTGGCTGTCATTATGTGCAATATATTTATTGTCTACTCCTAGTTTATGTAGTCACCCTAACCTGTGCTCCCGTGAGAAACAAATTTACCAACTAGAATATTGTGTTATTGACAGGTTTTATGTCTTTAACTTTACAGCATCTAGATAAAATCTTGTTTTCCTTTCTTCCCCAGCCCTATCAGTGAGGTTATGTCATTCATTTGTAACACTGTTGGATTCATTTGTCACATGTGTATGGTTTAATCAGGAAAAGGCTTATGTTATCTCATAGAAACAGATTATGGATCTAGCAATATATTGAAAGGGAGAGTAGGTGAAGGCCTCTCCTTTTCTCAAGATTCTAACCAACAGGAAATAGACACAAGTTACCAAATGGGAATTAGATCATAGTCTCACATATGATACTGATGTTGATGGGTTGCAGCACGCAGTGGGGCATCTTGCTCTCAAGTGCAATTTCACAATTTTCCACCTCTGAGGCAGAGGTGGAAAACAGCAGTTCTTACCTGCAGTGGGGTACAGGGAGGGGAAGGTAAGGAGGGGCCTATGTATGTGCAGAAGAAAGCAGACTTGACTTAGAGAGTAACGTAGTAGGAGGGAGAAGGACAAGGCAGAGCAGGAAATCAATTCTACTTTAAAGGACTGGTGGGTTACATGGACCCGTTGGATTTCAGGCTGTTCAGAAGGTGAAAGTGTGGGGTGGTCAGAAACAGAAGTGTTCATTCTGGGTCTGGAGCCATCTGGAAAGGAGTAAGGCTCTCTTCTTTTCAGGGGAAACTTGGGTGGGAGGTGCCCTCTTTCAAATAATTACATACTTACTCAACAGACTTTAAGAAGGACAACTGTCTTTTCTCAGAGAACAAGTCATTGTAGTGCTTCTGAAATTAACACAGGAGTGGCAATTTAAGAAATAGTGTCTTGGTGTTCTGATTAGAATCCGATTTTGTGCTCATTAAAAATATTTAGGAAATATGAAATATAAATAATAAAATCAATTATAATCTAACCAAGAAAAATACATGTTAGCATTTTTGAGTATTCTTTTTAAAAAATTAATTTATTTATATCTTTCTGAAGAACTAGACTTTGGTTTCATTGGTTTTCTCTATTTTTTTGGCTTGCTTTTTAAATTAATTTTCATATTTCATCTCACTTCTTCCACTTATTGTGGGTTTATGATTTCCTTTTCTAACTTTTAATGCAGAAGTTTTGATCTTTGATTTAAAATTTTTCTTCTTTTCTCGTACACATATTTAAAATGATAAATTCTCCAAGCATGACTTCCACGATATCCTACAGTTTTTGATATGTTGGTTTTTCTTTTCATTCAGTTCAAAATATTTTCTAGTTTCCTTGGTAATTTCTTCTTTGGCCCATGAGTTATTTAGAAGTGTCTTTGTTTAATTTCTAAATATTTGAAGATTTTCCAGATATTTTCTATTATTTATTACTGACTTAACTTCAATGTGGTCAGAAAACATACTCTGCATGATTTCAATTCCTTTAAACTTATTGAAATTTATTTTATGGCCCAGAAGATGACCTATCTCAGTAAGATTTCCATGAGCACTTGGAAACAATGCGTATTTTGTTGTTGTTGTTGTTGGATAGTCTCTGTAACTATCAATTAGGTCAAGTTGGTTCAAAGTGTTGTTCAAATCTTCTGTAGCCTTCCTGATTTTTTTTTTTTTTTGCTACTTTAATAAAAGGGCAGTATTAATATCTCTGACTATAATTCTAGATTTGTCTATTTCTCCTTTTGGTCTGTTTATTTGAAGCTTCATGTAATTTGAAGCTTTCTTATTGGGTACGTGTACATTTAGGATTATGTCTTCTTGATATAATGGTGAAGAAGTGATGAGATTTGAGAGGGACAGATTGTTCTCCACAATGAAGGTGGGCCTCATCCCATTAGTTGAAAACCTTAACAGAACAAAGGCTGACCTCCCCTGAGCTGGAAGAAATTCTGCCAGCACACAACCCTATACATGAGTTGCAATGTTGGCTCTTTCTTGGGTCTCCAGGCTGCCTGCCCGCCCTGCAATATTGGACTTGCCAGCCTCCATACTCATGTGAAGCAATTTTTTTTTTAAAGATTTTATTTATTTAAGTCAGACAGACAGAGAGCATGAGGAGGGGGGAGAGGCAGAGGGAGAAGCAGACTCCCCGCTGAGCAGGGAGATTGATGCAGAGCTCGATTCCAGGACCCTGGCACCATGACCTGAGCCAAAGGCAGAAGCTTAACCAACTGAGCAATCTAGGCACCCATAAGCAGTTCTTTAAAATAAATTTCTCTCAGAGTGCCTGGATAGCTTAGTCAATTAAGCATCCAACTCTTGATCTCAGCTCAGGTCTTGATCTCAGGGTGGTGAGTTCAAGCCCTGAGTTGGACTCCACACCCAGTGTGGAGCGTACATGAAAAACAAACAAACAAACCAAAAAACAAACAAAAACCCCAAAACTCCCTCTCTTGATGTATATCTTATTGGTTCTGTGTCTCTGGAGAACACCGACTAATACAATTAGATTTGGTAAATTTTTCATTTTTGATATATTTTTCATGCCTTAAAGTTCCATTTGGTCTTTTCTTCATGTCTTTTAAATATCTGCACTTATGTTCATGTTTTTCTTTATTCTTGATCATGTTTATAAGAGATTTTAAAATTCTTATCTTCCATTTCCATCATTTCTGGATGTGTTGCACTTGATTGGTTTTTCTCCAGTTGAGTCACATGGCATTTCCTTTGTGTACATGCTTCCCTGATGTCTCTTCTTTTTCTTATAAGGGCCCTAAAACAATGGATTAAGGCTTATGGTCTCATTTAACCCTAATTACCTTTAAAAAGGCTCTATCTCCAAATATAGTCACATTGGAGGTTAGGGTTTCAACATATAAATTTGGATGAAACAGAATTCTGTCTGTAACATTGATACTTCGCTTTTTGTTTTGTTTTGTTTTGTTTTTTCCTTTAAGAAGTGCCAGGCTTCGTCTTGGCAGGGAGTTGTGTTGATTGAGGATCAGCCTATTCCTTTGAAGGCTTGTTTTCAGTTTTGTTAGGGTAATTCTGTGGTAGTCTTTACCCTGGATCCAGTTTAGCCCCACGACCACGGCATGGCCCTTCTAGATTCCGTACTGAATGATCTTGGTGATCATTGATGAGTCACTACTCTGGCTGGTCAGAACTTAAATTTCTCTCAGCCCCTTCAGTTGTAGAGAGTGTTCAGCTTACAGATCCCTAGCCATTATCTTCTTGACTTTGGGGGGTTTCACCCTATTAATACACACCTTAGTATTTGGCAACAAGCTCAAGGGGACTCGTACGACTTTTCTGAAGCTCTTTCTCTGTATAGCTCTGCCTTCTCTGGAATTTTGCCCCCACAAAGTCTGGCTGTCTCAGCCTTCTCAAATTCCGATCTCTGTATCTTAATCCAGCAAAATTGCCAACCTGCTTGAGATTCTTCTCCCTGTCTGTGGTCTGTAAGTTTCGTTTAGTCAAGCACTAGGGCAAAAATAAGACTTACCATGTTTCCATTTTTTTTCGGAGATCATAGTCCTACGATGACTGTTGCTCAGTATTCAAAAACCATTGTTTGCGTAAGTTTTTCAATTTTCTAGTTGCTTATAGTAAATGGACACGTGTGTTCCCAGTTATTCTATAATGGCATACCTATTTATTCTTACGTATTTAAGACCCATGGTGTCTAGATTTTGAATCTGCTTTGTTTCACTTACTTTGTTTCCAAAGCATTTTCCTCAACATTCAAAACTCCTTAGGAGCATTGTTTTAAATGGATGCATATTATTCTATTGGATAGGCCTGTGCGTGGTGTGTGTGTGTGTGTGTGTGTATATATATATCTATATATATATCTGTATCTATAGTATCTATATCTTTCTATCTATCTATATTAAGATTTTATTTATTTATTTGAGAGACAGAGAGAGCACGAGCAGTGGGGAAGAGCAGAGGGAGAGAGAGAAGCAGGCTCTCCACTGAGCAGGGAGCCTGATGTGGAACTCGATCCCAGGAGCCTGGGATCATGACCTGAGCCAAAGGCAGATGCTTAACTGACTGAGCCACTCAGGCGCTCCTAGGCCTTTATATTTTGACTGAAGAACAAGGCAAGGGATAGATTCAGGCCTTGGGACTTGGCCTTGGTCTTGACGAGGCATTGGCAGATGGGGTACAGGGCTGTGGGAAATAGGACACCGGGGCTCTGGAGTGTAGTGAGGACTAAGATGGTGTTCTCCATTACAAAGGCACTTTCATCCATTCTCTCAAATCATGGCTTGAGTTTGCATTTGGTCAAATAAATACCTCCACCCGTAGATAAGTTTCTGATATCCAGGTAGCTGGATATCAGTGGATATGAGTTGGGTCTTTAGAGGTCAGACATGTTTAGCTTAAGGCTTAGATTTGCTTGATAGGTATATGCTCTTGGGAAAGTCACGGTACCTCTTCAGAGCCTCCGTCTGCTCACCTGTAGGATGGAGATGGGTTTAATGGCCTCCCAGGGCTATCATTCAGTCTGACTGAGATAATATTTTCAAGAGTACGGGGTATCATGTCTGATACACAATAGGTTTTCTCTCGTTGGTTTAGGGTTTCTTTAAAAAATCAGGTATAAAACGATGGGCTGTCTGTGTCCAGGCCTGAAGTGAGCACAGAGGGCCTTGAATGCTCAAATGACTCTATCAGTTCTTGTCTCTCTTTGCTCACAAACCAGAAAATGAAACTAGGCAGATGATCTCTACCAAGCTTATCATCAAATTCATGGTTGTGGAAGTCTAGTGAATCTGCCAGGTGAGGCTTATCTCCATCTGACAATTTCAGGACCGGCTGCACCGGCAGCTATCGCCGTCCCTTGCACGCAGGTGTGGTGCGGCCGCCCTCCAGCCTTCCCATGAGGGCTGCCGGCTGCTATAACCCCGACAGGCTGCGGCGGCTGCCGTAATAGGCCGGTGGGGCTCATGGCAGAATAGTCGGGGCTGTAGGCAATGGGGAGGCGAGACTGTTACGGAAGTCTTTTCATTCATTCAAGAACCTCACATTTCATTTACTGTTCTTCCTCTTTTTGCCTTATCTTTTAGCTAGTTTCCTTCCTCATCCTTTCATCATTTCTGTTGTTCTAAGACCTCCGTGTCTTTTGTTTGCTCCTCCTGGAATGTCCCTCTCTTCATCCCAGTCTGGCTACCCTGATTTATCCTTTAAACTGTGGCCCCGAGTGGGCTCACATTTGCCATTTGCTGTCACCCTCGCTCTTCTTATCCTCTCTAGTCATTCCCTGTTTGTTCATGCGTGTTGTCTGGCACATAGCCGGGGTTGGAGGGATTACACAACCTGTTCAGTCCCCAGTGCCGTCTAGGAGAGACTTGCCAAAGGAGAGAGCTCTTCACATGACAGGAGCGTCACATTGGAGATAGCCACAGATGGGTGACATGACAAGATTCTGAAGGTTCTCCAGAACGTTTGTGAGACTCAGCCAGGTATTCATGTGCCTGCTTGTTCTTTCATTCACTCATCTGTTCAGTATTTGTTGACCTATACGTGCCAGACTCTGCTATAGAGACTAGAAATAGAACTAGCGAACGAAATAGGAAAAAAGCCTGTCTTTATGGAGCATATACTTTAGTCAGGGCAACTGCTAATGGCTGAAGAGATTCGCTAAGCCAGGGGGTGGTAAGCACGATGAATAGAAATAAAGCAGCATTTGGGATAGGTGAGGTGGGAGGAAGTACTTTAGCTCGAAGGATCAGGGAAACTTTCTCTGAGAGCATTTGGACAGAGATCTGGGTGAAGTCAAGGGTCAGTGATTCATACATCTGGGAGAAAAGTGTTTAGGGATGAAGGAATAGCAGGGAAAGGGCCCTGGGGCGGGAGCAGGCTTGCTAACAATAACCACTATGGTTTCTCTAAATGAGAAGATAACCACAGAAATTTTGTTTTGGAGTTTTTTCTTTGGCATTTTTAGCTTTCACAAGATAAACCAAAACCAAATAATGTTATGGGTCCACCTCTTAATATGTGGTGGCCACATTGCTGGAGATGTGAGTGTGTCTGTGTGGAGTTAATTTTTGTAATTGAGTTCCACTTTCAGGGCACAAGATGAGCTTGTCATTTTAAGGGACCCCCCCCATGACTAATCCTTTTAATAGAGTGAATGATCAGCTGTAGAAGGTCCCTTGGATTCTTCTCATTCTAAAACCCTGTGATTTTATGTTCTTAGAGATACTGAAATGTCATCTATTTTCACAAAGGGGGAGATGACACAGTACTGTGAACAGGTAAGTGGCAGTTAGGGAGGCAGGAAAAATTTCATGGAAAGAGATTGAATTTTTTTTTTTTCCCTGAACCCTCAGGACCATTTTCTGGTTAAAACAGCCCATCCTCAGAACAGGCCGATTCGGCAGGCTCATCCTCCAGCCGTGCATGGATGTGTCTGGGCTCTGACCACCTCAGCTCACTGGTGCAGTTCGGCTCCTGTGTAGGGAACTTTGCTCAGTCGCCTTTGGGAGGGAAGGATCTTTCCTTTCGGCCTCCTTTTTCTACCATTGGTGGAGCAGCTGGAATGCTAGTTCCAAAGATGGTTTCCTATGTTGTGTATGTTCCCCAGATTTTCATAGTCGGAGTGGTTTCATCATGATTTTGTTGTTACTTCTGAACCTTTGGAGGTTCAGGCAGTTCTTTTTTTTTTTTTTTTTTTTTTTAACCTTCAGTTAACCACTGCATCATTAGTTTTTGATGTAGTGTTCGATGATTCATTAGTTGCATAAAACACCCAGTGCTCATCACAACATGTGCCCTCCATGGTACCCATTACCCTGTTTCCCCATCCCTCCACCCCCATCCCTCTGAAACCCTCAGTTTGTTTGCCGGGGTCCATAGTCTGTCATGGTTCGTCTCCCTCTCTGATTTCTCCCCCTTCAGATTTCCCTCCCTCCCCTTATGGTCCTCCATGCTATTGTTTATGTTGCACATATGAGTGAAACCGTATGATAATTGTCTTTCTCTGCTTGACTTACTTCACTTAGTATAATCCCCTCCAGTTCCATCCATGTCAACGCAAATGGTGGGTGTTTATCCTTTCTGATGGCTGAGTAGTATTCCATCATATATATGGACCACATCTTCTTTATCCATTTGTCTTTTGAAGGGCATCTCAGTTTGGCGATTGTGGGTATTGCTGCTATGAACGTTGGGGTGCATATGGCCCTTCTTTTCACTACATCTGTATCTGTGGCATAAATACCTAGTAATGTAATTGCTGGGTCATGGGGTAGCTCTATTCTTAATATCTTGAGGAACCTCCATACTGTTTTCCACAGTGGCAGTACCAGCTTGCATTCCCACCAACAGTGTAAGAGGGTTCCCCTTTCTCCACATCCTCGCCAACATTTGTCGTTTCCTGACTTGTTAATTTTTGCCATTCTAACTGGTGTGAGGTGGTATCTCATTGTGGTTTTGATTTGTATTTCCCTGATGGCTAGTGATGTTGAACATGTTTTCATGTGTCTGTTAGCCATTTGTACATCTTCTTTAGAGAAGTGCCTATTTATGTCTTCTGCCCATTTTTTTTTTTTTTTAAGATTTTATTTATTTATTTGACAGAGAGAGATCACAAGTAGGCAGAGAGGCAAGCAGAGGGAGAGGGAGAAGCAGGCTCCCCGCCGAGCAGAGAGCCTGATGCGGGGCTCAATCCCAGGACCCCGAGATCATGACCTGAGCCGAAGGCAGACGCTCAACCCACTGAGCCACCCAGGTGCCCCTTCTGCCCATTTTTTGACTGGGTTTTTTGAGTGTCGAGTTTGAGAAGTTCTTTATAGATCTTGGATACCAACCCTTTATCTATAATATCATTTGCAAATATCTTCTCCCATTCTGTAGGTTGCCTCTTAGTTTTGTTGACTGTTTCCTTTGCTGTGCAGAAGCTTTTTATCTTGATGAAGTCCCAATAGTTCATTTTTGCTTTTATTTCCCTTGCCTTCGGAGACGTGGTCTTGAAAGAAGTTGTTGGGGCCGATGTTGAAGAAGTTACTGCCTATGTTCTCCTCTAGGATTTTGATGGATCCCTGTCTCACATTGAGGTCTTTTATTCGCTTTGAGTTTATCTTTGTGTATGGTGTAAGAGAATGGTCCAGTTCAGGCAATTCTACACTTAGGCACCAAAAGTGAACAGGGAGCAAAAATGCTGCGGTCACTCCCACCAGCAGAGCAATTTGTTTGGCATTGATAAAGTATTGCCACCCATGAGAGCGACCTCTCTGCAATCCTCAGGGACCCACTCCATCCTTCTTCTCTGTTTGACAAGAAGGCAATGAAGATCCTTCTGGAACTGCCCCTGGGTGCAGTTCTGAGCTTCATCCTTCTGAAACACCTTCCCTGCTCTATTTTCCTTGAGCTGACACAGCTCTTGTCTGACCCACTCATCTGTTACTCTTTGAATCCAAATGTTGGGCGGAGTTTGTCCCTGTTCAACTAGATGGTAAGCTCTTTAAAATTCCACCCACTCATTCGTCCTATGAGTAAATATTCTGGAGCTGCTCCGGGCCAAGCACTGTTCCCGTCTGGTCACATGGAGCTCACATGGTCACAGCAATGCCTGTGGCCCATCTAGAGTCCACTTACCTCTGGCAATTCCACAGATGGGCATTGCACTTCCAACAGTACCCGGATCACCGCTAGTATGTTAACGACGGCAGGATCGTAGAAGGTTTTTAGTCTGGTGCATTTGCAGAGAATGTTGATCTCGACGATGCAGATGGAATGAATGTCAAGATCATCACTCCATTGTGGAGTCAGAGAAAGTCACACAGCCACTTAGTCCACTTTTATCCATTTCTTCTCATATTCTCAAGATCAATATCAAGGTCAAGATATTCTCTCTCCTCTCTCTCTTTCTCTCCCCTGTTGGATGATTTGGCAGAGAGCTTCCTTACATTTTCACCTCTGATAAAGAGCTTTTATACCAGGGCTATTTTAAAGGCAAATTAAACAGAAGCACAAAAAGGTTTTAAAAAGTATTTTTTTCCTTCATATTGTAGTATTGAACTAATTATTTTATGGGAGTTTAAAAGCAAAGTGATCATTGAATGGACCTCCTAGCATGTACTGACCCAGTCTTGGAAGATTGCATGTAAACCAACATTTTGTAACTGGAGTTCTATTTTAAGTTCACTCTGAAGAGTTGTTATTTAAAGCAACCTTGTAAAAAGAATAATCAGATGCCCCTGAATGTTGGAGTCAGCAGGGGCAGCAGATTTCTTAAAGGAGGCTGGGAACATGACTCTCACAGCCATCCTGGTTTTATCTCCAGACTGGTGGGGCCTGGGAAACAACTTTATTCTTAGGGAACTTTGGGAATACTGAAAAAGGAGAAAGTGGATCAAAAGTTCTATAGAGAATGGATGATGGCTTTATTGGCTTCATTTTTTTCCACTAGGGGAATGGCTCACCACACCCCTCCCCACTCCAGCCTGTCCCCAAAGGGATTCAGGAAAATGGTCTCAGTTCCTTCTGAAATGACTGGAAGGACAGTGGGGTGGTGTTGAGGGGGGCATGCCGTGCTTTCACAGTACTCAGTTACCGGACAGAGCATCCTTTCCCAGGAGCCTGAGGATGCAACATTAACGGGAAAGGGGAGATTTCTACTCCTGCACAGAAAAGTTCCTAAAGATGTGTTTGTAATATTTTATTTGGAAAAGAGGATCATTTGTTTGAACATCTGAATTGGCCACAGAATCCCATAATTTGCATTTATTGGGGGCATATTGTGGGTTGTTATCTTGAGAAGAAACAGAAAAAGTTGGTTCCAAACCCGACATTCCACAAGGAAATGGAAATTTCATTGCTCCTTTCTGACATAAAAGGTCATCTTGTTGTTTATCTACAAAGCCAGGGGAAATTGGCTGTTGAGTATTTTGCATTTGGAAACACTGGCCCAAATTCAAAGAAGTCTGATGCTCTCTCCCCTCCCTGCCCTGTTTTTATTTAAAGATGTTGCACTCATGAATCATTGGGTGAAAGCTTGAAATATAGTTCCTTCTGTTTCAGGAGATGAGGGCCTTAGTTCAAAAGGAGAAACACAAAGTCAAGGATGTCCTAGAACTCCTAAGAATGTAGACACCGAGAAAGTAGCTGCCATAATACTCCTGGTCTCTGGGTTATAGGATACATTGGACTCTTATACTTGCTGAAATCACTAAAACTCTTAGGCAAGATGGGGATCACAAACCTGCGCTGAAATTTCCAGCAAAGTTACCTCTCAAGCAGGACATGACAGTTAGGGCCCAGGGCAAATTGAAAATATGAGGCTGCTTGTTCAAAAGAGTACAGTTAAAGGTACCTTTTCCTTTAAAAATATTTTACTAATTATAAATCAATGGTGTAATTGTAATATAGGAATAACAAAAATGATAAATAGTAAAAAATATATGGTCATTATTTTATATACTATAATAAAAATACGTTATCAGTGCAATAACTTGATTGGCTGTAAGATTTTTCTGGCTCTCTTTTTTGCTAATTCATTTTTGAGATTATCAAAATTTATACTCTTAGCAATTTCATTTTCAACTGATATAATTGAAAGTGATCTCTTTTGTAAGTACAAAATCACAAATAATGTTTGATAAACTTTAATTTTGAGAAGGACCTTTCCGCTGAGTTACTGGGGTTATTGGAGTTGTTATAGGAGTTTAAGAATATCTTATGGGTATAACAGCTTTAGGATAAATTTCTAAAAAATTATTTTGAAATACAGACTTCAGGAGTCTAGAGCTAATGATTCTTGCTTAACAATTTTTCTAAAAAGATTTAACTCTTCGTATAGATCAGTCTTGTGTAAGTTTGAATTTAATTTTAAATAAGAGCATTTTAATGAAAGTTTTCTCTGACATTTCCTATAACCTGTAGGGAGTCCTGCGAGCAGTTGAAAAGTACCTTCGCGATTTGTATATAATTCAAAATGCTTGCTTATGTAGTCCCGTGTGTTTCTTCATACAAGGAAAAATTAATTTAGAAATTGTCTTTCTTGAGGTACCTAGCTAGCTTAGTTGGTGGAGCATACGACTCTTGATCTTAGGGTTGTAGGTTCGAGCCCCATGTCGGGTATAGAGATTACTTAAAAAAATAGTCTTTTTTGCTAATAAGTGGTTCACTTAGAGTTTCATTATGAAAATGGTGCTCTTTTCTGTTGAATGTGGCAACCTTTAAATTCAGTTTCTAGTTCTAAGCCTGTGGATATTTGCTCTGCTTTTTTGCAGTAGTTTTCAAAACTGGAGATTCTAAACTCTTTGAAGAATCTTCGTAACTCCTGGATATGCTGTAATGCAATGTTCCTGTGCACATTTTTCTTTCGTAGTAATTTACTGACAAAGTTTACTGCCTGAGCACCGGCAGTCTCTGTCCTGGCTCCCAGGACAGAGAGTTCATATTTATTCAGATGTAACAGGGATGGGCTCCAGACTCTGACAGGCGGGCCGCCCCCCTACCCCTACCCCAGCCATGGCCATGGCTGCCACCCATCTGGGCTTAGGTTCCGGTGCCGGCCGCCCCAGCCTGCCATACCTGGAGGCCTGAGCCTGTGTGTTATTGTTGCCTCGTGAGTCCTCTCTGCTCATATGCATGCTCCATTGTCTCCTTAGACTTCACTTACATAACTCACATTGAGAGACAAAATCATTAAGAATTTCAAGACAGCAACGGTAGAGCATGAAGCCAAGCCTGGGCTCCTTCTGAGAGAGTCCCTCTCTGCCTGCACAGGTCCTACACGCATGAAGCCGGCCCTGCCCAGACATAGAGAAGACAGCTAATTGAGGGAATGTGGGTTCTGACCACATGCTGCGTAACTCAGTTTCTGCTAGATCATCTTCATTGCCAGGAAGTTCATCCTCATGTCTAATCCTGGCTCAAAGAGGCCATTTTTCTTACCCTGTCTCCAAAGATTTTGTTATTCTCATTAGTCGATCTAGTGAGTGCAGATTTACCTGAGCACGGACTAGCACCTCTTTTCATATGTGGAAAGACTGATTTCCTTATATTCCTGGCTTTAGTTGTGGACTATGAGGTTGCAAAATCAGGAAGGGCTTCAGAGTTCCCCTAATCTATAGGCCATCATCAGAATCTCCCGCAGACTCGTGAACGTGTTATATGCCCTGAATGCCCTCCTAGACATCCAGATTCCAGACATCGGGGATGTGGTCCAGGCATTTGCATTTTAACCAACTTTAGCTAGGGATTCTGACAGCCAGCCTGCTGTGGGACTACGGACGATTTTCCCAATTAGGAATTTGTTCAAGGTTCCACAGCTGTAGTCCTGTCTCTGTCCCGGACTCCAGGGCTCCTCTTAGCCCTCCCATGGTTTGTCTGCTTTATCTGATTCAGCAGTCCACACCCCATTTTTGTATTCTCTCCTTTTTAGCCACATAGTTGTAAAACAGGAGGTCACTCCTTTTATGTTAGATCCCTTCTGTAGCTCTATGAAGTGACTCTCAACCAATGTAACAAGGAAGGTACTGGGTTGCCAGGCCCTTGCTAAGCTGGCACAATTAAAGGGTATGGAGTGTGTGTGTGTGTATGTGTGTGTGTGAGTGAGTGTGCTAGTCATGATAATGGCAGAGGAATCAGGATAGATTCTCATGCTACAGTACTTCAGACTGGAAATACCAAAGCTGAGAGAGAATGGGACCATCCCTACAACTCATGGATGGTTCAGAAGAGTCTACATGGATTACCTGATTTAATTTCTGAATATACCTTTTGAGACATAAAACACATGGTTGGAACTACTTGTACCATTTAAGATAGACTTTTTTTTTGCTTTGATAACCCCCCCTACCCCCAAATCTTAATGGCTGTAACAACTCACATCGCATGTAACCTCTGGAAACTTGGTTCCATGCTTCTTTTCTTTTTTTTTTTTTTTTAAAGGTTTTCTTTATTTATTTGTCAGAGAGAGAGGGAACACAAGCAGGGGGAGCAGCAGGCAGAGGGAGAGGGAGAAGCAGGCTCCCCACTAAGCAAGGAGCCTGATGCGGGACTTGATCCCAGGACCCTGAGACCATGACCAGAGCAAGGCAGACGCTTAACTGACTGAGCCACCCAGGTGTCCCTGGTTCCATGTTTCTTCAGACTCAGGCTGATGGAACAGCCTATCAGAAACCCTGTAGTTTTCCTTGCAGAGGGAAGGAGAACTTTGGAGCATCTTACCCAGCAGTATAATGCTCTGGCCTGGAAATAGCACATCATTTATGTTTATGACTCATGGGCCAGAACTGGTCACATCAGCCACAGGGAAGAGGCAGTGAGAGCATACAGAAATGTGAACTGTAAAGCACTGTATAGATTCAGTGGCTCTTTCAAGGTATTTTAAAGCAGGTGCAGCATTATCCAGTCAATAGTAAGCATATGACCTACGGAGTGGGAGTGGCCAGAAATAGGCCCTCTCAGAAGGGCTGGGTATATTCATGAATAATAGATTCCCACCATTGAAAGCTGAGAGGCCTCCTCAGCTGGAGGAACCACGTTGGGAGGATCTGGCCGAGATGAAAATGTTTCATGATCAGAGACCCAGGTGGTAAACTGAGCTTTCCTTCTGGATCATTTCTTTAACATTTTCTAATCCTCGTTCTTCTCCTGCCTTCATGTATATCCTGATGATGAGGATGGAGATTGATGGGCATGATAATAGATCCTAGAGCTCACAGATGGCTGAATGGGAGTTGTTCTAGTTCTTTTATAATTTTGTTGCCCTAGATCTTAATCACTCACCTCCTTGTCTCAGTATTTGATTTCCTATTATGTGCTTGCTTTGACAAAACGTTCAAATTAAACCAGAGGCCCTCATTTCTTTCAGGACTTGGGACTTAGGGAGAACTTTGCAGTGATTACAAATGGATGAGAAATTATGGGTCCCGACATGGGATTGAAGACATCCTGACATGGGATTGAAGACAGTAGGATCAGAGCATTTTATGTTTGAGTTTTAGAAGCGGTGGAACATAAAGGATAGGTGTAAGATAACGATAAAACTTCGGACTTCCTAGAACTTGCAGAAGCCATTCAACTTTTAGGAAAGCGAACTGATTTTGCATTGATATCGTATGTCTTAAGAATGGTTAATATTACTAAGAGTTCTTTTTTTGGAGTCAGAGATACTTGGATTCAAAGCCCAGTTGAATTAGTCAGAGTTCTCCAGGGAAACAGAGCCAATAGGCTGTCTGTCGATCATCTCTCTGTCTGTCTATCTATCTACCTATCTATCCTGGAACATCTTGGCCTCCATAATCATGAGTGTCAATTCCTTCTAAGACCCCATATTGGGGGTTGATGACTCACATAATTATGGACGCTGAAAAGTCTCAAACTCTGCTGTCAGCAAGCTGGAGACCCAGGAGAACCAACGATGGAAATCCCGGGCTGGAGCCTGGGAGGCTTGGGAGCCAGTGTTTCAGTCTGAGTCTGAAGGCTGAAGAAGACGAAATATCCCAGCGCAGGCAGTCACACAGGAGACATTTGCTCTTACCTAGGCTTTTTGTTCTGTCCAGGTCTCCCATTGATAGGCCGAAGCCCCCCCACACTCTGGGAGGGCAACTTGCTTTCCTCTGTACCGACTCAAGTGTTAATCTCATCCAGAAACATCCTCGTAGACACACACAGAATAACGTTTGACCAAATATCAGGGCAGCCGTTGGCCCGGTCAAGTTGATCTCTAAAATCAGCTATCACATCAACGCTATTGTTTAGGAGCTATGTGAACTTGAGCAAGTTAGTCAACACCTTTGTGCTTCATTCTCGTCCTCTGTGAAGTGGGATGATGAAGGTGCTTACTCATAGGGTTGTCTTATGGTCTGAATGAGCATATATAGCGAACTCAGAGTAAAAGCTTAGTGAAAGCTTACAGTGTGCTGACACTGTGCGGTCGCTGCTGTCATCATCCCCATCATTCCCCCCCCCCCAAACCCGATGGGCATCTTCTCACTTGGGGTGCGTTGAGAGGCAGGGCGAGGGGCTCTGGGGAACATTCTAGTTGTTCTCTGGTAGCATTCACTCATGCTTCACTTGCTACATAAGTTCCGTACATTTGTTTGTGACACACATTTTTTTTTTCTTTTCTCTTTTTTTAAATATCAGTCTTTGTTTCAAAGGGGGCATTTCAGTTTATATGCTGGTGATTTATTTAGGCACCACATTACTCTGTAGACGAGTAGGCGGCATTTAGAGAAATATGGATCTTTGGAGCCTCTTTTGGGAGGCAGAGCAGAAAGGTTTCTGCAGGCATCAAACTCCTTTGCCCAAAGGTGAGTGAGTGTTAGCCTAGAAGTTCATAACTGAGAAGGTTCAAGAGAGTTCCAAGGTAGGAAAAAAAAAAAAAAAGCTCTTCTCATTTTCATTTTATTTGCTGTTAAGAAAAGTGATATTTATATTTAATATGCCTGACAAGCTCCATCCCCTTTTTTAAATGTCAGGTTTATTGGAATATCATTTACATAAAACAAAACTCATTATTTTAAAGTTTACAATTTCATAAGTTTTGATGAATGTATAGAGTTGTGTGGCCACTGCAACACTAAAAATATAGAACGTTTTTATTCCCTGTGTCCCTCTGCAATCTGTCCCGTCTTCACGTTCTGAGACCCAATAACCACAGAGGTTATTTTCTGTCCCTGTAGTTTTACCTTTTGTGCAATGTAGTATATACATGGAATCTTCCATTATGGACCTCTGTGTCTGCCTGGTGTCATTTCACATAGTGTTTCTGAGATTTATCCATGCTGTTGCATGTATATCAGTAGTTCTTTTTTTAATTGCTGGTTCGAACACCATTGTAGTGATACAGTAAAATTTGTTTATCTATTTGCTAGATGAAGGATAATTGTTCCCGGTTTTCAGCTATTATAAATAAACTGCTATGAGCATTTACATATGGGTTTTTGTTTAGACATAGGTTTTCATGTCTCTTAGGTAATAATAGCAGGATTTTTTGTAGTATGGTTGGACAGTAAGTATATGTTGAACTTTATAAGAAATTGCCAAATTGTTTTCTAAAGTGGCTACTTTGCATTCCCACCCAGCATTGTCTGAGAATTCCTGTTACTCCACACCCTCATTAACACTTGGTGTTACCCGTCCTTTAGTTTCACCTCTAAGCGAGTGCTATGAGCATCATTTTGTGTGTTTATTGACTATCTGTACCTATTTGTATTTTTTTGGTGAACTGTTCATACATCTTATCCATTTTTATTGCCTTTTTTTTCTTATTATTGAGTTGTGAGAGTTCTTTATATATTCTCTAGTCATATCTTTTATTAGATATGTGTTTTTCAAACATTTTTGCCCAGTATGCTGCTGTTCTTTTAATTTTCTTAGCAGTATTTTGAAGGGTGGAAGTTAGAAATTTTGGTGAAGTCCAGTTTATCATATTTCTTTATTTATGAATCATGCTTCTTGTCCTATCTAGGAAATCTTGAGTAATCTAAAATCATAAAATTTTGCCTTGGTCTCTTCAACAAATGGTACAGTTAGAAAATGTTGTAGTTTTAGCTCTCGATTGTCTGTGTAGATGGTGTGACATAAGGGTTGGGTGTCTTTCTTTCTGTCTGTGTGTCTGTCTGCCTATAGATACCCAACTGACCCAGTACAATTTGTTGAAAAGATTTTCCTTTCTTTATTGAATTACTGTGGAATCTTTGTTGAAAATCAAGTGGCTTCTCTTTGTTTTATTCATCTTTATGTTTATTCTTATGCCATGGCCATACTGTTTTGATTACTGTGGCTCTATACAAGTTCTTGCAATCTGTTAACGAGTACCTTCCGACTTTGTTATTCTTTTTCAAAATTGTTTTGGCTATTCTTACTTTTTTGCCTTTCTGCATAAATTTTATAATCAGCTTGCCATTTACTGCATAAAATATGACTGGGATCGACACGACATTTAATCTCTGGGTTAATTTTGTTGAGAAATGACATCTACGTAATA
Organism: Potos flavus; assembly: GCA_028534135.1. Lineage (NCBI taxonomy): Eukaryota > Metazoa > Chordata > Mammalia > Carnivora > Procyonidae > Potos > Potos flavus. Next base: position 16,238,364 of record CM052894.1, on the reverse strand, counting down.
CCGAGTCTTCTAATTCATGTATTTAGGTCTTTTTTTTTATCGTAGTAAAGTTTGTAGTTTTCAGCGTACAGATATTGCATATATTTTGTTAGGTTTAATTCTTAGGTACTTTCTTCTCTTTGATGCTATTAGAATGGTATTTAAAAATTTCAATTTCCCATTGTTTGTTGTGAACATATATAAATAAACTTGTGGGGTGCCTGGATGGTGCAGTTGGCTAAGTGTCTGATTCTTGGTTTCCATTGAGGTCTGATCTCAGGGTTGTGAGATTGAGCCCCACGTCAGGCTCTGTGCTCAGTGGAGAGTCTGCTTGCGTTTCTCTCTCCCTCTGCCCCTTCCCCTCCGACTCTCTCTCTCTCTCATATAAATAAATGTTAAATAAAAGGAAATAAACTTGATTTTTTTTTTGCCACCTTTTTAACTTAAGCAGGTCTTTACTTTTAAAATGAATTTCAGTATATAGTTAGACCTTTCTTAGTTTTATCTAATTTGACAACCTCTGCCTCATAGTTGGACTGTTGAGACTATTTACATTTAATGTAATTATCGATATGATTGAGGTTTAAATCTACCAGCTTGCTATTTGTTTTCCCTTTGTCCCATCTGTGATTTCTACTAGTTTCATATGTGTTTTCATATCTATACTAACCTTTGCTTATTATCTTTTGGGGTCTAGGGCTTGCGTGCCATTTTGGATGAGAAGAGATGGCTTTGATAACAGTTAGCTTATGTTTTAATCCTGGCTCTCCTGTAAACTTGGGAAAATTACTAAGCAACTTTGTATCAATGTTCTAATCTTTACAGCAAAGATAGTAGTAGCACCCTCCCCACCACAGGGTTCTGTGAGGATGAGGAGAGATAAATGCATGGACATTGCATAACATAGTGCTAAGATCATAGTAAGTGCTCAATGCATAGAGACCATTCTTCAGCCTTAAACTGCATTATAAGCATTATTTCATATTTCTATGTTATCTTCATAACTGTCATTTTTACGGCCGGATGATAGTCTATAATCCAAATACAAACCACTGTGACTAACTTCCATTTGGTTGGGGACATCAACCCCCATGTGGTCAAAAATCCATCTGTAACTTTGACTCCCCAGAAACTTTACGGACAGCTTACTGTTGACTGGAAGCCTTACTGATGACACAAGTAGCTTCTTAACACATATTTTGTATGTTGTATGTATTATATACTGTATATTATATATACAACCAAGGTAGCTAGAGAAAAGAAAACGGTATTAAGAAAATGATAAGGAAGAGAAAATACTTTCACAGTACTCTATTTATCAAAAAAATCCACATGTTAGTGGAGCTGTGTTGTTCAAGATTAACCATACTGTAACAAATGTCTTCTTTTTTCACATAATGTGCTTTTTGTTTCAGTGCTGATTTCCTTTAGAAAAATCCTTGGAAGGGTATTTCTGGATAAAGAATAAGAACCGGGACATGGTTCTTGCTACATATCTTGCTATATATTTAGAGTCACAGTAGACACTGGAGAAAGATGTTACCTTCCCCTGCTAGTGCTCGTGGGACCACAAGATAGTCTTTGCTTCTGTCTTTCCCCTTGAAAGAAGCATCTTCATTTTGTTCCTCCGTTGAGTGAACCGTCCTGGACTTTCTTCCTTATCTTAATGGCTCATTACTCACACCTGTCACCCATTTCAGTGGTTCTGGAAAATTGCAAGTCTCGTTTTTATGTCTGCTGCCTCAGCTTGGAGCCCCTCAAGAAGAAAAGCAGCCTGCCGTTGAGTTGATCGTGGGGTGTCTGTTTTACAGCTCTCTCTCCTTATTTGGCTCAGCCGGACGTGCACATTATCCGGGAGGGTTTGTTCCTGAGCTGCTTAGAAGTTTTCAAGCTGGAGAGAGAGGCAGACCCTGCGTCCCCTGCCTAAGAGATCTCATTTCTCATGCTGACGTCATTGCTTGAGGGTAAAAATTCGGGAGAAGAGCTCCCCCTTTCCTGTGGTGCCAGCTCCCCAACTGTCTGTAACTTTTCCCTGCCTCCTCCTCTTAGGAGCTCATCCCTCGTGGTCTCACTCTGTTTCACCATAGTCTAGATTCGAGAAATCACCCCCAAAGACACACGTGGTTTCAAATTAGGCCAAGGAGTCCAGTGTATCCAGGTAGGGCGGGAGAGTCGCCAAGTCTAAGGAAGTCAGGTGTGCGGCAGAAGGTCATGGGGAGCTTGATGCTCTCTCAGAGGGTATCTTGGGCCCACAGGCCTTGATCACACAGTGGCAATACTGACAGTCTGGTTGATACACAACTCAACTTGATTCTAAGTTGAGAATGTTTCGAGCAGGCAAAATTTAAATTCAGAGACACTGGGAGTTCAGTCCTACATTATTTAATGTACTTCCATTAATTTGGGTCTCCCAGGTGAATTCTCTGCTGCCTAGCC
>CM052894.1:16211883-16235849 GCA_028534135.1 Potos flavus | reverse complement strand
CCACCCCCACCCGTCCAAAACCCTCAGTCTGTTGCTCAGAGTTCACAGTCTCTCATGGTTCGTCACCCCTCCGATTTCCTCCAATTCACCCCTCCCTTCCCTCTCACAATGTCCTCCATGTTTTTCCTTATGCTCCACACATAAGCGAGACCATATGATAATTGACTCTCTCTGCTTGACTTATTTCACTCAGCATAATCTCTTCCAGTCCAGTCCATGTTTAAACAAAAGTTGGGTATTCATCCTTTCTGATGGAGGTATAATATTCCATTGTATATATGGACCATATCTTCTTTATCCATTCGTCTGTTGAAGGGCATCTTGGCTCTTTCCATCCTGTTGAATTTTCACATCCTTTATTACCACCTATTACCAGACCGGGTTGAGAGTCTCCCTCCCAGTGTCTCTGAATTTAACGTCATGTCTCAGATTCTTCTTTATCAGGATATTTTAAAGTGTTTCTTCTCTTCTCTATTAGATAGACCATGACACGCGTGCTCTTCACATTGGCTCCTTCCAATGCTACTTCTACATGTGGTATTTTCCTAAGGCCCCAGGTGGTGTGGGTGTGGAAGGGAGCGTAGAGAGGAGGGGAGTGGAGCCTCAAAGGAGGTGAGTTTATTGGCTTTGGATCCACCCCAAAAAAGTGACTGATGGGGAAGGAGCTTCTTATTACTGAGGAAGTGATACTCAGGTAATACACTCTGAATTAAAAATGAACATCCTATGAAGAGAAATCCCAAGCTTATTAATAGTTTATAACATCACCTTGTTTCTCCTGTCTTAATGATTTCTTTGCAGTTCATGCCAAAACCATAATGTAGGAGTCTTATTGTAGGGAAGCCACATTTGTGTGCCTTCAAGGGGCCCGGAACATCATAAATGAAATTTTTTTTCAATTATAAAAACAAGTTGGAGTCACAAAGTCAGAGGGACTTGGTGTGAGCTCTTGGCTCCTCTGAGGGAGGGACAGCAACACCTGTGACGGATTTTGATTAGATCTTAAGGTGATTGGGACCTTGACTACTTTTATAAAACCCAAACTCTGAATTATGTACCAAGACCTATTTCATTCTCCTTTTCCCTGGGATTATTGAGTAAGGAGGGGACAGTGAATCTTTCTGGGAAGGCTTGGCCTTTTCCAGATATATAGAAAGGTTCTGGGTGGTGTGATAAATTGCTGAGGGCCTCCCTATCATTCACAGTGTGGAGACATGTGGCCTGTCTTTGCTGTGACATTGGTTCCCTCAAAAATCCTCAACTGGGGTCCAGTTGGGTGCAAGTGTGACAGTAAGCACAGTGTGTTTGGAATCACTCTGCGTAGTTTGAGGATTTTTATATTCTCAGGCAGTTTGCTAATTTTTAACAATTTCAGAAACGGATTCATTTTTTGACTCTTCAGGAAAATGTGTAGGATGTGAACTTTGGAGCCAGGGAGCATTGGGTTAAACTCTCAGCTCTGGCACGGATCAGCTGTGTGATCTTGAAAGTTACTTCATCCCTCCAGGCTTTAGCTTCCTTGTTTGTAAAACGGGGCATACAGGGGGACACTGCATGGCACTGTTAGGAAGATGCTCGAGAAAGATTTGTTCCTTCTCTCTTTCCTTCTCTCTCGCTCTCTGAATTCCTTTCTCCTGTTTCTTCTTCTTTCTTCTCTCAGGTTCTACTGAGGATAGGTCCTACTGTAGTGGATCTTGGTATATTTTGGGGGAGGGACCTGAAAGCTGGGTTGGAGGAAGAGCACAGAGGGAGCTCATGGTTGGGGCCGGCTGGGGAGTGTTCTGTGCAGGGAGAGGCCGGCAGGCACAGTGTCCTTGGCGTCCTCAGCAGGAAGCATTAGGCCACAGGGCCCCAAATCTTGCTCTATCAAGGGCAGAAGACCTGGTTGTGTGCTTGGGGGAGCTCGGATGGGGACAGGGCCCCTTCAGACTGGGTGGGACTTTTTCTGCTCCTTTCCTAAGCCTTCAGTTAGGACTTACTTCTCACCTTCGCATGGCCTTGCTCTTTATCTGGAAAATGCCCTGAGAATGTGAATCACACGAGAACCCTGTGAGCATTATCCTGGTCATTCTATGCCAGGGCTAATATGGAGATTTTTCTAAAGTAGGCTTGAAGGAGAATAAATGTGTGTACTGCCTAAATTAATTTGTTGTGAAAACAAAGTCACTTCATTCTCCAGATTCCTTCAAATACTTGATCTTTCCTCCAGTTTTCTGGCCTCGTCCTCCATGACCCATCTCTTTTCTGGGAATGTTTTCCTGGCTTCGAATCCCAGCCCGGCTCTGAAGGAGGAAAAGGGAGGCCGTGCCCAGATCACGTTGGAGGAGCCAATGGCAAGACCCACCCAGTCCAATGAGCCCCAGGGGTGCACACCAGGGACCTCAGTAGAAACAGAGTTTCTTAACATGTCTGTCCGAAAATAGCTTTCCTGTCATAAAGAGGGTCCCCAGGGAGTTGTCAAACTGTCCAAGGGAACTAAAGGACTATATATACACACACACACACACATATATATATATGCACATAAAAATTTATATTATTCATATAATCCACTATATGGTTCGAATTTAGCTTGATGGCTTTTGAAAATGAGTCACTTAATGTCAGCTGTGTTGCCAATTCCTTCTCAAACCTTCTTTCTGGCCTTACCGGAGTCTGAGTCAGGCCTGACACGCAATAGGTCTGTCTTGGAAGCAATTAGGGTCCCAGGGTTTAGGGTTTGCTGGTTTGTCCCACGTGGCTTCTGGGCTAATTGGACAGTCCTTGGGTCAGGGTATGGTGGGTCTTGTGGACCGCTCTTTCTTCTCCCATTCTCATTCACTGTGAAATTATTTGACTTATTTTCCCATCATTTATTAGTTGCTTGCTACGTCCCAAACACTGTGCTCCATCCTAGACGGAAGAAGGGTCTGGACTTGAATATGGATCTGGGCCTTATCCAGGACCTTGCAGCTCAGTCAGAGGAATAGGCCATGTTTCCAAGGGAGGTAAATAGTACAAGATAAATAGTAACAGGTAGCACCTACTGAACCCTCACTATTTGCCAGACTCTGTGTTAAAGGATTTCCACATATTACTGCCTTCAATTTCTATAATACTTGAAGCTTATATTTCCCATCTCACAGATGAGGAAGCAGAGGTGAGGGGAAGTGAATCATAGCCTTCTCCAGGTCCTAGGGCCAGAGCCAGGATCTGAACTCAGATCCATCCAACTCCACACCTGAAAAGGTAAAAGGTGATAAATTCCACAAGAGTGATAATTCTCTCATTTCTGTTTCTCATCTATAAAATGAGAATCATTGCCCTGACACCCTTCCCACAGGACGGTCAAGTGTTTTATTTTTTTATTTTTTATTTTTTAAGATTTTATTTATTTGTGGAAGAGAGAGAGAGAGCGCACACACAAGCAAGGGGAGCAGCAGGCAGAGGGAGAAGCAGGTTTCCCGCCAAGCAAGGAGCCTGATTTGGGACTCGATCCCAGGACCCTGGGATCATGACCTGAGCTGAAGGCAGACGGTTAACCGACTGAGCCATCCAGGCGCCCCAGTCAAGTGTTTTAATAGCTACATGGGAGCCAGATGGTTCGTATTTGTTTTCTGGTGGGATTGTGGTTGGAGTCCAGAAAGAAAAGAGGAAGAAAGTCTATTAAACCTTTCCTGTCCTAAGACACAGACACCGTGCCTATGTTGCTGGGAGAATCCTGTGTGCTCAGAGGCAGCTCCTGCCTGTTACAGGACACTGGGTCACGGTCACGGCTGCTGTGATGCATGTCATGGTGTCCCTGTCCCAACATGCATTCTCTGGGGGAGTGCCATTCTCTGGGGGAAAACAAAGAGGAGAGGGTCTCTCTGCTCAGTTCTCCATGTTTCCTGGTCCCAGGGCTGGACTGAGGGTAGAGGGGAGGACCCTGACCTCACCTAGCCTTTGCAAGGGTACTGGTGGCAGGGTCTCCGCCAAGCCCATCCATCCCCCAAGGCCCACCTGTTTGCCACCCCCTACCCCTAGCCCTCCTGTAGCTGCCTTTGAGAAAAAGCTTCAGCATCTCTGGATTCCCATGACCAACACTGTGTCACTGTGATGTGCCCTGGGCCTCTGCCTGCGGCTGTCAGTTTGGGGTGTCAGAAAAGCGCGAGCTCAGTGTGGCTACACTAAGACCAGTACCAGTGCGAGGGCTAGTGATAACAATGTGTCTTTTGGGCAGTGTGAATGAGCTAATCCTCTGCCAGGCAGGATTGTCTTTGCCCACCCTTCCCCCCAGCTTTATGGAGATACAATTGACATATATTGGGTAAGTTTAGGGTATACGATGTGTTGATTGGCTGCCTGTCTTTACTGTGATATGATTACCATCTTAGCTAACACTTGCATCATGTCACATGATTACCATTTTTTTCTTTTTGTGGTTAGAACGTAGAGGATCTCCTCTCTTACCAACTTTTTTTTCCTTTTTTTTCTTAGCAACTTTCAAGCGTGCAATACAGTCTCATTAACTCTAATCGTACTGCTCCTCACTAGAGCCCATGTCTTTGGACCTGGGAATGTGCCCATCTAAAGCCGTCATCCACTCTAGTGCCAGGAACCCTGGGATTTCCCGCCTACGTGGCCCTCCTGGGTGGGCCTCTTCCCTGAATCCATATTCCTGAGGTCACACCATGCTGTCAGTTTGCACAAGGCTGGCCCCAAGGGCTGGCCATGACAAGGAGGAGACGCTGTCTTCAGGAGCTGTGGACAAAGCTTGGGATGTGGCCTGGGGTGTCCAGGCGGGGCAGGGCAAGACCCTGGTGGTGTGGAATGGAACCTGGGTGGGAAGTGTGGAGAAACTGGCTGCAGGCCAGGGGGCCTCTGCTTGTACTCTTGCTCTAGGCATCCCCGAATGGTAGAGGAGAATCTATGCCAGGCACTGTGGCTGCATTATCCCCATTAAACCTCACAGCAGACCCACGTGGTGTATTCTCTGTCATCTCACAGATGGAGAAGCTGAGGCTTAGCAAGCTCAAGTACCTTATTCAGAGTCACAGAGCTGGGCTTCTAACCTGGGTGCCTTTCCAAAGCTCCTATTACAAGTCACCGTCTGGCATCCAGAAACACTGGAGTCGCTTTGGAGTGCTGATTAGAAATGCAGATTCCTGGGCTTCAACCCAACCCAATGCATTGGGATCTCAAAAGGTGGGGCTAGGAGGCCTGTTTTTAACAGGCTCCCCATGTGACTGTATGCTCACTAGCAGGGATCAAATCCAGACCCGCCCTGCCCTCGCTGGAAGACCTTGGCCAAGTAAATTGACCTTGTTGAGCCTGAGAGACCAAATCTGTCAATAGGGATAATAACACCTGCCCTTACAAGGATTGCAGTGAAAGTAGATGGTGTGTGTTAGGCACTTGGCGTGGGAGAGGTGCTTAGTCAGGGTGAGCTGGACATCTCTCGCTTCTGATCCTTTTGCCGCTTGGAGTCTCACCCTCCCTGTAGGTCATGCCTCGCTCCCACTTCCCTGGGGCTAAGTTATCCTGCTAAATTAACTTATTTCTGAGATCTTGGCTACTAAGAATTACGGTTTCATAACTCCTTCCATGGCTATTGGTGGAGGAAAGGGGGCTCTCAGAGATGGAGATGAAAACACATCCAGAACCTGTTTTGTTAGGGGCAGGGGAGAAAGTGACGGCTTTTTATGAAATGTGAGTCAGGAACCAGCTAACTGGGACCCTCCCTGGGCCAGCTCTCCGAGAGCTCTGAGAGCACCTGTGCCTCGGGACCCTGCACCAGCACTCTCGGGTCTCTCCTGTAGTCTCTGCTCCTCTTCCCTCTGGTCTCCTCTGCCTGGATTTACTTCCACTGAAAAGCGGAGGAAAAAAGAAAAAGGCCTCTCCCTTCAGATGGGATGTGTTCACAGTTTCCATGAGCAGCAGCCTTGGAGGGCTGCCGCGGAGGTGTTAGACTCTGACAAGTGCCAGGAGACATTGCTCACAGGGAAGGTAGGAAGCCAGGGAATCCACGGCTCTCCCTCCCCGGGAGATGCGCAGACAGACAGGCTGTCAGGAAGGGCACGCACGGCTCCCAGGGCGCCACTGTGCTCAGGGGGAGGAGGGAGCCGCTGCCATGGATCTCTGTTGACCCAGTACCCTTACCCTGCGCAGTGGGGCTCTAGCTGTGCCGGGGGCCCCAGGAGCCCCAGGCTCACACGGGAGGCAGGGCAAGGACACGGGCAGCCCTCAGCCACTCCAGACTTGGGGAGGGTGCCCTGCCGGGGTGCGGGGACCCCACAGAGTTGAGTTCACCAACCCGAGGCACAGAGAGGCTTCCTGTGGGAGCCGGGCCTGACCAGCCTTGGTGGAGGGTGGGGTGGTTCTATTTTTTGAAACCTGTTCACTCTTCATCTCACAGAGTGAGGCAGGTCATACCGATGTTGCGGGAAAACTCTGACTCTATTCCTGACCCTAGGAAAGCCTCGTTCTGGCACCAGCCCCGCTCAGCAGCGGCCATCCTAAGTCCTGTTATTGTCATGGCTTTCCCTCGAGTGGCGCTTGAAGGTCCCCAGATACCGTGCTTCCAGGCAGGACAGCCATCGCAGGGGTCTTGCCAAGAATGGGCTGCCGTGGCTCACTTTGGAGTTCCGGGAGGATTCCCACACATCACTGTGGTCCCTTCCGCTGGAAATCGCTGCTCTTACATCTGCCGGCAGAGGACTCAGCACATGTTTGTTGAGTGACTAATGGATCACGAGAAGGTAGAAACAGCACCAGACTAAGACTCCAGGGACAGGAGTTCTAAAGCAGACTCGACAGGGCCCAGCAGCTGTGTGACCTTAGCCCAGACAGCCCCACCTGTGTGAGGTCATGTTCACAAAAGCACGTGGGAAAGTACAGATAAGAGGCCAAGGTTCCCAGAGAGTTGTCTTCATTTCCTGGTAAGCCTGTGACATTATGGAGAGCAGCCAGAGGACATGCTTTTAATCATGAATAGAAACATGGAAAAGTTGGCTCCATTCCAAATACAAAGACCTTAAAGTCAGTAATTTAGTTTAATCATCTACATAAGTCGTACATATGGTTCTGGAAAAGACACTTGAGTCCTGGATTTTGGTCACGGCTCCCTCCTTGTGAGCTGTAGGACTTTGGGAAATGCCTCCCTGGCTCAGTTACGTTGAACACGCTTATCTGTTACTTGTCAAATGTAACTGTCAATCATTCTTGCTCGGCCTGCCTCGCAGGGAGGCTGCGAGTCCGGAGGGGGATGGTGGTTTATGGAAGGAAAGCCCGAGATGCTTGGACACAGGTGTGCCGTGCAGGGGTGCTGCGTGCCCTGCCCAGATCCCCAGATCCCCTGGTACCAGGGCTGTGTAGCTGCACCCCTCCTGGGGCCTGTCCTCAGAAGAACGGGTGCCTCACAGAGAGCCCACCACCCTCTGGGGCTCCTGCTGGCCATGGACATGGCCGATGACAGGAGCGCACAAAAGAAAGGCCAGCCTCCTCACTTTAGGAAGGCCCAGTCTTTGGTGCAATGGGTGCCTAGGCATCCCCTCCAGGATACCTTGTGAATCCCAAAGAGCCCCTTGTAAGTGCGTTACTGTTCTAATCGTTGTGCTTATTCTCCAGAGAAGATCATCTAATCTCTGTATATCAGATATAAAGTCACAAGAAGAACCCAAGTGGATAATACGTCTAGGTTTCAAACACTTCTCCTCAGAGCCCCAGGGTTCTAGAAGGATGCTCCAGGAAATGCTGGGGTTTATGTGGAAAAGAAGGAGGCCCAGAGGCTGGTGTGGGCCTCTCTCCACACATCCAGCCTCCTCGTTCTGGTGATGAGGTGGCAAGCGGTGGCCCAGGAGATGCCAAGTGGTTTGGTCAAGATCTCATGGCTAGTCAGAAGCAGGGCAGCTTCTAGAACTTGGCTCCCCTCAATCCAAGATCAGCGAGCTTTCCCTTGTACCTCCTGACCAGCCAGAGGCCCTCTTGCCAGGAAACACAATTGCTCTTGCACAGTTTGGTGAGGGGAAGACATAGAGGGAGGGGCAGGGTTCTGGGGATCAACCAGGGGTGTTGAGGCCCCCAGAGAGAAGCAGGATCAGGAAGCGCCCACCATCTATAGGCTTGAGGAGTCTAGGGTGCAGAATAGGTCATGGGGTCCAGGGCTGCACGTCAAGTGGCTGCTGGCAGGGGCTCAAGTGTGAAGCGTGGAAGGCGGCAGCCGTGTCAGCAATGTGGTCCTGAGCAGGGAAGGGTCGCACGAGGCAGACATGACGCCTCCTCATACCCTCGTCTCTGTGGCAGTGCTTCCCTTGGGTGAGCGCCCCCGGAAGGCAGGCAGCAGCTCTGCCCTGGTGATGCAGTTCCTCACAGCAGAGAAGGCCAGAGTTGAGGAGACACACGGGGAACAACCAACACAACCCAACTACACTATCATTCCATCCACCCAGGATAGGGGATGGTGACAGGGCGAGACCTTAGCATATTTCAGGGCAGGCGACTGGGCCCTTTGTGAGCGTGGTGGTGAATTTAGTGCTTGTGGTCATGCTGTGTGTTCCTTTAGCCTCAGAGTTGTCTATTGTGAGAGGGGCTTGTCTTTCTGAGGGGCCAGGGAAGCAAAGAATACTCTGGTGGGGGGCGAGTGAATGTGTGACAGGACATAGCAGACTGGCTCTGTAGGGTTGGCACAGGCGACTCATGGGTAAGCCCCTGATGGGTTTGGACAAAACTTGTACTGGATTTTGCTAACAAGGCCCTACTCTGCCGCGATAGGCAGGGTGCGCCAAGTCCTAATTTGCAGATTCTGAGGGTCAACATTTGCATGCCATCTCTATGAAGAACTTTAGTCAAAGCTGGGCTCTTCATTGTGGTCTTGTGTGTCCTGAGGAGATAAGCTTGCTTCTATGGAAATAATTTTATGATTTATGAAACTCAGTCTTCTCTTATAAATTCTTGCCCCCGAGGAGCAGAGCCTTTCCTTGGCAGGAGTTCTTCAGGGAATGCCCAGGGGACCAAGCAACACTCCAGTTATTTTTAAGTCAAGCATATTCACACTGATTTCAAGGACAGTGTGATGCTCTTGTTGACTCAGGAAGCATGATCTCGCATAAGCAATGATCCGATGGAAGGCCCTGCTGAAGGCTGGAGTGGAGAACATGCCCTCCTTCCCTCCCCAGAACCCAACACGACAAAAGGAACATGAGGCCTCTAGGAAATATCATTTTCTTTTTCTCAGGGTCATACCCAGAACATCTGCCACCACAGACTGTTGGCTTGCCTTTTCATGGTCATTCAGGCCAACTTTCTCTGGTGAGGGTCTCCCTGGATGTTGCTGGCAATGCTATATTTTCTGATTGTGTAGGGAGAACTGCGCCTCTGAACATCAGGTTCTGGTTCTTAGGGGTGTAGGTTCTCATGGGTGCAGGGAAGAAGGTTGATGGTATGCAAGCCGATCTTCTCAGGAACCCCAGGGAAGGTTCTGTCCCCTCTCCTCTGTGTTCTTCCATTAGGGCTTTAGAAAGCCTTTTAACTTCTAGGTGTTCCCAACTTATAGGGGCTGTGTGTGCGAAAATCAGTCCAGAAGGAGCTGGTCTTTGAATTTTCCTCCTCAGCATTAGTAAAACCTGTTACAGAAGCTGAGACACAGGAGTCAAATGTATAGGAGTACATAGACAAGCTAAGAATGCCTCTATCTTTTGCCATTTGGCACAGGGAGACTTCTTGTCAGCCATTTTCTTTTCATTTCTCTTTTATTCAACAAATATTTACTGAGAAAGTATCTTGTGTAAGGCAGTGTGTTAGACACCGGGGGTATGGCTATAAAGGAGGACAAAATAAATCTTGTCCTCAAGGAGCATAGAAGTGTAGCTTTCACTGAAATTTAGTGCAGGCTTTTGGTCGGTCCGTCCGTCCATCCATCCATCCATCCATCCATCCATCCATGTGTTTGCCTCATATTGTCTCGCATTGCCACATAGTTCCATGTGACTAAAAGGACTACAGAGAAACACCAAGGTCCATCGCACAGCTAACAGGTCAGGCATGTCTGTGGTCTGTGCTACACTGCGAGCACGGGGACCATGATGTCCGAGACCCTGGGAGAAAGTTGAAGAGGATGGAGTGTAGGGCTTCCCATCTGACAGGAAGGGTGTAGAATGTCAGTTGTAAGAGGAAGCATGTCCTGGGGCTCATGGCTCTTCTCTGGTACCTCTTGGTATTTAAGTTCGTGGCTTTCGTTGCATTCATTCATCCAATAAATGTTGATTAAGCACCTGCCATGTGCTAAGTACTAGGTCTATAGAGATGAATATGATGTGATCTGTGACTCCAAAGGGTCACAAGTCGGAGGATTAAAATAATCCTCAGTAAATCTTAAGCCAGAGGTTAAGATCTGTCCCCTTTATACTCCCCTTTAACCTCAACCTATTTGACAGTTTGCAAAGGGGTACTATTTTTGTCCTCATGATTCTTTTTCCAGAAAGTTGGACCAGGCTTTCCACATGCCTCTAGCGGTGTCACTGACTGAGGATTCCAGTAGAGGCACATGGGGGATTTCTTTGTGGCAGGGTTTCTGGCAATCAACTGATCATGTAGACTGGGGCTGGGTATGGAAATCCAAGACGGTTCAGCATTGGGATTTTTTTTTAGTTGGTATTCTGGAGCCAAGATCTCCCAAGCAAAAACCTAGCTCTTTGTTTACTCGTTCAGTGACCTCAGGTAAAGTTACTTATTCTTTTGTGCCTCTATTTCCTCAAATGTAAAATGGGGCTATTATTATAATCCCTAAATTATAAGTAAACCTGTTCTGTCTGAAACTGTGGTGGCAGGTACGTGACCAAATATTTATCAAAATGTGTAGAACAACAAACTACAAAAATATATTGTATATAAATGTAAAAAAAATCAGGGTGTGTGTGTGTAGGGGGAGTAGGGGAGGGTCAGAATGCAGACTAGAACACATGAGTCTAATTGTATTTAAAACAAATCACAGCTCAGCTCACACTGAGGCATAAGGGGAAGGAAGGAGCGACCTTGGGAAAACTGTGTACACCTACACTATCTAGTTTAAAAAAAGGCAAAAGGAATTGCACACAAACCTAATAACTGGTAAATTCATTTCTCACAAGGGTACGGGTTAGCAATTCTGAAACTACTTAAATGTATCCTGCTCATGACTAATGCTTCTTCAGTCTGAGGCATCTCTCTTCAATCCTGGAAAATTCCCTGCTATCGTGTCTTTGGATCTAGCCTTTCCTCCATTACCTGTTTTCCTTGCTCCTCACTCTTCTTCCATGCCCCCTACCTTCTCATTCATATTCCTCACCAGTATCTCTTTAGGTGCATTCTGAGTAAGTTTTGCAGATGAAGTGTCTGTTCACGAATCCCCTCTTTGGTAGAATCTGGGTACAGTTTAACCAGGTGAAGCCTCTCTCTGCCTTTCCAGAACTCTCTCCCACCAACCTCTTGCTCCCATTCTCTCCCCAGCTTCTGCAGAGAAGACAGTCTTTCTGGCCTTGAGATTTTGCACCTGCTCTTTCTTCTGCCTGGATGATCCCTCTCCCCCAGCCTCCCTCTGGCCGAGGGCTGCTCCTTCTTCATTTTTAGAGACCTCACTCCCCAGAGCTTGCCTCACAGCTAGATGAGCCTGCTCTCGCTGTCCTTGTTCAACATCCCCTATGATTTCACTTAGGTAACACTCCCTTGACATTGGTTGACATGATTTTTTCCAAATTCTTCTTTTCTGCCTGGTGGGAAAAGCTGGAGAAGATGCGGCGCGTGCCTCTCAAATTCCCGGCCCCCAGCTCAGTAACTGGCACGTCCTAGGTGCTCAGTGAGTGTTTGTTGAAGAAGGGGATTCCTATAGGCACTTCCGATGAGCATCTGATCAAAATGGATTTTGTCCTTGACATGCTTTCAGTTCTATTGTCTCAGCTGCCTGGTTCTTTCTTCCTTTTCTTCTCTTCCTTCTCTTCTCCTTCTCAGCTTCTTCTCAAGCGTGCCGAGTTGGAGAGCCCTGTGTCACCTGGGAGAGTCCTTGCTTCCCACACCAAGCCGCCTACTTTCGACCTCCTCTGCCCATAGGTGGATGCAGCAGGAAAAAGGGAACTGATCACATCTCATGGACTGAGTGCCTGGTTCTCCAGTGATTGCTGGGCCCCGGCTGGGTTATGTTCTCCACCCCCCTTTCTTGTCTTGGAAGCCCAGATCCTTTTGGTAAATGATCCTGCCACTGAGCACTGCTGAGTGACTAACCAGGAGGCATGGCTTCTTTTTGGTTTCCACGTGGCTCCTTCTGAGCAAATGTCATTCCAGTCTTCGAAGAAGGATGGCATTTACTGAAAATGAGCTGAAGTCTATCAGCAGAGTCTTGCCAAGGGAATTATGTGCAGCCCCATGATGCACCTGTCTCATCTCCTAGGAACCAGCAACCTGATCTTTCCCACCCAGTAGCCTGGGCTTGGGGCTGCCATTCATTAGGGAGTTGGGATGTTGCAACAGCTAGGCTAATGGCTTGCTCCCGCTCACCAACACCCAGCTCACAGGCCAAGCAGGGAAGTTGGCCAGTTTATTTATCTGCAGGAGGATTCAGTCCACATAAATGCCTAACTTGGGCTCTGCTTTATCTCCAGTGCACCGCTGAGTGGAACGAGTAGGGGCCTGTGCAGGGATTTAGCTGACTTCCCTTCGCTACGTCTAACACTTCATTTGGTTCAAGTAGAGCTGCTGAACACCAAACCCCTAACGATGTGCATCAGAAAAACATCCAGGACGTATTGCTCATTCACTTGCAGGAGCAGAGACCCACCGAGCAGTACCAATGGTGCTGATTAGCAGAGAACAGGAACAAGCACGATTAGACCCACTGGGAGAGAGGCAGGAGCAAACTTTGCAGATTGTACCAGGAGAAGCAGGCATGACAGAAGTTGAGGAATGTTTTCTCAGGGTGACCCACACTCCACCTGGCTTTTAGGGTCTCTTGCAAGGCTCATTTTGGGCTCCTCTAAAAACAGACTCTGAGATGAAGATTGGCTATAAGCAGTCAGCTGAGGGAGATGACCTCAGAAATCACTGTGAAGGAGGTGGGGAAGTGGAAGGAAACCCAGTGAAGGGTGAGCTGATGATGAGGCAGCACTGTGGGCTGTGGGGCTCTGTCCTGCTAGATCGTCGCTGAGAAACTGTCTGGAACCCATCTCAGTACTGGTCTTGCCCCTCGTACTGAGGAGAGAAAACACGGGGATATTTACCGTGAATTCCTATCATCCATTGGTAGAGAGTCGCACCTGCTTGGTCACTCTCTGGCACTTACAGCTTCCCAAGCACAGATGAGTAAGGTCCCAAGGCAGAGCATGGTGCTGGGTAGAGATGCCGGAACCCAGCTGCTACAGGGACTATCTGCAGGTGGCCCTGGGGCAGGTGCATGGCCATGGCCAAGTCTGCTCCTCCTCTAGAAGCAAAAAAGACATTGGTTTCTGGTTAACTGCAAACCCAAACTTGCTCACCTAAAAATAGACTCTACTGGGCTCTCTGTGGAAATGTGATCATGAGAAACCTTTACGGTGTGGAAGATGCCTTTTGGTGGCATTTCCAGTTTCTCCCAGGAGGGATGGTGGGGAGTGTGGTGGAGGGGCATTGTGGCCTCCCTGGGGCCTGGCATCACATAGCATGGCAACTCCAATTCCAGCTTCTTTGTGGAGACTCCATGACCAGCCTGGTCAGGCCTGATGTTTTTAATGACCACTTTCTATCAACCCCCTTTGGTAGTATCACCTACAATGTTGCTGGGCATTTATTATTATTATTGTTATTGTTATTGTTATTGTTATAGGCAATGTGATCCCCACAGTTACATCCCATAAAACACTACTGCATACTCAGGGAAACCAGAGCACTTGTCCGCTGGGTTATTGGGCAATATGATTTCCTTCCTGGAACTGGAAGGAAAAAGTACTTAATTTTAAAGACAGGTAAAATATGACTTCAGCTGGAACTTATTTAAGAGCAATTGTGCCAGATACTGTTTGGAGATTGTGGCATGTATTAATTTTTTAATGTTTACCAGGCCCCCATTTTGTAGATGAGAAAACAGAGGCACAGACAAGTGAGGACTTGTGCTCGAGGTCTCTCATGGGAAAGCCCTTATCTGGACTCTTGAGCCACAGCCTCTCTTTCCGCTGTGCTACAAGGCTTCTGCAGGAGGAGGGCAGGAGCGATGCGGTGTGTGTTCAGTCAGGAAAGGCTGTCGGTTACCTTGCTCCCCATTGGGGGAAGGGGGTTTCTTGCAGCCCAAAACAGGGACGGCTGCCGGGCTTCAAGACGGGCTGGAGCAAAAGCCTGAAAGGCACCAAGAGATGGGCCACTTGCCTCATTCTGGCTTATACCTGCTTCTCACCAGTGTCTGCTCCTCTCCTCTCTTTCTCAGCAGCTTAATCCTTTCTGCACATGGGTCAAAATGTCTTTGCCATTTAAATACCAACTGAGATTGGCTACAGGAGCTGTGTTGCAATCCCAGGGAGACAGTATGACCCTCCCACTGCATCTGGTCTCCCGCGGCTGGGGAAGGGGTGGCCGAGCATGAAGCCCATCCCCCGCTCGGTGTTTCTGCCCATCTGTGCACCCCTCCAGGACGTCCATTCAATAGTTATGGTCCTGAAGAGGGATCTGGAAGAGCTGGCCACCAGCTGGGTTCTAGTCTGTTTTCTTTTCCCCTGAGACTTTTGCTTCTAGCTTTCAGGCTCCTCACCCTTTGGTGAAGTCTTGCTTAATGCCAGCTAGAAGCTTGGGTGTCTCAAGGAAGCAGAGGGAGGATTGAGGAACGGAGACCCTGATGTCATCTTGGCTCCTCTGGACCGCTTGGACTGAGGGTGCCTTGGAAGTGACAGGAAATGGATGGAAGAATGGTTGACTCAGTGGTTTTCCATCCTGCTGGGGGTGATTTCTCTGAAAGTCCTGATTTTAAGGTCCAGACATCAAAAAATTTTAGAGCTGCCCCAGTGATTCTAATGTGTAGCCAGGGTCGAGAACCTCCATCTTGGCTTGAGTTTGTGGTTGTACAAGAGAGCACAAGGTCCCAAACTGAGCTCCAAGCATTGGCTCCCAGAGAAAGTGGTGTGTCTATTTCTCTTTTTCATGACTCTTTTTCTGACTCTGCACAAGGTCCCTTGTAGAATCAACACTCTGCCTCCACCGTGTGCTGGTGGCAGCAGGGGACGAACTGTACTCTACCTCCAGCCCATCGGGGACTTCTCATGGAGCGTGTGCGAGGCAATCTAGTGGGCTGGAGCAGTTTTGCATCGATGCCGGCTCTGCCCAGAGAAGCTCTGCTGGAGCGAGTGTGTGAGCGCCCACCACAGGAAGATTAGTTCCCCGCATAAATCATCTCGAAGGTATACATCTTTCCCGTAATTAATAACTTGCTTCCCCGCCCTTCAGGGAGATGCCTGTGGATGCCTCCTTGGCGTTCTACCTGGGAAACGAGAGAAGACAACACATTGGGAGGTTATCAGCAGAGTAATTTGGCAACGTCCCTGGCTCTGTATCCCCCACCCCCCAAGGTGGTTGTGGGAATTCTCGCACAGTGGTCAGTGTCCAGGTGGGACATTAGAAAAGCTGACCCTGGGCTTAAGTGAGAGCCTTTTGGAAGATGTTTAGACTCAGAACTAGAGTGCACAGAAGCTAGTGGTGGGTCCCTGGTCAAATTAAGACTGTGCTTCCAGTTTCCCTGAAGCTTAAATTAGATTCGATTGTAAGGGAAGACCGAGATAATCTCCTTTCAAGCATTCTTCTCTGACCTTTAGACTTAATGGCTCTCTTTTGTTAGTTGAAGTATAGTTTGGTAGGCTTCTTCCCGTGTGCAGAAGGCTGAAAGTCCTGCGAAATTGCAGTTTCAAGAAAATTTGGGGATGGTATTCTTTTACAGATCTCCCTGATTTTTGGCATCTTTTTCCCCTGAAATATCAGCTCCTAGTCTCAGTGACTATATTAGTTGGGTCTCGGTTTCATAAAAACCAAACAAAAAAGCAAAACAAAAACCTAGAAACCCATATCTAACTAGTTTGAGAGAAAAGTTTATAAGTACTAAGTCCACAGGCTTCAGGCATGGCTGGATCTAGGGCTCGAATGAAGCATCAAAGGTCTTTTTTCTTTCCACCTCTTGAATCCTTAGCATATTATCCCCTTAGCATATTGCCTTTATTCTCAGGCAAGCTTTCTCCATTTGGAAGGAGAGCGATGGCTACTGGCAGTCCCAACCTAGCATCTTCAAAGTTCACAATCCAAAAGAAGGAGGGGCTGATTTCCTTCAGTATCTATATTTCTGTTCTCAGGTATGATTCTAATCAGCTTGTTGGGTGCTATGCCCATCCTGGAATTAACCACTGAGGTTGGGGGAAGGCACACTCAGCTAATCCCCGCACAAGTTCCATCTCACGTAGAGATGAACCCTACTCCAAATGTGTGGAATAGGTTTCCCAAGTGCAGGAGTTCTATTATCTATGAAAGAAGTAAAGGGATGCCAAAGACATGGATGCAATGACTTTCCACCACGGCAGCCAAGCTTGTTTTTCTGTTGGCCTTCAGGGTGGTGTTGTGGGCTCTGTTTACACTTCCTCCTACCATTGTGAGGTTATTTAATTGCTTCAGCTGCATAATTGACTAAATTGGTTAATGTGCCTCATTCTGGGCTCCATAAACCAGCCCGTATGCTCTCTCTCTTCTTTCTCCCATTTCTCTCCTGCCCCGCCCCCGCCCTCACCCGTGCATGAATCACCACTCATGTCTTTCCAGGACTATAGTGCTTTGGAAGGGATAATTCCTTACTTGTATCGGAAGAGGATGAGAGCAATTAGCTGAAGAACTGGGGCCGGCATCCATCCGGGCCTCCTTGGAGGATTCTGGGTTCTGTGGGAGAAGGGTAATCTGGTTAGAGATAATTTAGGAAAGCCAGTGGGATGAGGATGGCACTTGGGTTTGATGGAAAGGGCACCTCCCATGCTCACCAGGGTGGAGCATTCTGAGTATTGCAGCATGAGAAACTTGGTTTGGGGATATCCTGTGGCTTTGGGCTCAATGAGCAAGGACTGGAATGGGGGAGGGAAGAATAGAAACTACCATTCCTTTTTGCCAATGATGCTCAGTCTACTTGTGGAGACTTGAAATACAGGCATGAAGCATTGGCGACTGGTGAGAGAGAGAAACCACAGCTATGTCTAAGCTATGGTTTGGGTTAGAAATAAAGAGACAAAGATTGGAGAGGGATCGAACAGTCAGGGAAGGCTTCCTGGAGGTTGTCTTTGAAGCATGAGTAGGAATTGACAAAGTAATGGGAATAAGCATGCCAGATGAAGGAAGTTCCAGAAATCACACCACAGAGGAAGAAATGCATGCGTGTAGGGCCCGGGTTGAAAAACATCGTGGCAGAAGGCATAGAGGCACAGAGCAGGGAAGGCTGGGTGATAAAGAACATGGAATGTGCTGGCCTGAGCCAAAAGTGTAAGATTACCCTTCCTAACTCAGCCACAGGGGAGGCTTTGTCTTTGTTCTGCATCCCTCTGATCTTGGCTTTCCTTGATTCCATTTGTACTAAATATTAGGTAAGTGTCCAGTGCTGGTTACTATAGACTGGGAAGTGTTGATATGCTCTCCGAAGCTAAAGACCAGGCAGCTAAAGAATGACTTCCTGTGGCCTCTGGGATGTCAGAGTTTACTTCTTAGAGATGGAAGTGAAGAAATTTGGGAACTCAAACTCATTAGTGGACTGTTGTTTGTTGGACGTTGGGAAGGTACAAGACAGCTGACAATATGGAAAGTACCAAGCTCCTGTTAAGTACTTGGGAATTTAATAGCCATTCACTAAGCACTTCCTCTGTGATGGAGCTAGGCCATGCAGGGGAAACAAAGGTATTGTGCTGTCTGCAAGAAGCTTGCCATCTAGTAGGGTATTTCATGGAGAAGATATGGGACACAGTAACAAATGTGGACTTGGTGGTCAGACAGACGTGACTTTGAATCCTGACCTTGCTATTGGCTGTGTGACCTTGGACAAACTGCTAAAACTTCCCTAAACCATCTTTCTTTGTCTGTAAAATGGGACTAACACTTGCCCTGCAGGTTGTTTTTTTTTTTTTTTTAATGAGGATTATAGATAGCATGTGTAATTAAGTTGCTTGGCTCATGGTAAGTACTAAATAAGTATCAGTTACTAATATGATTTGGGGGGAAATCATACAGCATCTGTAGCCGGCTGAAATGATCGCCCTAAAGCAAGATGAAGAGGAACCTGAATCCATTTTCTCAGCCAATCTTTATAGCTCAGAATGCTTTTTCATTGGAAATACAAATACATTTGTGTTTTCTGGACAGTTAATAATTTTAACTTGAAAGATCTTCTGAAAGGTTGGGATTTGGGCATATTTCAAATTATAAATTTTTATGGAGGATTATGAAGCAAATGGTATTTCTTCAGTATTTTCTTACCAACCATGACTGTACTCTGTCCCAGGTTCCCGTCATTGTTGCCCCATTTGTGGGTTTAATGACTATTTATGAGTGATTACTATGTGTTGGGCACTTTTCTAAGTACTGGATTTTTGACCCTCTTCAGTAGGCATAGAAAGGTTCAGTAACTCTCCAAAGGTCAACACATCGACACTGAGGGAGCTGGAAGCAAACTCCAGCAGAAGGATACTAGAATCCAGATCTCAGCCATGACAATGGACTGCCCATTCCCACAAAGGTCTGCTCTCAGATATTGGCTGATGCCAATGGAAAATGGAAACTCTCCTCAGTATGTTCATATTTTCGCAGGAAATTCTTGAGGGTCAGCGAGGCTTCACAGGATTAAGTTCCAACAGTGAAATGGTAGGAAATGGGGTTGGTTATTAGCAGTCACATTTTTCTCCTGAACACGCCCTGGGGGCACGTCTGCAAATGGAAGTTCTAGCACTGGTGGTCCAAGAACTTCCAGGATCCCTCATTGGCAAGACAGGAGCCAATTCCAGGATTCCTGGGAATGAGGGGCTACCTTGAAAGCAGAAGTAGTTTATAGTTGAGAGGGTCTTTAGATACCCTGTAGCTCAGACTTCTTTCCAGTACAAGATTCACTGAGATTGGCCAGGGAGGCTACACCATTCTGTTCTCTGCTTGAACACTGCCTCTGACAGACAGCTCACTCCAGCTCCCTGCTGTTGCTGGACAGCTCCAGTTGTTAGACATTTTTTTCTTCTCTTGACTCAAAATCTGCCTCCTCCTAACACCCACCAATATGTTCCAGTTTTCCTGATAGAACAAATTTATTTCTTCTTCTGGATGATAAAATGGTGGGGCGAGAGTGTGTTACTGTTGGCATCTGATGCAGGGTTGGCAGGAACTCCCTAACTTCCAGCCACTCATCCAACCCACTTACTTAGAGCTTTGCGGGTTTTGACCTCTGTACCTCTCTCTCTCTCCAAGGAAGAGGTACTCATGCTTTCTATCCCAGATCCCCTCTACCTGTTTCCTCGGGGATCTTCATCTACCAGTTACCTCCGTTCTCATCTCATTTGGCTCAATGCAGTCAGCATCAAAATATGTATTTTTCCATCTTAATAACAAAAATAAAACTCTCCATGGTATCCTCAGCCCACCCACCCTGGTTTTTCTTTGCCTTCACAGCCAAACTTCTCAAAGAGTTGTATCCATTCATTCTTCCAATTCCTCACCTTCCAGTCTCTCCTCAGCCCACCCTAAACTAGCTCCACTCTCACTCATTCTCTGCAGCAAAAAGCTAGTCAGATGAAGGTCCCCTAAGATCTCTTTGCCATTAAATCCTGTAGACCATTTTCAAGGTCTAATATTATGTGATCTCGTGTTATGTGACACCACGGGCCACTCTCCATTGAACTTTCCCAACATAGAGTCCTCTGCGTGCACCTTTTTTCTGTCTCCCCACTGCTTATTAATCACTTTCAGAAAATGTATTCCAAGGTGTCACGTCTTGGGTGTATCAGAGTTCTTTTCTTGGATCTCCCCTGATTTGGAGCATTCATACTTGGCCACACACCTTTGATCCCACCTGTGTTTAAAAACTCCAATATTTTTTGGGGAGTCTGGGTGGCTCAGTTGGTTAAGCAACTGCCTTTGGCTCAGGTCATGATCCTGGAGTCCCGGGATTGAGACCCACATCAGGCTCCCTGCTCGGTGGAGAGTCTGCTTCTCCCTCTAACTTCTCCCCTCTCATGCTCTCTCTGTCTCTCTCAAAGAAATAAATAAAATCTTAAAAAAAAACCTCCAACATTTTTATATTGAGTTCAGATGTATCTCTGGAGTTGCAGATCTATATCGAACTATCCACTTCGTGTTTCCAAATAATATCCCACAAAATCTCCAAACTCTATACATAGAAAATAGAATTTGACATCTTTCCCCCTCAAATTGGCTTCTTCTCTGGCATTCCAACTCAGTATTTGGCACCTTCCCAGGTATTGTCCAGCCAGAAAAATAAAGATTATATATATAACCAGGGGGGTTAGGTTTGACATTCACTTCTTTTTTCTTCCATATAAGGCACACCTTCCTCACTGAGATCTTACTTATCCTAGTGTCTAAGTATTTCTTATTTCTTAAAACCACCATCTTCTCCCTCATTCCTCTTTCATTACCCTTATCTAGTCTATTATATTTTGCCTAGGTTAATATATCCGCCTCTAACTAGTTTCCTGTTTCCTCTTCCATTCCTTACACTGAGGCCAGTGTCACCTTCCTAAAGGTCTAACGTGTTGGCATTACTCCTCTACTTAAAACCCTTGAATGGCCCCCATATGGGTTTGTGTTCGGTGATCTTGAGGTATTGATGGGCTGGGTTGTGGGCAGCGGATCTCTGTCAACAGATGAAGCTCAGTTCACTGAGGTTGGGAAGTGTTGGTGAACATGCACAGATTAAGAGTGGGTGTGGATGTGAGGCATAAGTTGGGTTTCTGTGACCAGAAGAGCGATGAGAAGGAGCTGTGCATGGACAGATAAACAGGTGAGACTCTGGGGGCCCGGGCTGCGGTGTCCATTGAGGCAGCGTTCGGTGCAGCTCCAGTGTCTTGGTCCAGTTGTGGCTACAGCTGCCCTAGTTTATCTGAGGGCAGTTTCATACTTTATTAGCCTGTTTGGCCTATTTGATGCTGGCAGATTGAATTCTGAACCTCACGTAGGCTCCATCCTTGTTCTTTCAGAATTCTCTGAAGTTTGAGAGAAGGTAACCTCACAGTTTTGGAGGATGGTTTGGGGCTCAGGTAAGGAAGTATGGGAAATGTTTCCTTTTTGTCTTTAGGGCTCATGTCATGAGAATCTTTTGGTTCAGGACTCTGAATGCTCTAATAGTTTTGACAAGAGCCTTATTATGGCTCCCATTTGGTTCCCCCTCAGTTGTGGACTATGCTGCTCCTAAAGGCAGAAGGTGTGTCAGCTCAATCCTGCCCCACATTGGGTTTCTTCCTCACAGGGTTGTGAAATGGAGTGATAAAGCGTGACAAGCAGATGCTGAGAGCTCTCTCCCCAGAACCCTCTCAGGGACTTGCTCTATCTGGGGAACCTCAGGAAAGGAAATGGAGAACAATCACTGAGACGTGCTGTCCAATGTCACCTTCCTCAGGAGACCACTGTGGGCTCTGTTGAATAGCCGGCCCTTCCATACTTCTCTTCCAAGCTGCTCTGCTCTTAGATATCAGGGTCCTTCCTCTGGAAGTTTCCAGGGGAGATAGAAATGGGACTGGAGAAAAATCAAACTCTAGTTCTAGTCAGCATGAAATATAAATGAGTTTTTTGGGGGAACTGCAGATTGCACAGAACTCAGGGTCAGATCCCAGGTATTTTAAAGATATTCTAAGGAAAATAAATTCAAATTTAGCATTTTGTCTCCTAGGCTCAGTCAGAAAATGTGTTTCTGCCTCCTGGGGAAAGAAACATTTTTCTTGCTGGCATAGTAATGGTGAAGATATTATTATCCTTTTAGGTGGGCACAAAAAACTGAGAACTGTTTTGGGGGGGGTGGGGATAGCAAACTCATTTTCTCGAAGACTAGACTCATTCCCTTAAGTTAGCAGTCTCTGGAGGTTCGATTTCTTCAAGACTCTTTATGTTCAAGGGAAGTAAAAGACATTCATTAGTTCCACTTGAATATTTGAGAATGGCAAATTCACAGGATGGAAAGTGAGCTAGATCAAACTTACTGTGAGGCCGTCCTCTGAGATGAAAGCCCAGGACTGTGCGAGAGTTGCTGACACTTGTCCAGCAGGCAGATGAAGCCAGCCTGGGAGAGAAGAAGTTCTTAGAAAACTAGCCAAAGTCTTTGCTAGGCATCCACTTGGGCCTCAAGCTTGGATCCTGAGCTACCCCGTGTTATTAAGAGTGGGAGCTGGAGAGAAGGGTTTTCAGTCCATAGTGTATTGGGTGCTGCGGAGAGGGAAGTGGGGAGGGCACACATCTGTTAGTGGCTAAAACAACTGGCACCTGGTACCGCAGCTTTCTGCGGAGCTCCTTACGCCTGCTCTACCAGCTGACAGTTCCTAAGTGGAGGAATCCAAGCAGGAGTCCTAGGAAGAAGAGCTGGAGAAAGGCCCAGGCTTGAATAAAACCTTTCATGTTTCGTGACACCACTAGAGGGAATTTTTATAACTTGAGGAACGTTTGCACGAATGTTGCCTTGAAAATTTTCAGCTTGATGGATGGCATATTGAGTCGATGCTGGTTGCTTGGGGCCAGCTGCTTGGTTTTCAAAACTGGGGGACAAAGAGATTACTCTGGAGGTTTGCAGAGGGAGGCTTGTCATGACTGTCAGCATACCTGGACAGTTCCGTACAACTCATGTTCTTCCAAATGTATGAAGGGAACTTTTGGTACAAAGGTAGCTAACGTTATGGCCTTAAGAGTGGCATGGCTTGCGGTGGGTCACTGGCCTTGCCACTTCCTAACAGTGTGACATGGGACATGTAACCTCTCTAAGCCCCAGTTATCTCTATATAAAATGGAGGTATGGCCTGATGAAGTTTTAGAACATAAGTGAGGTTCAGTGGGGTGGAGTCCGGAGCTGATGACCAAGAAAGAATTCTTGAGACATCTTTGGTGCAAGATGGTGTTTATTAAAGCACAGGGACAGGACCTGTGGGCAGAGAGAGCTGCTGCTGTCGCTGCTGTTGCTGCTGCTGCCCCGGGGCTGTGAGGAGTGGTCCCTTATATATTTGCAAGTTGGGAGGGGGTCAGGGATAGCCTAAGTCTCTAAGGAATTTTGGAAGCAAGGTTTCCAGGACCTTGAGGGGGTTAGCTGTTGTTGGGAAAAGGTCATTTATTACCATCTAATAAGCATTAGTCATGAGACCCTCATGTATATCAGTGGGCCATATGCTTGGGAATGATTGCCAGCATGTATCTTGGAGGGTTTAGAGATAAAGGAAGTTTCCAAAGGAATTTTTATATGTTAAAGTAGACTTACAGGATCCTGGTTGGGGTGGGGGTCGGTCAGACTAGGATTGCCTTTTGCGCTTAGCGAAGTATTAAGGTGGAGACAGTTGAGTCCCTAGAGGAATGTCACTCTGCCTGTTTCAAGGACTTGTCAGTGGGCTCTAGATAGTAAGGAAATTTAATAACTTTTCTTCTGCCTCTGTTTCGCACATCATGGCGCATCTCAGAGCACCGCTGTAAGGATTCAGTGATGATACAGGGAGGGTACCCAAGTAGTGTTGGGAGAATGGCAGGCACGTAATAATCACTAGCTGTGTGAGAAGGAGACTGGGATTTTAGTTTGGGCTCTCCTAAATGCTGCAGGTCCAGGAGGAAGTTATAGCCTGTATGTTACTGAATGTACTGGTTGGGAGTTTTGACTCTGGATTCAAACATAGTTGGGTTCAAATCCTGGGTTCATTACTTAGTAGCCGGGTGATCTTCAGTAGGTCCCTTAACCTCTGTGAGCCTCAGTTTTTCATCTGTAGAGTAGGATAAGATACCAAGGACAACCCCGGATTTTTGTGAAAATTAAATACAATAGTCCGTAT
>CM052894.1:16182636-16211783 GCA_028534135.1 Potos flavus | reverse complement strand
CTTGTCAGTGGGCTCTAGATAGTAAGGAAATTTAATAACTTTTCTTCTGCCTCTGTTTCGCACATCATGGCGCATCTCAGAGCACCGCTGTAAGGATTCAGTGATGATACGGGGAGGGTACCCAAGTAGTGTTGGGAGAATGGCAGGCACGTAATAATCACTAGCTGTGTGAGAAGGAGACTGGGATTTTAGTTTGGGCTCTCCTAAATGCTGCAGGTCCAGGAGGAAGTTATAGCCTGTATGTTACTGTATGTACTGGTTGGGAGTTTTGACTCTGGATTCAAACATAGTTGGGTTCAAATCCGGGGTTCATTACTTAGTAGCCGGGTGATCTTCAGTAGGTCCCTTAACCTCTGTGAGCCTCAGTTTTTCATCTGTAGAGTAGGATAAGATACCAAGGACAACCCCGGATTTTTGTGAAAATTAAATACAATAGTCCATATGGAAGGCTTTGCAGAGTGCTTTACCCCAAGAAGCGCTCTTCCAATTTAACTTTTTAATACTGTTATTTTGCAATCATTACTTAAATGGCTACGTTCTGTTCTGAGTTAGTTTTGCCTCACGGAAAGAAGAAAAATATAATATAGCTGTATCAGTTAATTGAATGTACTTGCTTCCAGGAACTTCCCCCCCCCTTGATGTTTTTTCTTTTCTTTTAAATCTCACCCAATTTAACTTAAGTTTTCTAGGCTTCAAACTTTTCTTTTGTTAAATGCCTTTGTTAACTCTGTTAGTTTAACCTGAGTGGACCAGTTTTGAATTGAATGGTAATCCCCTAATCTCTACATTTAGGATTGATCCTGTTCCCTGAAGGGGCAAGGGAATGAATGGATCCAGCTGGTAATTAACTTTGGGAAGTCCTAACCTTCTGCTATTGTTCCTGGGATTTGGGGCCCAGGGAGATATAGAATCAGAATTTAAGTTAACCAAAGAATTGGTGCGAATGGCAGAGGATTTGAAGCACATAGTAGCTGGTCTAGGAAGAATCCTGTGGAAAGAAGGCAAGCTCCTACTTGGTACTTTACCATTCAGTTCTCCAAGGGTAAGAAAGGTGTTAAGTTTCTGTCATAGGCATCCTGATAAGGTTTCTTCCAGTGCAGAGGCTGGCTGTCCCTCCAGGAATGGCCAGAATCACAGGTTTAAGTGGTTCCCCTTGGCCTGCCCTGGGTCACATTTGGGCAATGAACAGGAACTTAGTACTTATGCTTCAGGCCCAGAGATGAGTGCCTGTCAGAGCTCTGGAGGGGGAAGGATGGCTGATGGGTATCCTCTCTCACATCTGGTGTATCTACTACCAAGAAATCCAATACATACTCAGACATTGATCTACTGTTGTATAGTAGTGCGTCCTAGCTATGGGGACCCCAAATGAGGGAGTATTCCAGCCTCTATCTCTGGTAGACCATTCGGTCTTGGAATTATTTCCTAGGGAATCTGAATTCCCCAGGAGACCTTGCTTTAGCTCTTTAAACATCTCTATGCCTTTGCTGACGGTGAAAAACCAGAAGCCAATCAAGGTTGCCAAATAATGAGAGGTAAGAAAATATCAGGATGGCCTCTCTCTTCTCAGTTATTCTCTTAGCCAAGGCATCTTCAGTGAAGCAATGATTCCCTAACTGATTCACAAAACATTAATCCTGTGATTCATCAGAAGAGGTCGTGGGATGAACACATTTGGGGTGCTGATGTATGCTATTCTCCCTGACAGAAGCTGGTTGTAGAACTTTGTGTGTTTGGGGAGGGGAGCTGGGTCTGGGGGCAGAATTGTGTGGTCTCTGCTGTTTTGTTGTGTCTTCCCTGGGCCCAAGAATGTGAGACTTACGGGGTGGCGGGAGAAGTGTTTCTGAGTCTTCCCTGCACGGCAGCTTCCTGGGGACTTACTGATGTTTATAAAATAAGTGCCATGCTCTCGTGCCTTGCCTAGGAGTTATTACCTGATGGTTTATCTTGCTCCTAAGCAGAGAAAAGTAGAGATTTAAAATGGAACAGTGTGGGCAGCATATGCACAAACGTATGCACAAATGTATATATGTCTTGTCTTTGGGAAGCAAGACACTGAAATAGTCTATGAACTTCTTATTATGAGGGGGAGGGGGAGAAGTTGAACTAAATTGAGTTTGTTGTTTAAAACCCTAAGCAAATTTGAGCTGTTCTTCCGTTGAAATCACATGTATATTTCATCAGCTGTATATTTGCAACAAGACTGGAGTGTATTCAGTTACTTCTGCTGGAAAGCAATTATTACCACACCTTTATAATAGGGTCTCTCTAGCAACCCCCTTTGTCACATCAATTCAGCCCACAGCCACGATCAAGTCAAAGGAAAATTCTAGTTACAAAGCAGAGTTATTTATTTTTTTTTCAAAGGAATATACAGCATATGTAAATGACAGGTTTGCAGATATAGGTAATGCTGATAAATTCTTGGGCTTGGAAAATGTACCTTCTCGGGGAGTTGGAGACAATCTAAACCAAACCTCTGCAGAGGCTCCAAGTCATATATAGACCCACTCATTTCTCCTAATAGACAAGGTACAGGTTGTTGCCAGGAATTTGAGCTTCTATGAAATAAGCATTTTGACTTCTTAATTTTAGCGTGAGACAGTTGCAACTGCCAAGATACACTTTCATAAAAGCCCTGAGCTGCATGGGACTTTAAAGACAAGGTGAAAGTGACAGCCGCCAGCCCTGGTTTTGCTTCCCTCTGAGCAAGTGGATATTTGTGATCGACAGGTGCCTAGGAAGATGGGAAGTATTGCAATTCAGACCACCTGGCATGGGGCTGGAAGGCATGTAATAGGCAGCTGTGATGCCCCACCTGTTATAATGGGATAGGTGGGAAAAGGACCCATTTGGGCCAGAGGAGGAGGCGATAAAATATTTACTGAGTCTATTCTAAGGGCGGGGCCACAAGCCAGGCACTTTACATATATTAACCCCTGGGGCTGGTATTATCCTCACTATAGGATGTCCATGAAGTCTGGAAGTCCAGGGGACTATATACAACGTCATTAAGGACATCTTCCATCTGCAAAACAATAGTTTTTTCCTGATTTTTTTTTTTTAACCATATGGATCTCTGTATTTTACAGAAGGATAAAGGGGAATTTAGCTGGCAATGGGGTTGCTGGGATTGAAACCCAGGCTTGCCTCATTACCAAGGTCAGGTTCTCTCAGGTGCACCAAGCAGCCATCGAGGAATTTTGCCCAGCAGATGGCACAGCATGCTGCAAACAGGAACGGAGGCAGGGGAAGTCAAGTCAAGACAGTCAGCCAGGGCAGGGCAAGCAGCAAGCAGCAAGGGTCACAGCTGTAGGAAACCATTTCTAGAGGCCGGGGGTCGGAAGAGTCTACCGGGGCAGCCCGAGGAAGCAGGTGATGTTGAAGCTCTGTGCTTACTTTGATCGTGGTGCTTCCCTGGGAGGAGAAGCTGGGAGATCAGAGGCCTACGGGAAAAGCTGACCCACCAGGAATGACTGCAGAGGGACGGGCCTTGTGGGGAACGAGCCTTTTCTGGCAGTAGCAGGGCTGGCCGGCCAGAGGAGGGTCCTCTGTGGTTGCACACAGTAATTGCAATGAGGGGAGGCGGGGGAGGGTTGGGGGGGGAAGCCACCAGAATGAATAAATGGACCCTGAGTTAAGACTTACAAGTAAATAAAGGTGAGAGAGAGTTGGCTGCTTTTTATCCCAGGGAAGAAAGGGGGAGAATTGCCAGGCTTATCTAAAAATGCCTTCGGGGAATATTCTGCTTGGAATAGAAAAATAAAATCCCGAGATCCCCTGAAAGCACCTGGAAAACTCCACAGGGATTTGGAACAAACAGGGAGTTGGCACGGGTCAGGTCCCCCACGTGGTCTGAGCTATCATTTGCTGTCTGCAGCATCTTATTTGTCACTGCTCTCTGAGTTTGGGGGTTTTTAAACACCCAACCACCGTTTTCTTTTCTGAAAAAGAATTAGTCGAAGGGAATCCGAATGCTGCTCCCTCCTGGAGGCCTCGCTGGGATTCCAGAGGAGCCGCTCTCTCCCTGAGGCTCCGCCGCAAACCAGAGCCCAGGGCCAAAGCGAGAGCGTCTGTGCGGCCCCGGAGCTGGGGTGCCTCCGAGTAAGGCAGCCCTTTGCCAAGGCCAGGAAAATGGGAAAGGCCCATTCGGTCTTTTCCTTCCTTGATGATTTGAGGACGTTGTGCTTAGAATGGCAGTTTCTGGTGCAAGCAAGGAGAGTGATCCTTGGAGAACAGAGCAAGGCTGTACCTGGTGCCCGGTTTAAATTGTTGTCGAGGGGCAGGATCCTTATCAATCCCCGGGTCATTCTTTCCCTCTTACTTTTCTTCATCGCACTTACCGCAATTTCAAATTATATAGTTATTTTTCTAGCAACTGTTTTATTATTGTCTTCCACAAGGACAGGTTTTGCATCTGCTTTGCTCCATGCTGTTTTCCCAGGTTCTAGCACAAAAGCGCACGAGGGATGATTTGGGGAAGGCAGGAATGAATGAGCCCCTGGCCTGGGGAGGACGGAGTTGGGTGCTGAGAACAGGCCACGGGGCGGTCCCCAGTCTGTGTCCTTCCGCAGAAGGACAGGCAGAGAGGCCTTTGGGGTGTGGCACACGCACGGGGAAACCAGGCAGCACGTGTAGGCGGGAGCTCAGAAGAGAGGGAGGTCCCTGAGCACTGGGGTGGTCAGGGAGAGCTCCACGGAGGTGACAGGTTCAGGTTTGCTCTTAACATCCGGGTCAGGGGAGGGCGCCCCGGGGGGATCTGATAGCCTGAGGCAAGGCAAGCTGCGGTGGAGGCAAGTACACAGGGATGCCAGCGCTGCTGGTCCCAACTGCCAGGAGTTGGAAGCCTGTCTTGGAGATGATGGGAAGTTCCTGAGGAAGGCATGGCAAAAGCACTTATCATAATGGTACACAACAGCCCCGAAGACAGCAGGAATAATAATTAACACTCACCGAGCTCTTACTAGACATCGGGCCCTCGTCTAAACATTTTACCTTAATTAATTCTTCTAACTCACAGATCAAGCCTGTGAGTTAGAAATGATTCTCCCCATTTTCTGGAAATGGAAACTGAGGCCCAGAGAAATTAGACCAGTGGGTGTAGAGTGTACTTGACTTAGACCCAACGTCATTGCTGTCGTACAACCTGTCTCCCTCCTCATGGTTCACGGGGATCCATTTAATGATACCTCTCCCATCCTCCCAATCAGGCCCTCATTTGGGTGATGCTATTTCTTTGAGGTTGTTTTTTTTAATCCTAGCCACTGCCATTTTTTACATTTGTTCATTACCCTATCCTCAGGGGACCCTTGATAGAGTCACTTTGGGCTCCTGGAAGCAGAAGTCAGTGAGGTGGGCAGAGTTCGGAATCTGAGGGGCCCGGCTTCCAGTCCCCCTTCTACCCTTTCCTAGCCGTGGGGCCTCGGGGACAGTGGCCTGATCCCTACCGTGCGGTGGGTTAGCTCCCTTCACAGAGCAGGGGCTGAGCTCAGAGAGAAGTGGAGACCTGGGAGGCCCCCAGCCCCAGGCTCTGGCTGTGCGCTGGTTGAGGCTGGACCAGAGGACAACTCTTTGAGTTACTGGGTTCGAGGTGGTGAAGGAGGGTCAGTTTATGTGCCGTGCTTTCTGTACAAAGGTCCACACTTCAGGGGAACCGTCGAGAAAAGGCAAACCCACAGCCTGGAATGCTGTCGTGCTGTTTGGCCGTCACAGAGGGGGAGTGGGAGTGTGCAAAGCCACGGTGAGGTGAGCTCTCCATGCCCCCAGGGGCGCGGTGAGGGTGTGGTGTGTGGGGCAGGAGCGAAGGATGGATGTTCAAGGAAAAAAATATTGCTGTGGTTACAGCCTGCAAAATAAAAACTCTGCGTGCCAAACAGAGGCCTCTTAAAATTTAGTTGGAATTTATAAGCTGATGAAACAGGTGTTCTTGGAATTTAATTAAACACTGAAACACTATTCAGATCTGGTGAGGAGTTGCCAACAAATGCATTTGCACGGCTTGGGGACATCAGAGCTGGAAAGTTCCGAGCACAGACTGTGGTTGTGACGTAAGAGCACTCTGCACGCACAAGATTGCTGTATCCTGAGTGTGAGTTTTGCTTCAAGTGTGCAAATAGTGCAGCACCAGGACTCGGGTGAGGAGAGCCAGGCATGCCCCTCAGAAGCAAAATGTGAGGGGGATCAAAGACCCAAAGATCGAGAGAAATAATACAAAAATTTTTTTTAAAGTAATTATTTTGGGACACCGAGGTGGCTCAGTTGGTTAAGTGTCTGTCTTTGCTCGGGTCAAGATTTCAGAGTCCTGGGATCGAGTCCCACCTCGGACTCCTTGCTCAGTGGGGAGCCTGCTTCTCCCTCTGCCTGCCGCTACACTTCTTGTGCTCTCTCTCTGACAAATAAATACAATCTTTATTTTATTAGCATACAGTGTTATGTCAGTTTCAAGTGTACAATATAATGATTCAACAACTCTATACATTATTCAGAGCTGATCATGGTAAATGTACTCTTCATCCCCATCCCCTATTTCACCCATCCCCCCACCTCCCCTCGGGCAACCATTAGTTTGTTCTTTTTATTTAAGAGTCGGTTTTTGTGTTTGTCTCTTTTTTCTTTGTTCATTTGTTTTGTTTCTTAAATTCCACATATGAGTGAAATCATGTGGTATTCGTCTTTCTCTGACTTATTTCCCATAGCATTATACTCTCTAGATCCATCCATGTTGTTGCAAATGGCAAGGTTTCATTCTTCTTATGGCTGAGTAGTATTCCATTGTCTATATACACCACAACTTCTTTATCCATTTATCTATCAATGGACACTAGGGCTCCTTCCATATCTTGGCTATTATAAATAATGCTGCAATAAGCAAGGTTGTGTATGTCTTTTCACATTAGTATTTTTTTTTTTTTTGAGTGAATACTTAGTAGTGGAATTATTGGGTCCTATGGTAATTCTATTTTTAATTTTTTGAGGAACCTCCACGCTGTTTTTCACAGTGGCTGCCCCAGCTTGCATTTCCACCATCAGTGCAAAGAGCGCCACATCTCATCAACATTTGTTATTTCTTGTGTGTTTTACTTTAGCCATTCTGACAGATTTAAGGTGATATCTCACTGTGGTTTTGATTTGTATTTCCACGATGATGAGTGATGTTGAGCATCTTTTCATGTGTCTGTTGGCTATCTGTATGTCTTCCTTGGAAAAATGTCTATTTGTGTCTTCTGAGAACTTTTTTAATGAACTATTATTATTGTTTTGGTGTTGAGTTGTATTAGATAAATAATATTTTGGTGAGATATTTTTAAAAACCAAAAGTAATGAAAAAATCTGTGATACATAAAATATTAAGTAATTTTAAGTAGAGACAAAATCTGAATGCACCAAGCCACCCCTTAAACTCAGCTTTCAAATTCCTATATTTAGGTGGAATGAGACAGCCTTTCTAGCCATTTGGAGTTTAGAGAGCAGTGATGGCTTCCAGACTATTCCATGGTCTCCTGTCAGAGGAATGATTCCTCCTTCCTTCCCTCCCCACTGAAAAGACTTACAGAGCACCTACCCTATGATGCTTGCTCTGTATCGGGGTCCTCTATACTGAGTGGCAAATATTCACAAGGGTTGGACGGAATCATCTGAAAGGTGTGACTGGAGCCAACGAGAGAGAACCTGGTGCAAAGCAGTATAAAGGGATGAAAAAGGCTGAAAGGCATCTCTCCTGAGGCTCCTGCAGCCAGAGGTGCTTTGGAGTGACTCACAAGGCTCCCAATGACAGTCATAGATGAGGCACGTTTCATTCTTCCAGAGTCTCCCAGGATTAACTTATTGCATATCCTGATTTAATTGTCTGCCCCTGTCATGCTGTCTCCTAGTCATAGACATATTAGCAACAGGTATAATCTTATTGTTTTATTATTAGACACTGATCATGGGTAATGCACTTTGTTTATATCAGCTTTATGAACTCAGAACATGAACTATAGTAGGTGATGCTGGGGACTTTATAAGCTGTTTTCAACTGGCCAGCCCTCCATATATGTGATTGGGACTGGCTGGCATTGCTGAGTTCTGATGGGCTGAGCTTTCTGACAGGT
This sequence comes from Potos flavus, assembly GCA_028534135.1. NCBI lineage: Eukaryota > Metazoa > Chordata > Mammalia > Carnivora > Procyonidae > Potos > Potos flavus. The sequence continues at coordinate 16,203,690 of CM052894.1, read as the reverse complement.
CAGCTGATAGGGAGAGGCTGGCAGGCTATGAGAATGGCTCTTGCAGGGAAGTCATGTTTTTTAGACTTTATATCTATAGAATGCTTGTTATTAAAAAAACATTTTTTTTTTTTATTAGGGAGGGGGCTGGGGGGATGGGGTAGCCAGGTGATGGGTATTAAGGAGGGCACATGTGGTGATGGGCGCTGAGTGTGATGCACAATTCATGAATCATTGAACGCTATGTCAAAAACTAATGATGTATTTTATGTTGGCTAATTGAACATAAAAAATTTTTTTTAAACTTTTTTATTGTGACATAGTATGCCCATTCAGAAAAATGCACAAATTATAGATGTACAGTTGGATGGATTTTACTAATTCAACATGCTCAGGAAACTGGCATTCAGATCAAGAAATGTAGCACCACTAGCATCTCAGAAGCCCCTCCTGTCCCGGCCATGCCCGTCCCTGTCACTACTGCTTCCCTTCCCTAAGAGTAATGCCTATCCTGACTTCTAGAAGTATAAACTAAACTTGCCAGCTTTTGTGTTTTATGTAAATGAAATTATAAGGTGAATATTCCTTTGCATCTGGCTTGTTTTGCTCAACATATCTTTGTGAGATTGATCCGTGTTGTTATTACTTGTAAATCTTTTACTTCGGTTGCTATGTAGTATTCCACAGTACAACTATCTCATGACTTATGTCTTCATTCCGCTATTGATGGATGGTTGGTTAGTTTCTACTTTGGGGCTATTAAAAATGGTGCTGCTGACAGACATATAGAGCAATGGAATAGAATAAGAAGCCCAGAAACCTACTTTTACATCTATGGTCAAATGATTTTCATCAAGAATGCCAAGACTATTCAATGGGGAAAGGATAGTCTTTTCAACAAATGATGTTGGCAGCACTAGATATCCACATTGGAAAGAATAGAGTTGGACTCTAACCTTACATCATATGCAAAAATTAATTCAAAGTGGATTAAAGACCTAAATATAAGAGCTAAAACTATAGAACACTTTGAAGAAAATATAGGGGGGAAAACTAAAGAACAGTGGATTTGGCAATGATTTCTTGGATATGACCCTCAACGCATGGGCAACAGGAGAAACAATGGGTAAATTGGAGTAAATTAAAACTTTTGAGTATCAAAGGACACTATGAACAGTGTGAAAAGGCAACACATGGGATGGGAGAAAATATTTGCAAATTATATATCTGAAAAGGGGTTAATATCTAAATATCCAGAATATATAAAGACTGCCTACAGCTCAACCATAAAAAAACAAACAACTCAATTAAAAGATGGACAAAGGGCTTGAATAGACATTTCATCAAAAAGATAGACAAATGGCCAATAAGCATATAAAAGATGCTACACATCACTAATCATTAGGGAAATGCAAATCAAAACTGCAGTGAGATACCACTTCACAGTCATTAAGATGATGATGATGATAAAACTGAAAATAACAAATATTGGCTGGAGGGTGGAGAAACTAGAACCCTTTTGATGATGGGAAGGTAGAAGCAGCTCAGGTGTCCATTGATAGGTGAAGATAAAGATAGTGTAGCAGATACATACAATGAACTATGATTCAGCCTTAAGAAGGAAGGAGAATCTGACACATAACATGGATGACATGGATAAACCTTTAAGACATTGTGCTGAGCGAAGAGAGCCAGTCACAAAAGGATAAATACTGTGTGGTTTCCATTTATGTGAGGTACCAAAAGTAGTGAAATTCATAGATTCAGAAGGAGAATGGTGGCTGCCAGAGGCTAGGGGAGGAAGGAATGGGGAGCTAGGGTTGGACGGGTTTGGAATTTCAGTTTGGGAAGATGGGAAAATGTTCTGGAGATGAATGGTGCCGAGAGTTGCACAATAATGCGAAGATGTTTCATGCCCCTGAATTGTGCATTTAAAAGTGGATAACAGGGGCTCCTGGGTGGCTCAGTCGTTAAGCGTCTGCCTTCGGCTCAGGTTATGATCTCAGGGTCCTGGGATCGAGCCCTGCATCGGGCTCCCTGCTCTGCGGGAGGCCTGCTTCTCCCTCTCCCACTCCACCTGCTTGTGTTCCCTCTCTCGCTGTGTTCCTCTCTGTCAAATAAATAAATAAAATCTTAAAAAAAATAAAAATGGATAACATAAGCCAATTTTATGTTACATATATTCTATCACCATTTAATACAGGTAAAAAATAACGGTGCTCAGGGTGATTATTTCCAGGCCCCTGATACAGGTTTCTGTGTAAAATAGTCAGAAAGGCTGAGGACACCCTGCCTCAGGAAATTTTAAAGGGGTTTTGGAATATGCTGGCCCCACAGAGCTCTCGAGTAAGGCTGTTTTGAATGTGAAGTGAAAGCTACTGCCGTCCCAGGAGGGCAAAACTGCAGAGCCCCCAGATGACACCTGAGAGAAGTCCAGGGAACAGGAACTTTGCTTAGAGCCTGGGTTCCAGGGCTAAGGGAGCCTGTGCTGCGGATGTTTGGGCCACAGTTGAAGAGTCCTACCCACACCCTGCAAGTGGCTGTTTTCCGTGGGAGGTGGGAGCAGGTTGCTTCCCCAGCAAGTGCTCATTCTGGTCCAGAGGGGCTGGAAATAACCTGGATTTTGTCTGCAGCCGCCACGGCTCTTCTGCGTGTATGTTTGGAGGGCTAGGGGGGCGCGGTTAGTGAGCTGGGGCACGTTCTCCCCCAGAGTCACTCTGTCCTTATTGTAGAACAGTATCCACAGACATGCAGAAATATTCAGAGCAATCATACTGTACTGTGTACTGCCTGTTCCCATCTGCATTTAAAGTGTATCTAAATAAATAAGACACGGGGAATGCGATGTACAGCAGAGGGAGTGTAGTGAATTCTGTAAGAGCTGTTTACAGGGCCAGATGGGAGCGAGATTGACCACGGCGATCACTTCCTTGTGTATGTAAATGTCGAATAACTGTTGTACGCTTGAGACAAATATAATATCGTATGTCAATCACACCTCAATTAAAAAAAATCCATAGTAAATTTCTTAAAAAAATAAGAGTGCTGTTATGAACATTCTAATGCATGTCTTTTTGATAAACATATGCATATTTCTATGTGAATTACTGGGTTATGCGGTATGGAAATGTTCAGTGGATAACTGCCATCAGTTTTCCAAAGCGGTTAGACTAACATTCCCCTGCGAAGTCCTGTGAAAGTTCCTCTTGTGCCACACCCTGCTGTCACCTTATCCTAATTAGCTCTTTTTCACTTAGATTGTTGGGGTCTTGTGGATTTAATTTGCCTTTCCCTGATGAGTAGTGAGATAGAGCCCTATTTATGCTCTTTTGTGAGCTCTGCTCAAGTCTTTGCTCATTTTTTTTCTATTGGGTCCTTTTTTTCTCATAGCGTACATAAATGTTTTAGTTCATTGATTGATTGATTGTATTCATAACTGTTTTAGGTAAGAGTCTGACTCTAACTAAGTGAGATGGATTCTGAATATAAAATGGCCCAGACCGCTCAAATGTATACATTTTCATTGTGCGGTTTATGAAAATTAAACTCATAGACTTTCCAGAATTTCTTTGTTAGTCGTGTGTGTGTGAGGAGGAGTGGGTCTGCTCCAGCTCGAGCTTTTATCGGCAAAGGCCCGAAGATGTTGCTTGCTTAATGGCTGGTTCGTGTGCGGCTACCCAGGATGGAATCAGCAGAGACCAAGAGAGCTCAGCAAGAGCAAGTTAGGGATGTAGAGACTGCATGACCTGAACACTCAGTCCAACCTGTTAGGCTTGCTTTGATTGTACACAGCGAATGCTTAGCCTTCGTGGGCTTCAGTGGGTGCGGTAATTTTAGTACGAACTCAATTGTCCTAAGAAGGTTGTCTGGAGGGTTTTGTGCCCTGTCATCCCGTCCTTGTGCATAAGCTGTTGGAGGCTGACTAATGGCCCAGAAAGGTATCCAGGTTCCAATCCCTAGAATCTGTGGATGTTACGTTATATGGCAAAAGGGACTTTGTAGCTGTGATTAAGTTGGAGATCTTTTTTGTTTTTTTAAAGATTTTATTTATTTATTTGACACAGAGAGATCACAAGTAGGCAGAGAGGCAGGCAGAGAGAGAGGATGAAGCAGGCTCCCTGCCGAGCAGAGAGCCCGATGCGGGGCTTGATCCCAGGACCCTGAGATCATGACCTGAGCCGAAGGCAGAGGCTTTAACCCACTGAGCCACCCAGGCACCCTAAGTTGGGGATCTTTTGATGAGATTATCCAGGTGGACCCCAAATGGAATCACAAATGTCCTTAAAAGAGGGAAGCAGAGGTGGATTTGAACACAGAAGACAAAGTGAAAATGGAAGCAACATTCTGTGCTGCTGGCTTCGAAGCTGGAGGAAGAAGCCAGGAGCCAAGGAACGTAGGCTGCCTCCCGAGGCGGGGACCAGATTCTCCCCTAGAGCCTCCAGAAGGACCCAGCCCCGCCAGCACCTTGACTTCGGCCCGCCGAAACGGACTTCAGACTTCTGACCCCTAGAAATCGAGACGGTACATTTGCATAATTTTAGGCCACTAAGTTCATGGTAATTTGCTACGGCAGGAAGAGGAAACAACGAACTCTGTGGGCTTCTTGAATTATCCACCCGTGGGGATCCAGAGAAGCTGGATTTACAAGGACTGCTGGTGAATGGGATGTGTCAAAGACTGGTTTTCACTATAGAGTGTGAAAGGCTTCGCTAGACTATGGGTCTGGTTTTGTGAAGAGGCTAAACGAAGCCCTGAGAGGCATTTGGTGATGGCGCTACCCTCGCTGCTCTCCCAGGAGGAGGTCTGCTGGGAGAGAGAGGATTTCTGCGCCCAGGTTTGGAGAGCTGGGCTCTGTTCCGGGCTGGGTAATCAGGCAGTTCAGGTCACCTCTTGGGCTGAGAGTTTGTCCTTTGTCCAAGCCCCCTGTGGGGTTTGGATGACCGGGAGTGTCATGTGCCATCTGTCCTCCTGCTGGGCAATGTTCTGTTGCCCAGGCCCCCTTTTGTCTCTTGAATCCATCAACATCTGTGTCCATGGCCGTCTCTGGAGTGGAAGTCACTTGCACTTCCCACATGTTCTGCTGCACTCGTTTTCTATTTTCTGTTTCCACTCTTGTCCCCATCTAAGTAGTCAGTCCCCAACTGACATTTTAAAACACAACAGGCTGGCTGAGGAGAACCCACCTGGCTGGGCAGAACCCACCTGGCTGAGGAAAACCCACTTCACTGAGGAGAACCCACCTGGATGAGGAGAACCTATCTGCATGAGGAGAACCCACCTGGCTGAGGAGAACCCTCCTGGCTGAGGAGAACCTTCCTGGCTGAGGAGAACCCACCTGGCTGGGCAGAACTCACCTGGCTGAGGAGAACCCTCTTGGCTGAGGAGAACCTTCCTGGCTGAGGAGAACCCACCTGGCTGGGCAGAACCCACCTGGCTGAGGAGAACCCTCCTGGCTGAGGAGAACCCACCTGGCTGAGGAGAACCCTCCTGGCTGAGGAGAACCTTCCTGGCTGAGGAGAACCCACCTGGCTGGGCAGAACCCACCTGGCTGAGGAGAACCCTCCTGGCTGAGGAGAACCTTCCTGGCTGAGGAGAACCCACCTGGCTGGGCAGAACCCACCTGGCTGAGGAGAACCTTCCTGGCTGGGTAGAACCCACCTGGCTGAGGAGAACCCACCTGGCTGAGGAGAACCCACCTGGCCGGGCTAAATGGAAGGAGAGGGGGCAGCCAGGCAATTCTTGCTCAGTTGACAAGGGAAAATCATCCTCACTGTCCCTCAGAAGGGACAGACAGACCGAAGCCACTTAGTTAGCTTCATTGTGCAGATGACCAGGTGGATGTGATCAGATGAATGTCGCCTTGTCCAGGCTCCTGCTGAGGCCACCAAAGAGTGGGAACTGGGACCTGAGGCATACTGTTCCTTTTCCATTACTTGGAGAATTCTTTCCTTACATATCTGGCAACCTATTTATTTTTTAAATGGAAAATTTCAATTATAGGCAACAAGAAAGAGAAAGATATATCGAAGCTCCCAGAGCCTGTCACCCAGATTTATCAGTTACCAGCATTCAACCATTCTTTTATCTATCCCTATACCTTTTGTTTTTACTGGGATAGTTTAAAGCAAAGTTCAGATATCATGTCATATCACTCACAAATAATTCAATATATATTTCTAACTAGCAAAGGCTTAAACAACAAACAACATTGCACTTCATTATCACACCACTCTGAATTACCAGGAATTGGTTAATATCATCTCATGCTGTCTATATTCATTTTTCTGATTTATCAAATAATTATTTTTTGTTCGTTATTTAAAAAAATATAACTGAAGACTGATAAGTTGCAAGAACAGCACAAGGAACTCTCATATACCCTTTGCCTGAATTCACCAAATGCTTCCATTTTATTTGATTTATTATTTACATACATATTTTCTGAATTATGTGAGAGTATATTGGAGATCATATCCCTTTACTTGTAAACACTTCAGCATGCATTTCCTACGGGCAAAGACATTTTCTTATATAACCGCAGTATAATTATCAAGAGTCGGAAATTTACCACTGATGTAATACTATTATCTATCCTCAGCCCACATACAAAATATGGCAATTTTCCTAATAGCTCTTTTCATGGTTACATATTTTCTCCTAGTCCAGCTCTGATCCCGGATCACCCATTTAATTATGTCTCTGTAGTCTTTTTCATATGGAAAAGTTCCTCAATCTTTCTTTGTCTTTTTTGACCTCATCATTATTTTTAAGGGTACAGGTCAGTTATATTGTGGAATGTCTCCATGTAGGTTTGTCTGAAGTTTTCTTATGATTTAAGTTATGCCTCTTTGAGAGTAAGAGACCAAAGCTGTGATGTCGTGTTGGTCTCAGTGCATCATATCAGGAGGGTCTTGGTGACGTCAACTCGGATCTTTTGGTTAAGATAGTGTCTCCAGGTATCTCCATCATACAGTTAATAAGTAATTGGTAGGGAGATCTTGGTTCTTTGAGAACTTCCTTAGGTTTTTTCTTTCTCTCTCTCTCTCTCTCTTTTTTTTTTTTTGAAGATTTTATTTATTTATTTGAGAGAGAGACTGTGAGAGAGAGCATGAGAGGGGAGAAGGTCAGAGGGAGAAGCAGACTCCCCATGGAGCTGGGAGCCCGATGCGGGACTCAATCCCAGGACTCAAGGATCATGACCTGCGCCGAAGGCAGTTGCTTAACCAACTGAGCCACCAGGCGCCCTCTCTCTTTTTAATTAAAGATTTTGAGAGAGAGTGCGAGTGTGAGCAGGAGCAAGGGGAGGGGCAGAGAGAGAGGGAAAAGCAGACTCTCTGTTGAGCAGGGAGCTGGATATGGGACTTGATCTTGAGACCCTGGGATCATGACCTGAGCCGAAGGCAGATGCTTAACCGACTGAACCACCCAGGCACCCCCAGAACTTCCTTAGTTTCTGATGCAACAGGGTATTCTAGGCTTCCCTGTATTTTCCCTGTTCCAGCTCTGGAGTCAGCTTTTTCAAGTTCCTGTTCTTTCTAGTGGAGAAGAATATTTAGAAACCGAGCTCTGCGTGCTAGGTGTGCTCACTGCCACTGTTTTATCATTGCTTCTTTGGTGTCTTAGTAGACAGAGACAGGAAATGCATGTATATACACATGTACTTTTATTTATAAAACTAAAATTGTTAAAAGCTGTATTAACAACTATAAATTGATTCAGATGCCTCTAGTCCCAATCAGAACATTCTATTTGTTTCCTGTTTGACATTTGTATCTCCATACTTCAATACTGAGAAAACTGGCCCTCAGTAGATTTACTTATTTGCTCAAGCCTATAATATACAGAAAGTGGTTTCAGAATTGTTAATATCTATCACTGTGAAAAGAAAACCTTTTGGCTAGAGTTCAATATTTGTTTATAGTTTTTTTTTTTTAAGGTAAAATTTACTTAGAATGACAGGTGCAGATCTTAAGGATATGTTTGTATAAGTTTTGGCAAATGTATACTCTCTTATAATTCACATCCCTACCAAGATATAGAGCATCTCCATCACCTTAGAAAGCACTCTCCTGCCCTTTTGCAGTCAACCTCCCTTCCAGAGACAATCACTTTTCTTACCCTTTTCACCATAAATTAGTTTTGCCTATTCTAGAACTTCATATAAAGGGAATCATGCAATATTCTTTGGTGTTTGGATTCTTTCATTTAGCATAGTATCTGTAAGATCCGTATATTTTCTGTATATGATATTTTATTCCTGTTGTTAAGAACCAGTATTCCATTTTGGGAATATACCACAGTTTGTTTATCTATTTTCCTATTGGTGGGTATTTCGCTCCCTTTCCCCTCTACTTTTTGGCTGTTATGAACAAAATGACCATGAACTTTCTTGTACACAGCTTTTGTGGATATATGTTTTCATTTCTCTTGGCTCAATAACTGAGCATGTAATTTTTGGGTCATAGGGTAGATGAATGTTTAAATTTTACCTTTTAACTAAGAAACAAACTCAGAGCCCCTCCCACCCTCCTTCCCTTCTTTCCTCCCTCCTACCTTCCCTCCCTCCCACCTTCTTTCTCTTCTTTCCTTCCTCCTACCTTTCCTTCCTCCCTTCCTTCTCTCCTTCCTTCCTTCCTATTTTGCCATTAGTTGTATAGGCTCTTCAAAAGGTCTACATACTATTGCATTTGGTTTTTATATCTCTGTTAGACTCTCTTTCCTTTTTTGAAATGCCATTTTATTTGCTGGAGGTACCAGAACATTTGGCTTGCAGAATACTGTACATTTGGTTTGATTGATTACTTTCTCATGTCATTTAGCTTGCTACTCTATTCCTGGTGTTTCCTGTGATCTTGCAGCTATATCTAGAGATGGAACAGATTTAGGTTCTTTTTTTTTTTGTTTTTTGTTTTTGTTTTTAGACACGAACTTTTCATAGGTTCGTAGGTAGAGCCATGTGCTCTGTACTATAATACATCACGAGGCATGTCATATGTGGTTCTCCCTCTTTTAATGTTGCAAAGATAGATTTGTGTGTTTAGGTGCTGTCAGCCTGATGTCTCCATTATAATGTTCCCCATCAAACTTTCAGCTAACGAATTTTAGCATCCATTCATAGTTATCGCTTAAATCCATTCTTTTGGTGGGGTTGCCAAATGGCGATCATCTAATTCCATCCCTCCTTCTGCCTTTATTCCTTGGATTTTTTCCGTGTACAAAATCTTTCCCTCAACCATCTTTTCATTACTCTGAAATAGAATTTATACAGGAAAGGCAGAGTAAATGTTTGATCTTTTCACTTTATCAAATTTTGGAGAAATAAGTTGGTACCTTAGCAACCTCCAGTGGTGATGAATGAGATTTTAGTTTTTTTTTTTTAGGGTCAGAATGATCTGATGAGTTTTTATATGTTTGATAGGCTTCACTCCCCTGCAGTCATTATTTTTTTTTCTCACGTGACAGCAGCTTAGGCCAGCGTGTACCTGTGATTTGGCTCATGTGACCTTTGGGCATGACCTTACCTGTCTTTGGTGGCTTCCTTGCCTTTCCGGTGCAAGCTGTCTCCGGCTCCTTTTGTGTATTTCCAGCCCCAAACTCAGAATCAATCATTCCTGGGAAGAGTCTTGGTGCCTTTCTGTGGGGAACCATATTTAGACAGCCCAGTCTGGGCAGTAGGGTTGCTCATTGTCTTGCTTCTAGACCTTTTATTTATTTGTTTATTATTTTTTTAAGTTTTTATTTAAATTCCAGTTAGTTAACATACAGTGTTATTAGTTTCACATATAATATAGTGATTCCATACTTCCGTACATCACCCGGTGCTCATCACAGCAAGTGCCCTCCTTAATCCCCACCACCTGTTTCACCCATTCCCCCCCCCCCCCCCCGCCATCTACTTTCTGGTAACCAAGAGTTTGTTCTCTTTAGTTAAGAGTCTGTTTCTTGGTTTGCCTCTCTCGATCTCTTTTTCTCTCTCTCTCTTTTTCCCCCTTTGCTCATCTGTTTTGTTTTTAAAATTCTGCATGAGTGAAATCATGTGGTATTTGTCTTTCTTGGATTCTTATTTTGCTTAGCATAATAGTCTCTAGCTCCACCTGAGTTGTTGCAAATGGCAAGATTTTGTTCTTTTTTATGGGTAATATTTCATTGTATATATATCCCACATCTTCTTTATCCATCCATCAATCAGTGGACACTTGGGCTGCTTCCATAATTTGGCTATTATAGATAATTATGCAATAAACATCGGGATGCATGTATCCCTTTGAATTAGTTTTTCTGTATTCTTTGGGTATTCCTAGTAGTGTGATTGCTTCTAGACCTTTTTAGTAGTTAGAACTAGGAAATACATGTTTTTAGAAACAGAAAAATATAAGCACTTACTGATATCTTCCACTCAAATTTAACTTTATAGGGTCTTTAACTTCTTTGATTTATAATCTTTTATATTTAACATTTAGATTATTAATGATGTCGAATTGATAAGCTGCTACAAAATATGTGTAACAATTTTAAAAGAACAATATGCATATTACTAGTGTATATGATTCTTTTGCTCTGTGTGGGGGTAATGATATTCATGTGGCGGCCGGCGTCGGTGGGCTGGTCAGGAAGATCTAAGACAACTCACATACACGCCTAGTGCCTTGGCAAGAGTGGCTGGAAATCTGGGTTCAGTTGGACTCTCCTTCTTCTCCAAGAGGTTTCAGGGCCTTCTTATGAGGTGTTCTCACTGAAAGGGTAGTAGGTTTTTAATGGTGGCTTAGGATTTTAAGAGAGTAAAGTGGAAGGTGCCAGTCCTTTCAAAGGCTAGGCTCTGACTGATTTAGTTTTATTACCACTATGTTCTATTGGTCAAAGTATTTGCAAGCCAGCCCAGATTCACAAGGAAGGAAAGGAAATTCCAACTCTGGACAAAAGTAGTGTCGAAGAATATATAGCTATTTTTGCACCACCCACCCCTGCCCTTCAAATCATCCTAAAGAATCTTCTGCACCTTTTGTCATCGAAAGTTACAACCGGAAGAGTGTTCTCTATCCTTTTTTATTCTGCATGATCCTTCCTCATATGGAAGTTTCATTATTTATTCAACAAGTCCTCGGTTGATGAACATTGGTCTTCCTTCTAATCTCTTGTCATTATGAAAAATGCCCCAATAAATGTCTTTGCATATACATCATTTTGTATTTTTTGACAGTGATGATTCCTAGAAGTACAATTGCTATGTGAAAGGATGGATGAATATATGATTTTGCTAGGCCTTGCCAAAGTTGTACCAACAATGTATGAGTGCCCATTTCACCGTAACCCTACCAACAGAGTGTTGTTAAATTTATTGATTTTTGCCAGTTTAATAGGTGAGAGATGGTACTTCAGTTTACTTTTTTCTATATTCTTGAAATTTATTGAGGTCTAACACGCAAAATGTATACAGGGAGCTAATTTTAGCTGAAAAGTTTGATATATTTCTATTTTCAAACACATCTGTGTAACTACCATCATCATCAAGATATAAAACATTTCTTGAACCCAGAAGGCTCGTTTCTTCTCTTTCTCAATCAACATGGCTGCTAGAAGTAGCTAGTATTCTGATTTCTAGCACCATAAAAATCTTGACCTCAAATAAATGAATCACACAGCATGCATTGTCTTATTTCTGTCTGTTTTAACTCAACATAACATCTGTGAGGTATATCCATGTGGTTTCTATTGTGGTATGTTGGTTATTTCCTATTGCTGTAGTATTTCACTGGGTGGGTAAATAAATTATGACATATTTACTCTGTTGATGGGCATTTGGATCATTTCCAGCTTATAATTGTTTTTAATAACACTGGTTTGAATATTTTGGGACACATGCACTTATTAATCTTGGGTATTTATTTAAAAGTAGAATTTCTGGGTCATGAGATAGGCATGGGTTTAGCTTTAGCTGACACTGCTAAATAGTTTCCAATGTAGTTGTACCAGTTTATACCTCGTCAGCCGCCTATGAGAGCTCTGAGTGATCCATATCCTTGCCAACAATTGTTACTTGTCTTAAAATATTAGCCATTCTGGTGGGTATCTGGTGGTGTTTCATTATGATTCATAATTGCATTACCTTAATGACTAAGAGTGTTAAGTACCTTTTCATAGTCATTTGAATATCTTCTTTTGTGAAATGCTATTAATATATATATATATATTTTTCCCATTGTTGCTCTCTTAATAATTTTAGGAATTCTTTTTATATTTTAGATTTGACTCTTTTGTCATCTATATGCAGTTTTATTTGCTCATTTTGAAAAAAGTTGAGTATCTTTTTAATTAAAGGCCATTGAATTTTTTAAATTACCAGTTTATAAATTTTGCTTATTTGAAATTTGGTTAATCTTTTTCTTCTTAATTTTAGGAGTTTTCGTATATCTGGAATATTTGTCTTTTGTCTCTGATACTCAGTGCAATCGTTTTCCCTGTTTGCCATTTTCTTGACTTTATGGATTTTTTTTCTCTTTTTTTGCTGTGTAAGAGTTTTTTTTTTTAATGTCTTCAAATTTCTATATCTTTTATTTTATTGCTTTTAGATTTTGAGTCATAGCTAGGACAGATTTTTCTCACTTATTTTTAAAAACTTTTAAATCTCTACTCCATTTAGATTTTATCCTGAAGTATGACATGAGAAATGAATCTATTTTTTTCCCACATGGTTGTCCAGTAGTTTGAACATCATTTATTAAAACTCTTATCTTTTCTCATTTATTTAAGATACTGTCTTTATCATATATGGTTAGGTTGATTTGGGGGTTTTCTGTTCTGGATCATTGGTCTGCCTGCCTAAGTGACGTCAGAGCACACTGTTTTATTTGAATATATGCTTGAATACCTAATAGGCCTAGACCCACCTCCCCATTATTCTTTGCTTTTCGGAGCTTTCTTGAAATGCTTATTTTTTTTTTATTCTTCTGTATAAACTTTATTATCAATTTGTTTTGCTCCAGAAAAAAATAGAACCCAATTGGATCTTTATTGGTATCATAATACACATCCTTATGGTACTGAGTTTTCCTAAGAGCATGTGTCTTTCTATTGGTTCAAACTATTTTTGTGTTTTCAGGAGAATTTAATGGGTTTCCTCATATAGGTTATTCACATTTCTTGTTAGTTTAATACTTACTTTTTTCCCTTTTGCTCTTGTGAATGGGGTTTTCTCTTCTCTTCCCATATACCTTCTAATTGGTTCTTTTGTATATGTGAAGTCTATTGCTTTCTGCATTAGGTATTAATTAGGGTCCAGTCCAGGAGACAGAAATAGTACCAAATATATTTTTTTAAAGATTTTATTTATTTATTTAATTGACAGAGAAAGAGAAGGAGACAGCGAGAGAGGAAACACAAGCAGGGGGAGTGGGAGAGGGAGAAGCAGGCTCCCCGCAGAGTAGGGAGCCCAATGCGGGGCTTGATCCCAGGACCCTGAGATTATGACCTGAGCTGAAGGCAGACACTTAATGACTAAGCCACCCAGGGGCCCCTAGTACCAAATGTTTTAAGAGAGATTATTTAATACAAATAATTGTTAAGTTGTGTGAAGGTGTTAAGTGTGTAACTGAAAAGGTGAAAAGAGAAAACCAAGGTATTACAGAAGAAGAAACTACAGGCAACAGCCCCCACACCTGGGGCTGAATAAAAAGGGAAAAGGTTGGAATTATTAAATCTAGAAGTTTGGGGAAGTGCCTGGACTTTCAGGAGGGGGCCGTCCAGCTGGTGCTGGCCTCTCCAAGCTCAAACGAAGAGCCCGTGGGAAGCAGACTTCTCAGGAGAGGACACTGGCCGACCGAAGCTGGTGTCTCTGAAGGGTACACAGTGAGGCTGGGTCTGCAATTCTTAGAGAAACTGAAAACTGGACCCCGCTGCTGCTACCGGAGTGAAGGGTTATTACTTGGAGACAGTGGCAGGAACCAGAAGTAGGCAGGCAGCCAACAGAGGAAGGAATCCCTCCTTCCCTCTCAGCTGTGCGCTCTCCCTCCAGGGTCCTCTGATGTTAACACCACACAGGGAGAAAAGACTTGCCCAGTCTGTGGTATTGGACACTTAATAAAGAGATCTTACAGGTTTACATGGCCCACGTGGGCTTCTCGTGCTGAATACGTTATTCATTCAACTGACAAAACTGAAATTGGGTTTGCAGAGTCCCATTTCTGCATCACCAAGCTGAGTATACACAGGTGGGTTTGCAGCTGAAGGACAATAGCTTAAGAGCTGGCATAGCATATGAATTTTCTACTCGGCCATTTTATTAAATTCTTTAATTGTTTACAGTAGTTTCACTCATGATCCTTTTGGGCTTTATGATTATATAATTTGTAAGTTGAGATCTTTTTACCTCTTCCCCACTCTGTAGTTTTTACTGGTAATCTTTTGATCTTGATTCCTAAAGTGTCTCAAACATAATGACTAGGAAATCTAAGTCACATTGTTCTTGGAATAAATTACTCTGATTCTTGTAGAAATTTTGGGAGAGGGGGCTGTATTGGAGGAGAAAGCTTTTCTTCAATGGTCTTCTTTGCTGAGTGCTTAGAAAAAGCCAGCACAACACAGAGTGCTATTTCTTGGCTATGCCTGGGAGACCAAAAGTGCATAATAAATGCAAAATACTGGTGAGGTAGAAGGGTAAGTTTGCCTGTCCATCCCATCTTCCTTGTTCTGACCTGGTTGCATCCATTCTTCTTTCCTCTGACACATAATTGAGATGTGTTCAATGAAGACATTTCACCCGTGTCACTGTAGTGTTTGGCTCAGGGATTGACATGTGATCTAAGTCAGCCAATGAGGCTCAACCTAAGAATTTTTGCCCAAGTTAATGGAAAGAAGCATTCTCTTTTTCTCTTGGGTCTCTAAACCTTGTGCTCTTGATGGCTATCCGTCCTTCCACTTGGAGAAGGCTAATGCAGGGAAAAAGCTGGAGAGAGACAGATTTCTGATGGTTTCATTTGAGCAGCTGGATGTAGTTATCCCTGAAATTTTAGGTCTAAAGATCTTCACATGAGAAATAAATGTCTTTTTTTTATACTTAAAGTAGATTGAATTGGATTTTCCATTCCTTACAACTAAACAAGTCCTAACTGACCAAGTAATAATTATATTATTACTAGAACTTATGAGCCATGTAAGGCTGTGAGGTTTCTTTTTTACGTGTCCAATACTATAGATCTGGACTGGTTTACTAGGATTTTCACAGTGTTCTATAGAACTTTCTATGCTTTGAGCAGTGTTCTTGATTCTGGTGACTTCTCTGTTCTGTTCTTGCCTTCTTGTGTCTCTCAAGGACAGTCATAAACCATTATTCCACCTTCAGGTCTCTTACTGCCCACGAACCCTAGGCATCAGTATACTTTTAAGGGCCAGAGAATTAAGGAACCACAGAAAACAAGTTCACCTCCTTCTGTCTTCTGGTCCTATCTGGTTTTACATTGTGGTTTCTGGTTTCTATTCCATAGCTTGGCTGAAACAGACTCCCTCGAATGGCATCATCTCATTGCCTTGTTGGGCACCCCCATGTATAGGATGTTTTTGGCTTCTACAGTTGATCTCTATTTGAACCCTTGTAGCCACTCCTCTTTGAGGGTTGCCATATGTCCTCCCTGTGTGGAATTTCCATGGAACACCCAAAGATGAATTAGACATGGACTCTGCCCTTTGGAGGGCAACAGTCAGGAAGCCAGTGTTAAATTGAGGTATAAACATTGGGCTGTGGGGGCACAGAAGGCGTGTGTGTGTGTGTGTGTGTGTGTGTGTGTGTGTGTGTGTGTAAGGCACAGTAATCCTATGAGAAAAGCTTCATGGAAGAGATAACTGTTGGGATGAGTCTTTAGGAGTGAGTAAGAGAATAACCACAAATGATCAATTCAGTTTGGTTCGGTCATTCGGGTAACAAATATGACCAGCATTATTTCGAACTCTTTTGCTGCAAGAGAGAAGGCAAATACAAGAAACCCCTTGGAAGACCACGAGAGGCAGCATTATTTCACTGGTCAGTGCAGTTGGTCCCAGCACAGTGGCATCTGATATGGCAGACAACCAGAGGTGGGGGCCCCAGGCTTTGTGGCCAAGGGAGCAGAGCCATCTTAGAAACATGGGTGATTTGCTCCAGGACACGCAGCCAAGTTAGAAAAGTGTTTTGGGTGGAGCTTCAGGATTGCGGGGTTTTTCTTTGGTCACCATGCCTTCCTGAGAATTTCATCTGACATATAACAAAGATGGGATGGTTGAGGCATAGGGTGTATGTGGGTGCAAATGAAGCCTTTTTCCTTCCAGTAATTTAATGGAAGATACAAAGGAACCGGTAAATGAAGCTGTGGGAAATTGATTGGAACTTTTTTTTTACCTTGCATGATTATTATTACCATTAATCAAGATAAAACTCGATTGTGTGCTGACGGTGTGGCTAGCACAATGCCAACCATGGCTGCAGTCTTCATAAAAACAAAAAGACAGTCATCGATAAAGCGGCAGGAGAAGACAGATCACCTAAGTGAGGAAAGGCAAGTTGCCTCCTGGCTTCATTTTGCCTCTCTTTATGACCTTCTCACAACTTAGAGGTTTGTGCCCTAATTGCAAAGACCCGAGCTTCCATACTTTGCATGATGTTCACCCATTAAGAACACAATGTTGTGCTTAAAAATCATTCCAGCTGTACTCATATTCTTTCTATTTGTACCATCTTCTTTTTCAATCAGGAATAAAAACAGTAGTCATGCTTTGCAAAACTTTCATTATAAGAACTGAGAAGAAAAGTAATAAAGAAGGGATACTCTCAAGAGAAAAACTTGGAAGAGAGCATAATATATCAACCAAATAGAAGAAGGAATTGCATGAAACTGCCTTTTAGCTTACGACTGTATCAGACATGAGGCAAAAAGAATAAGCCAGGTTGATTAAAACAACTTATCACCTTAAAAAAATTCAAGATGATGAAGTCTGGGCATGTAAATTATACCTTTGCCTATCCAGCTAAGAGAGCAGGGTGGCTTGCTTGGCTGGAGTTCTCCAGGATATCGCTATAATCTTTATATCCCTTTCTTAACTCTTGCCTTCTTTTTGTAGTTGATGTTTGTTTACTTCACTGAGAGCTTTTTTTTTTTTTTTTTTTCCTTTTCCTTCTTTCTATTATTTCCAGCCCTGAAAGCTGAGCTTGAAAGTAGGCCTCCTGGGCTCAGTCCAATGATTAAGCCATAGAAAACTCTCTATTGCTGGTCTTACTACATGAAACCTTAGCCACTTGGACGCTTTATAGTAGTCATTGGTCATTCAGTTGTCAACTGTTGTGTGAGTTGAATTTAAATTTATAAACATTCTTGGGTGCTTATAAACCGTCGGGCATTAGGGAGGCTCTGAGAAAAAAAGAAGTGATTCTCCTGCCTTCAACTTTCTTATCATTGTATGGGGAGAGCATTAGGCAAATGACAGAACGCGTTTACACAAAGTGCCTATTGCTATGTTAGCTATGTGATATGCATCCCTGTCTCTGTCTGGGGGCCCATGCTTCCTTTGTCACACGAATGTCCTGCAGAGTAGTAGGAGACATTACATAGAGGGGGAGGACTTGACCATGTGGACCAAGGAGGAGAGTGGTCAACTCTACTGGGGTAAAAGTGGGATGGCTTTACTTATGAGTTTAGCCTGAACCAAGATGGAATTTACTAGCTGGGCAAGGTGAAGAATGTCAGAGAGAAGAACAGCAAGTGCACATGGGAGGAAGCACAGTGCAGTGTGTTTGGGAGTTGGCAAGAAATTTGATTGGAGGTGGGATTGATGAGCAGAGTGTGAGGGGATGGGAGCTGGCAAGAATTAGCCTGGAGAGGAAGACAGGGGCCAGATGAGAAAAGGTAGTGCTTGCAAGTGAAGGAACTGGAACCTTATTCTCTGGGTAGTTGGGAGTCTTTGAGCAAATCAGAGACTAGATCAAACCTGCATGCGTACCTTTTTTCATTATGACTTTGCAAATGATGATGAGTTACCACCAGCAGACCATGTTGGCTAGGGGAGCGTGTGGTGGGAATGAATTTGAAATGAATTCCCTGTCTTTTTCTCCCCACTTTCTTAGGGATCATGTGCTGTGAGATGACCAGCCTTGGGGTGGGCATGGGCGTCTTAGTTCCCAAGTGGAGTAATGTTGATCTGGAGTCTAAGCCAGGGGTCTGGACAGCTATATTCTTACTTCCAAGCTATTAAGCAGTGGCTGCAAAGAACTTCTAGATCATGGGGGGGTGACTCTAAGGGGGCTGGAGTTTATGGGTGAATTAGGTAGTTATTGTTTGGGGCTTGGAAAGCCTTCTCCCTTTGGAGTCCAGGGTTTGAACCATACCAACCAAGAGATGACTTGAGGATTCTTACAGCTAATCAGGTTGAATCAGCTCTAGATGGGTTCTGGCCCAGCTTTACCCATAAGGAGGAGCAGCTCCGGACTGCTGTAAGAACACCCAGTTGGCTGCAATCAGCTCTTGGTCACTAAACCACAGGAGCCCCACCATTGTGATGGTTTCCATGAGTGTCTTTTCCTTCTTTCTTTCCTTCCTTCCTCCCTTCCTCCCTTCCTTCCTTCCTTCCTTCCTTCCTTCCTTCCTTCCTTCCTTCCTTCCTTCCTTCCTTCCCTCTTTCCCTCCTTCCCTCCTTCCCTCCCTCCCCCTCTCCCCCTCTCTCCATCTTTCTTCCTTCTTTCTCACTCTCTCTCTCTCTTTCTTCTTTCATCTTTATACCCAGTATGGTACTCGAACTCACAACCTCAAGATCAAGAGTCATGTGTTCTTCCTCTGAGCCAGCCAGGCACTCCAGTAAGTGTCTCTTTCTGCTCGCCAAATTGGAAATAACCAGGAGAGAAGGGGAGAGAGAGAGAGAGAGAGAGAGAGAGGGAGAGAGAGAGGGAGAGAGAGAGAGAAGAGACAGAAATAGGACTCATCCACTCAGGACATTCGGCAAGTTCCTGATCGAGCCAGGACTCCTGACTCTGGTCAAGTGCCCTTCTACAGTGATCCACGTGTGCAGCTTGATTCTAGGTGCTGTGAGTAGGGATTCCTGAATACAGGGATATTTATAACCTTGTTGGGGAAATGACTTGTTAGTAGGTCAGAGCAAAGCACTTCCTTCACTTGGGAGTAGAAAGAAGAGTAGGGACAATCGGATGGATCCAAATGCCCTCTGTCTGGAAACCAGAGGAAGGAATCTGAATTTTACTTTCTGCTTAAAAAAGTTTAGTGACTCTAACAAGGACTAAATTGTTGCCGATTTGGTGTCATTCCTTGCATATTGTGAATTGAAAAGTTGGCCTCTTGTAGAAAGAACTTGACTGTCCCAAGCTACCAGATAATTTCTGTGTTCTTGATTTTGTATCCAAGTGTGTGTTGTTTCTCTGGAAGGCTTGGAGGATGACTTTGGCTGAGGCCCCATAAATGGAGACCAAGCTGTAGGCAAAGGCAAAAACCAAAAAGCTCAGTAAAAGAGGGTGGACCAATAAATAAAACATACAGAGCCTAGAGAAAGGTAAACTCTATAAAGGCATTTGGAAATTGTGAAAACCCTGAAGTCAGCTCTAGCCCTGTCATTATAACCACTGCACTGAGAGATGGTTGCAATATTCTCAGCCTGTTTGCACGTTAATGCCTGAAAAATGCAATAATTGAGTTTGGTGATGTGAAATTTATTTAGGAGGCAGCCTATTTGCTGTGATCATTGGCTTCGGATGCTGGCACTTGGGAGAATTTTGCAAGTGGGTAAAGATGCCAGCCGTCATCCCAAATGATAGATGAGCCTTGAATGATGATTCTCAGTGAGCATTCTTCATTCATTGCCTTAGAGTATTTTAAAGGATGGGCTCCTATTATCTCCACTATGTGTTGAGACTTTGGACTATTTAATTATTCCAGGCAATTTTTCTCTGTTCTTTTGCTCATCTTTTCTCAGTCCTACAGCCCCCTTCTCCCCCACCCCCAACCCGCCAACTGCTTCCTTTGGAAGATTGACACCCAGAAGATAACTGTCAGAATAAATACAACCCAAAGAAGTCAGCATAAGACATCTCAAAGGTCATGATCTTGGCATGCCGCGGCACTGAAAAGCACAAATTCAAAAACTGCCGTTAGTTTTTTTAAGATAATATTTCGTATTTAGGACTTCAGTTCGAAAGTTCAGAAAGTTAAGATGGTTCAGAAAGGAGTGATAAAGAAAAAGAACTAGAACAGCAGAGTAGAAATGTCCAAAGGAGATATGATAGTTTAAAATACAGAGAAGAAGCTCGGAAACAATGTAAGACTTTGGAAAACTTATGTGATTTTCTAAGAAGAAAGATTAAAGTAACCTGTCATCGAAGGTAGGCAGCAGTAAGTGATGGAAAGGTAGGGTGGCTTTGGTGAAATCAGAAAGACCTGGTTCCCATCTTGGATCTACCCCATAGAACTGGAACAGCAGGCATGCTACTTGGCTTCTTTGGCCCTCAGTTTTACCATCTGTGAAATGGGTATTATAACACTGAGTTCATGAGACTGTTTTAAAGAATGAAATTGTATATCTTGAGTGCTTTGGATGGTGCTTGGCATATCATAGGTGCTCACTAAATGGTAGTGGATAATAATAACAGTTGTAGATAACCTTCCATCGCAAGAAGGCCATGAGTTAAATAAAGCACGCCATCTTTTTTTTTTCCCAAATACTTTTATTTCATTTTTTCAGTGTTACAAGATTCATTGTTCATGTACCACACCCAGTGCTCCATGCAATACGTGCCCTCCTCAATACCCACCACCAGGCTCGTCCCTCCCTCCACTCCACTCCCCTCCAAAACCCTCGGTCCGTTGCTCTGAGTTCACAGTCTCTCATGGTTCTTCGCCCCTCCGATTTCCTCCAATTCATCCCTCCCTTCCCTCTCCCAATGTCCTCCATGTTTTTCCTTATGCTCCACATGTAAGTGAGACCGTATGGTAATTGACTTTCTCCGCTTGACTTATTTCACTCAGCATAATCTCTTCCAGTCCAGTCCATGTTAAAATAAAAGTTGGGTATTCATCCTTTCTGATGGAGGCATAATATTCCATTGTATATATGGAC
>CM052894.1:16080274-16182136 GCA_028534135.1 Potos flavus | reverse complement strand
TTCCCAGCACCATTTGTTGAAGAGACTGTCTTTTTTCCACTGGATATTTTTTCCTACTTTGTCAAAGATTATTTGACCGTAGAGTTGTGGGTCCATATCTGGGCTCTCTAATCTGTTCCACTGGCCCATGTGTCTGTTTTTAAAGCACACCGTCTTTGAAACCTGCAAAACCATGATATAGTCCTATCTGGAGGTAGAAAAACAGCTTTATAGAAGCTGGAACTTGTGGGATGTGTTTGGGGAGCAGTAGCATCGGTGTGATACTGAGTTATCAGTAGTCATATCGGGGAAGAGAAGTCAGATCGGGGAAGAGAAAAAAATTGTTCTTGAGAAGGTACCAGACAGAAAGTTGTCTTTAGCCTCCGTAGGGACTGCTAAATCTGATAACCTTGGCTCAAGCCTTGATGACTGTTGCCATAGAAACCAGCACATGTGCACAGCAGGAGTACATTTCTCAAAGCTTTTAGCCCATGCCAACAGAGTCTGGCTCCAGAGGTGAGAGGACTGGTCTTTATCCCTGAATAGAGGTCCTGGCACTTGGCAGTGAGTTGAATCAGCCCCATTTGTGAAGCCCTAGGAGCCCCGTCCCAGAGGAGAGACCGGGCCAACAAATCCTGCCATGATAGCATTCACGTCTCTAAAATGGTCAACACACAACTGAAAAAATAAATCCAAACATCATAGTCCCAGATCGTCCCAGGTCGTCCCAGTTGACGACCTCTAAGACACGATTTTCCAAAGAAAGCAAAGGGCCTGCATTGTTTTACACCACGTTGTGGCTTGCTCTGAAACATTTTTCTCTACTCTCCTTTTTCTGGGAAATGTCCATACAGTTCAGGGAACACCCAACTCTGTTCTTGGCTCTTGGACTTCTGCTTTCTTCTGAAGGACCCCGGAGCCCATCGCAGTTCCTCTTAAATATGGCAAGTGGCTTTTCACTCTACGATGGTAAAAATTATATGAAATTCAGTATATTTTTTTGTCCTTCCCACAAATTAAAAAAAAAAAAAAAGGCTAAATCTACACTAACGCAAGCTTCATTTCCCTGAATACTGAGCTTATAGGTCACACTTTTTTCAGCTTGGGGAACATTTTAAAAGCCAAGCCTTTCTGTCCCTCTGACAAAGGAAGGGGAATGAGAAATGCTTTTGACCAAAGTGCTTCCTGCCCAGGTTTGACATCCTGTGGGCTGGTGGTTGGCTGGGATGGCAGGGAATGGAGGCATTTAACCAATGAGAAATTGGGGCTTCAGTAAAGAACTGAATTTTTGAGTTGATTTAAAATGACTTAACTAGCATCCCATGGTTTGCTGGAATTTCAGTTATGCATCTGGAGATCTAGTGAAAGTGTCCTCAGTGCTGATGCACAGAAACTGACATTCACCGAGAAGCTTCTTTGGGAGAGAGTACAAGACTGTACACACCCCAAATTTTGAGTAGTAGGTCATGTTTGACACTTTTCTTTTTCCAGTATGCTCCCCCGCCACAGAAAAACAAGCAGAATGAGTAGAAATGAGTTAGTTCTAGAAAATGCTGTTTATAAGATCCTTCTAATTTAAGGCTAAATAATTTAATTTTCTAGAGATTCTGACCTTTGGCTCCACGTGCCTGAAGCTGGCAGATGACGTGCTCATTCAGTAGTTCTGGCATTGAGAGAAGGTCATTTCAGTATTTCCCTGTAGAGAGAGGCCAGATGTGGTTGGGAGGAAGGTTCTCTGGGCCAGTCTCTCAAGAACCTCCTTCAGCACCTGGGAGAGCTCCCAAGGGGCCAGGTGTGTGGTGTTGCCCCACCTCCAATCTCCTCCAATGCTTATTATCTTTCCAGGGCAGTGGACCTCGTCCTTTGCCCCTAGGACAGAGGTTCTCAGACTTGAATATCAGAATTTTCCCTGGGTGGGGGGGGGGGGGGGAGGCTTGTTAATACAGATTTCCAGTCCCCCCCACCAGAGGTTTTGAGTCAGTCTATCCATGGTGGGACATAGAGATCTATATTTTAACCAGCTTCCTGGGTAGTATATGGGGTCACACTTTGAGTTGTCTTGGGAGAGTTTTCCCATTGAAAAAGTTCCAGCTTTCCCCATGTGGACTAATTGTGTCACAAATAAGATCAATTATTAGAAATAAGTCATCCCGAGGTGACTACCTTTTTGTACTCTTTGTTACTTTGGGCTTTCACGTACTCAGAAATCACTTCCTTTCCATCTCACACCCTGCAGGATGAGGCTGGGATATGAGCTCCTTGGTTAGAGTCTAAGTGCTAGCCTCTAAGGATTTGGGAGTCCCTGGCCTTAGCTTTCATACCTGGACACAAAGGGCTAATGATGCTCTGCCGTGCTGTGGGCTTATGTGAGATGGTGTGTGCGAACGTCTGCTGCATACTAAGGGGAGCCCCGGACATGTGCTAGGCATTCGGGTGCCATCCCAGGCTACCTCCTGGGGCATCCTTCCTGAGTGGCTGAGGTTTCTCCCAGCCTTGTTAGGCTGTGCTTGTGAACAGGTAGCGGAGGAAGGAGGAAGGAGAGGAAGTAGAGCGCTTTCCAGCAGAAATGTCCAAGAGGCGTAAATTAAAGCCATCAATGTTTATCCCAAGGTGTCAAACTTAAGTATTTGGAACTTATGTACTGTGAGACCAGAGGGGGGAAAGAGAGAGAAAGGAGAGAAAGCAAGAGGACCTTAAGAAAAATAAAGGCAGCTTTTAGGAATCCGATCTGTCTTGTTGCATCTCAGCCCAACTCAGTCCAATTCCTGTGATGGCTAAGAGTGATGAATTGAATATCTCCTAGAGCCAAAAGCTAATTATGTCCCTGGGCCAGGTTTCAGAATGCTTCACCAGAGCAATGAAGCCTGATAGATGGGATGTTTCCTCAAATGGTTAATGCCATTGAACGAATGGCCCCTTGTGTCAGATCACAGAGTCCTCATTCATCCATTTAACATCTTCCACTGGACACCTTCTCTGTGCCAGGCTTTGTGCTGAACACTGAGGCCTCAGGGATGAGGAGGAAGTGGTCCCAGCCCTCAAGGAACTCCTGATCTAAAGGGAGAGACAGACAGATAGATGAGAATAGCGTGGTCACAGCTGTGATGTGACAAAGCAGCCCTGAGCTCAGGCTGCCTGTGCTAAGGAACTTTGCTTGGCTCTTGAGAAGCTGTGGGACTTGAGTAAGTTACCTAATCTCTCTGGGTTTTAGGACTTAATCTGTAAAGTTGGGATTATAATTATGACCATTTCATGGAGTTATTGAGAGAACTAAAGAAAGTAATAAGTCTATATCTTTGATACATTGTAACCATAATAATAATAGTAGCTGAGACTTACTATTGTGATTGTTAGTGGTATGAGTGGCCGAAGTCCTAATAGTGGTGGTTGTAGTAGTAGATGTGATTGCATTAGACAGATGTTGCCCCAAGTGGACAGAACACTTCTCAGGGAGCTAACAATTTAGTTGAACGTCAGGGGACACAATGAACTGGTGTTTTTGTTGCTGCTCTTGCTTCTGGTGGAGGCAGCCCAAGGGAGGGCTTACCAGGGTGGAAGCAGAACAGATGCACCAGCTGACACAGCAAGGAGGTCCGGAAAGCCCTCATGCAAAACTCAGAACTCCAGCTTTTCTGGAAGCTGGGCTGGGGCAAGGATACTCGAAAATGAAGCATAAGTCAGGGTGTCTTCTATACCTGCAAAGAAGTAAAAACTGCACTTATCCAATGGGGTTGACAATGTTTGGCTAAATATGGCAGCTGCTATATTAGGGAAGAAGCAGGAGGGGAGTAGGGGAAATTTCCACCAAATGGTATTCCCAACAAGGAGGGGCGTTAAGGTATAGAGTTCACCTGTGCAGTGGGGGAGGGGTGGTGGTGTGTGTTGTTGGCATCATTTTTTCATGTTCATTCACTGATTCGTTCAACTATTCAACAAATATTTTAGAATTCACACATTTCACAGGTATTAATTGAACATCTACTATGTGCAAGACACTTGTCTTGCCCAGGGTCACACAGCTACTCAAAGGGTCTCAGGACTGAGAGATGTTTCAGCTTCAGCCACTAGAGGGTCCTTGGTACAAACTGTTCCTTGGGATAAAGTTCATCAGCCCTGGAGAGGGTCTATTTGTTGGGGCTTCTCTCCATTTATTCACTAATCCAGTTCACTGATTTACTGATTAAGTCATTTGTTCATCCATTCAACAGATCATATTAGAATTTATTCAATCCAGAAATACCGAGTACCAACAAATGGCAAGGTGTCCACTCTGTGCTGCCTGCTGGAGTGAGAGAGCCCCCCCCCCACATAAGAGCAGGGGGGCACTGGGGTATTTCAAGTATAAGGTGACTTCCTCGACATGACACAGTGGGTGAATGAGAGCCTGGGATTTGGACATCACTTTGCTGTAGCTTGGTGTCGTCACCGTTCCAACCCGCCTCGGATGCACAAGCCACTCCTTCCATTGGGTGGTGGGGTCTTTCTCCCCCACCCCTTGAATTGGGGCTGGCCCATGACTCGCGTTGACCAAGAGCACGCGATGGACTTGTTTTTACCAGTTTCCAGCCTGGTCCGTAAGAGACCTGGCAGCTTCTGCATTGGCTCCTTGGAAGCCATGCAGAGGAGTCTGACTACTCAGGAGGGCAAGGCTATGAAGAAAGAGAGAGAGAGTCAGCTGGCTCCGTGGACTTCCAGCCTTTCCCAGATTACGTGCCAGACATATGGGTGAAGCCACTTTGATTCTCTGGCCCAAAAGAGCCATCCAGATGACCCCACACGGAAGAAAGGCAAACCATCCATGCTAAGCCTTGCCCAGGTTGCAAATCGTGAGCAAATAAATGACTGTTGTTTGAAATCACTAGCTTTTGGGGTGGTATGTTACTCAGGAATAGGTAATGAAGGCAAGCATACGGAGTATTGCCATATTTCCCTCTCATGACAGCCTTGGAGGACCCAGCCCCACTGGGTCAGTATGGTGATTTTACCCTATTATATATAACCTGGCCTAACATCCAGAAAGTTAAGGGCTTTACAGGTGAGGAGACAAATACAGGGAGGCGAGGTCACTTACCTTAGGTCACATATCGAGCCACATGGTGGAGGTGGGTTTCAAACCCGGTAGTCTGGCTCTTAGTCTGTGCTGGAACTAACCACTGTGCTCTACTACCCGGATTCTCCCAGCTCCTTTGGATGTGACTGCACTTTTTCTGCCCTGACTCAGAGGTCCTAGGCTTGACCGTATGTGGATTCGTTAGTTTTGGCCCGAACCAAGTCTATATTTTGCTCACTCTGGCCAGCCATCCTGTAGGGATTGGGTCGTAGGGCAGGGGAGGAACAGGCATGAGTGAGTATCTCCTGTGAACAATCCTTCCACCCCACTGAGCAGACTATTCAGAAATAGCGCCCGGCGGGGCATAACCTTCTTACACCTGAGGGGCTGTGTGCTTCAGATCCCTTTCTAGGTGTGAGGGAAGCCGTATCTCATCACCATCTATGGGCGTCTCCTGAGACCCACTTGACCCTGCAGGGAAGTTGCAAGGTCACCAGGCATTGTTTTTCATGGATTTGGATACTGGGTGCTCAGCCTGGCACGCACCATGCCTGAGGTATTACCTTGTATCCTCCTGCTCCTGCAAGGGGAGCTGGGAAGCAGCAGCAGCATTTGGCTCATGACGAAAGGAACAACCAGATGTCGAACATCCCCACGTGCTCAACATCTCCTATCCCCCAGCCGCTGCTCAAGAGAAGCCCCGTGAAAGCCACCGTCGAATGGGGGCTGTCAATGGGAAGGCTGTGGACATCCCCCAGGGTCCTCAGTGTGCCCGTGTTTGTTCATTAATTCAGTCCTTCATCCCACACATCGAGTGCCCATCTGTGCTGGGGACATGGTGGTGAATGAGCTAGAAAGACAACGGCTTCTTGTCCCAAGGAGCTCACATAGCTTCCCCAAATGCAGGGGTGGGAAGAAAGACACCCCCTCAGTGTTTACTCTGACCCTCAAAATAGGCAAGGCAGCAGACTCCATCTCTTGCAGGAATCCATTATTTACCTTTAATGAGTGATTTATTCAGTAGTGTCAGTGAATGTCTGCTCCTTCACTTGGCGTGCACATGTAGAAATATGCGGATACAGGTCCCCTTGCTGTCCCAGATCTGGGATAAACAGGCTCAGCGGAAAAGCAACCAAGTTTTTCTCCAGCAGGTGGAGTTCCAGAAAGTTAAAGAGAAAGTTCTAAGCTAAAGGGAGCCTGTGGATCTGAGCCAAAAAAATCTGAGCTTGGTGGAGAGAGAAGGCAATTAATTGACTTTATTCATTTGTTCATTTAGTTTCTATTTGGTGCTCAGAACCATACACGAGAGCGTTGGTGATACTAGGGTAGTAGTAATAAACTTAAACTGTTCAAGTTCCTGAGGCTTTAGGATCCAGACGAGCGAGTGGGACATCGCCATGTAGAAACGTTGAGTGGTGACCCAAAGAAGTGACAGAGCAAAAACGTGACGGTCCCCACCGTGAGAGCCACAGCAGGTCATAGCAGGCTGGGAACACCTATGCAAGGTGGCATTGGGGGTTTTCGAGTTTGTGAGAACCTGCTGGGATTCAGAGGTTGGGTTGTTCTCAAAGAGGGGCAGGGCAAGCAGGGAAAGGTAATTTGGGTGAGCGATTGTGTGATTTTGTGACAAGGAAGGAGAGAGAGAGGAGTGGAGGCCCCTGGGAAGTCATGTGTGCTCCAGGAGTCTTCAGAGGTTAGGTAGCGTCACCCTCTCCCCTGACACTGGAGCCACCAGATGGGGGGACCTGGGGGGCTGGAGCCACTGTGTCCTCAGGGATGGGGTGCTAGTTAACAGTTGGAGCCAGCCTGGAGTGGGGAGGCCTTGGAGAGCAGGCTGAGGCTTTTGGACTGTATCCTGCAAACAACAGGAAGCGACCGAAGGTTTCTGATCAGGGAGCCATGTTCTAACACTGGTACTTTATTAAGAATAATGCGCCAGGCGGTGTTGAAAATTCCCCATTAGACATTCTCTGCTTCCTGCCTACTCCATGGTTACCCTGTCATGTGGGATTTCCTTTTCTTTCTCCTTCCTTGTTGCCAAGCAGCATCAACCTCTCTCCTCTCCTCTTCTCCAGGATATCTCCCAGAAAGTCAAGTTTCCCACTCCTTTCTTATGCAGAGTAGTTTCTTCACCACCCTGTGTCTGGGGCTTTCTCTGGGAGTCTTACCTTGACCTCCAGCAGTTTCACAAGGAATGTCTTCAGAGTAAATGCAGTGTTGGCTCCAAAGAGGCCTTGGTGAATGGAATATTCTCCATCTTTCTCTGTATATTATATGCAATACCAAACAGTATGCCTGAATTGTTATATTATTTGTAAAATCTCTAATTAGAAAATGACTCCTGCCTAGGACTGGTTTTCCTTCATTATTTACCCAAGGGAAGACCCCAGCCCATAATTTTGCCCGTGGCTTTTACACTTCCAAATCTGTGCCCACAGAAATCAGAAACAACTTGATGGGAGATGGGAAGTCACCATGGGTATAAATGCAAATCCTCATTGTCAGGCTCCGTGATGCTTATTAAATAGTGGGTTGGATGTTGGCTTGCCTTGGGGTGCAAATTGGCAGGTAACATAAGATTGTGGACTAATACGTGGAGGAGGGGGCTGAGTTTGCCAGGTGTGAATGTGTGTGTGTGTGTATGTGTGTGTGTACTATCTTTTGAATCACTGGGTGCACAAGTCTGCCAGGATTTCCAGCCAGCAAGTGACTGCAAGAGCAAAGAGGAGCTCGAATCTTGCTTAGCAATCAGAAGACAAACATCTTTACAGGGAAGTCCTAGACTTGTCGCCTCTCTGTCTCTATTGGAAAGAACATTGATTCTGGCAAAATTTTGCTCGATTTGAAGAAGTATTAGTTCAATAACCTACCTCCAAAATTCCTGCCAAAGCCAAGAAGTTGCGTTTCACTGCTATTTAATGGAGTTTTGAGATAGCATTTTTTTTTTTTAAAGATTTGCCTGTATTGGTGGATAAGGAAGCCTTGCTTATTTCTCCTCTGTATTTATTTATTTTATTTTTTGTGCATAGACACTGATTATAAAAGATAGCTCCGAGGTTGATAAAAACCAGCCTTCCTCAGCCTTCCTTCAGCCCGCTCAGAGAGTTGCCCTTATTTCCAATTATCCAACTCACTGGCTGCTAAAGTACTGCTCTTTCTGTGCTACAGACAAGAGGAATTAGTTACAGAGGCAAATTGCTTTGCTGCGTTTCTCTCCTGAGCTGTAATTCACGTGGAGGGGTGACCGGCATCGTGCTCAGATCCTTATTCAAAATGCAAGTGCAAGTGTATGCGAAAGCTCTCTCCCACCCCTCATCCCGCTGGGTGGGCTGCCCATCTGTCACCCAAACTAGAGCCAGCAAAAACACTCTCTCCATCATCTCTCTTTGGTCCAGTTCCCTTCACATTTTGAAGAACTACCACCACTTCTAATTATCTAACATTCCAAATCACATGGTGCCCCAAATGCCTTTAGAACTGGGAGCACCTTGTAGGATGCCATGCTCTGTGGGATCTGAACATTGAAAAGTGACAGTGGAAGAGAAGTGTTTTTGCTGTCACTCAGATCCGAGTTTGAGTCCTGCCTCTGGAACTTGTCAATGCTCTTGAATCTCTGTTTTCTCATCTGCAAAAGGGGAAGGATATTTCTCCTAGAGATGATAACAAAGGCTGTCTGAAATAGCACAGAAGTCTTGCCACTTGGTGTCTGGTACCTGGAAGGCCCTCAACCAGTTTCCTTTCTTGATTTAGTTGGATTTTGCTCAATTCCCGCCTGCTTATTGAGTGTCTACTACATGTCAGACGCTGAGAGGGATCTTGGGGTTACAGCGACAGGTAAGATGGCCCCTGCTCGCTGGAGACTTGCAGCGCTGATAAAGCACAACAGTATTCAGTAAAACTGCAGCAAACTTCTGCCTCTCCTGACCAGATGAGCCCTGGGGGAGCCTGATTGCTGGAAAAGCCAGGTACGGTTTAAAAGCCGATTTAACTTCCTCTCTAGTCAGTGCTTTCTGGTCTGATTTTGTTATCGTCTTGCTGTGGGCACTGGAGCAAGCCACTTTCCCATACACAGCGTCCAGAATCTTGGGGTGGGGGGATGTCTCAGAGTTTTGTAAGGCATGAAAGGCAATGATCACAAGGGGTCCAGGCACCCCAACTACTTAATTGTTAGTCTAAACTGATGATTTTGATATAAAAAAAAAAAGAGTTTTAGGTCTAGAATTTTCTGCAGATGTTGAGCCTTTGGAATCTGTGAATATGTGGCATCATACTTTCTCTTACATAATGCAATATGTCAGGCTCTAGGTTATGCTGGTGCAAAACTGGTTAGCTCCTGAGTGTGTGTCTTTTGACCTGGAAGATAGAAGAGAAGACAGGTCCAGGAGGGAAATTCTAGCTCTAGGAATCCAACAGCCCAGGCATTTCAGAATCTTCCATTTGCTCTGTTGATGCTGGATGCCCAGCTGGAGAGTGGAGTGTGTGAGTGGGGGTGGGAGGGTATCTGCGATGGTCGTGGGTATGTGTGTGTGACTCAGTAGGAGGGAGAGTGGTCTGAGTGTAAGTGGGAAGGGTGTCAGGTACCAGGAGTCTTGACTCTGCCCTGTGTTTGCAGAGCAAACTCACTCTTTGTACTTGGACTTCAAGTTTATTTGGGGGCAGGGTGTGCTGCTGACAAAGATTATTGAGTGAAGGGCTACGATGTGCCAGGCGTTATTCTAGGTATCTGTGCGCAGTGGTGAATGAAACGGCCCCAGCCCTCATGGAGATGTCTGATGGGGCTGCTGAAGTCCCCCTACAATTCCCTTATCCTCTGGTTTGTTTTTACTTTCTAGTATTGTTCCTGTCTGTGACACAGTAACCATATTGCCTGGGATTCCCCAGAGGGCAGATCAAAGTAACCAAAGCAGATACAGGGAATTCACGTACTCCTATAAGAACGGAGAGATTGTTGGGGGCACCTGGGTGGCTCAGTCGTTAAGCGTCTGCCTTCGGCTCGGGTCTTGATCCCAGGGTCCTGGGATCGAGCCCTACATCGGGCTCTCTGCTCGGCGGCGGGAAGCCTGCTTCTCCCTCTCCTGCTCCTCCTTCTTGTGTACCCTCTCTCACTGTGTCTGTCTCTGTCAAATAAATAAATAAAATCTTAAAAAAAAAAAAAAAAGAACTGAGAGATTGCAAGAAGGAAATGAACAATTTATAAAGGGTTCGACTGTTCAGCCACATAAGAGAGAAGAGATAAGCCCATGCAGGAGAACAGATGAGCAATGGCTTATAATACTGTGTTATTACACATATTCCTTGAAAATAGAGAAGTACAAACATAATTTAGGCAAAATTATCTTCAGCATACTGGCTTGATGTTGTTGCTTTTTAAATGGGCTGTTGTGAATAGCTAAGAAAGGAGGCCAGGAATTGATATTAGTATCTAAGCTGCTTGGAGGATGCTTTGCTACTGTCAGTGGTACTGGTTCCTTGTGCCTTTTGACCTTGATTTTGGCATTAACTTGCTGTGGGAACTTGAACCTGTCCCCATGGATGGCCCCTGGAGTCTTGGAGCCACAAATCCCAGAGCTGGTGGTGGTATGAAAGATGGATTAGCTAACCTGCAAGGTATTAAAAGTAGACACAAGTTTTCCTTAAGTGAAATATACAAGCATTTGTGTTGGTTGGGGAGGGGGCAGGGGGTGGTAGGGGTGGGAGGTAACATTCTCTTTCAAAAGGGAGTGCAGCTTCAGCCAGCTTGAGTCATGGATTTCCTAAAATTAGCATTGGTTTGGAATGGTCTCTAGGGTGTAGGGGCCCAGGTAGCCAGGGGGTCCCCTCCTCACTCCTCCTCCTCCTTCTGTCCGTCTTCTTCCCCTTCCCGCTTTTCCTCCTTCTTGCCCCAACCCCATCTTCTCCTTCCCCTCTCCTACTCTTAGAAAAGAAGCTCAAAGCTTTCTCCTAGCTGCTGACATGTGTTTCCATGTCTCCCAGAGGTCCCCACACGGATCTGGCCTCCTGTTCACAGACACACCCTTCATTAACTTTGTTGCCTTCCTTGACGCCTTTCCCCTCTCCTCTTCTGGGACTTCTTGGAATTTCTTTCCAAATAAACTCCTTGTTCCCAAATCCTTGTCTTGGGGTATACTATTGGGGGAACCTAAGCTTAAACCCACAGATCCTTACCCAGAGGGCAGTGTGCTGTACCCGCTCTTCTATACTCTCCTTTCCCTCATTAACAACATACCGTGATGGTCATTCCCTGCTGGTAAGTCTAGAGTTTCAGTGTAGGATACATGCACACTCAACCTCTGCAGAACTTTACATGTCATGTTCTAAACAAGTCCGATATAGAACAGAACTTTGTTACTGTTGTTGTTTCTTGAATTACAAATACTTCTGGACTGAGCTGGAGCGTGAAAAATATGGCCTCTGGACAAGCCAGGCCTGGATTCAGATTCAGCTGTCTCATCCCAGCTGTGTGACCCCAGACCAGTTACTTAAGTTCCCTGAGCCTCACTTTCTTCGCTGTAGAAAGCCGACCGACCTCAGAGCACACGACACACCCGAAGTCAATGGCTACAAAGCACCAGGTTTGTGATTATTGCTCAGTAATTGTGGTCTCCACCCCGACCTCCAACCCCAGCCCTCACGGCGTTCCCAGTGTGATGTAGCATCTGTCACCTTG
This sequence comes from Potos flavus, assembly GCA_028534135.1. NCBI lineage: Eukaryota > Metazoa > Chordata > Mammalia > Carnivora > Procyonidae > Potos > Potos flavus. The sequence continues at coordinate 16,170,440 of CM052894.1, read as the reverse complement.
CTCTCTAGTTGGTGGATCTATGTGGGCTGTTGTAGGACCCAGAAGAAGGCGGGTGGCGGGATTAGGTTCAGTGGGAAGCATCGAGCAAGATGTCCCAGAGAAAGTGACATATGAGCTGGGTCTTAAAGAGTGATTAGGATTTCACTGAGACAAGGCAGAAGGAAGACAGACACTGCACACATTGTCCTGGGTAATTAGAGCTCACCTGGCCAGAGGTGAAAGGGGCTCAGCGAGTCTCCACTTCTGGGATCAGCTGCGGGAGGCAGGGCATTTTGCCTGCATTACCTGCTTGAACACTAATCCCCCACGTCCTCAAATGGCTCAGAACCCACACTGGCCTTCGTGTCTCAGACAGGACAGAGCCCTCAGTCCTGGGATGGATCCCGAAGGAGTTGGACAGGGACAGACCCTTGTTCCTTCAGTCCCTGAGGTCTGCAGAGAACATGGGGTCTCCCGTTTTAGCCTGGAGCCTTTAGGGCAGAGGCTGCAGCTGACACACTTGTTTTATGTACAATGTTTAAAAAATACAATAAAGCTGATCATTAAGAATTTGGGGCAGTCCCTTGAAAATCTGAATATTTAGCATCTTCTGCAAAGTGGGACAATCTAGTGAAGCTCAGTCCATGTTCCTGTATACTGACGGTCCATGGGCCTGGGAGGAGCTGCCCCCCTTTCCGGGCAGGACCTGCACCCCTCTGCTAGCCTCAGGCTCCCACTGTCCCTCAACACTGAGCCAAGGGCCCCTTACTCTTTGCTACTCTGTTTCCCCTATTTCTTATTCCTCTATTGAGGAATATTTCTCTGTGTCCATGTTTCTATCAAAAGACTAGTTGGGCACCTGGGTGGCTCAGTCACTTGGGCGTCCCCTCTTGGTTTCGGCTCAGGTTGTGATCTCCGGGTCATGAGATGGGGTCATATGAGGCTCTGTGCCGGGCACAGAGTCTGTTTGAAATTTTCTCCCTTTCCTCCTCCCTCCCCCTTTGCCCCTCTCCCTGCATGCACTTGTGCCTACCCTCTCTCGCAAGTAAATAGACAAAATCTTAAAAAAAAAAACTAGTCAGCCCAGCCTCACTTGTAACTTTCCTGTTCGCAGGGCGCAGTGGTCAGTTTTCTGTCCTGGGCAGATGGGCTTGTGGGGAAGTAGCTTCAATTTAAAGAGCTCTTTGATTCCCTTCCTCTTTAGGAGGACATTCTTAAAAGAAATGACTCATAGAGTGAGACTTGATTCTTGTTGCTAATAACACAGAGTCCTACTGGCTCTTCTCCATTATCTCTCTAGACCTTCCCCACCTGCTTCTACATCCCTGTGCCAAAAAGTGTAGCCCTGAAGAGTAAAGGCAATGCTGAGTGGCCCAAGGGATGTCTTCTAGAATGTGCAGTAAAACGCTCTTTCTGCAAGAACCAATTGCTTTTTGCTCCCGTGGCACTAAACCTGAGAGTGTGACAGCTACTCTTTGCAAATCAATCACTTGTCTGGGTCCCTTTAGCCCCCTCTTGAGAGGGCACAAGCTCGCGGGGTAGTCTTGTGGCCAGTCACACCCGGGAGTGGCTACCTTGACTGATGAGGTGCAAATTGCCTCATTGTGGCGAGGTGATCCAGACAAATGAGGTGAAGTTGACTCAGTTGGGGACCAAAACTTAGGCTGTCCAGGCCAAATAGATCAGAGAGGAGAAAGCTGGGGGCTACTGTGTCCCCTGACCTGCTCCAGCCTCTCCACCCCCCAGGCAGCCTCCCCACCCCCCCAGGAACCCTCCCCACTCCCCAGGCGGCCTCCCCACCCCCCCAGGAACCCTCTCCACCCCCCAGGTGGCCTCCCCACCCCTCCAGGTGGCCTCCCCACCCCCCAGGAACCCTCCCCACTCCCCAGGCGGCCTCCCTACCCCCCCAGGAACCCTCTCCACCCCCCAGGCGGCCTCCCCATCCCCCCAGGAACCCTCTCCAGCCCCAGGCGCCTCGCCATGCATCAGGCCTTCCGTGAGGTGCCTCTACCTTTGGAAAGGCTGGGCAGTGGCTCCTGGGGATAGAGAAGGATTCTCCAGAGGGTAGCTGGGCATTTTTCTGGTCTCTTGGAGATGAGCTGGCGGTTTTTTACACCCTTAATGTTTTCTGGGAAAGGAGGAGTTATACTTGCAACCCTGGAGTAGGTTTGACCTCTCGGTGGAGGCCTCAACTCTACCCAGAAAACAGAATTAAGTCAGGGTGGAAACGGGCCCTCAGGGGTCAGCTCAGCTCTGAGCCCAGAAGGCAAAGCTGTCAGCCAACCTGGAAGCAGAAAAGTCACCTGGGGCCCTTGTTAAATGAAGTCCCCTGGGCCTCCCGTGCTGACATTTCAGTTTGCAGAGTTTGAGGGGGGATCCAGGAATGCGTATTTAACGAGAGCCAGGCCATTCCGGTGCAGGCTTGCTCCCCCGGATGCCAGTTCTGCAGAACCCCAGCTCGGTGTTTCTCAAAAGCCTCTTCATGCTTTTTTTCCCCAACTAGTTAGAAAAGTGCTTAAGGATTTATGAGTGTGTCCTCAAAGTGCGGACTTCGACACTGCTGCAACACACAGGCTTATTATTTTGGATTTAACACAATGAGATTATAAATTATTCATTCCCAATTGAAAAAAGGAACTCGACTCACAACTCAACATCTGGGGGCTGAACGCAGCATACACTTCGCTTATGCCGTTTCTATAAAAATGGAATTCGGTTTCCATCGAGGTGCTGGTGCTGCTGCCTGTTTTCCCTTCCCTGGCAGGTTGCTCTGCTCTGCTGAGCGCCCACAGAGAGGTTGTTAAAGTGGGGCTCCATTGGCAGCCAAGATTCCCATCTTCTTTTGCTCTTCTTACCTCCCTGTGCATGGCTCCAGACCATTGGTTCCCAAGTGTCGGTATGCAAAGAATCCCCTGGAGAACTTATTAAAAATGTAGACTTCAGAAATTTTAGTTCGCTGGTGTCAGGTGGGGCCTGAGAATATGCATTGGAATCAGGATTCACCGTGGACCACTGCTTTACCTTGGCTCTGGGGGCACTCTTGAGGACACATCACTTATCTACTGGGCATTCTATTTTAGACTTACTGTCTGGGGCCTAAAAGCTTTTCTGGGGCCGACACATGATTGAGATTGGGAAAAATTTTGTTGGCTCCATAAGAAGAATAGGCAACTGCAAAAACCAGAGTTGTCTACCAAACATAACATGCCAACTGTATCCATTATTAAGTTTCGTATTTATAAAAATTTCACCACACTTGAGAATGATTTGTAGGCTAGATGTTTTTTCTTCTGAATATGCATGATAATTGTTAAGAAGCCATGGTCAATGATAAATGACTTGTAACTGGATTTCAAAGGCAAATTTGTAAAAATCTTCAAAATGTTTTTATGGCAAATACTTATTTATATTCACAGGTATATTTATGTTTATTACAGGGTACAACTATGATTTAATAGGTTTGATGGCATGTTGGGATGTGTCCTTTAGGTCTTATAAACGTTTGGGATGTACCTAAGGGTACATTTAGGATTTTCTTGGTCTTTGGGCCACTGAGTTCATAATACCCCGTTTACTTGTGAAGTAGTAGGCAGTGTTGTAATCCCCGTTTCACAGAGGAGGAAGTCAGCTAGTTCACTGGTTTACCCAAAGACCAACAGCCAGTAAATAACAGCATCAGAATTTAACCCTAAGTGTTAAGACTCAAAATTTAGTATATCTTGTACTTCAGGGTCAGGAACCATACTACCAAAGATCCTACATACTACTAATTTGGGAGACCCAGATCTTTGAGTCAGTCAGGAATCAATCATATTAGAGAAAAATTTAGAGACTTTTGACTAAAATAGAAATGAATTTCATATTTTGCATCAGACAGCAACATAACGATAATGATCTTCATGTGTAGGAGAAGCCAGCTAGCAGAGAGCTGGCTTTGGACTCATGATAGTACAGCTATTTTGCTGAAGATGAGGAGGGTGGGGAATGGGGCTATTGCTTGGTGTATCTATAGATCTGCTTCTTGAGCACATTAAAATCCTGGCAATCTTGGGTCGCCTGGGTGGCTCAGTGGGTTAAAGCCTCTGCCTTCGGCTCAGGTCATGATCTCAGGGTCCTGGGATAGAGCCCCGCGTTGGGCTCTCTGCTCAGCAGGGAGCCTGCTTCCCCCTCTCTCTCTGCCTGCCTCTCTGCCTACTTGTGATCTCTTTCTCTCTGTCAAATAAATAAATAAAATCTTTAAAAAATAAATAAATAAAAAAATAAAATCCTGACAATCTTGAAATGTTACAGCAATAAAGCCAGGGAAAGATGGCACATGGTCTTTTCACAAAAGCAGCATGACCGGTTAGAGACTACAAAGTCAAAAACCAGAAAAGACCCTGGAGAGCTGTCTGGAGAGCTTTGTGCTTCTGCCCAGACTGCAGAGTATCCCCACCCTCCCTGCCCAAGGAGAGCCTGGCCTCCTAATGCACACCCCCAGTGGTCTCCCTGCCACTGCTGCTCATGTTAGTGCTAGCACCAGTCCCTCTGGATGTTAAAGACTTTTCAAAAAGGTGTTGAGGGAAGAGAACTATTGATCAGGTTATTTTTTTTTTCCCATCTCTGAACAACAAAAAATACATGTTCACTGCAAAAAATGAGAAAATATGCATAAATCAAAAGGGAGATAAAAAGCTCTGAAATTTCCCCATCCAGAATATCTCCCATTAATCTCAGTATACATCATTCTGGAATTCTTTTTCTTTGTAAAGACGTGCTTCCTGGTACTAAAAGGGGACCAATTCTATTCATAACATGCTTTTTTTTTTTTTTTTTTTTTTTACCAGATGACATATTGTGAAATAGCACACATCTATGGATACAAATATTGTTTGATGCATAGCCTTTATTGTATGGCTGGACCACAATTTTACCAGTATCCTATTCTTGGGAAGTTCACCTGTTTCTAGATTTTTAAATTTATAAACAATGCTTCAGTTAACATCCCTTGGCATATGCCTCCTATCTTTCTTGAGATAGAAGGATTGCTCAATACCTTTGTGTAGCTAAGGCCCTAAACAGAAATATAAAGAACATCTATAAGAAAGTAGACACTTTGGCCCTGAATGTTCAGCAAAGAATTTTTCCTTGGCAGCAAGCTCTAGTCACTGAGCATTCTGTGTTAAGGACTGTGAAGGCTCTGAAATTTCACTCTATTTGCAAGATAACAAGTAAGCCTGCTATAGTTTCATGGAAGCTGGCAGAAGGTAGGAGACTTTGGGATCAGAAACAAAGAATAGTTTATTACTTACAGCAATGACAGTGGTCCAAGTATTAGCATTTACACCAGTTTCCTGAATCCCCATTCCCACAGTGCCACATGCGGAGGGTCAGATTCACAAGATCTTTAGAAATATGAGAGACCCACAGACCCAGGGAGAATTGTCTCTCAATATTCTGTCTGTCAGCTGATAGGAAAATTATTAGCATTTTGGTTCAAAGTACAAAATTAGCAATTACCTGTGTATGTCATGGACCGAATATTTGGGGCCCTCCAAAATTCATATGTTGAAACCCTAAGCCCTAAGGTGATGGTACTAGAAGGTGGGGCTTTTGAGAGGTGATTAGGTCATGAGGATGAAGCTCTCATGAATGGGTTAGTGCCCTTATGACAGACTCCAGAGAGTTCTTTTGCCTCTTCTGCCATGTGAGGGAGCCTCAAGAACATAGCCATCTATGAACCAGGAAATAGGCCCTCACCAAGAGCCTTGATCATGGACTTCTCAGCCCTCAGAACTGTAAGAAATAAATGTTTCTAAGCTACCTACTCTATGGCATTTTTTATTATAGCAGCCCAAATGGAGATTTTATATATATATGATTCTGAGAGATGAGATAATGGGAGCTAATGGAAGTACTGAATAGATACCTTTATCCAAAATAGAGAACTAAAATCTTCCCTGAGAGGTCATCCAGGCCAATCTCTTGCCTTCACCTAGAGTATCCTTTCCATCTATTATTCTCTTGTTAGTGCCGATTTGTGAGAGACTGTGCCAGGTCCCACAGTTCTTGAATAACAAAAGAAGGAGAAGATGTCTTACTCTCAAATCTGCAATATCGGTTTTGAGATCATTCTTAAGCTTGGTCCAGCAATGAAGTGTTTGGAATTCATGGTCCTTTTTTGGGACTTCGTGAAATATATTATTTGTAATATACTGAGTTTAATAAATCAGATATTTCAGAGTAAAGTAGTAAAAATATGCCCATGGCTTAAGAGAAATTTATGGGATAAGCTTTTAAATTGGGAAAATATCATACATTAACTAAATCTTATGTGACCAGGAAGTCATTGTTTGATTTTAGTGGTGGAATGCCTCTGTGTACTCATGGAATATTGATGTTCCATAGGCCCTTAGTTTGAGAAACTCTGATTCCTGGGATCACCCAAGGTGAATCACTTCCCCTTTTCAGGCTCCAGTGTCTTCATCCATACCAGGATGTGACCAAGATTAGGACCCAGGTTGCCCAGCTCCTCGTGTAGTGTTATTAGTACAGCACCACCCTGCTTGACCTGAGAAGATGCCCCAACCTCTTTCCATCACTCTTCCTGATCGAAAGTTTCTTCCAAGGTCTCAGTCTGAGCAAATATTTTCTTGCTTGTTCCTCTAGTATTATAGGATGAAATCTCCCTTGCATAGAACCGCAAAATAAAACAAAAACCAACCAAACAGAAAACCTCAAACAGACTCTTTTGTATGCTTTTTTTTTAAATTTTAAAGATGTAGACTCTTCTACTCCTGAAAGCAGTATTACACTTTATGTTAACTAACTAGCATTTATTTATTTATTTTTAAGATTTTATTTATTTATTTGACAGAGAGAGACACAGAGAGGGAACACAAGCAGGGGGAGTGGGAGAGGGAGAAGCAGGCCTCCCGCCGAGCAGGGTGCCCGATGCGGGACTTGATCCCAGGACCCTGGGATCATGACCTGAGCCAAAGGCAGACACTTAACGACTGAGCCACTGAGGCACCCCGCTAACTAGCGTTTAAATAAAAATCTGAAAAATAAATGCCAAGGGCAGAAAGATACTACTCTTCCAAAAAAAAAAAAAAGGGATGTAGACTCATGACATATGAATACTTGCATGACTTTCTTCCCCACCCCTTCTCCATAATCCTCTCTCTTTTGGTAGTTCATCTTTTGACAAGAAGTAGTCCTAATTTTTTTTGAAAATCAAGCTTTTGTGTTTTTCTTTCCCTCTTAAGCTTTTTTTTTGACTTCTGTCTCTGTGAGATGAAGATTTATTTCAACCCTTTAGGTTCCTTGAATTTGGTCCATATTTCTTCATATGGACAATAATGAACTTTGCAGTTATAAACTATTTAGCCTCTTCATTCCAAATTTTTCATCTTTATTGCTGACTACGCATTTGGCAATAAATGCTGTTGGAGGTTATAAAATATGGCCACAAGTTCTTTGATGCTTCTGTCATTGAGAGATGGAGTCTATGTCCCTTTATCTTCAATCCTGGCATCCTTGTGTCTGCTTTGACAATAGCATACACTGGAAGGGTAGCTATGTGGCTTCCAAGACTATGCCATGAAAAGCTTTAGGCTGCTGAGAATAGTTGTTCCTGAGGTCGTGGGCTACTACTACTACTACTAAGTCCAATCCTGAGATCGTCATGCTAGAGGCCACAACTAGCTTTTCTAACACTGTCCTAGCCAAGCCTGCCTTCCTTCCACCATGCCAGCCCAAGCTCCAGTCACAGGAGTGAAGAAGCTCTTTTGGAATGAATCCTCCAAATCCAGCTGTTCTAACCTCCAGCTGTTGGGTCTTACCTTGTCTTATGAGTCATCTCAGCTAAGACTCAGACACTGTGGACCAGAGAAGGGCCACCCCTGCAGAGCCATTTCCTAATTTCTGACCCGGAGCATGCCTAGCATAAAAAAGTAGAGTTGTATTACACCACTAAATTTTGGGTTAGTTTGTTACACAAAAATAATTATAATAAAATGTTCTAGTCTGAAAGTGAGGTGCCACCATAACAAAAACTTAAAACAAGTAGTATTGGTTTTGGGACTCAATGGTAGGTAGACACGGGAAAGGCCTGGAGGGGATGGTTAGCAGAAGTTTGACAGGCCTCAAGGAGGCTGTTGTAAGAACTGGTAGGGAAATGAGGACAGTGTTATTGGAAGCTGAAAGAAAGGGGAGCCTTGTTTTGTAATGGTCGAAAATTGGTCAACACTGTCATGTGGTAATGTCGAAACAAGAAAGTACTTAATGAGCTCAATGATACAGCTAGGGAGAATTCCAGGCAGAGTGTTGGAATGGCCACTTGACTTGACTTCCTTGTTATGTCTCCAATCAAATGTGGGTGGAGACAGATGAATTAAAAGATAACTGTTCAGTTTGATGGAATTTGGAGCAAACATAAAAGCTCCTGGACAGTCTTTCCACCCAGAAAAATGTTCTCAAACTAAAAAAGAACCCCAGGGGAAAAATTAAATCCAGGACCCGGTCAGGAAAATGTGGTCTTAGGGTGAAGATGAAGCTAAGAATGTGACTGTAAAGCCTTCCCTTTTTGGGAAAGACTTCAGAATGCGTTAAGATGATGCCTCATAGATACTTTGAAATGGACAAAAATCTTCTAAGGATCTTAAGGATGCACTTCATGGACTCTAAGAATCTTAGTAGTTCTGTCTCACAGTGGTCTTATAGGAAGCCCAGGAAATAGGTTTATCTTGGGGATGTGTGGGTGTAGCTTCTGTCTAATGGAGTAGACTTTAAGTTGATCATAAGAGACTTATCAAATTTTTAAAGAAATGACATCATATTTGACTGAAAGGAAAAGAGAAAATACAAAATGAAAAGAAGCCTTTGGACCCCCACAACCCACAACCCCACAACCCCTCCTATTGTGGCAGGGGACAGGGGACAAGTGAGAAAGTACTCAACTGTAGACAAGGGTGGCTTTCGTAGATGAGAAGGATGTCTCAGAGGAAGCCAAGAGCTTGGGAAAATTGCTTCCCAAGAGCAAAACTGAGCCCTAGAAAGGGAATTGACAACACATGCTCAGATGGATTGCAGAATTGCCATGGACCAGTGACTGTTGCGTGCCTCTAGTTTCCTCCTCTTTGAAGAGGAGTGTCTGTATTCATTATCTCACGCTCCTGTTTCACCATTATGTGTATGTGGGGTGGGGGCAGGGATGCAGGTAAACAGTTGACAGGATTTCAGATCAAGAGAAACCATAGCCAAGACACTGAACTTGAAGAGCCTCATTTGCACATGGCCCTGATTTAGAAGATGATACTCTGCAACTTGAGCCTGAGCCTGTGATGGAATGAAACTCTTGGGGATCTTGGGAAGAGGCAAGTATATTTTGCCTGTGGGAAGAATATAAATGATTTGTGGCTGGAGCAAGGACTGTGGTGATTTAAAAATATGGCTGCATGTTCTTTGTCATTCCTCCCATCAAGAGCTGATATCTTTGTCCCCTCCTCTGAATTGGGTTGGGCTTATGACAACTTTGACAGATTGAGTATAGCAGAAATGATGACTTCAGAGGCCAGATCATAACATCCAATCAATTTCCTCCTTGTGCTACTGGGAACATTTGCTCTTGGGGCTCTTACCTTCATGTAAAACTTCCAACTGCCCTGAGTTGTCTGGCCATGCTGGCAAGGCCATATGTAGGTGTGCTGGTCCTTCCACCACCTCAGTCTAGTTTCCAGACATGTGATTGAAAAAGCCGTCCTGGAGAGGACTCCTCCTGTTCTGACTCTTCTAGCCCTACCTGTTCCAGACTCCTCTGGTTAGTGGAGTTATCCAAGCTGAAGGCCCAAACATCATGGAACTGAGAGGAGCTTTGCCCTTTTCAGATTCCAGGCTCATAGAATCTGTGAGCATTATACAGTTGTTCTTATTATTGTATGCCAATTGATATGGTTTATTATGTAGCAACAGATAATTGGAACAATGTTCCTGCATGTCAGGTGGTATAAGAGCCCAAAGGTTTTACCTGGGGAGAAGTCTGGACCAAAGGGATTCCTTGGAAGAAGTTATGGCGTAGCCCTTTGCTTGGCTTATGGATGGATAGAGAGACTTGGCCATCTAGAGGGGTTTGCCAAGTACCTAAGAAGAGTAGAGTCTCTCGGTTATGGGGAAAGATCAGGAAAGGCCCAATGCTGTCTTCCACTCCAGATTTAGTAGAATGCTGGGGAAGAAGAGTATGGATCTTTGGGTGAACGGTGGCCTTTCCAGGAAATCCTTTGCTATATGTGCAAGTGGGACAGTTTACGGTAGGAAGCATGGCACTAAGATTTTGCTGGAGCATTAAGTGGTGTGGGCAAAGGCTTTGATTCAGAACAGAAAGGGCATGGGGATAGTAAGCAGACCTTCCTTACCAAGAATCTAGAACATTTGTTTGTATGACACTTCATTTTGTATATCCTTAATTTTTTTTTCCACTGTGGCTTCAACATCCTTCTTAAGTGTAATGATTATTAGCACTACTGATGAAAATCTAAGGTTCTTAGATATGAAACTCTTTTTTGAATTCCTTGATGTATGAGTGGGGTTATCTCATCATATTAGAATTGTAAGCAAGCAACTGTTTCTATAAGAGATCTGGATGTGCTAGGCTTTTCCCTACTGCCCATGCTCTAGAAATCCTTTGTGAAATTGGGGCGCCTGGGTGGCTCAGTCAGTTAAGCGTCTTCGGCTCAGGTCATGATCCCAGGGAGCTCTGTGTCAGGCTACCTGCTCAGTGGAGAGCCTGCCTCTCCCTCTGCCCCTCCCCCTGCTCGTGCTCTCTCTCTCTGTCTCAAATAAATAAAATCTTAAAAAAATATATATTCTTTTTGCTCTTTAGAGTGGAAATTAATCCTTGAGTTATCTGATAAGGTAGTTTGCCTTGATTTGGCAAAGGCATATGGTGAAATTGGTTCTATTTCATTGATTTGACCAATATTAACTGATATTTACCCTGTGCCAAGCATTGTGCCAGGCTCTGCCTTAAAGAAGAAAGAAATGGTCTGAACCCTAGTTAAACTATTTGTTGCGTGATAGAAAAAATTTTAAATGCTATAAGCTTGGTTTGTTCTTTTGTTGGTAATAATGCTCCTTTTAAAGATTTGTTGTAAAGATCAATTGAAATCAAAGGGGAATAAATAGAACAAGATTTACAAAACACTTTTACATTCCTTAACTCATCAGGAGAGTATGGTGTTCCATTCAGTCATTTACTAATTCAAGCAACTTGTACTGTGTGCCTGTCTGGTGCTTAGCACATAGCAGAAGCTCAAAGCACATAGCAGAGCAAAAGCTACTTAGCATGCGCTAATGTGGGATGACTGGGGATCATAGTTCTTTCTGTGGGACAAGTTCCCCCACCCCTACTGCAACATCCAGGAAAGGTGAGTATAGGTGTTGGGTTGAGCATATCCGCTTGGTGAGGTTCTGCTTCCTTAAGCCAGTGGGTGGACGTGGGAAAGGGCCTCTGGGGGTGATAGTAACCAATGGTCCTCCATGCTGCCCCAGCCTCGTTGGACCTCTAGGAAGATGGAGATTGGCTGGACTCTCTTATTGAGATGACCAAGGGACCCACTCCTTACCAGTCCCAGATTCATTGGATTTAAGGGTAGTTGGTGGGAAGAGGGACCCAAGAACAGAAAGTAGAGAAGATGGAGAGAAAGGGAACACATGTTAGGAAAGGAAGAAGGAAGGTGAAAATTTTTTCTCCAGGAAATGTGTGATTCAGAGAATCTAGACGTTGTCTAATGTCCTCTGCCCCTCAGAGATCTGGATAAACTTGCTCTGAAGCCCAGTATGGTTAAAACCTTGCCTCCGGATAGCCAAGAGCCCCACACCTTGGCATAGACTTCGCTCTGCTGTGGAGCGTCCATGCCCCAGGACTCTGACTCTGCCATATGCAAATTCCCACAGGTGTCATGCAGGTGTCGGCCCCATGGTGTGTCTGAGTGCTCCGAGGAGCATCACCCAGTGCTGTGTGCCAGTGCCTGTGGCTTCCTGGCCGTGTGGCCTCCCTTCGTACGGCGCTCCTTCCAAAGCCCACGCTCTGGCCTCATTAACCTTTCTGCTCACCCCCTCTGCACAGGGAGTCAGGACCCTACTCTAAATGCATCTCTTGTACAAAACAGCCCTGCAGCCTGCCTTCCCCTGACTCCTCTTGGAAATGTGGGAAATACAATGATCTCCATAACTGGGGGGGCGTAAGGAGTCACATCAAGCGAGATCCAGTGTCCTTGGAGTGCCCCTCCGTGTGGCAACAGCAACTCCTGTCTTTCCCCTTGAATGTCCAGAGCCTGGTTTGTGCCCAGGAGATGCAGAGACACCCCACCTCTGTGGTTTCACGGAGCACCGCCTCTGGGGCCTGGCTCTGGACAAAAAAGAAGTCAAGACATCTGCCTGGGGAGATGGGCGCGTGTCTCAAGTGAGTAAACAGTGAGACTCCAGGAAGCCCCTTCCCTTCCACACGTGGCCGAACAGATCTGCAGATGGGGTCAGGAGGGCCTCACATTCATCGAGGCTTCAAGTGTAGAGTCTGATGTCATTGCCACAGGTTTCTACATGTAGTCCTTGGGCCATGCTGACAAGACTGAAAGAAGACATTCATCAAATGATACTAAAACTGCATCCCTTTATTGGATGACAATTTGTGAAATGTAAGCATTTACAGTGCCTTCTAATTCTGTAGCTATGGCGCAACATTCCTTTATTTTCAGCATTCTCAGAGCTGCAAACAGAAGAAAAAAACGAAACAGATACGGCTTAGCCTTCTCTTGTCTCTGAAATACCCTGACAGGTGGCAATCTCTGTGTCTTTGGGGGCAAGTATTTGTTTTATGTTCTGCTCCGTGGCTGTGTCTATGCAGGAAGCCGTAATGAAGACAAACCTAGTATCTCCGGAACGAGGTTTGTGAGGATCATAGAGATATCACAAAAGCTGAAATGGCAGGCACGTGGATGCTCCCCTATTCTTTTTGGCTACCACCATGGCAGTTGCCTTAGAAATTGCTGGAAGTGCACACTGAGCTGGGATTATGTGGGGAGAAGGGATCAGCTCGTGTTGCTTGGATCTGGCTTGAGAACTGAGAAATGATTACCCTTTAATGGTCATTCCACCCAGGCTGTCGTGTTCTTGCTGTCTTGGCCAACGGTCCCCTTGTTGCTATAATTTCTGCTTTAAATGGCCACTCTGCAACCTTGTTTCTTTGTTCCCTCTCCAAGTTTTGCAAGCTGTCTGAGCCCCCCCCCCCCATTACATAACCATTTATATACTTTGCCTTATAACTGCAAATAAAAAGTGCCTGATGGAAGACGTAAGATAGTAAGCGATCTGGTCCTCTCAATGTGACCAGAAGAAGCATAAATAAAACCCTACGGTTTGCACATTGACAGAGCTGCAGCTGTGATGAGTTCTGTCGGGCAGAAGCAGCCCTGTGCTATCCCATTATTAATGCTCCCCTGGAAAAGAAGGACCTCCTAGCAGCAGTATGTTGCTTTCTGTGACGCCGAGAAACAAAACTGGCAAAGGAGATCATGTCCACATTTCCTTAAAGGAGAGAATATGAAAGGTTTTATTAAAATTGTCCTTCCTTCCAGGTATGTGTCTGCTAGGATGTAATGAACATATGGCACCCATGCCCTCTGACAGGAGTTGGCAATGACCATGCTTCTTCCTTTGGAGCAGTGCTGTGTCTAATTCTTTATGTCCTCAGTATCTAGCACAGTACCCAGAGCTTGGGATGCAGTCCCTCCATGTTGGTGGATTGGATGGATTGGATTGAATGGAAGGAAGAAATCAATGCATGCCATTGAGGGCTGAAGAAAGAAGGGCCTGCTGAGAACTATCAGCTGTCTCCTTCCTCCAAAGGAATCACTTATGCTGGACATTCACCAGATGCCACTTGATGAAGTGCTTGTGCGTGTTGGGCAGATGTCGAGTAGTGACCAGTGGTGTCGGTCAGCCTTCCTAGGAGGTGACGACAAACAAAGACCATTTGTGGCTCCTCTGAAGTGTATGATCAATTGGCTTCATTAGTCACGGGCATTTGAAGTTTACCGAGAACAGTCTCAGAAGTTAATTTGTTCCTGTAGAACATTTGAGAATTGACTATGTGCCAGGCACTCTTCTGAGCATTTCGGTCACGATTGTCTATTTAATTTCTCTCCCATCTGATGAGGTCTGATTTAATGTTACTCTCAGTTTTACACCCGGGGCCGAGGGCTTTGTCTCAGATGGCAGGTTTTGTAAATGGCTTTGCCAAGGCTTGAGCCAATACATTTATGGTGTCTCAGAACCTCAGGCTGAACTGGACGTTGTGAAGACGGCTAGGGCATCCCCATGTGTCCAAGATGACGGGCGGTAGGAGGAGAGAGAGGTTTGTCGCACCGTCTGTGGTCTTTGGGGTTCTGAGCTTCTGGAGGGGCTTGATTCAATCCTAGTACTCAGTAAAGTATTTGTCCTCCTGAACCTTAGGGGATTAACCACTTGGTTAAAAAACAGAAATTATTTCATGAAGCAGATGACTAGAAGTGCAAGTTTGAGGGGACTTAGCAAATAAATCGTCTGGTCTCAGGAAGAACATAATATAATATCAGGTCTGCTAGTGAGCACAGAGATCATCCAGTTCATTGGCTCCCATATACTTTGATTTCACAGTTCAGGTTAAAAATGTAGTCATGGCCGATTGATTTGACAACTTTTAATTTTGTTAGTGAGGGTATTTGTGTGTGTGTGTGAGTGTGTGTGTGTGTGTGTGTGTGTGTGTGTGTGTGTGTACTGCCACTGGCGTTTTAAATGGAAAGGTACTTCAACATTAAAAAGTTTACAAAGGATAGAGATTCAGAATAGAGGATAGTTTTTCTTAAGAAAAGAGAGCTGGCAACTTTCTGTTGGCATTGAAAGAGAAATGATATTCAATATTTCTTCATTTCTGAAATGTTATCAGTTATAAAGCATGCCATCAAGTTAAATTGAGTTGACGGTGCACCCTAATTTTAGAAGTCTTAAAGTAAAATGAGTTTTGTTTTTTGCTGCATCTGAAAAAAGATTAAGGCTGTATTTTCTTAATTATTTGATATCATGTGACATGCATTTATTTTCTTGATACAGGTGTGTGCCTTGGCTGGGAGGGGTGGGGCAGTGATGCTCTGGAAAAGTAGGCCTCAAATTTGGGTAGTTTGTTGAAATTCCATTTCACGAAGTTACTTTCACTCGGTTTGTAGTTTTCTCGGCAATCTGGAAGAAATGTTAGAGCAGCAGCCCACAGTCTCCCTGCCCTTCCTTTGCGGGTGTGTGGGGAGATGGTATGTGTGCGGGTCTCTGGTCCTGTAGGAAATGACCGTCCATGGAGGACGGGCCTGCTCCCAGGCCCTGCTGGCCTAGCATGGCATTGTCAGAAATCTCTCTGACTGACTGACTCTCTGAGTCAGTCGCTCAGAGGCGACTGACTGTGGAACTTCTTTTACTTTTTAATTTTATCTTCATTGACCAATTAATGTATTTATATCCAGGATGGGCACTGGGAACCATAAATTCTGTGTAATCTTCTATCAATACAAAAAGCAGATTCAGGGAGACTCTGTGGCTTAAGGTCACCCAGCAAATGGTTGACAGAATCTAGAATAGAAGTTAGATTGTTAATCTGTCATCCTGGTTCCAGACTTTTTGTGAGGGAACCTACACAGTGCCTCACTTTCCACCTAGACAAATATATAATCAAAACATACTCAAATGGCCCTGGGGCCCAGGCCAGTGAAGGACTTAGGTGACCAAATCCTCTAGGCCCACTGAAGCCACCACCTTCTCCTCAACCTTGGCCCTATTGCTGTCAAGTGAAAATGTAGGCTCAGAACTTCTAATTGTATAAGGGAAAGTAGGAAGTCAAGATTTCATTTAGTTTTATTTATTTATTTATTTATTTATTTTTTTAAAGAAAAGTCTGGAGTCTTGGAAGCTTGACTACCCTATGTACTCCTACAAGTGGACCTGGAGAGCTTGTTTGCAGGTTTTAGCAGGGGAGTGTAGGTATTTGTATACCCTTGACCCCAAAATGGTCCTCTTCTATCAGGGAAGGTCATCCTCTTTGATGGAGCATGCAGTTTCTAGAAGCTTCCATTGAGAGAGGAAGCAGACAGCGGTCTGGACAGCCAGACCAGCTGAATCAAGCCTGGTGATCAGTGGGGTGACAGACGTAGCAGCCAGATCACCCTCAGATCCAGAAGTCTAGATTTTAAGATATATTTATTTGCAAGAGAGAGAGAGGGATGAGTGGGAGGGGTGAGGGGTAGGATAGGGAGAGAGAATCTCGAGCAGACTCAGCACTGAGCACAGAGCCTGACGTGGGTCTCAATCTCACCCCCCTAAGATCACGACCTGAGCCAAAACCAAGAGTCAGACACTAACCAAATGCACCACCCAGGCATCCCTCGGAAGTCTAGATTTTCAATGAAATCTCTCACATTTTCAATTTTGGCAATTCAAAAATTAAAAAACAAAAAAGCAACCTCCAAAGTCAAACATTGTACAAGCCAAACAAACAAACAAACAAAAACATGTCTCTGGGCCACCTTTGGTACCTTGCTTCCAATTTTCAGTGTCTTATAAAGAATCGTTGAAAGTTTTGATTTTGATCCTTCTGAGGTTTGGCTTGAAGACGTGTTCATGCAGTACACTGTGATGACCCATAAGACAGAATGTGGTGATGCCATTATTTAAGAACAGTTTATAATGGCGGGAAAAGAGTGATGGCACAGTTAGTGAATACAGCAGGATAGGACATTTTTGATACGCTGTGATCCCCAGGTACACAGAAGTGTCCCTAAAAGACACATGATAAGCAGCGAAGAGCTGGTGTCTCTGGATACAGCTGTCCCTTCTGCTACTCGTCTGTACATCTTTAAACTTTCCAAATTATCCATACTAAACATGTGTTCCTCTTGAAACAGGAAATTAAAATGCTCATGTATAGGCTCATGTGTAGTTATACCACTCTTGGGAACATATCCTAAAGATTATTACATAAACTAGAAAGGGCTTTATGCACATAAACTAGAAAGAGCTTTAAATGTTTTATTTAAAATAGTGAGGAATTGGAATGCCAGGGTGGCTCAGTCGGTTAAGCACCTGCCTTCGGCCCAGGTCATGATCCCAATGTCCTGGGATCGAGTCCCACATCGGGCTCCTTGCTCAGCTGGGAGCCTGCTTCTCCCTCTGCCTGCTGCTCCCCCTGCTTGTGCTGACTCTCTCTCTCTCTCACAAATAAATAAATATAATCTTTAAAATAGCGAGGAATTGGTAAAATGTCCAATAATTAGGCAATATCCGAGTAGTATATGGAACATTTATACAATGGAATATTTTGCAGTCATTGTTTTTGATCACATTATTAAGTAATAAGATAAAGCAATGATTATAATATAAAATAAAAAAATAGAATGTATTGTTGCATAAGCACTTGGATTAAAATTGAGCTTAAAAACACTTCAAGTGTAGGAAAAAGGCTGAAGAAAACTGCCAAAGTATAAGCTAATAGCTCTGTGGTTAGCGAACAGGTTATAGGCAATTCTTTTTTCTATTTTTACTTTTCTTTCTTTCCTTTTTTTCCTCATCTTTTCCAGATTTTCTACAGTATGTTTGCAATACTTTTTTAAAGGCTGTCATTAACTACCCTAGATACACATTAATATTTACACAAAAGACTCTCTTTTTGGTACAGTTATTTTTTCCCCTAATTCAGTGATATGTTTTATTCCCCAGAAATATACTTCCTATTCTTACCTTTTGCCTTGGCTACCAGGAAGCTCAGAGATTTGTTGTTTGATCGAGGTAATTACATTAGCCTTGTTGTTTGATTATTTCTTCCCCCTTTCCAATTTTAAAGTATGTGCTTAATGTTCTTATTTTTATTTTGTATTTACTATTTTAGAACTATTTTATTTAAAACTACCTCAAATTCTCTTGGAAACTGGATAGAGTGCCTGTTTTAATAAAGAATAATTCTACAATATTTTCATATTTGCAAGTGACACTATAGACAAAGGCCTGATAGCCAAGATCTATAAAGAATTTCTCAAACTCAACACCCAAAAAACAAATAATCAAGTCAAAACATGGGCAGAAGACATGAGCAGACACTTCTCCAAAGAAACATACAAATGGCTAACAACAGACACATGAAAAAGTATTCATCATCATTACCCATCAGGGAAATTCAAATCAAAACCACACTGAGATACCACCTTACACCAGTTAGAATGGCAAAAATTGACAAGGCAAGATACAACAAATGTTGGAGAAGTTGTTCAGAAAGGGGAACACTCTTACACTGTTGGTAGGAATGCAAATTGGTGCAGCCACTTTGGAAAATTCCTTGAAAAATTAAAAATAGAGCTACCCTGTGACCCAGCAATTGCACTACTGGATATTTACCCCAAAGATACAGAGGTAGTGAAAGAAGGGCCATATGCACCCCAATGTTCATGCAGCAATGTCCACAATAACCAAAATGTGGAAAGAGCCAAGATGCCCTTCAACAGACAAAAGGAAAAAGAAGATGTGGTCCATATACATAATGGAATATTACTCAGCCATCAGAAAGGATGAATACCCAACTTTTGCATCAACTTGGATGGGACTGGAGGAGATTATGCTGAGTGAAACAAGTCAAACAGAGAAAGTCAGTTATGGTATGGTTTCACTTATTTGTGGAACATAAGGAATAGCATGGAGGGCATTAGGAGAAGGGAGAAATGAAGGGGGAGAAATCAGAGTGGTAAATGAACCATGAGAGACTATGGACTCTGGGAAGCAAACAGGGTTTTAGAAGGGAGGGTGTGTGGGGCTGGGTGAGCCCGAGGATGGGTATTAAGGAGGGCATGTATTGCATGGAGCACTGGGTGTTATATGCAAACAATGAATCATGGAATACTACATCAAAAACTAATGATGTACTGTATGGTGACAAATATAACACAATAAAAAATATTCTCTTATCTAGGATTTTACTTCATGACATTTGCTTGTTAATATATTCTTACTGCCTCTCTGACCTTTTGGACTCAGCCTACCTAACTGCAAGGCCTAAATTTTACAGTGGCTGGGGGTTTGTATGACATTATTATAGTAATTTTTAGGGTCTGGTTTAAATATAATGGGAGCTCAAATAAACTTTTGCTAACTGATAGCTGAAAAAAATCTACAATCTTCTCTTTCACAGTTTAGGAGCAATAAGGGAAGTGTTAAGTAAAACTTTGACTCTACACATATATATACATATGCGTGTGTATATATATATATAATTTATAAATATATAAATTCTTTGAATACATACGAATCTTTGACAATCAAAAAGTGTTGACTGTTTTTCTTTTTACTACTTTTCTTATTTCTTTTTAGTAGCTTGGGCCCTTATACATCATAGAAGGTATTAATGAGAGTGTTTAAACTCTTGTCAATATTTAGAAGAAGTGTAACAGAAAGACCCTGTGAAATCTAACTGTGGATAAACATGCAAACTAAAAATTTTCTTTGCTTTTGTCTGAAATTATAGCAGCTCAGTGTGGTAGCACTTTATCTCACAGTGATTAGGTTGTTTAATTTGCAGTTAGACATGTCTTTGATACAGAAAAAAACCTGGGAAATAAGTTGTTAGTTAATCATTGCAGTATATTTGGAAGTCCAAACTCTCAAAGCCTAGTGTTCTAGGAGGAACGAAATGGAAGGAGCTCGTTGCAGTGAAATATGGGCCGCATGGGTGTTCGCTCTGCCTCTGGTCTTCTCGGGACGCCAGGTGATATCACAGAATGGATTCTTCCTCTGTGGCTCCCACTGAAGGGGCTTTGATTTTCAGTCTAAATTGAAATAATTTTTCTCTTACATGCAGCAGCAGTTTTGTACCTCAATCTAATGGAGCTCCCTATTTCTGTGATTTATTATTCTGCCTTCCTGCTGTTCGCGTAGTCCTCAGAATGGCTACTGGTGATGGATCTATTAATACGTTAGGCTCATAAATCCCATCCATTGTCATGGAGGTCCTGGGAGGAAAGCATGATGCTGGCCACAAGCATCGGCTCTTGGCTATTGGACTGAATAACTGCTTCCGAATGCCAGTTGCTTCCTCATGAATAACTAGCCCTCATGCGTATCTAAGAGGAAGAGCACCGACCATAATCAGAACTACTAGATTTGAGTTCTGGCTCTGCTACATAATAGCTCCGTGACCTCGAGAAAGACTTGAGACTTCGGAGCCTCAGTTCCCTTATTAGTAAAGTTAGAATAACATTTGATCTTGTCACATCATTGGATAATGGTGAAAAGGCAACCAAGATATTTTACTAACTGTAAAGTACTCCAACACGGTCGTAGGGGTTCATTTGTCTTCCAAGACCCACTTTTCTACTTTGGGATTAGCATTACCCTTCTTCTGGAGGAATCGCTTTTCCTTGTCTCTCACTCTGACATGTGTTCCAGTGGGATCTGACATATTGGAAGATAATCCTGCCTCTTTGGGCACAGTGATTAGTCTAAAGATAGGCATTTCACCTGTATCAGTTACCTCTTGCCTCATAGAAAGTCACCCCAAAACTTAGTGATCTGATATAGCAATGACATTATTGTCACTATTCTCTGGGGTTAACTCAGTGGTTCCTGTGCTGGTCTCAGATGTATTCCCTCATGTTGCTGCGGTCAGTCAATGGTTTGAGTGGGGCCGGAGGGTCCATGATGGCTTCCCTACGTACTTAGGTGCTGGGTGTTGGCCATTGTCTGGGCCTCTCTCTCCATGAAGTCCATCCTGGATTTCCCATCATGGCAGTGGCTGCACTCTATGAGGGCAGAAATGGAAGCTGAAGCCCTCTTGATGTCAAGGGTTGGACATCAAAAAACTTGACTTCTATTGCATTTTGGCCAAAGTAAATCACAGGGCTAGCCCAGATTTAAGACAAAGGGAAATATATTCCACTTTTTTTTTTTTTTAATGTTGTTAGTCACCATACAGTACATCATTAGTTTTTGATGTAGTGTTCCATGATTCATTGTTTGCATATAACATCCAGTGCTCCATGCAATACATGCCCTCCTTAATACCCATTACCAGGCTCACCCATCCCCTCACCCACTTCCCCTCTAAAAACCTCAGTTTGTTTCCTGGAGTCCATAGTCTCTCATAGTTCTTCCCCCCGTCTGATTCCCCCCCCTTCATTTTTCCGTTCCTTCTCCTAATGTCCTCCATGCTATTCCTTATGTTCCACAAGTAAGTGAAACCATATGATAATTGACTTTCTCTGCTTGACTTATTTCACATAGCATAATCTCCTCCAGTTCCATCCATGTTGATGTAAATGATGGGTATTCATTCTTTCTGATGGCTGAGTAATATTCCATTGCATATATAGACCACATCTTTTTTTTTTTTTTAAAGATTTTATTTATTTGACAGAGAGAGATCACAAGTAGGCAGAGAGGCAGGCAGAGAGAGAAGGGGAAGGAGGCTCCCTGCTGAGCAGAGGGCCCGATGTAGGGCTCGATCCCAGGACCCTGAGATCATGACCTGAGCCGAAGGCAGAGGCTTTAACCCGCTGAGCCACCCAGGTGCCCCAGACCACATCTTCTTTATCCATGCATCTGTTGAAGGGCATCTCGGCTTTTTCCACAGTTTGGCTATTGTGGATATTGCTGCTATGAACATTGGGGTGCATGTTTTTTTTTCACTACATCTGTGTCTTTGGGGTAAATACCCAGTAGTGCAATTTCTGGATCATAGGGTAGCTCTATTTTTAACTTTTTGAGGAACCTCCACACTGTTTTCCAAAGTGGCTGTACCAGCTTGCGTTCCCACCAACAGTGTAAGAGGGTTCCTCTTTCTCCACAACTTCTTAATGAGAGGAACAGCAAAATCATATTGCAGAGTGTCTTGTGTATATGGATGGAAGGAATCATGTGCTAAATTTGTAAATAATCTACCACGTTTCTGAAGCTGGAAACATTTGGGGCCCAGATCCATTAGCAGCCATTGTTCCAGCAGCCTTATGGAAGGAATTGGTGTGCAGTAGACAAGGATAGAACTGACTTCTGGAGAGAAGCAGAAACGTGAGCTGGAGGGCTCTGTTTGTTTAGGCCACTCTGTATCTGTTCTCCCCAGTTTGGATTACACGAGCAAGTTAGTCCTCTTTGCCTCTCTCCTAACCTCAAGTTAGTCCTCTTTGCCTCTCTCCTAATCTCGGTTTAGCCAGGTTCCTGTCCTGTGCTCTCCAGGAGACCAGCTGTGGATACATACTTATTACTTTCCCCTTTGTTTACCTCCCCTAGCGAATGGAAGAAAGGGTTGGGAGTAGAGATCTATGGGTCTTAAATTAATTATGTACATGGGCACAGCAGCCCTCTCTTCCTACATCCTCTGCCAGCTCAAAACTGAGTAAATTGGCAACACCCTTGCTGTCATCATGCCTTCTTATTCTGAGGATAGAAATGACTCTGAGTTCCCTGTAAGCAGCATCTTGGTGAAAGATCAGGTTTTGAATGGCACCAGCAGAAGAACACAAGAGCAGGTTCCTTCATCTCTTCCCAACCACAATTTTCAAGTTTGGACTTGGAAAAGCTCTGGTAACATCTGTGTCAACAGTATGGCAGAATCTGCAGTCTTGGTACCATTTTGGATTAATTTCTCATGGCCACAGATAAACCAGACTTGATTTCAAAGGGCTCTCAACAGATCATTTCCAGCCTCTTCTTCCTCTGGGACCATCTATTTGGGATAAATGGGATCAAGAGAGGTTGGTGGATTTTTGAGGCTGCAGACTTTAAAATCTGGAAGTCCCATGCTTTAGAAATAAAGAGCAAGCTGCAATCTTTAATAACCAACAGAGGAGATGATGGTGGTTTTCTATAGTTAGCCACTCAACCTTATCGCACGTCCCTTTTCATCTCCAGACGTTTCTTGTTTTATGTAAACTGTCATTATCCAGCAAACTTCTCCCCAAGAATTTGAACTTTCCAGTATTCTGTGATTCAACCTTCTAACCACATTGCCTTCCCACAGCATTTCTTTGGTCTGACTCATAAACAATAAATATTTCTAAGCCTCAGGTCCTAGGTTCAACCTTGGAAAGTACCCCTTTTTCTTGGAACAGGGTCACCAAGAGTTCCTGGCGCTGGAGGTGATGGGGAGGTTTTCTCTTGGGTTGGCCTTTGGGAAGCTCTTCTCGGGGGTTCTTTCAGGAAGAGAGAGGAAAATAGTCAAGTGGCTGTTTTATTTTCCCTTTATTAAGGCTTTTTCCTTGAACACTTTTCCTAAACCCATTTCCCTTTGGATCAGAAGGGATGGAAGATGATGGGGAAACTAACATAGTGGTTAAGAGTTTAAGTTCTGGGCTCAGAAATGTTTGAGTTTGAATCCTAACCTTGCCATGTAGCATCCACATAATGATAGAGGAGTCATTTATCTTCTCTGATCCACCATGTCCTTGTCTGTAAAATGGGGATAATAATGCCCTTTAGGATTGTAGTGAAGTTAAATGAGAAAATATAAGTAAATTATTTGGCACTGTGCCTAGAACATACTAAGTGTCCAGTAAATGTTATCTCTTATTATTACAATATTTAATTTACATAACTTAATTAGATACAACTTAATTTATCTGAGGAGGTTTGCATGCTGTGATGGGGCAGGGTTTTTAATGTAATTTATAAATCTTGAGACAGTCGCTACTTTTCCAGAGTGAGTGGTAATGTGACTTTCAGAAATGCTTTTATTAACAGGCTCTTCATATTGACAAACTGGAGACAATTGTCCTAATGTTGGACTTTAAATATGGAGAAAAGTTGGTCTATATTTTGTAGGAGGAAATAGCAATTGAGAAAGGCCCAGTCATTTCCTACTTTAAATAGAAATAGAGAAGGATGTTTATAGGTTCTTGGATAAATATCTAGAGTCATCTGAATTGGTCATGATGCTGGATAAATGTCCATATTTTTAATATGATCATTTAGGGGCAAATAAAACTTCCCTGTCATCTGAGATAATTGCATAATAGGTTATATGGGGCATATAGCAAGTGCTCTAGGGGTTTGCACCTAATTTTTGAGAGCATCTCTTGAAAAGAAATAGCCCATTGTGCTAAACCCAATTGCGTTAACCCAGAGTTAATGCACTATCACATGTCCTAGAGTGAGATGAGCATATACCTCAATTTTCACAGAACAGTTCTAATAAACATAATTATCCCAACATCATTGTCTGTAGTACCTGATTTCACTGGTGAAAGTGTGCAGGTTTCAATAACAAGTAATATGGTCGTCCTGTCTAAAACCTCATGCTCTTTTTCCTTTTAAAACATTTCATGGGCACTTAGGTAGCTCAGTCAGTTAAGCATCTGCTTTCAGCTCAGGTCATGATCCCAGAGTCCTGGGATTGAGCCCCATGTCCAGCTCCCTGCTTAACTGGGAACCTGCTTCTCTCTCTCCCTCTGTACCCCACCTCCCAACTCGTGCGCTCTCTCTCTCTCAAATACCTAAATAAAATCTTTTAAAAAAATGAAAGTTTTCAAATATTTATTTTTAATGGAACAAATCATTATTATCATATTCACATTCTCAGCTCTTAGAGGTAGAGAAATGTTTGTCATGATGAATTGGGATTTGTCCTTTTATGAGGCAATGAGAAATATATAAACCATTGGGTTTTCCTCTTTGCCTTGGCTTCCAGGAAGCTCAAGGCTAATTTGGAGCTCTATTGCAAGACCTCCTATACCCTAGGATTTCTAAAGCAATTATTCCCTTACTTGCCATTACTACTTAGTTCTTATTTTAATTTTACTGTATTTGAGGGTTTTTTAAATGGATGTTTTCAAACCATTTTTAGAAATAAGTAGGATAAATAAATGGAAAAAGTTATGAATGTTTTATTTTTAGCATTTAAAATATCATGCAAGTTAATATTACTACTCAGGGCTGGATTGGCTCAATATAAGGAATTCCATGTGGATATCTAGAACTCCCTCTTCTACATGGTCATGCATGATGTGTGGTGGTTTGTTCTCATGCTGGCATAGACTGCAGCATTTGTCCCTAATGCTGCCTCCTAATTACCCCTCCCTATGTTCATGACTTTCACCAGGTTAACTGTGCTGTGCCCCAAACTGAGTGTAAGGTAATTGTCTTAATTGTCTTAGCTCAGTCCCGATGACAATTAGGGCTGATCCACTCTTTCTGTGGGAATTGGCAGAACCAGACAGTAAAAGCTGCAAGCATGGGAGTCCAAGCATGAGAACCTTGGCCAGGTTCAACAGTGAGGGAGGGCTTTCTCCTCCCTCAAAGAACCCCAGCCACCTGTGTGGGAATGTCTACCACAGGGAGGAAATCTTAAGAGGCCCTGGACCAGCACCAGACTGCAGGGGTCTGATTCCCAACAGTGACACCTGGTGGCAAGAAGGAGCTATAACAGTGGTGGCTCAAGAAGACTTGAGCGGTCTCCTTTAGTTAGCTAGAGACTCTGGGAAGATCATCTTCGAGTTGTGTAAACCCCAAGGGCATATGTGTTGAGGGAGGAAGACACACACACATAGTCTCCTGCTGATAAGACATATGGGGGATCAAATTTTTAATTGTCAAAATGAGAGACGTGACCACATCTACCTGCTTGGGGAACAGTCCACTCTAGTTTCCCATCACCCTCAACGTGTATGGGCTGAGGGGGATGAGGAAGAAAGTCTGGCCTCAGCGTGTGATGTGGATTGGGCATGAGGTGGGGTTAATAAGGAAGTGCTCTGGGGAGGAGGCGACCCCACGTTCTGGGGAAAAGCCTGCTAAGTTCGCAAAGAGTGTCATCTAGACCCAGGTGGCATTTTTCGTGGAGCCCAGCCCAGCCGCGTGGATTTGTGTGGCAGAGGCAGAGGGTGCCTAATGAGACATGAGATTAACGTCACACAAAGGGGAAGACAGTGACAAGTTAGCCACACAGGTGGCTTTGGACAGTGAAGGGAAGCCATACAAACTTGCAACCCCAGTCTCTGGCCAGAGAGTTGTGTTACAGAACAATTTTACACAGATGCCTTCTGCGAATTTCTTTAAAAAACTGAAGCAGAGCTATCCCCTAGAGGGCATTTCAGATTCTTGCTTCTTGTTTCACTTGCCAGGAAATAGAGATACAGAGGAGAAATTCCCTGGGAGGAAAATATAATTTGGGGGGAGGGTGGTGTTAGTTGTTTATTGCTTCATCTAAGATTCGGCAAAACGAGGACTGACCTAGCTCTTCCCTGGCCTCCAGCAAATTTGCTTTCCTCCTTTGGCTGTATCAATTTCCCTTTATTTTTATTTTTTTATTTTTTGGAGCTGGAGGAAGCAGTAGCCTGCCTTTGTTTTGCTGTCTGATGCTTTGCACTGACTTCAGTCACTTGCTCGACAGAACATTTATTTTACCTCAGTTCTTCTCTGAGTTGAGCATCCTTTTTCTCCCTTTTAATAGCATCTCAAAGCCCTTCTGAATTTATCTACTCAGACATAAGCGGAATTGAATGCAGAGAAGCTGCTGCTCTTCAGCAATCGGTTAAGAATGACAGATTTCTGTACTTAATATCTGGATTCCTAAAACAACACTTCTCCGTAGTTTGAACGGGAATATCAATTCCAGGCCACTTGGAAAGAATTCCCAGCCGTGCTAATCATTAATGAAGAAAAAACTGGCATACTGATAAAATAGTGGGGCCCCCACAAAAGCACACGCATTTCTAAGGTTGCCCTTAATGCCGGACAAAACAGTAATAATAAATGAAGTTTTGTGTAATGTCTGTTTGCATGAAGCATGGCGAAGAGACTGGGGAGCATGGGTGAAATTGAGCCCTTGCTCTGCTATGTAGTAGCTCAGTGACCTTGGGCAAATTCTTTAGCCATTCTTGTGCCTGATATATAACAAGGAGCTCCTAACAGTGGCTCACATTTATGGGGCACTTTACCAAGTGTCAGACTGTGCTTTAAGCTCTTTATATTTATTAACTTAATAATTCTCCCAACAACCCTAGAAGAAGGTGTTATTGTATCCACCTCCATTTTATCAAAGGGAAAACCATGGCACAAAGCAGCTCACTAACTTATCTTATGTCGCAGAGCTCGATAGTAGAGGGGCCACGATCTGAGGCTAGGAGGTCTGACGCCACCGTATGGCTTTGTGATAATTGTAATAATGACACACTCCTCATTGCATTGTTGAGAAGAGTAAAGGGTGCTTGAGTTTGTAAAGCATATATCATTGTGTCTGGCACAGGATATGAGCTCAGTGGATGCTAACTGGTGTCGTGAAAGCTAAAGCATTCAAACGTCTAGAAGATCACCGGTTGCCTAAGTTTGAATGTGACCTTTGAACTTGAGATTCGGTTCAAATGGTTCTGGTTATTCCAGTGATTTGTATCATTTTGAAAAGAAATTCTGGAACAAAACAAGAGTTACCTACTGTAATCCCAACGCCAAAGTAACTGGCATAAATGAGAATAGCATGATTATCAAGAAATTAGCTAGTGAGTGATGGTCCACTTCTGATCTACTTCGTGATTTTGAGAAAGTGGACTTGAGTTTCCTGTATCTGACCTTTGAACTGCTCGCTTACTTTGTCCACCTTGTCTTGATGCCCTCACTTCTGTATTCTTGGGGTTGACTTAATGTGGATAGAATTCTGGGAATCCCATTTCCTTTCCTTTTGTCCTCCTCTGGTGTTCTGATTGCAGCGAAATGCTGTGATCCCAGAAGAGAGAGAAAATTCATCTGTTTTTATTAACAAAGTCAAATCATATGTAAGTGAATTTGCTAAAGATCTCTTTAGTTAGAAGAGGTTTGTTTCCCCCCATTAGGTGATTCCCAGATGGAGGAAGACCCCAGAAATGGGTTAGTCCTCCACTAAGGGCCCCAAATGTTGGATTTCAGAAAGTGTCCATTTTGGAATGAGAATGGTAATCTGAATCTGTCCTAATTCCCCATGGGTGAGACTTTGTGACAGTGATAGAAGGCTAGAGATGAAGGGACCTCTGAGGTCAACTCCCTTATGTGGCAGAAATGGAAACTGAAGCCTGTGTCTTCTTAGAAGATTCTTGAATAATGTTGGCTTCTGGCCTGATTGGTCTTAAGGAAATGGCTTAAAGTTTTAGGAACTTGTAACTTGATGCAATTTGCTGCCTTCGTTTCCTGTGTCGGTGTGTGTTTGTGGGTATTCCAGTCATGGGTACTGCATGAATTTGCTATTTACTTAACATGGACCCCAAATGTTACTGCAGTGGCCCTATTAGGAGACACTATGGTTTCACCTGTCAGTGCTCTTGGAGCTCACTTCTCTGACTACTGCTCCTCTCACCCCTGCACCCCTATCATTCTGCCATCAAATCTACATCATCCCCACAGGACTTGCCATCTTCTGGGCTGGCCGCATCCAAGTTTATTGATCCATTCATCCGTAGACATGACCCAAGTTGAGCCAAAAGGTACTTCCTTGCAATTTTCGGTGTTAAGACCTGAAAGATCAACAGAGCAGTATCTCTCATAGCTGAAATTATATGGTAAAAGGTCTGGATGCTGTTGGCTGCCATGTGTTCCATTATATGCAAGTAGCTGGTCTGGTCTGAGGGACAAAGAATGAGGTGGCACAGAGAGAAGCAGAATGGACAAGTGTCATGAGGAATCTGAGCCCAACTTTGGACTGCCTTAGGTTCTGGCTGCATCCCTGTCCTTCCCTCTTCTAGTTCACTCTGTCCTCGGACTCCTTGAGGCCACCAATCCCCCTTTTGCTAAGTAAATTGAATTTATGTCACCTGTGACCAAAAGAATCCTAATATACTCAGAGAAGCAGGAAGAGTGTCTTTCCATCCAAGGCATCCCAACTAGGCAAGATCTGGAGGAAGAGGATTGAGGGGACAGGAAACATCTTCCCAAAGGAATGGCATCTGAATACTGCACAGTAGCTATTCAGACAGCTCAGCACAGAAGGTATCCTAATGCTTGCTCAAAGAGGAGGGTTATTGACCCACCAGCCCCACTCATGCAGAGCAGAGAGCCTTCATTCAAAGGCATCTCCAGAGGCATGTGATGCCTCTGGATGTGTGGCACAGTTCTTTACAACAAATCCTTATTTCTTCTTATAAAGTTCTAAAGGAAACCTTTCGGGTATCGTTCACGGGAGTTGTCCACGCATCTGTACCACCTATAACTTGCGGTCACTCTCTGGATGCCTACGTTAGGTCAACGGCATACGTATGTATTCATAGCAAAATACTGTGCCTGAATAAGGCTAGTGAATGTCTGAGAAAGTCCTACAACCTAGCTCTGCACAATGCAAAAACTGATTTTGAGCCCAGCATGTTCACCTGCAGGTCTTTAAGACCTGTATAGTGGGTACATATCACAGGTCATGAAATGAGATGTCTGAAACTATGGCATTGAAGACTTTTTCCTCTAAAGCAACTTCACGGCAACTCTTCCACTGAATTCTCTCTCTACCCAAGCTGGCAGTCGACCCTTATTCGTTATTTCAGTTCCTGACCCTTCTTGGGGATGTATATGAATCTAGAAGGTAAAGGAGGAGGCTCCAATCATGGTCAGTTCATGGTTGATTTCCTTATTGCCCCAGGTCGCCTGGTTCCTGGAGGCCCAAAGCCTTTAACTTCCAGACCAGGTCCAGGCACAGGATCCTGTGCTAACGCTGACAACCTGGGCTCCTGGGGCCAGTGTCCTTGGACAGGTCACATAGCCATCCCTCTCAGAGGGCTTGCCGAGCCCATGGGGGAGCAGCATGACGGGCCCTGCTGCTGTTGGGATCCTGTCTTCTGCCTACTTCTCAGTCTTCTGTAGATTTTACAAACGATAGGACCCGCTCTTTTTCAGTGGATTTTACAAAAGATAGGAGCAGTTGACTTCCAGCATCTTATACCTTCTCCTCAGGAAAACAAAACCAAAACCAAAAAAAACCTTCCAGAAAAAAATGGAAAAGAACTTAAAGACTGGCTCGAAATGCAAGGTGGAGCATGGTAGGGACATCAGGGGGACAAACAGTAATTCATATCTTACATAAACCGCCCAACCATACATGCTTGCCACATAAAGGAGTGTCTGGGAGATAGCATGTCAGCCCTAAATTAAAAGCTGTTGACATGCTCGCTTTGGCAGCACATATAAAAGCTGTTGAGTGCTAGAATTTATTCTGGTAAGTTGGTAAGTTATTTGGTAAGTTACCTGTGGATCAGTTTGATGTTTACCAGGTTTGCTTTTAAGCTTTCTTAAGGTAGATGCTGAGGAGTCTTTAGGGCTAATTTAGCCTCGCTACCGAAGTGTGATAAAGGATGTCCCGTCTGTGGCATCACACATAATGGTCAAAGACTGAACGTTTTCTCTCTGAATTTGAGAGTTAAGAAAAGAGGGTCCACTCTCCCCATTTGTATTCAGCATCGTGCTAGAGGTCCTAGTCAGTAACACAAGTCAAGACAGAAGACTGAGGTCATGCATATTGGAAAGGGAAAAGTAAAACTATTTTTTCCCTTCTTAGTTGTCTATGTAGAAAATCAAAGGAGTCTGCCAGAAAAAAAAAAAGAAAAAAAAAAAAAAACACTAACAGAACTAGTAAGTGAGTTTAGCAAAGTCACAGATATAAAGTCAATATAAAAAATCAACTCTATTTATATATTCTAACAATGAACAACTGGATATTAAAATTTAAAAATGGCAAAATTTGCGAATCATCAGAAACATGAGATACTTAGAGAAAAAAATTTTTAAAAAAGGCATAAAAGCTGTTTGCTGACAACTATGAACTATTACTGACGGAAATTAAAGATGAACTAAAGAAATAGGGAGATGTACCATATTTGTATGCCAGAAATGTCAATATTGTTAAGATGTCATTTTTACATCTTTACTAAATTAACAGACTAAATTGATATACAGACTCAACCTAGTCACGATCCAAATTTCAGGAGGATTTTTTTAATGTAGAAATGAATAGGCCGACTGTAAAATAAATCAGAGGGGTGATGAGCCATGAGAGACTGTGAACTCTGAGCAACAGACTGAGGGTTTTGGAGGGGTGGGGGTGGGGGGTTAGGCGAACCTGGTGGTGGGTATTGAGGAGGGCACGTATTGCATGGAGCACTGGGTGTGGTACATGAACAATGAATATTGTAACACTGAAAAAATAAAATAAAAATATTTGGGAAAAAAATAAAATAAATGGAAACTCAAAGGACTTAGAATAGACAAAATAATTTTAAAAAGAACGAAGTTGCAAGATGTACATTACCAGGTTGGAAGACTCACATTAAGCTACAGTAGTCAAGTTAGTGGGAAATGAGCGGATAGGTAGACATACAAATCAATGGAACAGAGGAGAATCTAGTAATCGACCCCCAATAATAGACCAGAGATTCCAAGATATATTCAATATGAGAAAGAACAGTCTTGCAACAAATAGTACAGACATAATTGGATATTTGTATGGAAGAAAAGAGCATCAACCCTTATCCCCATGATATACAAAGTTGAAGACAAACGGTATAAATCTAATAGTGAAAGCTAAAAATCAGAAAACTTTAAGAAGAAAGTCTTCATTGCTTTGGATTATGCAAAGATTTCCTACATATGATATGAAAAGCATGAGCTACAATGATAAATTTGATTTCATCAAAACTAAAAACTCATGATTTTTGAGAAAACTCTTTTAAAAAATGAAAATTCAAGCCACAGACTGAGATGAAGCATTTGCCAAACATACCTCTGGAATATATAAAGAACTTTTATAACTCAATAAAAAAAGAAAAACAGCTTTATTACAATAGGAAAAATATATGAACTGACATTTCCTCCAAAGACTATATATGAAAGTCCAGTAAGCGCATGGAAAAATGTTCAACACTATTAGTCATTGGGGAAAGGCAAGATACATCCATGATGAAGCATTACTCTGCACTCTCCAGGAAGGCACACTCTCCAGGAAGGCTACCATTTTAAAAGACTGACAATACCAAATGTTGGCTATCCTTTGGAACAAATGGAACTTTCATATATTGATGATGCTTTTGCAAAATGGTACAGCCACCTTGGGAAAGAGTTTGATAGCTTTTTATATGGTTAAACATACCCATTTATCGTATGATCTGACAATCCCATGCCTCTATATTTACCCAAGAAATAACAACATACATTCACACAAAAACTTACTCAGATGCTCAGAGCAGCTTTATTCATAATCACAATAAGTCTAAAAAAAGCCAACATAAACATCAATGGGTGAATAGATACATAGATTGTGGTATATCTATCTAGTAAAATACTATTTAGCATTAAAGTAGAACAAACTACCTACACATTCAACAGCATAAATGTTTCTTAGAAGTCTAATTACAAGTGAAGAAATCCAGAAAAAAAGACTACATATTTTATGATTCTATTTATATGAATGTCTATCAAAGGTGAAACTATAGCAATAAAAAGCAGATCGGTGGTTACTTAGGGCCTGGAGTGGCAGAGAGGATTGGCTGGTTCTGAAAGAGCTTCTTGTGGTGAAAGAATTGTTCTTGAACTCAGTTATGGTGCTGGTTTCACAACTCTAGACAACCATCTGAACTCCTCAAGCTATACATTTTAAAATTGCAAATTTTAAGTAAAGTACCTCAGCAAACCTGATTAAGAATAGTTGCTGAAGTGGCCTAAATGCTGTCTGGCTTGGGTCCTCTCTTGGCCCTTCCTCATCTCAGTCTTGTTCCAATTTTTAAGCTTACATTCATGGAGCTCTCCTTGGTGTATAGAATAAATTATTTAGGAGTGTAAGATCCTGGTGATGGGGAGTGGGGGTTGGGAACTGTGAGAACAAAGCCCGGAGTGAATTTAAGAATACTCTCATGCATTTTTTCATGTTTATTAAAATCCAGCGATAACAACTATATGCCAAAGAGCATATCAACGAAATTTTACATATCCCGAATGGATAATTACTTTCTCTTTATTATCACTTGCTTATTAGGAATGTTTCAAGATCTCCTTGTCTTATAAATGTGACAAGATATTTATATATTTATTTTGCCCGCTTACAGAAAACATCCATGTTATGAGATTTTTAGGAGTCTGGTTCTCCACGTGAAAGTAAGGTGCTTTTGGATTTTATGATTTGAACTCATTAATTCCTGCCTCTTAGAAGCTCCTCCTAGAGTTCAACCAGGTCCCATGAGGACATAGTGACATGGATTCTTGAGACAAAAAGCTTTGGTGATTCATCTTGGCTATATTTTTAGAGCGGTTCCTCAACTCAAGGTTATCTTGCCTTAGTTTTTCCCGTTCATTTATTCACCCATCCATTCATTCTTCCAAAAAATATCGAGAGCCTATCCTCTGTGAGGCACTGAGCTCGGATTATAATGGTGAAAAAAACCAATGAGGATTGTGGCTTCCTGGGAGTCATGCTGCGACAGGGAAAGCAGACCTGAAACAGCTCCTTTTGCCATTAATGAAATGGGGCAAGAAACACACGACAGAAGCACAAGGTGCTGTGAGATCAGACCACAGGAACCAGATCAGGTCGGGGGGTGCCGTGGAAGTCAAACACGGACATGGGAGTTGAAAGTGGAAGAAAGGACTTTTGGGAGTATTCCAGGCAGAAGGCGCAGCAAGTTCAAGCGCCCGAAGGCTGGTACGAAGCCGGTAGATTGAAAGGATTGAAGGAAGGCTAGTGGAGGGGGAGCGGAGAGCTGGGGCAGGGGTGCCGGGGGCTGTATTGGGTGGTTTCTTGTAGACTGTATCATGGCACCTTGCTTTTGCACCAAAGCAGTGGAAGTCCCTGAAGGATTGAATTCTCTAGTGGTTGTGGCTTCGTGTTTGCTTCTGAGGAATAGCACATTGTTTACTATTTGGGAAAAAGACCAGAGGGAGGAAAGAATGGAAACAGGGAACTAGTCTTGAGGTAGTTCGCTGAGCCAACCAAACCTCAGCATTTTGTTCATTTGTTTTGTTTTCAGAGTGAAAATGCATCTGATACAATATGCACACAGCCAGATTGAGACCCACTGATTCATGGGGGTTGACTTTGTGACAGACTGAGGTAAGCATTATTATACATATTATTATCACTCATTTTTAACTGGCAGTTCATATAGCCTGAAACCAAAATGCTGCAAAAATGTTCACAGGTGAAACCTCATGTGCCTGAACTTCCTTTGCCTGGACAGAAACTACCAGGCTGTCACTCTTCTTTGGATTTCAACTATCCCGGGGATTTTTGCCTTCGTTTCTCCCTGCTTCCCTTCGTATGAAGATCTGTTAGGGCATCTCTCCCAGAGAAGCCATTTTCCTGTCAGTTCTCACGAGTCAGTTGTCAGGAAGCCTCGAGGTGAACGAGGGAGCTGTGAGATCCACTGAGTTGGCCCAGGCTGAGAAGATGGCTGCCGTCACCCTCGGGAGCCTTTCTGGCATCCCTGTAACCTCCTTTGCCTCTCCCAGAGCCTGTGGAGAACTTCCCTGGCGGTTCCCACAATTACATGGGCCTCCTGGGGACTTCCCTCACTCAGAGCCAAAACCCAAGGGCCGCTCCACCCGTGGGCATCAGCTAACCGCAGCCCTGCCCTCTGGGCCTCCTGCTTGACCTCCCTGTTGGCCATCACGTTCCTAGTGCAAATATTTTCTTAGCTGCAGGCCCAGACACTGACCTTTCCCATATCACAGGACATCTGCATCAAAGGGATGAGACCAGAGATTTGGATGTTTGAAAATCTGATGGAGATGAGAAAGAAGGGGGTGTTGACTTGTTTCCTTTTTGCCAGGTCCTCCATTTTGTTTTATAAGAGAGATACTTCTAGCTTACCCTAATGATGCTTGGCCTCTTTACATGGCCTTTCTTGATCCTTCTTGGCAGCGGTCCCCTTGCTGGCAGAAACACTAGTCAGTGGAAAGCCACAATGTGTGATCTGGGACCATTAGCATCACAATTACCAGACCTGGAGGAGACTCATTAAAAGGGCAGGCTCTTGAGGTCCTCTCCAGGCTTACAGATACAGAAGAACTTCTGTGAGCGGTGCTCAAGAGTCTGCGTTTTTAACCATCACCCTGAGTGTGGCTGAAGTGTAATAAAGCTTGAGGACCATTGGTTTGATACTCAGTATTTGGACCTGAATGTGGAATGTTAGCTCTTGGGTTTTTATTCTCTCTCCTCATTTTCTCTTTGGAGAAAGGTTTTCCATGCACGAGGTAATATGTCTATAAGTTTCTTGAGGATTTGTAGCCCTCTCCCACCCTGCCACCCCCAGCTCAGCACCAACCCACGGAAGATGCTTACTTGGTGTAAACTGGGCTGCATTGATTATAGTCGCAGCCCAGAAAAAGAACACGATTAGTGCCAATTTCCGTTTGATGGCCTAGTGCTTGGAAAGAGCTGGGCTGCAGCCAGGTCAAGAGACTGGCATGCTCCAATGATGCCAAGAACAAAGTTTCCTTTTTAAAGGAGATCTTTAAAAAACAGATTAAGGACAGCAGTTATATTGGACCTGGGGCTGCAGCCAAGGTCCAGCTTAGCTTCATTTGAGCTGAAATGGTTGAATTACTTCTCATAATTTCTGATACATTAAAAAAAATGAATTGTAATAAGGGTGCCTCTTTCTTCCACCATTTTTTAATGGTTGCCTTTGAATTCAAAGGACTCTGAATAAAAATAGCTTCAGTCACCCTGAGATGGAAAATGAAATCTATTTGCTCAGCACATTTTCTTGGTATTGGTTACTGACCATGATAAGTCAGTTAATAATCAAGGCAACATTCTAGTTGTGGGCTTGTCAGCTAGATCAATATGGGTTGTGCTAGTGGAGCAGAGAACTGCCTTGCATAGCTGTTGTAAACTGCCGCTTGCTTCATTCACCTGCTTCTGCTCTGGGGCTGCCCAGGGTGCAAAAGCCTAAAAGGCCTTGTTCCCCCTGAATCTTCGCCTGATTTTTGCATATTGCCTCTTCTTGCCGGCTGTAAGCCCTGCAGCTGGGCCCCCTGGAGATTGAGCCCTGACTCTGTAAAGAATGTTTAATCTCTCTGAACCTCTGTTTTTCCAGATGCAATCCATCTCAGAAGATTTCCGTACAGTTTTGTTTTTTTTTTTAAAGTGTGGCTTCTTTGAGTACAATGCATCTGAAATTCATCTGGGTTGTACATTTCACTAGTTCATTCCTTTTTACAGCTGAGTAGTATTCTCTGGTGAGGATGTAATAAGGATTGCTTTTCAACTTACTAGTTGAGAATACTGGATTGTTTACATTTTTTCATTGCTAAATATTTGCCATAAATATTTGTGCGTTTATTTTTATGCGAATTTCATTGCTGTTTGAAAGCGGGGTTCTCGAGGAACATTTGTGAAGGTGATTTCTTTGTGGAGAGGTCTGTGTTGAGTGCTTCTCATGTTAGCTTAACACTCATGTTAGCTTAAGTCT
This sequence comes from Potos flavus, assembly GCA_028534135.1. Classification (NCBI taxonomy): domain Eukaryota; kingdom Metazoa; phylum Chordata; class Mammalia; order Carnivora; family Procyonidae; genus Potos; species Potos flavus. Next base: position 16,134,033 of record CM052894.1, on the reverse strand, counting down.
AAGAGTGGGGCTGCCCCAGGACCCCTGGGAGAGCTCAATATGTGATATCTCTGCAGTTATGGGAATATACTGGATCAGTATATATATGGAGCATTGAGATACTGTATGGAGATGGCAAGCAAGGGGGGCATGCATGTTGGGCTCATCCTCTGCTCGTTCTCAAGTTCCCAGGTCCCAGTGGGTGGAAGAAACTGTGCGTTTCCAACTACAGAGATGATAAATGCTGAGATGTGACCAAGTGGCGTCTGTGGCTGTTTGCCTCTGAAGAAATGAATCAGGTGCAGATTCATGCTCAGCCTGTGCTTACTATCACTTTTTTCTTTCATCTTTCTTTTATAGTTTTTGTAAAAGACTTGACTTGTGCTTAGGAGGCATGGAATAGAGCATCCTCTTGGTTTCTTGGGATATAAGTATTTCTGGCTGAGACCTGGTATGGAAAGCCCAAGTTCTGGACTCCGTATTGCTCACACCCTGTACAGTTTCAGGCAGGTCGCTTCAGTCCGAGTCTCAATTTCTCCTTTTTAATAGGGGAATTAACTGATATTTACATATAGGGCGGTTGTGAGCATTCACAGAGGCAAATGAACCTGGCAGAGAGGAAACACCACGGCTTTTCCAACCCTGGGGAAATGTGCATGGTGCATGCCTCCCATCTGCTCCTTCTCCTTTCCCTTGCTGGGCTCATTGCCCCTGCTCCCCACTGGGTCCTGCAGACCTGGTGCGTAGTGGTCCCCCCAGCACCCCCGCCTCTGCAGAGAAGGGGCTTTGCAGATGTAATTGGCTCAAAAGGGCTAGAGGTGAGTGTATGAGGGGCTTGATGTGGCCGTGTGCTATGTACTTCATCTACAATGAAATCTTTTCTGTAGATCAAAGGCGTGTTGACAGGCATCATTTGGTGAGCTGAAGACATACTCCCCCGCCCATGCGCCTTTGCTTCTGCCTCTGCCGCCGTCTCTGCAAAAGCACTGTGCTACGAGTCAGGAGACCCGATTCTGCTCTATCTTTGCGCTTCTTGTTTTGTGTCTTTGAACTAGTCATGGTGCTTTTTTGAACTTCAGTTTTCTTATCTGTAAAATGTGCATAAAGAGGGCATATTCTGCCTACTTCCCAGGGAATTTGGAAGCTATAACATGCTGTGTCAACATAAAACATTGCTACTACTGTTATTTAACACTTTATATGATATTAGTTTAGTGTCTTACTTGCTTAAGAATGACAACTTCTCTCCCCTACCCTGACCCCTGCCATCTTCTAAAAATGAAGTAGAGAAAATATATCCAAATGAGTGAATTTCTAATGGTGAAATTTCTAGTGCTTTGGTCCTAGGATAGTCTAGCTATCTGAGATGAGAGAGAACTTCTTAGATTCCCTAAAAGAGTGTCATTTAGACAGTTGAGTATTTTGCTTACGTCTCAGGCTGCCTCTGAATCACACGCCTGGAGGCTCACTTCAGGCCTGTGGGTGGCTTAGAGATTTGTTTTAGAAACAAGGTTTATGTGTCGATTGCACTTCCTCTGTGGTTCTCTCATTGTCTATTTCTGACAATATTTGCATGAAACCAGAGATTTGATTTCAAGAACATCTGTTCTCACGATTCATTTCCCACCTGAATCAACACTCTCCCTCCTGGACTGAAAGAGCTTCTCTGCTCAGCAATATTCGGGGCGCGGGCAGCAGGGAGAGGGGAGAAATGTGCTGGGGACGTTTATGAACACAAACAAGTTTGCAAGGCACCCAGCCTCAGAGGAAGATGTGACGAGCGTGGAAGCCTTGTGGGATTCGTGTTGGTTAGTCCAGTTTTTCCAACAGGCACTTAACTCTTGTAAGCCTCAGGACTTAAAATAATTTAGCCGCTTTGGTTAGAAATCTTCCTCCCACGTGAAGCTCTTCCTAACCACCCAAAGTAGAGCATGTGCAGTTTATGGAGCATCCGTTCCATGCCAGGCTTTGTTTTTTGTCCTCAAAATGAAAAGCACAGAGGCTGATCCTAAATGTTAACGCTTGCCCTGTATTATACCATTGGTGATATCTTCAGGTTCATAAAGGTGAAGGAGCTCTGGTCTTGGACCGAATGACCTCAAGGTCCAGTGCTAGAGGAACAAGGCATGGAGGAGTGGCTGCTAAAGGAGGGCCACGGCTGGGCTAGTGAGCCCGGGGGCATGTGATGTGGGCTGGATTACAGACGGGTGCCCCGCCCCCCGCCCCCCCCTCCCCCCCCTCCCCCAGGGCTCCCTGTCCTGGCCTGAAATCCTCACAGCAGTAAGAAATTACTGTGGGTTTTAAGCAGGGACAGGAGTGATCAGATTTATATTTTCGAAAGGCCACTCAGGAGTGCCTGGGTGGCTCAGTCGGTTGAGCAACTGACTCTTGATCTCAGCTCAGACCTTGATTTCAGGGTCGTGAGTTCAAGTCCTGCATTGGGCTCCACACTGGGCATGGAGCCTACTGAAAAAGAAAAAGGCCACTCAGACTGCAGGTGAAGCATGGAGGGGAGGAGTGCAGAGCAGGCTCCCACGTGTGGCGGTCCAGGCCGGGGGATGTCCCAACACCCTTGGCGTCTTGCATCTGCCCTGTCTGGACTTCAGAGTTATTCTATTTGTTCTCTCACCCCTGACTGCTGCCAGTGTCCTGGCTTGCCGCATTCTGCTCCGAGCATTAAGTCAGCCTCCGTTCCTCCTCTATTTTCCCATGGAAACCCTTCTACCTTACTAGGCTCTTTCCCTCATCTGCCTTGAGTCAGGCTCAGGCGTTGACAATCCGGCCTTCCTGGTGGATGATCATATCCTCGGGGGCAGGGCGCAGTCTCCCTCATCGTTGTATTTCCCGTGGAAGCCAATGCATGCACGTGTTCGAGTATACGTTCTTCTACACATGTTGAGACTCATTTGAAAGTACAGGAGTCACTGGGTAATCTTGTTGTTGAACGAATGAAAGAATGATAAACAATGGGGTAGAGTTGGGGAGGGAATTTGTTGAGCTGGTTCTTGTAAAGATCTTAGAAGCCAGATCCTCAAATTAGACTTGTGTGTAAACTTACAGTCAATTATATAGATGTAAATTCCTTGTACCCTGTGCTCTAGTATACTGGGTTTGATTTCCACTTTTGTTTTGTTTTGTTTTGTTTTGGCTGCCCTGAAACATTTTTTGTTTACTTCTGGGTTCTGAGCTATGTGCTTGGTGGATGAAAGTGTTAGAGAACTGAGTGCATCTGTTTTGGGGGCAGACTGGTGAGGTTTTGAAAGACACCTGCTGTTAGGTTATTCCCAGGACTGCTCTTGCACGCTGAGCTAAAGAAAGCAGTCACCTGCATGATGTAATTTCAGGGACACCTGGAAGGACCCCTACTTTTTCCCTAAAATAATTCTTCCATCTAGTTCACGAATGCCCTTTTCAGTGGGGTCTACAATTTTAAAGGTACAAATGACTAACAGCAGCAAATCCTTTCTTCAGAGAATCCGTGTCCCACCCTCCTGAGGGTGGGGGAACGAAAGGGGAAGGAGGAAGAAGTTGGGGAGTGTGGACAAGTTCCTCAGAGGGATCATCCCGCTCAGCTTCCCAGTTCGAAGAGTCTAGGTCAGGGGTCAGTGAACGTTTTCTGTAAAGGGCAAAACAGTGAATCTTTTAGTCTCTGTGGACCATCTGGTGGGGTGACGGCTGCTTAGTCTGTGAAAGCAGCCGTGGACAGTGCATCAATGAATGGGCTCTGAGTGGAAAATCAGTTATGTGTCTTCATGTTATTGTCTTCACCCATGCTGTTCCCTCTGCCTGGAGAACCAAGCCTCTATTGCTTATCAGACCTAGGTGAGTTTTCTTAATAATGTTCCAGGTCTTGGATGGGTGATGGGTTCACAAGGGTTCATTATGTTCTTAAAATCTATCAATAATTCAAATACAAGAAACCTATCAGCAACCATTGGTGACAGCATGTCATGAATTAAGTTTTACAATTAATTCAATTCTGGGAACCTGGGATTAAAAAGATAGGAAGGTAGGAAGGTAGGAAGGAAGGAAGGAAAGTGGGAAGGAAGGAAAGTAGGAAGGTAGGAAGGTAGGAAGGAAGGTAGGAAGGAAGGAAGGAAGGTAGGTAGGAAGGAAGGAAGGTAGGAAGGAAGGAGGGAAGGAGGGAAGGTGGGAAGGTAGGAAGGAAGGAAGGAAGGTAGGAAGGAAGGAAGGAGGGAAGGAGGGAAGGAGGGAAGGTGGGAAGGTGGGAGGGTGGGAGGGAGGGAGGAAGAAAGGAAGGAGAGAATCCTATATAGCAGGGGTTGACCAAACTTTGGCTCAAGGGCCAAATATGACCCATCACCTGCTTTGTAAATGAAGTTTTATTGGAACACAGCTACACTCATTTGTGTATCAACCATGGCATTTTTGCACCTCTATGGCAGGGTTGAGTAGCTGCGGTAGAGTCCAAGTGGCCCACATAGCCTACAATATTTACTCTCTGGACCTTGGCAGGAAAAAGTTTGCCCACTTGTGCTATAGGGCATGAGTAGGGTGAACACTGGATCCTAATCATGGGGTCAACACAACAAAACATTGGCACCTGAATGTATTGGGGTTGAAGAGATGTTTCTATTGGGAAGGGATGACTCAGTAGTTTCCCTAGGAGAGGTCACCTTGAGTTCTGTTTCTGTCTCTGGTGTTTTATTTACTAGCAACAGAGTCCCAGATCACACTAGCTCAACGAATAGATGGGGGTGGGAGGTAGAAATTTTTTGGCAAACATAACCAAATTTCCCGAGAAAGCAGGGATGGAGCTGGTTTGAGGTTGGTTTTGCTTCCTGGAATTGGATGCACTCAGCCTTTAGCTGTCTAGTTTTCATGTCTGTCCTTTATGGATTGTTTCATTTTCTGTTGCAAAGGGACTTACGGCATGAGGCAGGGAAAAGGATACCAGGTAGCTGTGAACTCACATCTTCCAGCTTTGGGCTAAGAGGAAAACGAGGTGCTTCCAGCTTCCAATTTAAAATATCATAGGCAAGATTCTAACTGGCTGGGTTTGGACTCTATGCTAACCCCTTGGCCCAGTCCCTGGGGCCCAGCCTGAGAGATGCTGGTTAGCCTAACGGTGCTTTTATGCCCACTTGGTGGTGTGAGGAAATGTTTTACCAGAAGACGTGACCACTGGGGAAACGGTTTGAAACTCCTTCTCCACCATACTTCTCGTGGACTGGATGGGCAGGCCCCAGTGGAGGAAGCCATGCCAGAGGCAGTGTTTGCAAATGAGCAGATGCAGGAATCAGAAACGTGAAACAGTAGCCGTTGGTTCTGAGACTTTTTGAAGTGAGTGATTGATTCTTAGTAAGTTTACAGAATCATGCACCCACCACCACAGTTCAATTCTCGAACATTCCTGCCACCTGAAAAAGTCCCTTTTGCCCCTTTGTTCCCACCTCTAGCCCGAAGCAACCACAATTCTACTTTCTTTTTCTGTGGAGTTGCCTTTTCTGGACATTTCCTATGAATGGATCCATCTACCACGTGGTCTTTTGCATCTGGCTTTAATTTAACATAATGTGATTGACTTCATGACCCCAAAGAGTGTGTGTCAGTATTTTGTTTCTTTTCGTTACTGAATAATATTCGATCGTATTGACATACTACATTTTTTTTTTTTTTTTTTTTTTAATTCCTTCATCAGTTGGTGGACATTTGAATTGTTTCCAGTCCTTGGCTATTCTGAATAATGATGCTTGTGAACATTTGCCTGCAAACTGTCCTGTGGACTGTTGTTTTTATTTCTTTTGGGTAGATACCCCTGGGACTTCTTAAATTCCCTTTTTTCTCCCCTTTAGCAGTTTTTTTCCAGTTAGTAGTTTTAGAAAACATATAGGTTCAGTTTCAATTTGAGCTGGTTCACTGGTTTTAAAAAACTTTCAATTCAATTAGAAAGTTAATATTTGGATTCGCTGTGGGATTTAGCAAATGAGTATATTCCTTCCAGTTTCTGGTTCATGTTCCACTTTAGTTCCGGTCCCTGATGGCAATTTAGAAGTCTATAGCAGGTTCTGTGCTAGAAATGAAGACAGATTAGTGTACATGGGGTGATAGGCTCATGGAGGAAGAAAACTTATCTCTATATTAAACCCAAGCCTTGCAGTTAAATTACCATCTTCCGTTTACCCTCCACTCCACATCCTGGGGTATGGGATTTTATTCATTTCATAAAACCTCCTGCAGCCATCGCTGTTAGAAGGTCAAGGATTATTGCCCTGGAGGCCACCAGGGACAGGCTCTCAGTGTGTGTGAGACAGTGAATCAGGCTTCAGCAGAGCATTACTGTCTGGTTGTAAGAGCAAGAGTGTTTCCTCTAGGAGTGGGCTTGTACCACTGGGAAAAAGGAGCTAGCAAGGTTAGGACTGGCCCTTTCCTCTCTTTGACCTGCTGCCCTTCAGTCATTGATCTTACTTTGATGCAAGCTCTAGCATTTAAGGGTAATTTCCTATACTAGTAAAACTGTATGTGCAGCTAAAGGAAATATGATTGTAAAAACTCCAACTATATCGGCTCCCTTTTGGTTTTTAACTCCAGAGATACCTGTTATGTATGACCAATCTTTCAAGTAATTGCAACTCTTTTGGGGCTCTGGGATAACTTGAGCTAGAGCTGGGAACTAACCGATCTAAGAAGTGACACTTGTGTTCACTAAGAGAGCCCACCGGTGTGCTGGTTCAAGTCGGACATGAAAAACATTGGGAGTCACTCGCTCAGATGAACTTCCCCACTGTCCTCCTAAATTCCTCCCACATCCTTGTGTATCACCAGAAGGCAGGATGGGAGAGGGGAGAGCAGAGGGAGAATTAATGGGAGAGAAGGATCTTTGCATTTGCTGCAATGACCTTTGACATTTGACCTGGAAGTTCCCTGCCCACCTTCTCCTGTGAAATCCTGGCATCATCAGTATCTGAGCATAAACACCAAAGAATTTGGGTTGACCAGACATCTTTATTTGTGAGCTTCTTCCTTTCTATAATTAATATTTCAGCAGGCAGATGTCCAGGGTTACCCAACATCTGCCTATCAGCTAAGGGAAAGGTATAGAATAAATCAGTAACAATCCAGTGTTTTGTTTTGTTTTGTTTTTTATTAAATAGGGAAATGCCAGTCACTGTGTTACAGGATTGCTTAACCCAGAGTGGCAGTGGGAGGGGATTATCCCTGATCTGAAGCCCAGAGCCCTTCCCACCTCCCCTAAAGCCACCCTCAGGATAAGGTCTTTCTCTTCTTCACCTCCTGTGGGTGAGACAGGACCCAGAGCACTTCCCAGATTTTAAGAAGATGAAACTGACGTTCAGTCATGCAAATCGACTGAGACCCGTCTGAACTGACTCTTTGGTTCAACTTTCTTTTCTCCTTTCTGAACTTTGCTTATCCATGATCCCAAATGATGTTTTTATTTTTGTTTCTAATGTCTGGGGTTTGGGGTAGGGAGATGGACAAAGAGAGCATTTAAATCGATTCCAGCCTGCTGCTGGAGCTTTCCCTCCTGGCCCTAAGATCCCAGGAAGAGATGACATTAGTCCGATTCCCTGCAATGCCCTGAGAAGGCCTGCTATTGTTTTTGACACTGTGGAAGAGGGCAGTTGAGGACTTTTTTTTTTTAGGGGGAAGCAGGCTCCCTGCTGAGCAGAGAGCCAGACGCGGGCTCAATCCCAGGACCCTGAGATCATGACCTGAGCTGAAGGCAGAGGCTTTAACCCACTGAGCCACCCAGGCACCTCCAGTTGAGGACTTTTATCTGCCTATTGGTTTTCGTTTTGTCTAGTGTCCACTTACTCCTCGAGAAAGAGCACCCTCATTTTTCTGTGGGGTACAGGAGCACTCCACTCTGACACTACATCCATGTGATCTGGATGCTGTTGCTTCTGCGTTTAGGTCTACAAATGGTGATATGGCTCAGGGCTGGCCAATCAGCCTCTCACTCCCCTCTGGATCAAAGTTAATGGTTCAGGAAATGGGCGTATGACCCAATCTGCATCAAGGAGAATCAGGGCAGAACCTCTGCTTTCACTATGAAAGAAAGGAAGCTCTCTGTTTTCTGTTGCATTGGCCGTTAGCGTTCCCAAGATTTGTGTTCTCACAGCTCTGTCCTGCCATCACAAGGGGGGAATCTGTCTGAAAATGGAGCGAAGAAAGCGCTGTTTAAAGATGGTAAAACATTAAATCCCAATTTCTTCTCCTTGTTACCACTATTACCGTTTTATTTTTTTATTGAAGTTTAACATAAATATAATAGAGTACATTAATCTTAAGAGGCCAATTCAATATGTCTATACTGCATATTGGTAAATATGTATGCATTTGGATTACCACCACCAGATCAAAACATAGACTGTTTCAAGCGCCCCAGGAGGTTCTCTCATGCCCCTTCCCAGAAAATAACTTCCCAGAGGGACTGCTGATCCATGCATTCTCAATGTGGTGACACCGACCAAGGGGATGAGGAGTGGTTCTTGGGGACGGGAGGCAAAAACCCCTTTGCTATTATAATGGTTTGTGTCCCGCCAAAAGGCCACAGTATATAAGCAGATATATAAAATCCCTGTGATACCAAAATGTAGTGGGGGAGGTGTCTTAGGGGGAAAAACGTCTAAAAAAGTCTTCTTGCTAGGGTGGGAGAGGGAGGGATGGAGGAAAAAAAATTCTGAGATGCACCGCACTGAATCCAATGCCATAACTGTTGATTTATTTTCCCTGTGCTTAAACTTCATGACATGCAATCCTACAGTATGTGGCTGAAGTTTGGGCCCATTTATGGCTGGATTCTTTTGTTTAGCGTATTACCGTGAGCTTCATCTCTGTAGTTCATGCATCAGTTGTTTGTTCCTTTTTTACTGTTGAATTATTCCATTGCATAGATAGACTACAGTCTGTTTATTTGTTCATCTCTTGATAGATATTTAGGTTGCTTCCGGTTTTTGGCTACTGCGGATGTAGCTACTATAAACAGAATACATAAACGTGTATTCTGTTGGACATACATTTTTTCTTAGGGGTATGCCTAGAAGCTGGATCATACAGTAAGCATATGTCAAACTTTGACCCACTTTTCCAAAGTAGTCCTACCAATTTCCAGCAGCAGTATAGGAGAGAGTTCCAATTCCACAGCCTCCTAGCACTTGGTATTTCCAGTCTTTTTAATTTGAATCCTCTGCCAGGGTGTGGATTGGCAGTCTCCTTGTAATTTAAATTTGCCTGTCTTTGATGTTGACCACCATCTCACAGGTCTGTTGGCTATTTGGGTCTATCTCCTTTGTGAAATTTCTTTTCAAAACTTCTGCCTGTTTTATGTGGGTTGCCTGTCTTTTTCTTATTGGATGGTCGAATATGTGCATTGAGAATATCTTCTTCTAATCTATGGTTTGTTTTTAATTTCCTTTAGGGTTACTTTTGCTGAATAAAAGTTCTTAATTTGTTAAAGTCTTAATTTGTAAAAGTTCAAAATTTGTTTAAAAATTTTGTCATATTGTTTAAGAAATCTTTGCCTACTCCTATATCTTTTCTAGAAGTTCTATACATTTGACTTTTCCATTTAGGACTATTCTTGAATTGATATTTATATATGGCATGAATAGGGACTAAGGTTAAAATTTTTTCCCATATGGATATCTAATTGTTCACATACTATCTATTCAATATAAAAAACTAACCATTCCCCCATTAAATTGAAATTATGTCTTTATTGTAAATCAAGAGATTATATATGTATGATCTGTTTCTGGATTCTCTATTCTATTCCATTGGTCAATTTGCCTACCCATGCAACAGTGGTACATTAATAGAATGGCATTTTTAAAGAAGTCTTGCTATTAGGTAGTATAAGTCCCCCAGATTTCTTCTTCAAAATTGTTTAGGTTATTTTAGATTTTATGCATTTTTATATGTCTTGTAATGAGCTTGTCAATTTACACACACACACACACAAACTTGGAGATTTTGAATGGAACTAAATCTATAGATGTATTTGGAAAGAATTAACATCTCAGCAGTATTGGCTCTTGGAGTTCATAAGAGCAGTATATCTCTCTGTTTATTTAGGTCTTCTTTAATTTTTCTTGGCAATATTTTGCTGCTTTCAGTGTAGAGAGCTATACATATTTCTTTATTCTTAGATATTTGGTATTTTTAAATGCTACTGTAGATGGTGTTTTTTTTTTAAAGATTTTATTTCCCAAATATTTCTTGTTAATATGTGTCAACGCAGTTGATTTTTGTATATCGACCTCAGTCATGCAATATTGCTAAATTTACTTATGAATTCTAATGACGTGTGTGGAATCTGTGGTGACTTTTATATACCCAATCATGTCTGTTGTGCCGAATGATATTTATATGTCTTTTGTTCCAATTTTTGTACCTTTTAGGTCTTTTTTTTCTGTATTGCACTTGCTAGGATTTCTAGTACAATCCTAAGTACACAGGGTGATAGAGTACATCTTTTTCTTGCTTCTGATATTGGGGGAATATTTTCCACATTTCATCCTTAAATGTGATATTAGGTGAAAATTTAAACTTTAACTGAGATTTAATTTATCCACAATAAACTTCATCCCTTTGAAGTATACAAATCAGTGCGTCTGACATTGTGTACAGCTGTGAAGCCAACTCTGTAATCAAGATACTGACCCTTGCCATCACCTCCAAAAATTTGTTGGTGGGCAGAATTCTAAGAATGGTCCCTCGTGGAGCTCATCCTTATGATCCCCTCCCCTTCGAGTGTGGATGGAACCTGTGGATATTGTGAGATGTCATTCTGATGGTTATATATGTTATCAGCAAACGGAGGCCATTCAGCTTGACCTAACGTAATCACACAAACCTTTGAAAGAAGAGAGATTTAAAGCAGGGGAAGGACGTCACCTGCCTTTCTTAGTTGGAAGATGGAAGAGACCACATGAGAAGGACCATAAGGTGGCCTTATGAAGCTTAGCGTGACCTCTGACTGACAGCCAGCAAGGAATCAGCTACCTCAGTCCCACAAACACAAGGACATTCCAGCCACCTGAAGCAACTTGGAAGCAGATTCTTCCACAAGATTTCTGGAGAAAAGCCCAACTCGGCCTTAATTTTGGTCTTAGGAAAACCTCAGCAGACCACTCAGTTGAGCCTGCTTGGGCTTTGGAACTGAAGCACTCAGAAGTATTAAAAGTGTGTGTTAATACTGTTTTGAGCTGCTGTGTTTGTGGAAATTTTTTAGATACAATAAAAAACTAATACACATTTTGATACCTGAAAGTGGGTATGGCCATAACAAATACCTAAAATGTGGGAGCGACTTTGGAATCAGGGAGATGTTGGAAGACTTCCAAAGAACAGAATAGAAAATGTCAAGGTCACCTTGAAAAGACTTTCAGTAGAAATATTACATAGTGATAGACATGAAGAACACCAAGTGCTTGGAACAAAGTGAGGAACGTAATTTTGGAAACTAGAGGAAGATAGATCCTGTTACATGGTGGCAGAAGCTTTGCAGACTTTTCTCTCACACTTATGCGAAAAGAAAAATATGTAAATGATGGTCTACTTTTTAGTTTTTGAAATCTGCTAATATGTTGAATTCTATCAGTTGAAGTTTGAATGTTAAATCAATGTTGCTTTCATGAGATAAATTCCACTTGGTCGTGATATATTATCCTATTGATATATTGCTGGATTCAAATTGCTTACATTTCGTTAAGGATTTTTGCATCTGTGTTTATGAGGGCTGTTGGTCGGTAGTTTTATTTTCTTGTAATAGTTTCATCTGGTTTGGTATCAGAAAGTCATGCCTAATCAAGCACTGAATTATGGAATGTTCCTAGTGGTGTCATAAGGGATGTTTTTGTATAGACTTGGCATTGTGCTCCAGACAGCATCATGTAGTACGTGGCTTCCCTCGGAACTTCATCAGAATAGTGTTCTTCAAAGAGAGTCCTTTGAAAGGACAAATCCTACCTCCTTTCTTCAGCTAGATGGTGATCAGGGTCTGTAAGAGGATAACCCTTTGGTGATTGCCTTCTTGACTCTTGTATATAGCATTCTAATTCCAGAATTTAGCACGGTGCTTGGTTGGAGTAGCAGCCCAATGCACTAGACCAGTGATTATCAACTGGAGCCATTTTGCTCCCCAGACGACATTAGGCTTGCAGCAAGTGGGGAGTGGAAGAGCGGGGAGTGTGCTCCTGGCATCTAGAGGGGAGGAGCAGGGATGCTGCTAAACCTCTTACAGTGTCCTCGGCAAACTTGGGTGTCTACACTTACCTTTCGGAGTGGTATATTTCCTTCAAATGCCTTTGGTGGTGGCTGTTACAAAACGGATGTGCCGATTTCTATGGTGCAGCTTGGGGATATATCAACAAACTGCTGGCCACCTGGAAATGTAGTGCAGCAGGAACTCAGGGGCAGAAAGAAAGGCTGAGCTCTTGATGGGGGGGGAGCCCTGGGGACCTGGGGGGGGAGCCCTTAGGGATCGGGCCGCCCTGTGAAAAGACTGAAGAATGCCGGAGGCGTCCGTGCAAGTAGGGCAGGCTTCCAGAAACGCTGTTCCTTGAGTGCTGCTCATCTTTTAATTTCTTCTTTGATAAAGTTCACTGGCCTCTGCTAATATGTCAGATTTCTCACTGTTCTTGTTCTTTGAAGATCAAAGATATATGAAATTAGGAGAGGAGAAAAGCACTTAAGAAATCTGGACAAGTGTCAGACCTTGCTTGCATATCCTTTATTGAGTTATAAAAATGGCAGATGTCGATGATAAGATTCAAGCAATGCAGGCAAGTGAGAAAAGTCTACACATCTCCTCAAATCCCACCACCCTAAGACAACTAGTGAGCATAATGACAACTGAAACCTTCTGTTTCCATGTGGATGGAGGGATATGAGCAGGAGAGAGACAGAATGTAACAGACAGAAGGGTAATAAGACGTTTGGATGGGGACAGGAAAACGAAGGAACTGGCTTCTCTGGCCCTAGTCACCATGGGATTCAATCCAAGTTAAGGGCTAATTGAAAAAAAAAGTAAAATTATGATGACTCTCATTCAGCTATAAAATAAACATTTAAATCACCGCTAATAAAAAAAATAAAAATAATAAAAATAAAATAAAATTAAAAAAAGGGAAAAAAATAAATCACCGCTAATGAGGGAACTGGTAAGATTTCATAAGGAATTCAAAGAAAAATCCCAAGAACAGACATATTGATAGCAGGAAAAGGTGGGGGTGGGGGAATGAGACTTGTTCCTCTACCAGATAAAAACCCAATTGTCTGCCTGTAGAAAAAAAATTCTTTTGCATTTGCTCTCAATTATCTACAACTTACAGAGTTGTAAAGTTGCTCAAAGGCAATGGAAGATGAGAATCAGATCCTCCTGAGGCGTATGAGCCAAACAATGCAAAATTTTCCTTTGGAGACACCCAGTAATCTATTTTGCTAACTTCAAATTTCCTTATACCCAGATGTTCTTACTTGAAGCCCAGGGCCCTTTTCTTCATCATGCTATGGTCTTCTGAGATTTCTATTTCTTACTCTTGCCAGAAGGAGTTTTTAAGCACTGCAGGGACAACTTCAAGAGTCAGAAAGGACTAAAAGGGATTTTTGAGCTTTTATTACATTTTTTTCATTTTTTATTTTAAGAAAATCATATGCTTTCTTCTATGAAGTGAAAAAATATCCAAAAATATATAAATACAATATATTCATTTTTACCCTATCACCTCTACTCCTCCCATGTCCCTTGTCCCTGAAGCTAAACCAATACAGTTGATCATAGACCCATCTATACTTTTGTCATGTTTCAACAATCATACACAAACACTTAGACACACATATGTAGGAATTTGGGTTGTGAGAGTTGACGTAAGTGGAAACATGCTGTGTATGTAACAGCATCTGACCTCGCTCACTGGAACTAAGACGCTGAGGCTCTCTCAGATGCATGGATACCGACGGAAGACATCATGCAAGTCGCCGCAGGACATACCATGATATGGACACCATCCCCCCAGCCTCTGATACTTGCAACTGAGTGAGGAAGAAATGCAAACTGGTGGGGAGTAGGAGCAGAGTTATCCTTCTTGCAGTAGGCCTGGTGGGGAGTGGGGAAGGAGGACAGGCTTTGTCACTCTAATCCGGTCACCGTGGTGGCACAGGGAGACGTCTTTGCCCGGCCAGCAGACACCTTGGCACTCTTCAGTTGTGATGGAATTTCAGAGTTAGGGTCTGGGGGGAAGCGTTGCTCTTTAGTTTGAAAGAAAATATTATTTCCCTAGCAGTTAAGCCAAGTAGTTTTCAAAGAAAATGGTATATTTGCTAGTGGGAAAGGAGTCTTTCTACCCCTACCTTCTAAGAAATACTGAAAATCTTATGCGGCGGGCTTAGGACATCAAAGGAGTGCTTGCTACATAGAGCAAATTAAACATTCGTGTTGTATTGAAAGCTGCTCCCCCCAACCCCATCATTTAAAAAAAAACCCCAAACCCTGGAAGATGTTTATGAGCTAAAAAGGAGTGATCAGAAAGAAACTTCCTCATTACTAATAGAAATTTATGCTATCTGGAGCCAAGAAAAATATATTTGGTGGTAGAGTGGGAAAGAAAAAGAGTATTAAAAAAATTCCTGAAAGGGAACACTATGAAATGTACTCTTTTTGTAAGACTCCTTCCTAACTTGATGGGAAAAACACTTAAAGCAACATGATCTTGTTAGTCTGAAGAATGCGAAAACCAGCCACCCCGAGAGGAGGGAAACAGTCGGTAAGGGGAGGCCATAAGCCAAAGGGCACCTGCATTTCTTATTCCTACCTGTCCCCAGACTTCAGAGCCTGTAGTTTTAAAAAGCCAGCTCCTTTAGGGGTGCCTGGCTGGGTCCAAAGGTAGAACTTGCCACTCTTGATCTCACGGTCATGAGTTCAAGCACCATGTTCAGGGTAGAGTTTACTTAAAAAGAATAAAAGTGTGGGGGGGGGGGCGCCTGGTTGGCTCAGTCGGTTAAGTGTCTGACTCTTGGTTTCAGCTGAGGGTCATGAGATCGAACCCCACGTCAGGCTCTGCGCTGTGCATGGAGCCTACCTGGGATTCTCTCTCTCTCCCTCTGCCCTGCCCCACACAAGTGCATAGTCTCTCTGTCTCTCAAAAAAAGGTAGTTCTTTTACACGTTCAGTGGTTCATTTCTGTCCATACTTGCCTCTTGTTTCAATCAACACAAGTTTTATTGATCATTTACTATGTGCCAAGAGCTATGGGGGTTACAACTCCAGGATACGGTAAGCTCCTTAAAGGCAGAAACCATCTTATGTAAGATAAAGAGGATAAAAATTGAAATAAAGAAATAGACATAATATACAAGACAACATGTAAAGAATTTTTAATAGTGAGCAAAGTCTTCCTACTTTTTGAAAGTTTTTTGAAATTTTCAGCAGAAAGGAATTCTGAGAGGTAGACAAAAGTGTTTTACATGCAGTAGGAGCTTAATACATGTGTGAGGTTTAGAAGGAGAGATTTCTTTGAAATTGGGCTCTCAGAAAAGGTCTCCAGGAGGCAGTGAAGAGTCATTGTGATAAAAACAGTAGTCATGAGGATCATGGTGGAAATGGTGGTACGTGGAGCTCGCATTCAGTAAGCTCATCATTTCGTTTAATCTTTACAACTACCCCAGGAATTAGATATTTTGATCATTCTCATTTTAGAGATGAGAAAAAGAGAGGCTTAGGCCAGTTCAGAGGACAAGTGAAGATGTTGCAGAGTGGCTAGAGACCAGCGGCTTTAGACCACAGGCACACACTTGCAGTTGAGAAAGTAGTCTAGTTCTCATTGCAACAATGAGAGAACACACATGGTAGGTAATTGTGGGGCGTCTTAATAAGAGGGTGTTGGAAAGAACTATTATAGGCCTTTGGATTGAGTTGGGGAATAGCAGGAGTGGGGGCAGGAATATGGAGAAAATGTTGTTTCCCTTAAAATTCCCACCAGATGGCAAGACTCACATTTTGACTTCTTTTGAAGCTTAGGAGCTATGTTCAGTAGTGGGTTTTTTTTCTCCCTCCCAGAAAAAAGCAAGGACATCCTCGTGATTTCCACAGCAACATCCCCTTTATTATTCTGGGCATAGAGAGTGCAGTGTTAGCCCCTGGAGATGAGCTGTTTTTGAAGAAAAGGTGCTTTTTATTTTCTTCCCATTGCAGATATTGGTGAAATAAAGCTGAGCTCATCATATAATCTTTTCCTTTTATAAAGTTATAGACAACATTTATGTCTTCAGATTGTAGAAAGCTCTGATGCAGCAAAATCTTTGCTGCATAATTAATTTCCAGCACATCAGGTGATGAGTGAAGCTCAGCTCTAGTTGCAAGAAAATAATTTTTTTTCCGAACCTGAAGATAAGAAGTAGAAACGGCTGTTCAATTTCTAAGTGGATCTTACATGTTTTTAATGAGTAAAGCCAATAAACAGCACTGTTATATGATTCTTTTGGACATTTCTAGTTAACAGTGACCCCATGGTATTAAATACCCTCCAGGTGATTCTCCGGGAGGTGGGGAAGGGTCTCCTGCTATTGTTTGGAGGCGGGCACATTTCATTAAAGCTGCTGTTACTGTGTCAGGGAAAAATAGGGCGTTTTGCCATTTTAGAGGCAATTACTGTTCTTATGAATAATATCATTAAAGGAAATGACGGTGCTTAGCAAGGTCAGCAAAATGAGATCTGCAAAAAACTGTAGCATGGCTCAGGATGACAAATTTTTCCTTTCTAAAAAGAGAAGACAGAGAACTCTAAACATGAAAATACCTGCACAGCAGAAGAGAAAACCCTAGTACAATGTCAGTGTTCCCTCAGCACTGATTCCGCACACTCATATGCTATCGAGACCAATCCATTTGAGTAAAAAAAGGAAAGGGGGGAATTTTCTGGAGGTTTTTGATTCTGTTACACTGTGGACTTTAGGAATTATTTAAGATATGACCTGTGTTCTTTCAGAGAGACCAACTTAGCAGAGAAACCTGCCCACGGTCAGATTTCTCGTCCAAGAAGTGGTGGTCGTTGGTTTCTTATCAAGTTCTTGCTGTCTTCAAGGGAACCTGAGATTTGGGGTCTTTTCGTAGAAAAGTTTTATTTTGTTACTTTTGGTTGCATCCAGCACTTGTTTTGTTTTTTGTCTGAGGGTAGTTGACGCACAATGTGACAGTAGTTTCAGGTGTATGACTTAGTGATTGGACAAGTTTGTACGTTATGCCATGTTCACCACAAGCATAGCCACCATCTGTCGCATGACATCGCTATCACAGTGTCATTGACTGAATTCCTCATGTCCCGCTGTTTATTCCAGTGACTTATTCATCCCATAACTAGAGGCCTGTATCTCCCTCTCCCCTTCACTCATTTTGCCCATCCCCCTCACTCCTTCCCCTCTGGCAATTGTCAGTTTGTTCTCTGAATTTATAGTTCTGATTCTGCTTTTTCTTTATTCATTTTTTTAGATTCCATTTATGAGTGGAATCATATGATATCTGTCTTTCTCAATTTTATTTCATGTAACGTAATACCCTCTACCTCCATTCATGTTGTCTCAAATGACCCAATATCATCCTTTTTTATTTTTTTTGGCTGCGTAATTATACCATTGTGTATATCCCATATTTGCCTTATCCATTTGTCTATTGATGGACACTTAGGTTGCTTCCGTGGCTTATTTACTATTGTATTAGTAAATTACTATTTATATAACGTTATATATAAATAGTAATATATAAATAAATATATATATATTATATATTATATAAATAGTAAAAATTTCTATTATAAATAATTCTGCAATAAACATAGGGGTGCATATGTCTTTTGGAGTTAGTGTGTTTGTTTTCCCTGGGTAAATACCCAATAGTGGAATCATTAGATCATATTATATTTCTATTTTCAATTTTTTGAGAAAACTCTGTACTCTTCCACAGTGGCTGCACCAATTTACATCCCCAGCAACAGTGCGCAAGGGTTCCGTTTTCTCCACATCTTCACCAACACTTGTTGTTTCTGGTCTTCTTGATTTTAGCCATTCTAATAGGTGTGAGGTGATACTTCATTGTGGTTTTGATTTGCATTTCTCTGATTAGTGATGTTGAGCATGTTTTCATGTGTGTGTTGGTCATCTGTATATCTTTGGAAAAATGTCTACTCAGCTCCTCTGCCCATTTTAAAATTGGATTGTTTATTTTTTTAGGTGTTGAGTTGTATGAGTTTTTTATATATTTTGGATACTAACCCCTTATTGGATCAATCATTTGCAAATATCTTCTCCCATTCAGTAGGTTGTCTTTTTGTTTTGTTGATGATTACCTTTGCTGTGCAAATGCTTTTTATTTTGATGTAGTCCCAATAGTTTATTTTGCTTTTGTTTCCCTTGCCTTAGGAGACATATCTAGAAAAATGTTGCTGTGGCTAATGTCAGAGGAATTATCACCCATGTTCTCGTCTAGGACTTTTTTGGTTTCAGGTCTCTCATTTAGGTCTTTAATCCCTTTTGAGTTTAGTTTTGTTTATGGTGCAAGAAAGTAGTCCAGTTTCATTCTTTTTCATATAGCTATCCAGTTTTCCCAACACCATTTGTTGAATAGACTGTCTTTTCTCCATTGTGTATTCTTGCCTCCTTTGTCATACATTAATTGACCATATAAATGTGGGTTTATTTCTGGGGTCTCTCCCCTGTTTTATTGATCTATGTGTCTATTTTTCACTCGTTTTATTACCATTAAGTATAATGTTAGCTGTGGGTTTTTCATATATGGACTCTCTTATGTTGAGATATGTTCCCTCTAATCCCATTTTGTTGAGAGTTTTTATCATGAATGGATGCTGAATCTTGTCAAATGCTTTCTCTGCATTGAGACGATCATCTGATTTTTATCCTTTGTTTTGTTGATGCGGAGTATGACATTGATTGATTTGCAAATGTTGAACCATCCTTGCATCCCCAGTAATAAATCCCATCTGATCATGGTGAAAAGAAAAAAGGGAAAAAGAACAAAGTGGAAGAAAAAAGGAGAAAAGAAAAAAGAGAACAAGAAAGAAAGAACAAAACCAAAAAGAAAAAAAAAAAGAAAACAAGACAAATTTTAAAAAGTAAAAATAAAGGACTTAGTCAGGGAAGTGCCCGACTTTTGATTTAGGCTTGGATCATGATCTCAGAGTCCTGGGATGGAGCCCTGCCAGGCTCCACCCTCAGCGGGAAGTCTCTCTGCCTCTCTCTCTGCACCTCCCGCTGCTCTTGCATGCATACACGTGCTCTCTCTCTCTCTCTCAAATAAATAAATCTTAGAAAAATTAAAAAAGTAAAGTAAATAAAACAGTAAAGATTAAAACACACACACACACACACAAATACCACGACAGGTTTTCTGTGCCCCCACAGTCCAGGGAAGCTGGTATGGGCTTGTGGACCCTGGGCTCGCTGAGGTGGCAAGCTTCCAGTGACAACCGAACCCACCTGTTAATAGTGTATGGACCCGGCTCCAGTCTAGATCTTTAGAGTAGGGTTGGGAACATCAACTGTGTCATTCTCTAGTCCCTCTGACCTGGAGAGCTTTCCCATGGCTCCTCTACCCCTTGACAGACTTCTAGAGTTGTCTCTTTTATATGCCAGTTATTCTTTTAAACTGAGGCTTTTTTTTTTCTGTGTCCAAGGACAAAGGGATCTGTGTCGGGTCCCTCAGTACTATCCCTCCCCTCTGCTGTTGGCAGCCTCAGGGGTGGGGATTCCCTTTGTTACCATGTCTCCATCTCTCTCTTGTTTTAAATTTTATTTTATTTACATTCAATTAATTAACATATAGTGTATTGTTAGTTTCAGAGGTAGAGTTGAGTGATTCATCAGTCTTATGTAACACCCAGTGCTCGTGACGTCACGTGCCTAAACAGTATGGAGGTTCCAGCTCTCTTGCGGTTCTGCTCTTCTACCTTTGGTTGTTCAGTAGCTGTAATGGAGCCAGAACCCCTTGCATCCAGCTCTTCTTAATCTTCAAGAATTCACATACATTTCATACCATGTAAGTCCAGTGATTTATATTACAGCTGTGGAAATTAAAACCCCAAAAGATAACCAAACTAGCCAGGATCGACCACATCGTACTTGTGTAGAATGCTAAGATTCAGGCCTTCTAGCTTGCTATTTGTCTCCATTTACATATCATATTTATTAATATTTAATTACGTGGTACATTTTAAGTTCGTTTTCCTATGATTTATAATTAGAACCCAGAATCGACCCAGTGATGGCAGACTTACTTGGAACTTGATCTTCCTGGTTGCATTTTTATGGGAGTCCTGTGCTAGGCAGGCTCCACAGAGAAAGCACAGTGCACCATTAAAGGAATTTATAATCAGAGAGGGATGGGCAAATACACATTAGCGGCTTTATTAGTTGGGCTTGTTTTGGTTGCAAGTGGTAGAAACTTAACTGTCACTTGGTATCATGTCCCCAGCCCTGTGGGAGGCACAGAGTGAAGTAGGGCTTTAAGAATCACCCGAACTCAGACCCTAAATATTCTGATGAGAGTGGTGGAAGCGCCGTAGACTGTGGAGGCTGACAGCCTTGGGTTCAAGTCCTGGATCTACACCGCTGAGTACCGGTGTGAGCTCAGCTTGGCTAAGAAATCTTTCATGTTCAGTTTCCTCTGCAAAATGGAGGTCACAGATATGTCCTCCTGAGGTGGGTATTCAGTAAGATGAAATAGATTGCTAGAATGAAAAGAACTGAAGACTGAAGGCCGGGGAAGGCAAGCAATGCCTAGTCTTCTTCCTGTACTGTGATTGGGGACGGAGGTCATAGCTCAAGGTCACACCTCACCATACACTTCACTTTGTTTTTTGATTCAGCTTCTCAGTAGCCACCTGGTTTTAGTCTGATATTGTCGGGGGAATGACTCCTCAACCCAGAGGTTTCAGCAAATAGTAGGAGAGGTGGGAAAAGCCATTTTCACAGAGAACTAGAAACACTACTTGACAAAGGTGGCCAGTGGGGGAAAATGCATGGACTTCACCAAACAGCTGAAGAGCCGTGGGGCTTTGTGACTATTTCACCCCCAAGTGGGAAAAGATGTAAATGACCAGAAATGCCCTAAGGGAGGTAGAAAACCAAAGTACAATAGTATCTGGAGTTGAAAATTGAGACATTTGTCAAAGGATTATTTTCCTTGCAAATACTTTCAACCTTCAGGGAACAAATCTACCTAGCCTTTTAAGCATAAAGCTAGAACAAAATATTTCCAATTATTTTTATAAAAAACAGGATTAACTCCAATGTAAGTGCAAGGAGCACAGAAAAAGAATGTAAAATATATTTATATAATTCTTTTGTGTGTACTCCTTGTGCTTATATTACATATGTATATATAAAATATGTATAATAGCTACATATTACATGTATAATAGCTATATATTTTATACATTAGCTGTATATGTATATATGAGCTATCTTATTTGGGATTTGGGCATCTGTAATCATTATAGTAAATAGAATCCAGCAGTACGTTAAGAGAAAAATCACCATGACAAGATAAGTAAGGTTTGTTTAAGGACCGCATTAATTATTTGATATTAGGAAATCAATATAATTCAAGTTATTAACAGCAAAGAAAGTGTAACTGATCATCTTGATCGATGCTGAACAAGCATTTGATAAAAATTAATTTCCACTCAAACTCAATAAAATATCAACAAATGGAAAAGCTTATAACATTAAATATGTATTTATAATCCATGGCTAGCCTCATGCCCTGTGATAAAACTCCCATTAAAGTCAGAAATGTGAAAAGAATGTGCATTGTCACAACTGTTACCTGGTAGTGTTTTTTCTGGATGTGCCAACTCTATCAGACAAAGAAATAGAGGAGAGGAGACAATTTGCAAACTGTGAGCTACTGGGAAGCCATTACAAAGACAGTAGGGTTCTCTGTGCACTGACTCATAAAGATGTCTACTCCATGTTGGGGAGAAAAGTCAGATATGAACAGTAAGTAGAATATGTCATTTTGTAAAAACAAAGTACATGACTGTGTGTAGGGAAAGAATTGTATAGAAAATACCCAGGAGTTATATTTGGCAAAATATTAACTGTTTTAATTCTGGGTGATGGGCTTACTCGCATTTCCTTCTCTGTGCCTGTTAGGACTTGCTTGTCTCTTTCTTTTAGCAAGTAAGTAACTGGCCCAGGGTCAAAGGCAGCTTGACTTTAAATTCTGTACCCTTAGTTTCTCCTTTACTATTTTATCATTAGGAAAAAATGCCATCGTCATTTCCAAAACACAAATATATGTTTTATATATGTGAAGATACATAAATGCATCTGTTGTTTATAAGATATATGTAAGTATAAAATATATTCATATATAGAAATGATAGATATTCATATATGTAAAAAGGAAATTTGAATAAATATGTAAGTACATATACTCATATATATGTGTATATATTTATATGTATGAAAGATTTAAAATTATAACATAATAAGATGCCTAGCACTTGGTCAGTAAATTATATTTATTAACCTCCCTAAAAATCTGTACTTAGAATATGAGCAGGGACTATGCTTATTTAGCTTTGTATCCCCTAGCAGCAAGCAGGTATCCTTCATAGAGTGTTAATATTAAACAAAAATATTTTATACATGCAAATATAATAAAGAATAGAGAATTGGATTATGTTACAGGACCAGCAGTGACCTCTCCTGCAATACCCCACAGACCTCCTCTGTGATGAGCTGCCCTGACCTTCAGCCCTCATGTGGACAGAGTTATAGCCATTGGCAGGGGTCAAAAGAGCCATGACATCAAGGGCTGGCATGGAGTAGGAGAAGCCTCTAGAGAGGTCGACTTTCAGATGTAGAAGGATTTGCATTTCCTCTTCACAGAAATCCGGCTCCTGTAAAAGCCTGAACAAAGACCTCACCCTTTTCTGCTCAACACAATCCTTCAGGGAGGCTGTGAGGAAGGAGGGTGAGCATATGGCGAGGCTGTGGGGTGGGGGAATGCCGCTTATGTGACCCAGCTGGTACCCATCAGCCTCAAGGCCCTAGCTGAACTTTCTGGAAAATACCACGATTCACTTTTCTTCAGCTAGAACACAGCCTCTGTGTTTTTCCACACTCTGGTTTCTGAGCTCGGAGAGCATGAAGGAGGACTCATGCCGACGTGAGCACTGACCACAGAGGGAACTAGATGTCCCAATGAATGACTCCTCTCATGTGGTACTAGGATGGAACTTTCCAAATTTCCATGCAGATGCCTTTTTTTGCTTTGGGCAGGAGGAGGCACCATGGAAATACCCTTGTGGAGCTGTTGCTCAGAGCCTGTGAGGAGCCCCAGCCACCTGAGTGGCTGGTAGGGGGATGGGCAAATGGAAGGGTGTCTCTGCAGCATAGTGGGTTTCCTATGGCTTCCCCCTCCCCTTCCTACTACACCCACCATTACCCATTACCCCCATCTCTTCTCAGGACTCAGTGCTGTCCTGGGCTGGCCACGGGGACTGCGTTTCTCTCTCTCTCTCTGTCTCTCTGTCTCTCTCTCAAGTTGGCTCTCAGGTACCCAACTCCTCCTTATGATTTAACTTACCCTTCACTGGATCTAGGCTTTGACCTCTTCCCTTTCTTAAATCTATGTACCTCATCTCTTGTTCCCTCCTGCCTCCTCAAGATTTCCTTGATCTGGACCTCCAGCTTCATGAGGAAGAACTCAGCAACTGAGGACAAAAGACCCCTTCATTACGTAGAAAGATTGAGTGCCCACCCCTGGGTATTTTCCCATTTGCACTGAACTCTGGCTTAACTCAAGGAACGAATTAGTTATGCAGGGATTTCAGGCAGGCTGCTGGGGCAGATGAATGGATGGGCAGTTTTTATTAGCATTTTCATAATTAACGAGTTAAGATAAGTGACCATAATATGCATTCTAGCAATTGGAGGACACACACAAATCATTTGTGCCTTCAGGGAGGTGGCAACTCAGGGACATCGGTCATAAACCTATGGATTAAACATACAGTCACACAAGGATTACAAAAATGATAGCAAAGCGTAAGATATGGCATGCCTAGCCAACTGGGAAAAAAAGAATGGGCTAGAAATAGTACTCTGAGCATTTGTTGTAGGCCAGATTCTATACCAAGCACTCTCATTTATTCTATTTAATCCTTCCCAAACTCTTTGTTAGGTTTTATTATTTTTGTTATGAAGATGGCAAAACTAGGGTTCAGAGACGTAAAGCAAATTGTGTGGAAAGTCACCCAACTGGAAGCTTCTCGGCAGGGGAAGAGGGAGGATTGGCTGTCCATTTTTGAGAAACACTAGACTGAGGAAAGGAAGCATGTTCTGGGGCCCATCTACATCAGAACTACCCCAAGATTTCTCTAAGTAAGGATATCTATGCCTCACCATAGAGCTATTAAATCAGAATTTCTGGGAGCAGAGTATAAAATCTGAATTTTGAAGAAATTTTTTATTAAGTTCAGTTGGTCAGTTTTTCTTTTATTGTGCATTTTGTGTTTAATTTAAGAAATCTGCTTAACTCAAGGTCAAAAGATATTTTCTTATGTTTTCTTTAGTAGATTTTCTGCTATAGTTTTAGGCTTTCTCTCGGATCCATTTTGAGTTGATTTCGTGTTCAATGCCTTCCTTTAACTTCCTTTAGACACCTTTGTAAATTACTCCTTAAAAAACTTATTTGTGTGATATATCCAATTTCTGTTGGAGTCTGGCTGATACATCCTTTACTAGCTTTCAATCTCTGTATGCTGTGGTTTAGACTTACAGACAACTTTTGGTTTAATTGGAAAATTAAGTTTCTGTTTCATATTACCTTTGTTTTCATTTTTTTTTTCCTTAGGAGGAGAAAGAAAAAGTAAATACTTACCTGAAGAGAAGCTTTTGAGAGCATATATTGACTGAGTTACTCTTCCACACCAGAGTGTAAAAAGTACTATCAATATTTGGTTTAAAGATAGGTGAAAGATATTAAAAGGTACAAACTCTCAGTTATAAAATAAATAAGTCATAGGGATGGAATGGACAGCATTGGGAATATATTCGATAACACTGTAATAACTTTGTATGGTGACAGATGGTAACTAGACTTATCACGAGGATCTCTTCATAATATATAAAAATGTTAAATCACTATGATGTATACCTGAAACTAATAGGAAATTGTATGTTGATTACAAAAAAAAAAAAAAAGATGGCAGAGTCCTGTAATCCCTGACCCACCTCTTTCCCCACCCCAGGAAGGATAATTCATATTGCCTCTTCCGTGTTCCCAGACTACTTTAGATATGGCTCTATTGTAAGTGTTCCCTATGTCTTGAAGGCAAGTCATGTCCCCTTTGCCTTTGTGTCTCCAGAGAATAGCACAGAAGTGAGAAACAGAGCTGGTCTCCTGGTTGCAAAGGCCCACTCTCAAAGGGTGACTAACAACCCAAGGAGATTAAGATAGCAAAGGCCATGACTCCATGTGGATGGATTACATATGTGCCTCCCATCTCTGAGATTTTGACGTGGGCCTTGCGAGCTAGCACCAAAGTCACATAGAACTGAGGCCTTGAAACTCTTTTTAAAGAGCTGTGGATCCACCATGTCTGGTGTCTGCTGGGCATGTGATCCCTCCTAATCCTGAAATGAGAAGGAGCCGTAGAACACAGAGAAACATCCAATGAGGGGCTGTAGTATGGAGCTATTTATGAAATATGGTTATCATATTCTTTCGTAAATTTAGATCAGTATGTAGGAACAAAAGCTGATTACAGTTATTTTTGTTTTTTTTTTTTAATCTTTTCTATTGCTTTTCTTTCCCCTATTTTTCTTCCTTATTTCTCTTTAGATCATTGGAAACTTCTCGGGTCATTAAAATAAAAATTTTACTTGTGTGTGTGTGTGTGTGCGTGCGTGTAGTAAGGTCCCAGTTATTCCAGAATAAAGTGGCCAACTTTAGATTTCTAGAAAATTCATTTAGCTCATATTTAACATGTTTCAAATGATTGGAGTTTTAATTAATGACATCCCTTTTGATTTTACAAGTAACTTTCTAAACTTCTTAAAGATGAGGCTGACCATAGACAAACTTGATTTAATCAGAAAGAGCTCCTCTTGGGTGCTTGGTGGCTCAGTTGGTTGGGCGTCTGCTTTTGGCTCAGGTCATGATCTCAGGGTCCTGGGATCAAGCCCCAAGTCAGTGAGCAGGGAGCCTGCTTCTCCCTCTGCCTGCTGCTCCCCCTGCTTGTGCTCTCTCTCTCTCTTTGTCAAACAAATAAAAAAAATAAAAAATAAGATAAAAATAAAATAAAAAGTAAAGAAAAATAAAACAAATAAAAAAAGGAAAGAGCTCATCCATATTTGTTCTTCACCCAAATTAAGATGCTCATTAGTTACGGTGCCGTCAGGTAATGAAGTTTGTGTGTGTTTGCCTCTTTGTGTGTTCGTTACTTTTTCTTCTCATCCTCTTGTTCTTTCTCTCGTTACTAATACTAATTGCCTCCTGTAGATTTTCTTTCAAGTTCACACATTTAGTCTCTATGGCTGGGTAACAAACCAGTTAGCACAGTGTGCTGCACAAAAGTAAGCTTTGGAGACAGAACAATTAGGTATTTGACACAAAATGGTCTCTGTTCTAGTTGGGTGCTTCTCAGACTTCATGTGCATCAGAATCCCTTGAGGATCTTGTAAAATGCAGATTCTAATTCAGCAGGCTTCTGGTAGACCTGAGATTCTGCATTTCTAACAAGCATTCAGTGATGCTAATGATGCTAATTTAAGGATTACACTTGAAGTGCCAAGTTAGATCGTTGGGGATTAGCACAAATTTGGTAATTAGTTATAGGGGACATAACTATTAAGTTTTAATATATATTTTTTCAAATGCTGCTGAGGCATGGCCTCTGTAAAATGGATTGGCTTCCTGAGAGATGAATTGGTTAGAAGGATCTAAGCAAAATATGACTCAGCTGCCATTTAAAAATCAGAATTCTGTGAATGAGATTAACATGTGTAAGAGAAAAACACTGGGCCAAGGGAGAGTCCTTTGGTCAAGAAAAAGAGACTAAGCTTGTAGTCAGTCTACCTTGGGTGGGTTAGAAATGGTTTTAGGTGAATGTAGACATTGTGATAATTCTCTCTGGTTTCTCCTCAAAGTTTCAATTGCTTCAGGACGTACTCTTGACGTCATTTATCTTCTGGACAGTCTTGGGGGAGAACCATGTGGCTGTCTTTTTGGATTTTTGCTTAGAGGCTTGGGATTATGGCAATTACCCATCATCAGTTGACCAATCTGAAGGAGAGTGGCTTTTCCCTTCCCTTGTACTTTCTCAGCCTTCTCTGCTCCTTAGGGCTGTTCTGGCTCCCCTTAATCAAAGATACTTTACAAGAAGTTGATTTGGGCAGAAGGTGACGATTAGGTTTTTTTTTGGGGGGGGGGTCAATGCAGATTGATTGTTAGTGGTTGAGGGATTAATATGTTGAAAGCATTCTAAAGTTCGGTTAAGATTCATAAATTATGTCCAAGAGTGTAGGCGTGAAGCATGTGTGTGAGATATTGGTCGTCCCTAATCTAACCTGAGAAAGCAGAAGACTCCTTGACTAGTGGGGCATTGGTTCATGAGCCCTAAGCCTCATAACCAGTAGAACCCCCCAGTTTCCCTCTTCCTTATTTTCAGCGCCATTACACCTGCATTTGAGGATAATATGCAAATTTTGGCATTAGGAGTTGGCATTAGGAGTTATTTCTAATTACCCAGGCAGATGCAACTTTGTTTCTTGTCTTCTCATTCTTATCAGCTATCCTGTGCCATGGGAATTTCTGAAGAGACAGTAGTTTCCTAACTAAGAAAGGAACAAGATTTGTTACTCAGCCTGGCTGGCTTTCTTTTTAAATAATCAGACTGTCTGCTTCCTGAAGGGTGCAGCTGGGAAGCTGCCACAGGTCACTCTTGGGTTGATTACTGAAGAACATCTTGTCTGGCTTGTGCTCTGCACCGTGATGTGTTCCCAAGTCCCCTGGTCTAGAGACTCTGATGACGGTGAGGAGGGTTTATGTGGTATCTCCATCCTTTAAATAAAATCTCCTTTACGAGACGAGACTGAAGCAAAGATCTCTTATTATACTCCACTTGGGCCATTGGCAGGGTATTTTCTGTCTTTAGCCTTAAGAAAAGGTGATAAGTCACTGTTACACATGCCAATTCAGAAATGAGTTCTGGGTTTGCTGGTCTCTCAGGGAGTGGGAATCGAGCTGGTTGGTTCATTTGGATAGTTCTGGCTCTGCCTTCTGCTGGGTCTAACTGGTGACCTTGGGAAAGTTGTTGGCCTTTCTGAGACTTCATTTTCTCATGGGCAAGTTGGAGGCAATAATAGCTATCTCCTCAGGATGGTGTGAATGTTCTGGGCACTCAGCATTTATCTTGATGTTTATCACATCCTTAATGCATTAGGTACCCCATAAATGCCCTTTTCTCTCTTTTCCCTTGTGTTTGATGTCAAGTCTTTTTGTGTTTTGTTTTGTATTGATTTTCTTTTGATGCTAATAATTAAAGTGTTCCCAGGATTTCTGTTGTCACAGGATTTTTGAGGCAAAGTCAAGTGTCAATAGAGCTGAGAAGGGAGTGAGGCTTTAGTGACACCAGGGTGCCAAGACCAGTTGAATGGAGAGTGGGCAGAGTCTGGAAACCTCCAGACTGAGTGAATCTTTAAGGGATTGCCGGATTATTATTTTCAGGGCCTCATTTATTCAGAGGCCCCTGAAGCATAGCAATGGAAAAAGTATCATAGAAATGTTTAGAAATACGTCCTCCAAACAAGGCTAGAGGGACCTACGTGGTATTTCATCAGTTCGTTAATCCATCATGGCCCATCATGGCCCTTAGCACTTTCTGTGTGCCAGGTACCATGTCCCTCCTTGCCTCAAAGAGCTTGTGGTCTAGTGCAGTACTGCTAACTTTGGACCATGTGATATGCGTCTCTATGTAACTGAAATGATGGGGATAAAGCTGCTTTATGAAATATCTTCAGACCTGCCCTATTTTTTTTTTAGTATTTTCCCCCCACCCTGCTTGATCCTTCCTTCTTCCTGGACATAGGGAAGTATTCTTGGAGAGAGATGGCGTGTCCCATTCTGCCTTGCAACTTGGTGACACTGAGTTCTCCCCACTGCAACTTGAGCAAAAATGATGGGAGCAATTTCAGTGTCCCTTGCTTAAAAGGAAATCCTTCGTTCTGAATTTCCACTCGTTCTTCTCCTCTGTCCAGAAAGGCAATGCCAAACAACCTTGAAAGGCACCGTTGAGGATAACACAACCTCCCTGCTTGTCTGCTTCCACGGATGACCACATCGAGAATTACCGGCTCTCTGCCCTGGACTGGCAAGTGGGAAAGCAATGAACTAAGTAAGTACTTTCAGCCACTGAATTTGGGGATCTGTTTATTATAGCCTCTGTTGTAACAAATTAAGTAGTCATGGCTTTTTTGAGGTTCTAAGGTAGCTCCAAATAATAAAAGTGTGATTTGGCTGGCAGAAATATCGGTGATTTTGGTGGTCACATGAGATTCCTGAAGGTATAAGAGTCAGAGAGACTCTGGGTCCAAGCTCAGTTCTTCTATATCTAAGATTTTATACACTCCCAAACTCAAATAACTTCTGAAATCTTCGGGTATCTAAGAGTCAAGATCCAATCTTTTCCCAGGGCATTACCTCCGTTGCTAGTCTAAGATTTACAAAATCAACGAAGGAGCAAGTATTTATGTTTTACATAGGAATGGATCATGTTTCTCTTGGTGGTGGGGAGTTTAGAGATGTGAGTTGGGGGCAACAATGAAAGCCAGTATCTGACCATTCAAAGTCATGCTTGAGAAGATGGTGTCAGAAAAAGAGGGAGGGGACTTCCTCCAAGGACATCTTGTTCACTTAACACAAGCATCCTGGCAGCTACTACCTCTGGACAAGCAGCCTCATCCTAGCCCCATTCTCGAAATCTCCTTGTCTGCTTCTTGTATCCTCGAAGGTCACCGTTCTGTGGCTCTCAAAGGGTCAACGGGCATTGTCATCTACACAAATGGGAGAAGACCCTTCCAACTTACTTACCATTCATTTGCTCATTCATTAATGAAATAGTTCCTGAGTACCTCCTTTATGCCAGGAAGATAATAGATATGTATTTCAGTGGGGACATAGTTGAGAAAGCCTGCCCCACAAAGGCAGGACTTGAATATGCAAGAGGCACGAAACAGGTGCAGGGAAGGGAAGAAGCACAGCAGGGATCAGCACAGGAGAGCAGGGGCACAGCACAAGGCAGGTGTCTCCTGTCACTCAGCAGCCTGTGTCTACTGTGATAAAGGCGTGTGATTAATTACACATAGAGACTCTACGTATGTTCTCTCACTTGCTAATTGCAATTAGTTGCCGGAGCACTGAACATATTGCTCTGCATGAATGTCAGGACATTTCACTGGATTCCCCTTGGTTCTCCGAGAAGCCGCAATTAACTTCACTAATTATTCCCTTCACCACATGTGCTTCCCTTAAAGTAGAACCAAACTAATGAATGTTGATCTTTTAAAAACCTTTTTTTTTTTTCCTTAAAGGCCATCTTGGCTGCCATCCAATTAACACCAACAATGGCTCCTTCGACAAAATCACGAATATCACCAGGTCCACCAAGGCTAACTGGGGAGAGGAAGCAAACTTCAGTCTCAAGAATCCTTTCCTTTCTTCTCCAGGGAGGGAGAGGCTCTCTGCACTGACAGAAGCTGGGTGGTGCTTTTGGTTAAATAGGCTTTGAGAGATTTTGTAATTGGCATCTCTGCCGTGACCCATCCATAGCACCTGGTGGTAGGGAGTTGGCAAACCAGAGACGTGAGCCGTGGCCTACCTAGGAATGCAGGATAACTTTAAAAAAGCACAGAAATCCTCATGCCAGCAACCCACCTAGAGTTGGGCAGGGTGCTTTCCGGCCCCTTCTGTGATCTGGGCATCCTTAATGCAAACGTCTTCCTCAAAATCTGTCATTGGTCAAGATTTCTATGACTCTGTGTGTGTGTGTGTGTGTGGAATGACTTATATGCTCATGGCGTTTCCTATATCCAGTCCTGCCTCTCCACATTGTGTTGATTCCCTCAGCACTTGATTCTCTCTCTCTCTCACACACACACACATAAACACACACACACTTTCTCAAAGCATTCACGAGAATTTGAGGACAGGGTAGTGGGTAGATTCACATTCCATCACCCAAACAAACTCAGATGGAAAAGTTGGCATCACTGTCTTCAGATATACCCTTTAGGCATCTCGCTCTGTGGAGCTCCTCACCCCATCCAGGTCCCGCTGAGTCTGCCGGTGAGGAGCAACGCAGCTCGCCCTCGGTCCTCTGCAGAGCAATTTCATTGTTCTCCTCCGATAGCTTTATGCTTCTTCTGCTTCAAGTGTACTCATCAATTGTGTGTGTGTGTGTGTGTGTGTGCACGCGCATGCTAGCACCCATTTATTTCCAGGGACCAGGAGGAAGAGGGAGAAGAAGTCTGGGAGAATTCTCTCTCCAACAGGAGAGCTTGTTCTTGTGCCAGCTGCTAAGAGTACTTGCTTTCCCTTCGTCATCGCCACAGTGCCTTCTCCTAACTACTACTTAACATGCCTGCAGCTCCAGTGAACTTTTTAGTACACCACCTCTCGTGAGCACAGCAATAACCTTGTGAGCCCGGCAGGGCTGTTTCATGGCCACACTGTGCAAATAAGAAAACTGAGCCTCCAGGGGATAAATGCCCAAATGTGCACAGTTTGTTTTGGGGAAAATGTTCTTTCTGCCTAATCATGCTGTCAGATCGCTGCTTCTTGGAGGCAGAAGAGAGATCAGGAAGTAGTGAGCCATCCAGAGCTGCTCTTTCATTCCCCTCCAAATGCCATCTTGCTTTGAGGCGAGGCTCTCAGGTACGTGAAATAGAATGTGAGAGAAGCCAACCCACATTGGGTTATTTGCACTGTTTCTCGATTCCAGCACTAAGGACGTGTGGTGAAAGACAATTCTTTGCTGTGGGTGGAGAGAGGTGTCTGTGCCTTGTAGGATGTTCAGCAGCATCTCTGGCCTAAACTAAATATTTAGTGGCCTACCCACTAAATCCAGATGGAACTCCTCCTTCCAACCTTGTAACAGTCAATGATTTCTCCAGACAATGCCAGATGTTCCCCAGGGAGTCAAAATCATCCCTGGTTGAGAACCACTGGGTTATTGTTACACACCCATTGTGACGACGGTTTCTTACCTTCTGACTTGGACGTGGAGAATTGGTCATGTTGAGTGGCTCAGAAAGGAGGTGCGTGCAAACCCTGCGGTAAAAAAAAAAAAAAATGAAAGGTTTGGCAACTCATGTTTTCCTTGCACTGGAAAGAGGACATGTGCCTTCACTTTGGTGGGACAGAAGATAAACCTACTGGTCCTCTCCCCACATTATCACCTCTGATGGGGCCCTGCTGCCGAGAGCTCTGGCTTTTACAGCAAATGGTACAAGCTGTGCCAAGAACCACGGAGTCAGTCCGTTTAGGGAAAACGCTGGGTATTTGAACAGTTTGACACTGTGAAGGCATACATGGTCGGGAGAGACAAATGTGAGCTGGAGGGATTTGTGAATGTGGCAGACAGTAATCCTGGTATTTCGTGTTAATTGTTTTTCTCAGGCAGGAGACCTCCTGTGATTTAGATTCTGGAGCGGTGCGATGGCGGTCTGTGCCAGACAGCTCGTCACCTCTGGAGAAGACGGGCAGGGTCACGACAGCTTCCCTGGCAAGGAAAGGGGAGGTAGGGCGCTTTGCTGCCTTGGAAGCTCTCATTTGTTCTCGAGCATGGGTGGGGGGGCTGTTACGGGCCCTCGGGGAGGCCAGGCAGGAAGAGCAGAGCCTGTGCCCAGTAGCTGGAGGGCAGAACTGATGAATAGGTAGCAAATTCCCTTCCATCCAAGGGCTCAGGAGTGATGTGCAAATGAGCAGAGGAAGGCACCAGACGCATGCTAAGGTTTGGTTTATTTGGCTTTCTCTGAGAGTGGGAACTGGCCCTGCCTTGTGAGGGTGGGCTTGGGAGGGTCAGTTCGACTTTAGAAGGAACAGAGGGTGTTCCAACAGACCAAGAAAACCTTTGATTAGTGCAAAAGTGTGATTTAATCCTCGCTTACCTGGTGCAGCTAAGGGACAGTTCTGATGAGGAAATAGGAAAAGACCAAGTCTCCCCTAGGTTAGTATGTTCCTTTACTTCATTCTTTCCAGAAGCACTCTACCCAGAAGACATTCCTCCTTTCTCCAAACCACATAGATGAGCTAAGCTCTTAGTGGGGCTCAGGCAGACTGGGTCACCTGCAGACTCAAGCAAAATCATGGTGGGACATGGTCACAGAGGCTCTGGAAGCCAGTCATAAAGGGACGTGATGCTATATTAGTTTCAGGTGCACGACATAGTGATTTGACAGCTCTCTGTGTTATGCTGGGCTCACCACAAGTGTAGCTACCATCTGTCACCATACAATGCTGTCATAGTATCACTGACTGTATTCCCTGTGACTTTTATCTATTCCATACCCGGAAGCCTGTATGTCCCACTCCTCTGTGCCCACTTTGCCCTTTCCCGAACCCCTTTCCCTCTGGCAGTCTCATCACTTTATTTGGCAATCAGGGTTAGTTCTCATCATCCACGTTGAGTTTCTGTAGATCTTTCAAATTGGTGACTAGTACGTAGGTAACCAATGTGTCAAGGTTGTTTGGTGGATCTTCATCCTCACTACGTTCTCTGGACAGCCGCGCCGGGATATTGTACAGGACATTTCTTACTCTTTGGCCCAGACAGCATTGTTGAACTTTGTGTCAGTGCACACATCTGGAGCTCCCCTCTCCTTCATGGCAAATTTCTGGGTCTCTTTGGGTTCCCAAGGGCATGCTTCTTGAAGCCAGCTCCGTGGATGGGCTTGTGAACGTTGACGGTGCCTTCTCCGGTCCCCACCTTCTTCAGGCACTCATAACCAAAAACACGTGATACAACAAGATAACCCCCCTCTCCCTGACCACTCCCGTAAGTGCTAGACATATAGACAAGTTACATGGCTGTGACTCTCTCAGATTGGGGGTAACCTGTCAGTTTCCATAGTGCTGAAGGAGGTAAACGTTGGAGGCTAATATTTATCGAACCTTCATATATAGCTGCTTCTCTTAGACACTCACCTGCACTCATCATTTAGCCCCCATAACTATCCATGAGGCAGATACTTCCAGCTCCATTCTACACTGGAAGATTCTGAAGCTCCGTGACTTTAGCTAACTTACCCACGATCTCAGTAGGTCAGGGCTAGGATGAAATATGGTTCCAGGTTTTTCTTATCACAAGCCTGTGTGAGGAAAGGAAAAGCAGATGCCTTTGGAGTTGCTGTCAGCAAAGCAGTTTGGCAATAGACTCAGGTGACAGGGGGCCTTTGACATTGGCTCGATTCCTACAGCCAGTTGTGTCAGTGAGGTATCTGCATTTCCCAGGGGTGAATAATCCTAATTGGAAATGTGTAGATCAACGTACTATAACTGACAACTGATTGGCTAGAAGAGAAGAACGTTTGGAGAAAAGCAGCCCTTTGTTCGCTCTCCCCAGAGCAGATCAGTCTTACTGTTCGCTGTCAGAGGTCTCTGATGTGCTCCGGGGGCACTGGTGCCTGTCGGGGGGGAGAACCATGTAGGAATCCTAGGGGCACCTTGGAATAATCCCTGGGGCTGTGCAATATATTTATTCCCAATTGATGTTGAACTTGGGCCTTCTGCACGTTGGCCTGTGCCTGAGTTCAACTTCTTGGCTTTCTTTATGGGAAGGAAAGGAGGCCATGTCTCTGGAAAGAGTGAGCTGGAAAGACTCCACCACCGCCCAGATACCCCCCTGTAGATTATCAAGCAGAGAAAGGATCCCTGCTTTTCGAGTGCAGGTGCTAAACCATGCAAAGCAATGTTCCCCTCCCTGAGCTGGCTTTCTGACATCATGTTGATTTTGGTTGCTTTCTTAGTTGTGACAAAGAGTCCCTAGGGAAGGAATCTGAAACTAGGGTTCCCTTTGCTTCCAGGCACAGTCTCAAGTCTGCGAAGTAAAATGTCATTTTGTGCTCTGTGTGTGTGTGTGTGTGTGTGCGTAAAGATGCTATGCACACATAAGAGGTACCCATCCATCTATCTTTGATCCCAAAGAAATCTGGGGTAGATACAAATCAAACACCCATATGCTTCTTGTCTGTCTTAATAACTCCTATCCAGATGTCGGCAGCTTTAAAAAGCTGCCTAAGTGGTGAAGTGTGTTGCTCTGACTGCCAACAGCTAGGTATGGGTGAGGCCAGGCATCCTCACTTTTATTTGTCCTTCCCCGAGGTTTAAAAAAAATGCCCACTTGCTGAGTGCCAGCTCCTTGGGGAATTCTTAGCTTAGAAGTAAGCACTCAGGCATGAGGATAGCTTCATATCCATTTTGCTGGTCACTCAGATAAACTTGATGACTCAGGGAGGGTGTCGAGTCAAGGACTCCTTTTTGGTGACTTGAAAGCAGGACCGTAGAGAAGGAAGGATTAACTCAAGTGATAGCAAATCAGCAGGTACAGGGAATAGATCCTGAATTAGAAGATAAACAAAAATAAATTTTATCTTAACTGTGATTGCTTTTAGACAGAATTTTTATGCAATGCTAAATCCAACCACTGGAATCTGTCCTCTCTAATTCTAGCTCTGCTTTCTTTCATGTTGACTCGGCATTCCCTGAAAGTTCTCCCCACTTGGTGGTCCCATGATCACTTCACATTTACATCCCACCAGCTCAGCAATCCTAGTGGAAAGAGAATCACTATTTCTAATATTATAGCAGCTACACCTGATGCCCTTGGCTCTGAAAAGCCTGGCCTGGGTGATATACACCTTGAATAGAATGAATCACTAAAGCCAAGCCATATCCTCATAGGCTAAGCCCGGGTTCCCACCCTACTCCTAGAATGTTGGAGTGGGAGCTCCCCAAATGACAGGGACTATGAATAGGGGAGGAGGTACAGTTATCAAAAGGGAAAATGGAGGGGCACCTGGATGATGCAGTTGGTTAAGTATTTGACCCTTGGTTGGGCCCAGGTCATGATCTTAGGGTCATGAGATTGAGCCCCTCCTCAGGCTCTGTGCTCAGTGTGGTGTCTGCCTGAGACTCTCTCTCCCTCTCCCTCTGTCCCTCCTGCTCGTGCTTTCTCTCTCTCTAAAACAAACAAATTTTTTAAAAAAGGGAAGATGGATACCAGGCAGATAAAACCAGTAAGTATTTACTATCATGTCACTTTTCACAATTTGTCACTTTATATTTTAAAAAGAAAAATGTTGGGGCACCTGGGTGGCTCAGTTGGTTAAGCAACTGCCTTCCGCTCAGGTCATGATCCTGGAGTCCCTGGATCGAGTTCCACATGGGGCTCCCTGCTCCGCGGAGAGTCTGCTTCTCCCTCTGACCTCTCCCCTCTCATGCTCTCTCTCTCATTCGCTCTCCCTCTCAAATAAGTAAATAAATAAAAATCTTTATAAAAATAAATAAAAAGAAAAATGTTTGTGATTCCTACCAAGTTTGGAAGCTCTGGGAAGGCAGGGCGTATGTCTACTTTATTAACCAACATATCGCTAGTGCCTATCAGAGTGTATGGCACATGAAAGACTTTCGGTAAACATCAGCCAAATACATGAATGAATGAATGACCAAGTATTTACTTGGATATGTGGTATCTCACTTTGGGTCTCTGATGAGCACAATGATGAACTCAGGACAAAGAGGAAGAGAGAAGGGTCAACAGAATGTGCTACTTCTTTCAAAATTCTGTTGTAATCTTTTAAATCCAACCTGAATTTTGGTTTGTAACCTTTTATATTTATAGGACTGGAGGGTTCTTTTTTTTTTTAGCTGTTTAATTGTTTGACAATTTTTTTTCTTTTTTTAATTGTGTTACATTAGTCACCATAAAATACATCATTAGTTTTTGATGCAGTGTTCCAATATTCATTGTTTACGTACAACACCCAGTATTCCATGTAATACGTGCCCTCCTTAATGCTCACCACCAGGCGCACCCATCCCCCACCCTCCTCCCCTCTAAAACCCTCAGTTTGTTTCTCAGAGTCCACAGTTTCTCATGGTTCGTTTCCCCCTCCGATTTCCCCCAATTCACTTTTCCTTTTCTTCTCCTAATGTCCTCCATGTTATTCCTTATGTTCCACAAATAAGTGAAATCATATGATAATTGACTTTCTCTGCTTGACTTATTTCACTCAGCCTAATCTCCTCCAGTCCCATCCATGTTGATGCAAAAGTTGGGTATTCATCCTTTCTAATGACTGAGTAATATTCCACTGTATATATGGCCCACATCTTCTTTATCCATTCATCTGTTGAAGGGCATCTCGGCTCTTTCCACGGTTTGGCCATTGTGGACATTGCTGCTATGAACATTGGGGTACATATGGCCCTTTTTTTCACTACCTCCGTATCTTTGGGGTAAATACCCACTAGAGCAATTGCCGGGTCACAGGGTAGCTCTATTTTTAGTTTTTGAGGAACTGGAGGGTTTTTAAAGAGACTCTTCAGTGGAAAATTCTGGCTAAAAACTAGGGGACAACTGCCTATCCTTGTATTCATCTCTGAGTATCTCTGGGTGAGAAGATTACCAGAGTTCCTTAATACTCATTTCTTAGCCTATTCTGTTCCTTCTTGTGTAAGCTCTGACCTCCTAATGGGCATCATAGCCATTGCCAAATTGTGTCTGACAGGAAGGGAACTGAGGGAAGAAATACCCCAACTTTCTTTCTCCCAAACTTTTAATTCTCGTCAATGCTTCTCTTTAGTCAACCCAACCAGAAACCAGAAGACAAGGGAGTGTGAGCAATGTCATCTGTAGATGTCAGGCTCTGGAGGCTGAATGGTGGGCAGTGGAGAGTGGATCAGAGGAACAGAGAACAGAGAATATCCAACACAGGACTTGCACAAGCTAGCTCTATCTAAGTAGAGATGTTTAATTGTTCTGAGATCTGAGAGTGAGTGCTTGGAGAATTTGAGAAATTGCAAAGAGGCTGATGTGGCTGGAGGGGAGTGAGTGGAGGAGGAATTATTTTTGAAGATTCACAGGTATTCTCGCCTTTGACAGTGACTTAAATAAAACTATTGTATAGCATGATGAATCTAATCATTGTTACGTATAATGTTACGATTAATAGCAATTTTGACTTGTTGGCATAGTATATTTTACTATAATACCCTTCGTTTTAAGAGGGCTGAATGCTCAACGTGCGTGTGTGTGGCAGGGTGGGGAGGATGGGGAGGCTCGTTGCTCTGGCCAGGATCGCCTCCTTTTGACCAACACCAACTGATCAGGAGGGTAGAGGATGGGGGAGTGACAGGTGCGCCACATCAACTGTCTGGGAAGCTATTTCCAAAACAAGTGAGCTAAGATTCTCATGGAATAGAGAGCAGGAAGGAAATGATGTAGGGAAGCAGGACTTGGGGCCTAAACTTCATTTTTTCCTGGCCTCTAACAAGTCTACATCCTTGATAACTCTTGCCTCTTTGTTTCTGGTCCAGGCGTGCCAGGAGCAGTCATTTCCATAAGAGGTAGTGGATTCCTTCCTCGTATTCTAACCAGGTATTTCTTCTCCTTCCCAAGAAACACACATATTTGATACAGTTCCATATCATGGCTAATTTAAACCTTTCCTCTTTTATATACACACCAATGTCATCGGTACACCCATGTGTCTTATCTCTTGGTAGACAGTAGCTTCTCAAGAAAGAGACAATGCCTGCCACAGACTAGAGTCTACCCGCTGTTTTCAGTGCTAGGATTAGAAGCCATTGGCTTCTTAACAGGAAGTGACATGCTTTGGATGCATTTCCTAGGAAGTCAGTATCGGCAGGCTCAAAATGGACCAATTGGGAAATGACTGGTGATGGCGATTGGGATTACACTGCACTGCGGAGGATGAATATGATTTTGATAGATAAAGGGGAGGAAAAGGAGTGTTTTGGGCTGGTGTGACAGAATGTGCAAAGGCTTGGAATTGGGAAGGATTGTGATTTATTGGAAGAAAAGTGTGTGGTGGAGCATAAC
The DNA here is from genome assembly GCA_028534135.1 of Potos flavus. Classification (NCBI taxonomy): domain Eukaryota; kingdom Metazoa; phylum Chordata; class Mammalia; order Carnivora; family Procyonidae; genus Potos; species Potos flavus. The sequence continues at coordinate 16,094,926 of CM052894.1, read as the reverse complement.
AATGCACTAATGAGAAGTAGGAGATAAGGTTGGAGGTGAGTGTTGAGGATTTTCTATTCCCTTTCCTACTAAGTGGAACACCAAAGGTTAGGATCAGAGTCACGACTAGGCTGGGACTAAATTGGGCTTGGTCCATAATGGTGGCATATCGCTAAGGGGCAATCGAAGGTGCTGTCTTGAGTGGAAGAAAAGCAGAGAACCAAAAAAGGTGGTCTGGACAGAGGATATGATCAAATGAGCTTCCCTATTATCAGGGAAATGAAAATGAAAACCACAATGAGATATCCCCTTACACCTTTCAGAATGGCTAAAATAGGAAAGATAAGAAATAACAGCTGTTGGCGAGGATGTGGAGAAAAAGGAACCCTCAGGAACCAACCCTCATTCCCTCATGGGAATGCAAACTGGTACAGCCAGTGTAGAAAACAGTAAGGAGTTTACTCAAAAAATTAAAAATAGAAATACTTTATGATCCAATAATTCTACTACTGAATTTTTACCAAAGAACATGAAAACACTAATTCAGAAAGTTATATGTACTCCTCTATTTATTGCAGCATTATTTACAATAGCCAAGATATGGAAGCAACCTAATTGTCCATCAACAGACAAATGGATAAGATGTATATATAATGGAATATTAGGCAGCCATTAAAAGGGTAAGATCTTGCCATTTGCAACAACAGGGATGGACTAAGTGAAATAAGTCATATTAAGAAAAAAGAAATGCCATATTTCATTCATATGTGGAATCTAAAGAACAACCGAATAGACAGACAAAAAACAGAACCAGAATTATAAATATAGAGAAGAAACTGATGGTTGCCCGAGGGCAGGGGGGTGGAGGGGAGGACAAAATGGGTGCAGAGGAGTGGCAGATCCAGGCCTCCAGGTATGGAATGAGTAAGTCACGGGATGGTCAATGATACTGTAATAGTGTTGTATGGGGACTACACTTGTGAGCTCAGCATAACAGACAGACTCGTTGAATCACTATGTCATACACCTGCGACTGACATAACATAGTGTGTCAACTCTAATAAAAAAAAAAATTCCCTGCTTTAAAAAAAAAGCTTCCCTAATATAGGCTCCATCCATGGGGCCAGTGTAACGAGGCTTCTGATCTTAGGGGGAAAGCAGAAAGCTGCTCCTGAAGCAAAGAGAAGGATAGGATGAAATGGGTCAAGTGTGGGAGTAGGAGGGTAAGATTGAAGGAGTATGTCTGGAGAGGAAACTGGATGCAGAGCCAGGTCAGGTTTCTGGGGCTGTGATGTTGGCCACTGGGCTTCTTTTCATGGTGGGAGCAGGATGACTTTGCCCATGAGGTTGTGAACAGGTTGCCCTGAAGGGCTCCCGGCCCTGTGCCAGGCCGGCATGCCGGGCAAGGGGCATGGGGGTTCTCTCAGCGGGGTGGAGGTGGCGTATAGAAACCACGTGTGGCAGACCCTCCCTTGGGCGGGGTTGGGGGGGTCTCTCCTCATCCCGTTCCTGCCTGGAGGCCTTGGGCTGCTACCTCCACGGGCCTGGATGATTTCACCAAGAATTCTGAGGGCATCTGGAAGAAGAATCATGCTGCCCACCACAGAGCAGAATCCTAATAAAACTCCCCTTAGACTTTCTGATTCGTTCCCTCCTCATGATAGTTCTGTCCACCAACCACCTTATTTCTCACTTTTTCCTCCTCCTGCCAGCCTCTGGGAGTCTCTTCTACGGCTCCCATTAGATCTTGCTTTCTGTGGTCACGATTGTACCCATTAAAACAGAAGTGGAAAAGGATTGCCATTTCCACCTCAGCGAGGTCCCTTAGAGGACCTCATTGCCCACTCCAAGCAACTTATAGGGGTATTCATTCCATCAAAGAGAGCTCTTTGTAGGGAGGAGTTCTTTCCTTCCATATAAGCACACCGGCTTTCCTGGATGAGGCCACCCAAAGTCGTTGAGCGCAGAATGATATGGAGCAGGCTGAGTCTGGCAGCCCCAGCGCGGGATGGAGGTAAACGGGTATCAGGGAGGGGTCAGTTGAGGAAGCAAAGAGAAGATGGCTGCCGCCGCCCCAGCAGGGGGTGAGGAGAGTCAGGACAGGACAGGTCAGATGGACACGTGAGAACAGGAAGACATGCGTTCACTGGGTCTACCCCTCAGGGCAGGGCTCTGGGGGTGCAGCAGGCCATCGGCCCAGGCCCTCATCCTGGAGGAGCCCAGAGAAGAGGAAAAGCGAGAGCTGCAGCCGTGGCTGTGCTTCTCCTCGCCTGGCCTCAGCCGGTCTGTGAGAAGGAGGGAAAAGCCAGGAGATGACAGAGCAGCAGATCTTTGCATTTAAGACCATGTGAAAGTGAACAACCAGAAGGGCCTCTGAACTTGGGAGTGAGCAGTCCTCCAGGAATGCTGCCAAAGAAGGAAGAAAAACGGAAGAAAGAAAGATACGTAGCTTCTGGCAGTAGGATAAAACCGAACACCCCGTAGACGTTCTGGAAGGCAAAGTCTAAATATGACTTATGGCTTTAAGCAGAATGCAGATTTCTGCCAAGCACCTCCTCCTTGTGATTTTTGTTTTTTAAACATTTAAAGAGCACTTTGTCATTCCAGATCGTCATTTCCAAATTGGCAATGGGAGTGATTATGATAATAAAGTATTTTGATCTGAGGCAATTTGCAAAGGGCTTTAAAATTCCTCATTACTCTGGATTCTTCCTCCTTCTTGGCAGGTCCCAGTGCCAACCAGCAAGAGAGCTCAGCGGACCTTTTAATCACAACAGTCTTTGTTTCATTGCTTTTTAATGAACTTGTCCTTACAGTTAGTGCTGGTGAAGGGGGCCGCTCGTATCCACCCAGTTCTCTAGAATAGAAAACCTAACCCTAACCCTAACCCTAACCCTCACGTGGCTCTGCTTTGTAGTGTGCTGTTTATTGGGTCGCACATACCTCTTCGGGGACCCTGCCTCTGTGGTTGCTCGTGTCTGACGCCCCCAGTAGTCACTGTCTATGCGCAGCGAGGGAGCCGAAGTCTCTCAGCTGCTTTAAGACATTGGTTGATACCTGTCCTACCACAGACATTCGCCCATTACAGCAGTTGACCTTTTATGAGGTTTCCGACAGAAAGAGGGATGCTGGCAGGATAAACATCCTGCTTCCTCCCCGCTTGCATTTTCCACGCTTCAGAGGACAGGACCTATAACTCAGATGTCAGCTGAGGTCTCTTGCCCCTTTGCGATCTGGTGAAATTCCACAGCCTCTGGGGCATCTGGCATCTCCTGCTTTCTCCTGCTTCTCTCTATCTCCACCTATGGGCCGTTCCTGTGCCAACCTCTTTTGCCAGAACCCCGAGCTCAACTCCTCCAAGGAATCTGCTCTGATCATCAGGATTTATCTCTACCTTTATTTTACTTTTTGAAACACTTTGCTGATGGGCGACAGGGAGGGGTCTCCTCCCGGAGCACCTGGCTAGCTATATTCTGCTGGCTCTTTCTCTCCCATTCTTTCTCCCTCTTTCTTCTCTAGTGCAAAAGACTCCCCATTCTCTTGCAACTGAATGTCCCCACTCGCTGAGCTCTTTGGGATCTTAGCTTCAACTAAAAGCAGTTTGCCAAGGAATTTCTTCTGGACAACTGCACTGCTGTCCTTCAAGGGGTCCTGGTAAATTTTATTTTCTCAGTTTTTTTTTTTTTTATAGGTATTTAGGGTAAAATGATTGGGCATGCAAGCAGAGGACTTATCAGAACTCCAGCAAGGACAGTTGTATCTCACCTATTGATTACGAAGTGCCCATCACAAGTTGGTCCAATCTGGTTCCTGTCCATATCCCTTCCCAAGAGGGGAAAATAAATAGCAACCAAAATAAACTCTTTTTCCTTCTGTCCTTTCATTCTTCCTTGCTTCTGTACATGCTGTTTCTTCCTCTCAGTATGTTCATCCTCCCTCTTCATCTGGAAAATTCCTATGACTCTTTTAGACCTAGTTCCATGGGTCTTATGACCCCTTTCTCTGTGGAACCTTCTCTGGCTCTCTTCATCAGATCAGAGTAGGTTGCCTTCTCCTCACTATTCTAACAGGGACAGACCCCACCGAGCATCTATTTACCTTATTGACTTTGGTTTACTGTGTGCTGTCTGCCTTCTCACAAGATGGGAGCTCCTCATGAGAAGAGACTGTCAATACCCATCTTTGTGTCTTTAGTTCCTAGACCAATATTGGACAACCACAGGAGTTCAATATATGTTTGTTGAATGAATTAAAGTCTGTATCGTGTCTACATTGGGACAAGGAAATGCAATCCGTTTGTTTTTGGCTTAAGGGGCCAACTCTTTGTGTTGCTATAATCCAAAAATCTTTCAACGGTGGACTATAAAAATCATGTCATGGTTTTGTGTATGACACTTGGGAAACATTTCTCTTCTTCCCCACTTCCCCAGATTGTTCTCTGCTTTGCAGGTAACTTTCTGGAAATTCAGCTGCAGGAAAGAATTGCCCTGTGTGAAATTCCTGAAAAACTTGCTGAAAAGCCAGAGAGGGGGAGACTGATCTAAGGTATGGGGCCAACGAACTGTGTGTTGAGAAGTGGGACCGTGTTTAGCAGAGGAGTTGCCTTTATCAATAGGTAAAGGAGGAATTTGCCTTTCTCACCATTCTTAATAGTATCTAAAGGCATTTTTCTTGTTTTTTTTTTTCAATTATTTTTTTCAAGTTTTATGAGCTAGAATTGACATTCAGCATTGGACTAGTTTCAGGTGTACTGTAACTTTCAAATATGTAATATGGTATTATTAACTGTAGTCACCATGCTGTAAATTATATCTCTAGAAATTATTTCCCTTATAAGTGGAAGTCTCAAGGTGTTTTTAGGAACATAATATAGCTTTGATTCCTGGAGATGGCAAATAGATGACATGCTTGGTTCCAGCCTCTCCACCTTGGCCTGTTTTTCATAGTAGACATCAATAAACGATCGCAAAACCCTTTTCCATGGAACCATTCAGGGGCTCCAGAATCCTTCTCAAGACGGGATTTCAGGAAGCCATTGGCAATTAATCTGCTCTGACATATGATACTTGTGCCTAGACTCTGTGCTGGCCATTGTGAGGGATACAAAAATGGACGTCTCACCTCTCACCTTCTGGACTTCTGGGGCATTTTCTCATTCTCATCCAATCCAACTCCTGGTTTTGCAGAAGATCTTTCTTAACTACACTCAGATGTAAAGGTCCTATTGGATAGATGCAGTTAGGAACAGTGTTCTTCTTGTTCCTTTCCTATTCTTACATGGGCGTCTACCTTCTGATGGTTGAGAGAAGAAGGCTGTAGATATGAATCCTGACTCTGGCTCTTCTAGTCCATATCCTTTGGTGAATTACTTGAACCTCACCACCACCTTGGAAGGTAGGTATTATTGTGCCAAACACACTCAGGAAAGAAGCAGGTGAGACTAAACATAAGCAAGTGCTTGACCCAGGGCCCAAAACGGTGCTCAATCTATGTTAGGAGAAAGGCAGGTGGGAGGGGAGCTAATTGAATCAGACGCTGTACTTACATATAGGCAAAAATAGAACAAATAAGAAGTCAAAACCAAGCTCTATCCATCTAAACCAAATTAGACCAAACCCAAACAATGACAACAAAAACCCTTGCAGCTGAGTCCCTTTGCAGCTATCTATGATTCAGTGAGACTGAAGGGGACTTTTCTTGCTATTATCCTCCTCTGCCCTCTGCCACTGAGTAAAAGACCTTCTGTTCTCTGTAGCTAATCATTAATCAGCACGCACCTCCAAGTTTCTTCTCTCTAATTCTCTGACTCCCAATTATCCAAAGAAATAATTTGGCCAAGCAATGAAGGCAGGCATGTTTGCTAACAAAGGGATGCTTCTGCCTCTGTGGAATAGAGATGAACGTTCCGTGAAATATCTATGTAAACAGTCACTGTGGCAATTTGTGACCTGGAGCTCCTCTGGTTCTCAGTGAATCTCTGGTATTTAATTATGCCAAGGGTTTCCAGAATCAGCTTCTAGCAGTTTCCTTTGAAAACACCTTCAACCACTTTCTGGAGCCTAGGTAGAAGGATCAGGGTAATAACAGTTCAAAGAGCCAGTTGGAGTCTGAGATAATGAGCCAAGATCAGGTACGGGACTCAAGGCTCGGCTTAAGTCCCAAAGGGCACATAGATTAGATTTCCATTAGCACCACGAAGTGTTTGATGTGAGAGAGGGCGCTCACTCAGCCCCAGAAAATGTGCCCCAGAGCAGTGCTTCGGTGTCTGTGGAGACCCGAGTTCCTCAGAGATCATCCCCTGCAAGGAGGAGGCAGGCTGCTTCTAATGGCTGCAGGAGTTTCTTGGGTGGGCCGACAGCCAAGTCACTTCTGAATTGTCCATTTGTCACCCTCCCTCTTGTGGTTCTGAGGACTCTCTCCTAGTTTACTAATTAATGGTGACCATTAGTGACCTTTATGGAACATGTTCCACCGTGCATGGCCTGTGGCAAGAACTTTATAAAGTGTTATTACCTTGAATGCTTTAAAAACGCTCCATCAGGTGGTAGAATTCTTATCCATATGTTACGGATATTTGGGACTTGGACCTACCTGACCCCGAACTAAGCCTCAGTTGGATGGTAACTTTCCCAGGGTCTTACCCCGAGGAAGAGGCAGAGGTTGGAGTCAAACCTACGTCCATCTGACCCAGGTCTGTATTCTGCTAGGTCACATTCTAATCCATCCACTGACTATGTGAAGCCACAAGAAGCAGTGTTACTGGGCTCGAAGTGGCCAAGTACCTCTCCTTTCCTATTCGTGATTGGTGGGAAGCATTCCCATTGCCATGATGGTCTGCTGGAAAAAGTGCTGTGGCTTTAAAACACGTTTTATGTCTTACTCTTCTGTGGTATGACTTTGTGTCATTCTGATAGAAGGGGGAAATGAGGATCTGTTTTGATGCCCGGTGTGGCTCTCCGTTTTAGAATTGTAAGAAGTTGGAAATGGCAAAGATCTGAGAGAGCATTTAGTCATTTTCCATAGTCGAGGAAAATGTGATGCATGCCTGGCCCAGAGTCACGCAGCTCGATACAGTCAGAGTAAGAGCCAGACTGAGCCTGGTCTATTTGGGTCATTCCAATATTCTGTTTATGATGTCAGATATACTGCTCCACAGCAGGGGGGAGGCAGCTCACAATATTCTTCCTTGATTGTGGCAGGCTTGGAAAAAATAATTTAAAATTTAAGAGAACAAGAGAGTGGGATAAGGAAAGCAATGTGCTTAGTGGCAGGAAACTTGGAATGAGATGCTCTTTTTTTTTTTTTTTAGATTGTATTTATTTATTTGTCAGAGAGAGAGAGAAGGAGAGTGAGCGAGCATGGGATCACAAGCAGGGGGAGCGGTGGGGAGAGGGAGAAGCAGGCTCCCCACTGAGCAAGGAACCTGACATGGGGCTCGATCCCGGGATGCCGGCATCATGACCTGAGCCAAAGGCAGGTGCTTAATTGACTGAACCACCAGGTGTCCCAGAGATACTCATTCTTTTTTTCATTTACTCTTTCTTTTATTTATTTAACTAACGAATACTAACTGGAAAAACTGATTCTAGAACCAATTTTAGTGGTAGTTGTGTCATTTATATTGAGCCTCTCTTTCCTTATCTGATAAATGAGAGTAGTAATATCCATCTAATTATTTATTTACTTATTTTTTAAAGATTTTCTGTATTGATTTGGCAGAGAGAGACACAGTGAGAGAGGGAACACAAGCAGGGGGAGTGGGAGAGGGAGAAGCAGGCTTCCTGCTGAGCAGGGAGCCTGATGAGGGGCTCGATCCCAGGACCCTGGGATCATGACCTGAGCTGAAGGCAGCTGCTTAACAACTGAGCCACCCAGGCACCCCCCATCTAATAATTTAAACATGGAAAAACTTTGATCTCAAGAGCGATCATAGAAATGCAATTGTACACACCACTGAATCCCCGCTTTCACTTTTAGTTGTTCATACAACACAAACACATAAAAGATAATGCCTAATGGTACTGAGGATAAAAAAGGCAGTCACAGATATTGGTATAAATTTTTGGAAAAGAATGTAGTGGTTTAGTAAGAGCTATTAAAAGATCCATGCTCCTTGACACAGTGATTTCATTTCTGACCATCGATTCTAAGCATATTCTAAGAAAGAATGTTGTACACAAAGATGTTCAATTATATTTTTAATAATGGATGAAACATTGAAACAACCTAGCTGCTGCATCAAGTGGATAATAGTTAAATAAACTATGGTCTGTCTGTCCCATGAAATGTTATGCAGCCAATAAAGAAAAAAGTTAATATCATAAAGTTTCTATGGTAACATGGAAAACATTTGATACAATGTTAATTGAAAAAAGGAAAATATTCATTATTATCATATAGGTAATGAGAGCGCTTCAAGAAGAAAATTCCCAAATGCTCCAACATGTTGTGTTAGGGTGGATTAATGGCTTGTTTTTTATTTCCTATTTTCCAGAGTTTTTGAAATATGTTTATGTTGTTGTTTTCCTTGGAGGCAGGCTAGTGTAAAGAGCCAGGCTGTGGTTTCAGACAGAATAGATTTGAATCCCATTGTTGCCACTTACAGGCAGGGTGATTGAGTTTTCTTCTCTGTTAAGTGGGACTGATAATTGGATATATTTCAGAAGGTAGATGTCAAGAGTAGATAGGATAATGGAGTAGATAGGGCTTATAGACTGTATGATTGGTTTAATCTGTTAGTGAATATTTGTTATTATTTTATGAGAAATCTTAATATATTACTGAACACCAATGACAAAAAAAAAACCACAAAGAAAGGGAAATTGAATGTAATGTTCTTTCTTGCTGTAAGTTTTAATACTTCTCATTTGAAACATGGTGCTTAAGTAGGTTTTTCATGCAGAAATGTATTTGTCGACTAAGATGGGGCCCAAATGTTATGCGATAATTGTGGAGTTTTGAAAATATGGTTTCCTTGGGGAATAAAATGGGATTATTTCTATCTATTTATAATCTGAGCTGGCCCTTTCTTGATGTGAGGGAATATGCAAAGTTTTATATTTAAGGGATTTGGGGAAGTCTGTTGGTTAGGAATTGGTCAGTACCATCACTTTTGTCTAATAGTTGCCTTTTGTTCTATATAAAAATAAAGAGATGTAGTCATCAATAATGCACTGAGGAGCAGTGGGAGAATTTGTATGGTGTGATATGTTTAGAGCAGTCCTAAATCTCTCATTTCCTTAAGCTCTGGATGTGTGAGGGATTCGAATGGTTGTTCTCTTGATATAAGAAAATTTACAGTATCTCTTATGTACCTCCAGAAACAGTTGTATAAAAGTTTCCTGGGAGTGAAATGGTTCTTTCAAAATGACTTTTGGATGATACATGTCTAAGCGAATCAGACAGATATCGATTAAATGTCCTTCCAACACAAAACAAATTGACCAGACATGCAAAAGTTTTTTTGCCAAACCCCAGCATTTGATATCCCCCAAAGACATTTGGTTGCTGATTTCCAGCTAAGGCTTGAAAGGTGGAAATTTTCCTTGGAAATGTTTTAGTGGAGCAAAAAGGCAGAAAGGCCAAGTGTCAGCTCTGAGACAAGTAGAGCCTTCCAGCCCTTTTCTTCATATCTGTGTAGATAATACACAAAAAAGAAAACAAAAATGTGAACTTGAAAAAATTATGAGTCATATGTGCTGATTTCCCCCAATTCTGGTGAGACTGCAGGAAGGAGACCCAACCACTTTAAGAACAAAGGCAGGGACCAACTCAGATTCTGTTCAGAGGAACTTGGGAGGGAACGTGGACCTTCTGTAAATGGAGTGATTCCAGCAATGAATTTCATGGGGTTTATATAATGGGAATCCCCCTCGGTCTGAAACATTGCATCATTTTTGTTTGATTGTATGGACCATGGGTCTCCCTTTTAAGAGATGCTTCAATTCTGAGAGTGATACTTTTTCAAACTCTCTTGCTTACTTACAGCAAGTTGAAGAATTCCAGTACAGTGGCGGTGGCTCCCTTGTGTTTTACTGCTGGGGCTCTTATTAGGTGTGCCATATGTTTGACATCCCATCCATGCATTCATGGGCCTTAGTGACCAAACCCCAGGCTTGATCAGGGAGAGCTTGAAGAAAGGGAAGTGTTTCCCAGGGGTGGTGGTGATGATTGGGCATGTCATCTTAAGATTGGTCTTGGATGGGGCTGAAATAGTACTTGATTTTGGAATGAGTAGTTAGTCTTTTAAGCTTGGATGATTTAGGGGAAACATGTTGCAAGGTGAGGCTCAACATCACCTGCTTGGATAAATATTCATTATCACCTTTAAGTTGTATTCATTTCCAGTCACACTCTTAAGGCCTCTGTTGGGCAGGAGCACCCAGCTTGCTAACAGATGTCCAACAACTTCAGGATCGACTCCTAGGATTTCTGCTCTGCTCTGTTTTAGCTTGACCTATGGTGGCACTGAGAAGGTTGGAAATCCAGGTGTATAGGGTATTTTTTTTTCTTCTCTTCTGGAACAGAGGCCATGGCGAAATCCTCTGGAGACAGAACCAGCTCTTACATGGTCCCTAACAAAGAGTTGTCAACATGATCCTCAGAATTATACCACCCAATAGCATTTGGAGTACATGGTATTGTTAATTCTAATGGACTCTTCTTAAAACATCTGGGATCAGATAGCCCTGCTTTTGAGTAGGTCATGAGGTCCTTGATTCCTAGCTCTGATACTGGATCAAACATCCTCGATACCTATTAATTTGGAGGATGTAAACATTCTGTTACCATGAATTGGCTGTTGAGTAATTGACACCTTCTATTCCACTCTTCCTGGTAAACATATTCACTGATTGACCCAATCTGAGCATGGTTGAGAAGTAGATGCCTTTTCCCTCAGTGTCTCCAAGCAGCAAAACTGTCCTCATGCTCAGTTAGTGTACCGATCATTGATGAAATGGAGGGAAACCCCCCGAGTCGGTATGAATTAGTAGGTCTGAGCGGTGGCTGGTCACCCACACCGCCATGCAGTGCTGAATTCTGTCCAGCTTGATTGTTCCAGGTCACATGCTTACAGCAGGAGGTGAGCAAACAAGGGAACGGAGGAGAGCACAGCGCATAGAGAAAACTCTTCTCTCATTGCAAAGACGACTTTCTAAGGCCAGACTAATGCTTTTTGTTGTTGTTGTTTTGTTTATCTTGGCAAAGCCCGTGCAGTTCTCTGATGAGGGACCCAACAGCTAGAACAAGGACCAAGGAAACTTCCTCTCATCTCCACTATTATTTTTCAGTGAGGCTTTAATCTGTCCGTGAGAGGATGCTAGGCTTGTGCTGAGTTCTGATGCAGGAAGCAGATCTCACCAAGGATTTGCAGATAGATCAAAGGGTAAGAGATGAATGAATGTTGCCCAGGGAACAGATTTTCAAAAGGAAGACTCCTTCAGCATTTCCCCTTGTTGTCTTCATGTTAATGATGAAGAAACTTACCAAGGAAAGCTGATTTAGAGCTTTTTTTTTTTTTCCTCCATGTAATATAGCAGGGTGTGACCTGATGGTTGTAGGGCAGGTGTACATAGCAACACCACTTACCCAACCTCTAGCTCCAATTTTCTCTCCCATTTCACCCTCCCCTCCCCTTACTGGTCTATTTTCCAGTTTGTAAACTGAATAACAAACAGTCCAAAAGGGCAGAGGGATGTGAGAGGCACAAGCCCTCCTGTGACACCTAAATAACGGATCAGAAATGACATTTCAAGAACAGTGTAATCCTTTGTGAAGCTGGCTTCAAAGGTCAAAGCTAAAACACATTGTACACTGGCCACATTACATCAGCTCATCATATCTCATGACTGGACACAATTCACATGCAATCTTCTCCAAATAGTCAATGACTGGAATGTCAGAGTTTATCAAACTCATAAAAAGCAACGTGGTGCTTAAGAGGTCCTGGAACCCGAGAGGCTGGTTTGGAGTTCTGGCTTCCTCACTTAGCAGCGGTGTGATCTGGGCTCAGTGACCTCCTTTTCCTCTTTGTAAAAGGAAGGTGATCCTTACAAGCACGTGTGGGTTAGGCAGTGTGGATGAGTGAAGACAGCGTGGGCAAGCATGTAGGTAGTGTGCTAAGGACTTAGTGTGCTAAACACAGGGACACTGTTATTTTATATCATATAAATAATTACTGAACATCTCCTGTATATAGGATCTTGTGTTAGGCACAAAACTAACCTCTCTAAGGTATCAAAGTCTGTCTTGAAAAAAAAAGTAAGGCTTTTGGTGTCACCGTTGGTCTGCTCAGCTAGTGAAGCAGAAAATCAGATAAAAGTCCTTTAGTATTTATAACAAATCCAAGCTAAATGTATGAAGGAAGAGAATTCTATGTGAGCAATTTCTCCAACATCTGTGGAAGTTCTGAGTTCATTGACTATTCCTTGGATGCCCTTCTAAATGACTAATTTTGGTGTCAAAATTACTGTTTATTTTGGGTGGCGTGAAGTTCCACACCTAACTTCCATCCAAAGGTACATTTGTCTCTCTCTTCTTTGTGTCCGTCTGTTCTCTTCTTAGCAGTGCTTGCATTAAGATGATGCTTTTTGCCAAATTGGACTTAGAGATGATGCAGTGAGAGAAGGGGCACAAAACCAAATTAGGCTCATTTTAGGTGCATTCGCATGCTAGTTACTGCCCCGAATGGTAAATTACAAAAATGATCATGGTACCCTGAAGAGTTGATGGATTTCTTTCCTCAAATTGCTAGATAGTTACATGAGTGAGGGTGATTTTCCTAGTGTTAAAACTGTTTCCTGGGGGTAATTTTTGGCACCTCGGGTAGCTGCATAAACTACTTTTGGCCACTAGACAGCCATCGCTAAGTGGGCATGTAAGTGTTCATATGACTCTTAAGTGGTGCCCCAGTAAGAATAATTAGCAAAGGGCTTTGTAGTGATGAAGGCCTAGGAAGTTTACTGGAGGAAATGTCCTATATAATCCCCTTGAAAAGGAGCTTTCCAAAAGATAAAACTTGCAGGTAAGGAATGGTTTGGTGCTGTGACTGCTGATCTTTATAACCCCCTGCTCGAAAATCAGGCTTTGATGGGTTTCAATGACATTTCATGCAGCATTATCACATTGGTTATTCACAACAATACTGTTAAATAGGGAAGGGGGTTAGGATGTTGCTTCGCAAGCAGAAGGCTGCAGGACTGTATGGAAAAAGTGGCAAATTTAGAATCAAGAAAACCTGAGTTCTGGTTGGGTTTGGCTTGTGGCCTCAAGCAGTTCATTTTCTCTCTTTGGGCCTCAGCTATTGTTTGTAGAATAATGGGGTTAGATTAGATCAAGGATGGCACATTCTTGGCAAGTCTGCCGCCTTCTTTCAACCTGCACCCTTAGACACTGCTAATCGTTCAGGGCATGGTTTCAGGCCGAGGCTTCAGGTCATTTTCACCTTTCTCCACAGGTCAGCCACAATATTGGCCTTTCCCATAGGCAAGGGGAAAAGGCCGGAGGAGGGTTATGTGAGATGCTGAAATGAGACGCAAAATGCAGTTGTTCATGCTTAGGTACTTAGGGGTTGAATTTTCCCACCTTTACAACTGAATTCCAATATGCATTGTGCCAACAGAGGCAGAGTGAGTAGTGGTCCAGAGGGTGGATTCTGTGTTCAGATCCCAGCTTCACACCTTATTAGCTCAGTCTCTTAACCTCTACGTGCCTCCATTTCAACTTCATAGGTGGGTTGTAAGGTTTTGCTAAGGTAAAGCATAGAAAACACTTAACACGGTGACTAAAATAGCTCTCTAAGTGCTTAGTGGATGCTAGCAATTAAGATCCAACCCTCGTTTTCTGGTGGGATAGTTAAGAGTTAATGAAGAAAACATTAGTTCAGATAATTGCAACCCCTTTCACAGAACAGGGCACTACTAGTAACCTTGTATCTCAGAAGCCCCATTTCCAAAGTGGCCCTGACGGCACCCTGAGCTTTCATTAGTGGCTATGAACTGTCAGGATCCTTGGAAATGCTTTTGTTTTATTTATTTTTGGAAAGCACAATTTTGGTATAGCCTTATTTGCATAATGCCCTCCCCCAAATTGTGCGTCTTAGTCACATTCAAGGCTGGCATCTGTAGATTTTCATCCCACCCTGCAGCATAAAATGGTAAAAATTTAAAGCTGCAAGGAGAATGACTTGCATTTTGGGAGCCTGTGTGTGGCCTTCTTCCTGGATGATCCTCCATTGTTCTCAAGTAGTTTTTTCTACTTTTTCTCTCAGCTTGAGATGGGGACCAAAAGTTAGAACTCCTGCCTTCTTATGGTTCTAAAAATTCATACCTTAATTTCTAGCCTGTGAAAAAGAGCCCATGCTTGTGAATCCGGCCAAAAAGAACTACTTGGGAATTGTCCCTATGGAACTCATTTGGTGGACATCCTAAGAACACTGCCCAGTGAGTCTGAGCATTTTCATTCCATAGGCACAGACTTTACTTCTTATGTAGAAAGACAAAGACCCAGACATGAAATCAGTTGATAAGACCTCCCTGTCTACTCATAGTCAGCCGGAACCTAGGGGCTCTGGACCTTCCCTAATGCCCAGCACCAGCACATCAGATATCCATTTGAAATTACAGAGATGCCACCTGACACCAAGGGAAACGCTAAACATTTCTGAAACGAAGG
>CM052894.1:16050913-16079774 GCA_028534135.1 Potos flavus | reverse complement strand
ACACACACACACACACACACACACACACACATTCGCTTTTGTTACTGAGCTTGAATCCAGCAACCCTGATAAATCCACTTACTAATGATAGCAGTCTTTGATGTATACAATCAAATCATATGTAAGTAATGGCAATGTTTCTTCTAATTTTCTAATCTTTGTATCTTTATTTTTCCGGTTTCATAGTATTGCTAGGAACCTCTTGCACAATGTCAAGAGATGTGGAAATAATGGACACCCTTTTCTTGTTCCTGATCTCTGGGAGAGAGAGTTTTGTATTTTACTGCCAAGTATATAGTTGACTATAGATATTTTGTAGATACCTTTTAAGAGATTAATGAACTTTTTTATTTCTAATTTGCTGTAAGCTTTTATCCTTAATCCTGAACAGGTGTTGAATTTTATCAAAGGCCATTTCTGCCTCTGTTGAGAAGATTATATAGTTTTCTTCTTTATGATGCAGATGTGGTTATTTATGTTGATTGGTTTTCAAGTATTAAAGTAACCTTGCATTCCAGTGATGAGCCCACTTGATCATGATCTGTAGGATATCGGAATGGGCCACACTGCAGAAGGATCATTTTGGGCTGAAGGCAACTGAGAAAAAGCAAACACAGAATGAGTCCCCTGCCCTCCCCCTATCTGCCTGAAAAGCAAAAGGGGTATCAATTCCCCTTCGAAAGGTTCCCACCCACCCCTACCTTTCCTATACCAGGAAGGGAAGAACAGCTTATCATCTGAGATGAATTGGCACCAAGAAGAGTCTACATGAACAAATCTTACTAAATAATTCTATCTACCATTTGTGTCCCCCATAAGTTTACCTTCCCACAATTTACCACCCCTAAAAAGTCCAGAAGCCCCTTTCCTTTGTCTTGTTATCTCTCTACAAATTTACTGTCCTTCGTTAGAATAGTATAAAAGCCCCTGAGCCCAGGGGGTTTTGTTTTCTTTCTGTGAAGAACCTCCATCCCATCTTTTTGCCATATAAAACATTTAACAACATTGAAATAAAATTTGTCTGCTTTTCTCAATTTAATCTGGGTTTTTTTTGGTCAGAAAATTTCCCTCCTACATATTATATTTTTGTAAATTGCTGGAGTCAATTCGTTCACATTTTTGTTTAGAATTTTTATGCCTGTGCTTATGAGCGATATTCGCTTATAATTTTCCTTTCTTGTAAAGTCTTTGTCAGGTTTCAGGGTTTCTCTGGCCTCAGAAAACAAATTGGGAAGAATTTCTCTACTTAAAAAAAGTTTGCATTTGATCGTTATGGTTTCTTTCTTAAATGTTTGGATTTACATGCTTTATTACCCTAAAACCTTGTGAGTTTCCATGTTCTAAGAATTACCTGGGTTTATCCTATATCCAGCTCGTCTCCTGGAGGTTTCTTTCTCATTGCTGATGAGATTCTTAGATATACTTTTTCTGGGATTGTTTGACAAGTCCTGTTCCTGACTCTTAAAATGGGAATGTGTTTATATTTTGGTAAATACCATATTAATGTTGAAAGAATGATCAGTGAACATTTTATTTTGTGTCTGCTGTGAACTTACGATGTTCCCAGCTTGAAATTAAAAATCTGGGAGACTAGGACTCATTTATGTAAGTCCACATTGTAGGAAAATGTCAATGTTATGAGCATTAAAAGAGATCTCTAAGTCAATATATTAGGATAAAGTTCTTTGGTGGAAGTGGAAAGGAAAAATGATTTCAAGGAAATAAATCAATGGTATAAAATTTCTGCCTGTTATACAAAATGATATTGTTCAGGTATTTTTGTAAATAGATGATGATGAGGCCCAAATCTCTGTATTAAATCCCATCAAGTGGATTTTTAAAAGGGATCTAATGGTTTTATTTGAAGATGTCAATATTTGCAACATGCTGGAAAATTCATTCTTTGTTGCTATTTAAACATATATTGACAAATTTTAGAAGTCAACTTAAGTATTTGAAGTTTTTTGCTTATATACCCTCTAACGAGGTTTTGAAAGAGTTTTGAAGAGTTGCCTAAACAAAATTAGGATTCTCAGAAGGCAGAAATGAGGACAGGAGGCTGAGTATGCCGCCAACAGTATCTACTATGTCTCTCAGAGAGGCTCATAATACTTTACTCTGGACACTCTCATATTGCTCCTGCCCAGTGGGGGTTTTGATTCTGCCTGGTTTCAGACTATTTACCTAACTCCAAGTAGAATACAATTTATGTAACAAAAAATATCTTTAAAGGAGAACACTCTGATCCAATGTACTGAAGAACTTCTAGTTCTGAGAGAAGGCAATCCTATAAAAATCTCAAAGTATAATATTACTGGTCAGTTAAAAATAAAACAAATAAAAATATGTGCATGTATTTAGGATTATGTGGTGAATGCATAAATATATCTCAAAAGGTAATATCTAACTATAGTTTTCCCTAACTGATATTCTTTTTTTCTTTTTAAGTTTACTGTAAAGTTAACTTTATTTTGGTGTATAGTTCTATGAATGTTAACACATGTATGGATTTATCTAACCATGACTACAGTTAAGATACAGAAGAGTTCTATCACCCCCAAAACTTCCCTTCCGCTGCCCCTTTGTAGACATACCCTTCACTAACACTAACCCCTAGAAACCACTCTCTTCTCTGTCATTTTGCAATTTCCGAAATATCATATCAGTGGAATCATACAGTATGTCATCTTTTGAGACTGGCCTTTTTCACGCAGCAAGATGCCTTGCATATTCATCCATATTGTTGTATGTCTATTCTTTCTTATCTGAGTAATACCCATTTTATGAATGAACCAGGATTATTTTATCCATTGACCTCTACTGAAGGACATTTAGGTTGGTTCTGGTTTGACAATTATAAATATAACTTCTATAAATACTTATGCGCAGGTTTTCGTGTGAACGTAAGTTTCCACTTCTCTAGGGAGAAAAACAGCAATGAGATTTCTAGTTCATATGATAAGGGTCTGTTTTGTTTATAAGAAACTGCCAAATGGCTTATCAGAGTGGCTATGGAATATTTGTTAGAGCAATTTATGAGCATTTTAGTTGCTCCACATCCTCTCCAGCACCTGGCAATGTCAGTTTCTTTATAAACATTTCTTATAGGTGAGAAGAGGTATTGTGTGGTTTTCATTTGCATTTCCTTAATAGCCAATCATGTCGAACATCTTTTCATGTGCTTATTTGCTGTTAGTATGTCCTCTTAGCGATATGTCTGTTCACATCTCATGGAAGACTATGTTGCACGAAGCGCACTTTGGGAGCCATTTTCTCATTCAGAGCAGAAGGAATTATGTGCCACAAAGCAGGGCAAGACATCAGATTTGGTATAAAGATGCCATCATCACATTGGTCCTAAATAAACTAGAATTTCCTCCAGATCTTCTTTTGTGAATTCTTTTTATGAAGTTAGCATTTAGACCCTGGGAGAAGAGTGGAAATAGGGAGAAAATCTAAATAACAAATTGGATTATAAATACTGACATCTGTATAACTATACGGGCAAACTCTAATAAGTACATTATCTTGTTTAATCTTCATTTTCCTAGTGAAAAATATTGAAGCATAGAGATTAGGAAAAACTATGGTAAAAATTTTTACGAAGTTACCATTGAGCTGGTAAAAATTGTGACCAAAAGATTATGATTTAAAAAAAAAAGAGAAAAAGACTCAGGAAGGAAGTATGCATGTGTATGCGAGGGAGAAAAGACATAATTCACCCCAGAACTGAAGAAATTAGAAAATTCTCAATAGAATAGACTGCGCTGAAAGCATGATAAAGGACATAACTAGTAGAAATAAGGAAAGTAAACAACATTAAGTTGAAATAGAGAGAGGATGAAAGCAAGTCAGAGAGAGAATGATAGATGGCGGACAGGCAAATTAAATCCAACATATGTACGATTGTTGTTTCCCCAAGGAATAAGAAGGAAATAATGGCCAAAACAAATATTTAAAGATGCAATTCAAGAAACTTCCTTGAAATAAAACTTGAATTTACATAATGATATGACAAACCCTGAAGAAACACAACTTTGGCAAAATTATGGAAGCAAGAAGAAGATGTGACTAAGAGGAACTGACAAAAGTACCATGGATGTGTGCGTGCACGTGTGTGCGTACACGCGTGTGTTTCTTCTGTTGGTTGGAGGGTACAGGGTGATGTCTGTACTGTGGGGCAGATAACAGCTAGAGGCAGCAGAGAGGGCAAATTGGAAAAAAAGCTTTTGAATTCTGTGCTTGCTCTTGCCCCTCCCCCAGGATTATTATGAGGCAGCTATAGCCTGCACCCATCTTAGACAGTCACCTGTTGATGACATCGACAGTCACTATTGTCAACACTGAGGTAATAGCAAGGGAACACTTTCTGGGGTGAAGAGTTGGAGAAAAGTTGTGGGCTGGCCGTCTTCCATTGGGCAGTGTCTCCATTTCTTCCTCTTGCCACTCTGGCCCAGTGTGCTGATATCGAATGATAAACCTCTCAATTTATCTTTACTGAGTTTAAAAGTGAATCTGTGGGGGCGCCTGGGTGGCTCAGTCGTTAAGCATCTGCCTTCGGCTCAGGTTGTGATCCCAGGGTCGTGGGATCGAGCCCCGCATGGGGCCCCCTCCTTGGAGGGAGGCCTGCTTCTCCCTCTCCCACTCCCCCTGCTTGTGTTCCCTCTCTCGCTGTCTCTCTCTGTCAAATAAATAAATAAATAAAATCTTAAAAAAGAAATGAATCTGTGGTCACAGTAACAGCTTGATTGAAAGGCAGCAAATTGGAGGGACCCGCAATGATTCTGCAGTGCTTGGAGCTGTCTTTCTTCTCTTTCTTTCACTTCCTAGACTAGGGCTTGAATTTCAGCCACTCCCTTCTACACATTATTGGACAGAGTAGTTGTTGTCCTAGGAGACATGAGCTCTCAGGCTAAAATAGCTAAATATTCATGGAGTATAATCACTATACAACAAAGACAACAAATGGAATGACATATACAATAAAACCGTAATTATCAGAATGGATGATGCTTTGCAGCCTATTTCTAGAGCAAATGCTCCATGTATTCTGATGAGTATCTTTCTGCTGCCCCCTGCTTGCAACAGTGGGCTGCCTGGACATCTCAGTGTAGCAACCCTGGATATCCTACCTCTGTCTGCCATACCCCACCTGGTACCCCTAACATGTTGTCTCACATTCACTACCTTTTCTCGTGACTCTGCCCTGACTAATATGAAATGTGTCTTTAGTCCATGCTGCTCTGAGATGAGCATCACCGTCAGTACCTGTTGCCAAGGGAAGCAGATTCTACTCACTTACCCCACTTTGTTGGGGAGTCGAGGGCAAGGCTCTTCTCCATCTTCTTCCTGCAGTACTGCTTAGTCTTGTTGCCGGCTCCCCATCTCCCAGTCTTGTCTGCCAAGAACATGAGCTTTTATATCGCGTCAATGCCAGCTGAGGTAAAGACTGTGTCACAGTAGATCCATCTGAAGCCACACAGAGACATGGTAAATAAAGAATATTTCTTTTGCATAGAACAAAGTCTTATACTCAACATATACCAGAACTGAGCATCTTCCTGTAGACACTTGTGATGGTAGATCAGCAAACCCAAGCCAAGGATGAGGATTTCTGCCCTGCCCCAACTTTCTTTCTATTTTATGTGGTAACCCTTGATACAGAGGCCAGTCTGGTGGGTGAGCACAGGGTATAGGGACAGCTGGTCACCAAAAGAGTGGTGAATCCATGACAAACTGTTTGGGGTTGGTATCAGTGGGGGCAGGGGAGACCAGGGGTGGGTATCTGGGGAGAGCCACACCCAGACATCTAGGCAGGCAGGTGGCATCAGTAGGGGTAGAAGGTAGACATTCTCTGAGGGCTTTTTGTAAAACTTCCCTTGCTCAGCAAAGTCCCTGATGCCTCCTTAGCTGTAGGTTTTAGAAATTGGAATTCACTCTTGGAGGGGCTTTTTTTTTTTTTTTTTTTTTTTTTTTGCAGAACTTAAAGTTCCTTTGATCAAATAATGTTTCATGAACCGCTGAGGTCTTTTACATGGAGCGTGGGTCACTGTGATGGAGAAAAGACATTTAAGGGAGTCATGGAAGAGATCAGCTGGTGGGTATTGTGATGAATTACAGGGATGAGTGCTGGGCATTCTTTCAAGCTTGTCATGAATTAATTCTTGGAGCTTGTGTGAGATTGGTGACATTTCCAGACAGCATAATTTGAAGCTGACTGGGCATCTCACATCCTTTGGAGGTAGGCTCTTCTCTTAAAATGTTAAAAAATGAAACCGAAGAGCTTACCCAGTGAGAGCAGTAGACTAGTCTGGCTGCTGACACGTACGTCCATCTTGCATCCCTCAGGATGAGCAATGTGTCTGTTTGAATCAGTTTTGAGACACAGACGGTGAGATGGCCAAATTGTCAGCTGGCAAATTGGATAAGCTTGTGATTCTGCCTCTTGGGAAGGATGACATACATTTTAGTACATCTAAGACTTGTTTTTTTAAAATTCTTGGTGCATTTAAAATATCAAGCTGGCTGGGTGGCTCAGATTGCTTAAACAGAAAAGATTCACTGAGCAGCGAGCTCACCTCCCCGCCTGCCAACACCTCCGCTCCCAGCACCCTGTGCTGTGGCCCACCAGGCAGGTGGAGCTCCTGGCTGCCCCGTTGTCATGAGAGATCATGACACATGCCATTCATGCTCGTCCACACCATGGTCTTCTCTCTTCTCTAAAGGTCTTTGGCTCTTCTCTGAGACGTGCCCAGAACCACTGTAAGGGCAGATGCGATTTTTTGGTGTTCCTGGGGCTAGGGAGAAGAGAACAACTGACGTACCATCTCCTGCTCAGAATGACATTCTGAACGCCACAGGCCAGAATCAAATCTCAGCATTCATTTGTCCAGTTGAGCAGTTTCATGATGCCAACCTTCTGTCACTCTTTGAAGGCTTTTAACCAATTTAACGAGAGGATAGAATTTCTTTTTAAATAAACTTTTGGACCAATTTCAGATTTATAGAAAAATTGCAAAGATAGTAGAGAGTTCCAATAAATATCCATCTCCCAATTTTTCCTAATGTAATCTCTTAAAAATCTGTATTTGATTTGTCAAAACTAAGAGATAATTATTGATACACTACTGTGAACTAAACTCCGAATTTTATGTGGATTTCACCAATTTTACTACTAATGCCCTTGTTCTATTTCAGGACACCACATTGCATTTATGTTGTATGTCTCCCTAACTTCCTCTGGTCTCTATTAGTTTCTCAGTTTTTCTTGTTTTTACAGCCTTGACATTTTTGAGGAGTAACTGGTTAGGCATTTGGTAGGATGTCCCTCAATTTGGTTTTCTCTGATGTCTTCCTCATGCATATACTGGGATTATGAAATTTTGGGGACAATACCACAAAAGTGAAGTGTACTATTACGTTATATCAGGGGGTACATGCTAACAACATGACTTATCACTGATGATGGCAATTTTCGTTATTTAGTTACGATAGTGTTTTTCCAAGACTCTCCATTGAAAGTTACTATTTTTTCCTCTCCAGATTCTGTTCTTTGAAAGTCAGTCACTACGTTCAGTTAGGCAATTAAACTTCATTTTCCAGATAGGAGATTATCTGCATATATTATTTGGAATTTTGTAAAGGAGACGTATCTCTTATTTGTTTGTTTATTTATTTATTTATTTATTTATTCAGTTATTTTTCTATGTTATATATGTTAACATGGATGCATGTATATTTATTTTATGTTTTGAGTTATTATTCAATACTATGGTATTCATTTTGTTGCTTAAATTTTTCCAGCTTTAGCCATGGGAAACGCTTCCAGGCTGGTTCCTATGTCCCTTTGATAAGATCCCATCCTTTTCTGATAAGACCCCATCCTTTATGTTTTTTTGAACACTTCTTTGCTTTCTGGCACTATAAGAGGCTCCAGGCTCATGTTATATTTTCTCTACCTCAATCTTAGGATAAATCATTCTCTAAGCAGCCCTGGTTCCTTTTATTGGAGAACAGTATTAGAAACCAAGATCTAGGCACAGATGTGCTTACTGACATCAGGGTGTCACTGCTCCTAGGCCCTCTCAAGGGCAAACCTGGGACACTTATATATGTATAGTAACCAGTGTATATACACATATCTATAATTGTTTCTGTGTATGTCTAACTGTGTGTATATTAAGCTACATGTGAGTTCATATCAATGTTTGACTAATCAAGTAGCAGATGGTTCATGCTCTCCTTTTCCCCTTATTTATTTATAACATCATTCTCTGACAATGAGAAGTGTAGCTCAGAAGATGAAAGATTTTGACAGCTCTCATAGTTTAATTATTTGTATGTGGAAGAATTTCGATCCTCCTACATATATCTGAGTATTAACAAGTGTAAAACCATCACTGGTTTATCCCAAACTTCTGGCTCCATAAGAAAGTGATAATTTATATACATATATATAGAAATATATGTATATATATCTGTCTCAAAACCGACTGGAGATACTAATGAAGCCCAGTGTGTCCTCCAAAATATCACTGGAAAAGTTTATAATCTGGTCAGCAGACTCTTTAACATAGTTTGTTGTTTTCAAATTCTCTGAAAATTAGTAAATTCCTGACGGATGTATGAAAATCTCAGATCAGCATGGTGGAAAGTAGGTGTAAATATTGAGTGAGTCTCTAATTTAACAGCTTTATTGATATACAGTGAACTGCACATATATGAAGAATTTGATAAATTTTCATGGTGTATGCATCCATGAAACTATCACCACAATCAAGATTATGAAAATATCTTTTATCTCAAAAGTTACTTCATGGCTCTTGATAAGTTTTAGCAAGTTGGTGAATTTGCAAATATGAAATCTGTGAAAAATGAGGATCAAAAGTATTTGTCCATTTTTATGCCAGGACTACTCTGTCTCTGATTACCATGTCTTTATATTAAGTCTTAAAATCAGGTAATGTTAATTAATGCTCCTATTTTGTTCTTCTTTTTCAAAGTTTTTCGGAGTTTTCAAATTTAACAGTATCCCACAGATTTTAGCTTTAGCGATATCCCACAATTTTTATATGTTGTGTTTTATTTTACTTCAGTTTAAAATACTTTTTAATTCTTTTTGATTTCTTTAGTGTATGGGGTTTTTGCGATTGTGTTATTTAGTTTCCTAATATTTGGAGGTTGTTGTTTTTTTTTTTTTAAAGATTTTATTTATTTATTTGACAGAGAGAGAGATCACAAGTAGGCAGAGAGGCAGGCAGAGAGAGAGGGGGAAGCAGGCTCCCTGCTGAGCAGAGAGCCCGATGCGGGGCTCGATCCCAGGACCCTGAGACCATGACCTGAGCCGAAGGCAGAGGCTTAACCCACTGAGCCACCCAGGCGCCCCATTTTTTTTTTTTTCAAGGATCATTCTGTATATTGATCTCTTATTAAATCCATTGTGTTCAGAGGATATACTTGATATAACTTAAATCCTTTACGTTTATTGGGGCTTTTTCTGTGGTCTGGAATGTGGTCTATCCTGGTAGATGTTCCATGCACACTTAGGAAGAATGTGTAGTCTGCTGTTGTTTGGTGGAAAACTTTGTGTCAATTAGGTCAAGTTAATTGATAGAATTGTTGAAATTTTTATATTTTTACTGATTGTTTTTCTGATTATTCTGTCTATTACTGAGAAAGGGATATTGAACTACACTCCCTACATCAAACTACGTAAATATAAAATAGTGGATTTTTCTATTTCATCTTAGTTTATCTGTTTTGCTTTATGTATTAGGTGCTCTGTTATTAGGTATATCAGTGTTCCAAATGGTTATGTACCCTTGGTTAACTTATCCCTTTATCATTATGAAATGACTTTATTTGTGCTTAGCAATATTCTTTGCTCTTGTCTATTTTAAATATTAATACTGATATGGCAACTTCCTTTTCACTGATGCTAGCATGGTATATCATCTCCTATCTTTGTATTATACCATACTAATTAACTATATGTGTGCTTACATTTGAAGTTCATTACCTGAAGGCGGAATACATAATTGGGTCTTATGGGTTTTTTTTTTCTTAATTGAATTTGACAATCTCTACCTTCCAAGTGTGATGTTTAGATTATTTCCATTTAATGTGATTGTTATTATAGCTAGGTCTATCATCTTGCCATTTGTTTTCTACTTATCTATCTTCATTATTTTTTCTCTTGTCTTATTTTTGGACAATTAAATATTGTTACTTTTAGTCTTTTTTGTCAATGGCTGTTTGGCTATAACATTTTGTTGTTGTTTTTTCAGTGGTTCCTTTAGGTTTATAGTATACCTCTTGGACCATTGTCTTTCATCAAATGATATTTTACTACTTTATGTTAATAAAGTGATGGATACCTTACAAGTATAATCTAATGCCCAGAAACTTCATGTCAAGTGGGTACTCATGTCCTCATTTTAACAATGAAGAAATGGAAACTTAGAAGAATTACAGTTTTCTAAAGATCAATCAACAATTTTGACATATAGCTGGAATTTAAATTGGGGGAAAGAGAATGAGACAGTGTCACAATATTTTACCTTGACAGGTTTATAGGCTAATAAAGAGGAAAATGGCTATGTGTAGCATCTTAGCTAAGGAGACTTGGCTTTAAAGCACCCCATCTGTTTCATAAATCCTCCAATGTTCAGGGACCATCTGAGAGAGTTAGTGAAATGTGCTTTTTATCCATTTTTAAAATTAAAAATTAACTCTCTTGACTACAAAGATCTAGCTAGATATGAAGGTTTTCAAAGAGTACAAGAGTGAACTCCATGCTGCTTGTGATGTCCTTCCTCTCCTGGAAGCTCTAATTCTTAATTTTTTTTTTTTTTTTTCTGTTCAATGCTTCTTTATCTAGGAATCAATTTTTTTTCTCTATTCTGAAGTTTCTATTTGATTGTGATGTGAAACATATTCCCTGTGGAGGATACCAGGAAACTCCCATGGTGGCTGGAAGAGCAGCTGAGCGTGGGCAGAGGTGACAGATACCAGTGTGTCATGTTTTTCAGGGAGAGAGGACATTTTCCAGCGT
This sequence comes from Potos flavus, assembly GCA_028534135.1. Taxonomy (NCBI): domain Eukaryota; kingdom Metazoa; phylum Chordata; class Mammalia; order Carnivora; family Procyonidae; genus Potos; species Potos flavus. The sequence goes on along the minus strand of CM052894.1, from coordinate 16,068,721 downwards.
GTCCCACTATAGGAAGGAAGAGCTTATCTTTAGTTAATTAATAAGGGACCTCTCAGCAAAATTTCAATAGCCTAAAAAAATTCAATTAGCCTAAATTCAATAAGAATGGTTTCTATGTGAGGCATAGACCTCAGAATAACTATTTTTTACTTGTACCATTTAAGCACAGGACCACTCTCTTATGAAGGGCTTAACCATTCAACAATGAAAGAAAATCTAAGCCAGGAGCTATTAACTTGGGGTCCCTGAGGCCCCTATGAGCCTATGGATGTGCACTAGGTACATGTGTACATTTTCCAGGTAGAGGTCCACGGTTTTCATCAGCTTATTAAAGGGGGTTATAGCCCCAGAGAGCTTAAGAACTTTTGTATTAAGAATCTTTTTCTCCAAGTTTAGGAAAAATATTCACGATAGCCCAATAAAGGTGACAAGATTCAGTCAGTAAATGTAATTCCGGCACCATTTCTAATATATCCATTTGAAACTGTAAAATGGTTGGATATGAACTTGGACTTGACTGGCCAGGGTTTTTATATTAAGGTAACATCAGATTCACATAATCCAGTAAAATGGAATAAAAATTTAATTAGTTAGAATCTCCCAAGTAGCCAAACTGTTTTCTGGCACTCAATTTTTCATATGGAGGAGGCAAGTGACAAGAAGGAAAATTATTACCGATTGGTCACCACAATGCCTTTGGAGTGTTTTGAGGTCAGGTGTCTTCCGTGTTGTTGGTTCCTCTTGCACAGAACTAGAGATTGTCATAGAGATGATCCTGAGGCATCATGTGATCAAAGCCTTCAAAGATTAAAGTTTCAAAAGCAGTGTGGAAATAAGGAGGTTTCTGGTTAAGTCTCAAAGATGAGAAAGTTTAGTCTTTCACTTCCAGAACAACATTAGCTGGTGGAGGTTTCACAATAAGAGGGTCTATTTTTATAGTTCTCAATATCTCACAAGAGTCTTCATTTACTTTTTTCAGTTCTCATGCTGGCCCTCTGAGGATGGAAGGCATTTGATGAGGAGGGGATGATCTCATTTCAGAATCTGAGGCAAATGATTTATGGTGGCCTCAATGTCAAGAGACAGGGAGATGGTTCGCAGCAGCAGCAACTGCCAACACAATAGGATTTTCTTTCTTTCTTTTTCTTTCTTTCTTTCTTTCTTTCTTTCTTTCTTTCTTTCTTTCTTTCTTTCTTCTTTCTGATTTTATTTATTTATGTATTTATCTGGAGCGAGGGAGAGGGAGAGAGTGCACGAGTAGAGGAGGAATGGAGGGAGAGGGACAAGGGGACTCTGTGCTGAGCTCAGAGGTGGATGTGGGACTCGGTCTCATGACCCTTTGGTCATGACCTGAGCCAAAATCAAGTGTTGGACGCTTAACCCACTGAGCCACCCAGGTGTCCCTCAGTAATACTTCTTTCCTCATGACACCATTTCAGGAGTGCTTCATGCCAGACACCAGGCTATGCCCTTCCTCTTCAGCCTCTAAATGAGGTTACTCGGCTACCATTTCCTTCCAATAGGAAATAGCAGGTGTCATCCCATACTTTTCTTAGTTGGGGAGCACTCCAGTGTATTGGGCAGATGGGCCTCCTATTTCAGTTATAAGATTCCCCCTCAGAGGCACACGTACAACACAACTTTCTGGCTTTTTTTCTTCTGAACATTTCAAAATATGTGAGCTGGCCAGAATCACAGCATTACTGCACAGTCACTTTGCTCCCGACACTCTTCCCTGGTCAACCAGAATCGGCATGCTTATCCTTTCCTGTCCTCTCTGGACATGGAGTTTTCATAATATTAACATTTATTGAACACTTACTGTGTATGACATTGTCTGAACAATGATTCACTTTCATTGTGTATGTATTTGCTCTAGGAAGCTGGGTTTTTTGTTTGTTTGTTTTTTTACCAGCTCCATTTTGGATGAGAAAGCCAAGACTTGGAAGGATTATTTGACTTGCCCAATTCAGTGGAGCCAGAATTTTTTATTCTGGGACCTTTGCTCTTGTTTTTCTTCTTTTACACCTACTCCTCTTTGCAGCTTCTCTCCCTCCCTCTTTCCCTCTTTGCTCCCTCCCTCCCTCCCTCTCTCACTCACATAATTTTCTGCTATGGCAAATGTTGAACATTTATAAAAAACAGAATAGTTTAACAAATGACCATGCACTCTTTACTCAGCTTGAACAATTATGAGTTTCTGGCCACACTCATTTTGTCTGTAGCCTCCTGTCGCTCCCATATTACCTAGAAGGCAATCCCAGGCAGGCATATGACATTTCATCTGTAAATATCACAACACGAGTTTGTAGTAGCTCTTGGTATCCTGTGTCACATTTGCTTGTCCACCTCTGATTTCAGCTGCAGCTGTGGCAGAATTTCTCTGGATCTCAGACTCTCAATGATTGTAGGAGTGTCACTCCTCAAGTGTGTGTGGTGCATGTTTCCCCTTTCTGTCTCAGAGTCTTCTCTAAATGTGGGGAGTTATCAACATTGGAATTATGAGCTCATCTGATGGGAAATGGGAGTGGAAGAGAATGTCCTGGCCTCCTGTGTGCAGATAGGTGATTCTGGGGGACATTCTGTACTCTTCTCAGAGGGCTGCATGGAATCAAATCCCCACTGCTCACTGCTGTGACCTTGATAACATACCCTTTGATTGGCTTTTGCTCATTCTCTGTCATACTCTCCCTGATGCCTCCTTCTTGCTTCTGGGATCACTCCCCCTTCCCCAACAAAAAAACTGCTGAACCCACGTCCTTGTCTCTTTCTCTGCTTTTGGGGATAGCTCAATATTTCTAGGCCTTTCTAAGTCTTTTTAGTGAACAGAACTGAGAAATATGTTCTGTTTTGTTTGTTTGATTTAAACTAAAATACATCTTGAATTCATACCAGTACTTCCTTAAACCAAGAGTTTTTCATAAGATATTCTAACTGTATCTTTTTCTCCCACTCTGAAAATCCAGTTCTCAAGGACACCTGAAATAAGAGAATTAGAATATCACATAATTCCTTATTTGTTTTATCTCACAATACAGGTAAATATCTCAAAATAACAATTTCAACTACGTGATCATTAATAATATGACTACTGTAAAGAGTTTAAAATTTAGATTTTTGTTTCTTAGCATTTCTTTGTGTGTTTAGTGTTTATCCTGCAAGGGATGAGCCTTTAAAAAGACACCTGGGTTTTTTATGTATAAGGGAGCATGTGGTATAGAAGAGTCTCATCAGAAACCAGGTCTGTTAAACACACACGGCTGCATCCATTTGGTGTTCAGGAACTCCTCCCGACATGCCAGCAAACCAGAGAAGCTCAGTTTGATCTTGAGCCAGGCTGAAGTCCCAGCCTTCAGCAATAGCTACTTCACGCATGAGCCTAAGGGATTGCCCATCAGTGAGGTGGCCCTTCGGTCCCACTCTTGACACTTCACAGCAGAAGGCCAGCTCAAGAAATTAAGGAATTAAGAAATTCCTTGTGTCCAAAAGTGAGGGAAGGGACATTCTCTCCTTATCTATTACTTCAGAGCTAATCTGCTCTTGGAAATAGTCTCTCTAATAGGAAAAAAAGTCCCTGTCTCCTACACAGCTGATGGCTACCCTCATGCCCACTGCCTAGGTCTTCTGGGACCAGGGAATCTAGAAACAACCTCTTCCCTCTAGTTGTCAGCTCCAGGCTAAGGTCTTTATCATCAGCATCATCTCCTGTTTCTCTGTCTTACTCATGAAATCCAAGAAACAGAGAGCTGTCTTGAAGTGGATGAGATCCCAGAGCCAACAACTGGGCATAACCACTGATCATCTGAGCTTCCAGAGATGAGGAAGTCAGAACTACAAGTGAATGGAAGGACTTCGAGCATCTTAAGAAGAACTGTGGGCCTTAGTGACTTCACATGGCAGTTCCATGGACCATGTTCATGGACATTTCAACAACATCTTCATCCCTGCCTCCCCCAGGGTTCTATCACTTTTCCATTACCGCATCACTCTGACAGGCCCTGGAAAGCCATGTGGAGTTTTCAGGCATCGAACATTTCTGCAAGGACTGAGAAAAACACTGGCTATGATAAATGGAGCCTGTATGAGTCATGACATCCATCCACTAGAGCACATAATGGAGAGCAGGGTGTGGGAAGAAGCATATACAGATTTTCGTGCAAAAAGAAAGAGGACAGAGGTTTAGAATTTGCCTCATTCTGGCCCCTGTAGCTAGGCCAGCCTCTCCTGTGAGTGCATGCCAGGTGTCTGCAAATGCCCTATGACATCTCCTATTTTCTGATCTGGCCCCATGTGACTATGTCATCAAGGCTCTTCATCATGAATGTTTTTTGCAAGACCACTTAGATGATGAAACCATATCCCTAACTCTGAAATAGAACTAAAGGAAAGACTTGGACTTGCTCTCTTTCTCCTTTTTCCCTTTCAGTACCTTCATCTTGTCCTGTCTCAGCTCAAGAACCCATATGGCTCTTCTGCTGCCTAGGGGATAGAGTCTAGACTCCACAGTCAGGCACTGAGACTTTCCAACCTTGACTGCCTACAACTCCCCTGTGTGATCCTTCCAGACCAGCCAGATGGCAGATCTGCCACCCAAACATGCTCTGTTCACATTTTCATGCCACCACACCATAACCTTGGCAGTGATCCTTCACAGTACAGTTTCAGGCCCACCCTTTCCTGATCACCCAATCTACAGTGTTTATTTGTCCTCTGAACCACAATATGGACAATATGGGCAGTGTATTCCATGCTTCTAGAATTCCCTAAGAACTAATGGCCTCTTGACTTGTCTTACTAACATTTGTGTGTATGCCTGTGTGTGTGTGTTTGTGTATACATGTATGTGTGCCTTGGCTTCCAACTAACTTAGAAGTTCTCTAAAGTCAGGGAGATTGTCTATCTTCTGAAAATTCTGCAGTCATTGTATATCAGGTTGCTAAATAGGACTTTTCCTATTATCTGGAAATTGACAATTAGTACTTAAAAAGGGACAAATTTCTGTACCCCAAGTTCTAGAGTGAGCCTAAAACATTTGGAAGGCAGATGCCTCCTGGGGTTTTTAATAGCTCTGCTACGACATCTGCCACCTAGTCACCTCCCCCCATTTTGTATAAACGTATGTAAATCTGACAACTGGGGGTGGGGTGTGCGCTGAGGGGAAGGAGTCAAGAAAAATTGTTACAGTAGTAAATTATCAACCTTTCTCCCCTTAGGGGGGATAGAGAGGGACGTAGTCATGCCCGAAGTCATACCAAGCAAGGGGGAGGCTCTGTTCCAGAAGAATCACTCCTTGGTTGAGGATTTTTCTGAGAGTGAGATAGATGTCACACTTTCCGGCCGGAAATCTACTTAGTGCAGTTGATGATCTACCCTTTGTGTCTTATTTGAGCAGTGGGACAAGAAATATGGGTAAAAGCAAAAGTGGAAAGATTACCATCAATACTAAAACAATGAGCACAATCAAGTGTATGTGTGCTTAGCATGAATCAATGGAACATGGATGGGGGGGTGACTCAGGGCTCCACTCCTCACCTAATCAGAAATTCCTAGTATTTATCTTTTTTTTTTTAAAGAAAGGATTTTGTGGCTAATTGACCTAATTTATGTCTCAACCCTAAATCCATACTACTTGTCCATGAAGCTGTCATCACTCTCTCAATGAAAAAAGACTCTCAATGAAAAACAATCAGCTCCTTTAAGTCAGGCTCTATGTCAGACTCTGGGATACAGAGAAGAGGGCACAATTAGCAAGTTGGTTCATGTAGAGTTTCTCTTCTCCCTGCTTGATTTCCTCAAGTTGCAGAGGCAGTCCAGAGACAGAAGATTATAAAAATGTTTGGTGCAGTTCAGTGATTCCATCTCTGTCCTTGATTTGCAAAATGAATGCTGCCAGTGCAGTATGGGGAGGAAAAAGTATTTCAGATTATTCGGATTCCCCTGGCTTGCTTTCTTAGCTTTGCATTGATAAGTGTTTTTAGAGGAGGAGATAAATTGACAATTTAACACATTATGTAATATCTGAAGGGGCAAATATTTAATGCTCATCATATTTGCCACCAGGTACAAATTCTTTTTTTTATAATTTTTTTATTATGTTTTGTTGGTCACCATACTGTATACCATTAGTTTTTGATGTAGTGTTCCATGATTCATTGTTTGCATAAAACACCCAGTGCTCCATGCAATACGTGCTCTCCCTTATTACCCATCACCAGGTTCACCCATTCCTCCAACCCCCTCTCCTCTAAAACCCTCAGTTTGATTCCCAGAGTCCATAGCCTCTCATGGTTCGTCTCAGGTGCAAATTCTTGGAGGCCCTGATTTGCCTTCAGTGCTGCCCTAACTTTTTGTGTACTCTCCAAACCTTGGCAATACCTACAATAAAACTCCCCTGTTTGGTAATGATGGACTTTCTCTTTGGTGCTTGGAATTTATGGCAGGTGAAATTGCAGGACATGAGAGAGTCTATCAACTTAATTTCCCCTGGAAAAGTAGTCCTACTTGGTTGAGCAATAGCCAGCCTTGAAGAGAACGGACACAGATTGAGAGAAGGGTAGGATCTGCCAGCCACACATTTTGAATTGTGAAACAAATGCACTGAAAAGAAAATAGAGGGCCGGCACTGGGAACCAGACATATTGACTCATCAGTGCGGTATTAAAAAAAGAGGAAGAAATTTTTAAAAAGTTCCTATTTTCTCCTTTGTCTTATGGTGTTTACCTTGTGTAGGGATAGACAAAAGGAAATTCAAACTATAGGAACATGGGTGATGAACTTGCCATTATCAGCTTGAATTATCTCCTTTCCCCTCTCTGTTCTGTTATAGAAATTCAGAAAGTGTCCATAATCTACTATGCTGGGCTTTTCTTGTACCGCTTCTTGTATGGAAGCCCACACTTTAGTCACACTGACTCCCTGAAGTGTTCCCCAAATTGTGGGGCAGTCTCTGCCTGGAACCTCCTTCCCTGCTTCTCTACTGGCTAATACTGCCTCATCCTTTAGGTCCCTGTGCAGACATCACCCCCTCTGGGGAGATTTCCTCTCTGGATTGGCTGTTCTTCCAGTCTGTTTAGTAGTTCACCACCTCCTCAAGACCATAGGTTCCTCAAGGACAGGCATGGTCAAGTTTGATGCTCTACACTCCAATGCCAAATCCTGCACCTGGATCATAGGACGTGTTTATTTAGTTCAATTTGTTGAATGAAGGATGAATTATGAGAGAAGGAGCGTATGTCAGTTTTGAAGGCTTGTCTGAAAACAAACCATGATGATGACTATGACTTAGAATACAATTCATTAAGCAAATCAGTCATGTAGGATCTTCCAGGCTGGGGCTTGATGTTGTCTGGCAAAGAGATGATCCAGTCAGACCTTCTTTCCCTGGATTGGTCAGATTCTACCTGCCTTGAACCAGCACCCATAATAATCTTTCTAGTGCAATCATCTGGCCATGTCTTGCCCCAGGTTAGCATTCCCCCATCACTGCCAACTGATTCATGTCTCAGTGTCTTAGTGAAGCATCCAAGTCTCTTTGTAGTTGTAACTCAAGTGGTCTTCCCACCCCCATTTTGCACCTCAGCTTCTCCTTTCTCCCAGAAATGCTTCTTTGACTCTAGTCATAGGTATTAAGTTGTTTCCTTTGCTAGAAAGCTCTGCTCTTCTTGGCCCAGACAATTCCAACTCTTCCTTTATGAACCAGTGCAAACGTCACTCTCTCTGAGAAGTCTTTGCCTATTTCTTCAGAGAGCTCTTCAGTTACTTTTCTGTGAAACCATAACCATTTGTCATGTTGACCCTAGTCTAGCTGGGAAGGTAGCAGTTTCAGAAGGGAAACCCTGCACAGTGTAATTAGCGATGCTTTTGCATACTCTGTGCTTTAGCCTTTGCAGTACTGTTCCTTCCCTACAAATCATTCATGATAGGTCCCCAGTCAATGCTGGTTGAAAAAGAAAGGCAGGCAAACACAACAGTCTAGAGAGTTATTTCACAGGGTCTATTGTTCCTCTAGGAGAAGTGAGGAACGTGGCTGCAAGTCAGTAAGGAGGCAAGTCTCTTTGTCATCACTCTAGTTTCTACTTAGAAGGCATCTCCTTCAAGAGGCCTTGGTAAACACCCTTCTAGAGTCATCCATTGCCCTGCCTTGTTTCTTTGTGACACATTGTACCATCTGAACTCATCTTCTGTGTGTGATTGTTTATATGGCCGTGCATCCTATTTCTCCCCAGAATGTGGCACTCTGAGGGCAAGGATTTACTCTTCCTTATTTACTGCTGTGTCTCCAGGCATGGAGGCAGTGCATACTGTGTATGCCCATATTTACCAACTGGTAAATATTTCTTGGACAACAAAACAAATACTTAAGGAGGAACATACTTCAGGAATTATTGGGGCCAATTAGGTAAGCAGCCTCCTCTCTTAGGGAAACCTGTGGGATTGTGGAGCTCTACACAGAACCTGAAACTGACTGTAAGTACGCACGTGGGCTAACTTTCTACCTAACTGGCTGCATCTCAGGGTAAAACCTGCAATGCTTAGACTAGCATCCAGCCATCTGACTGATGAGTACCTCTGCCATCTAAAAGAGAAGACCACCACCATAACTCGTAGGCTTCCATAACCTGCAAATATTCCCAATTTTGTGATATTTTTTCTTTCCCACCAAATTCCTCAAACGCGTTAACCTTAAACTCCTTAAAATGAAACATAGGAGTAGGATGGAGAGCAAGGGAAGGAGGAAGGGAAAGAAGGATAGCTACTTAAAACAAGTGTGGCTGCTCCTTTTTATGACTATATAGCTGATGTTGCAGGACGGTCCAAATGGGGGCATTTACCAAGAATAAGTGTGTTAGCTTAGACAGAGAGAGAAAAATATATTTTTCTTACCTATCCACTGAAGGCCAGCTCAACTGGGACCTCCTTCACAGCCATTTCTGATTGTTGTAGTTTTTGTTTTGCCTTTTTTCTAATCTGAATTCCCTATGGAATTGGCACTGCTAGCTTGATCCCTTAATTGAAGACTGTCTTTCATTAGTGCTATTTTTTTTCTTTTCCTGTCTCTGCAGTGGGTTCTTGCTAACTGTGGATAGCTGTGCCTTAGGATCAATATATTTCCACGGCAATAGAACCAGGCCAAGCCTTTACCTTCACGGTGATGGTTGACTGATGCCAGAGCACACAGACGGCCCTGGCCAGAATATGATATACATTCTTGAAACAACTGTCTAGGGGTAGATATTATTTTATAGAGAGGATATTGAGGGTCAGAGAGGTTGAACCATCTGCCCAAAGACACATGGTTCATAACAGGCAGAACTAGCATTCTCCCAGGGTTCATCCTGTGCCTTTTTTCCTGCACCTGACTTGGAGAACGTGCTTCTGGCAGAAAAACACTCAAAGCCGGGCTTAGTGGCCATTGATGGTGGAAATGGAATCTTGTCTCTGAAGTGATTTCCATTCTCGGTCCTGTACCTGTGTTACTGCTTCAGGCTGGCATCCAAGTACTAGCAACAGATGGCATTCTACCTCAGGGTCCATTAGGGTTCACAAGTAGGGGGACTGTAGGTCCCCGCGATTGTGCCAAAATTCACTGGCTAGGAACAGGACAAGGGCTGTTGGTTCTGCTGTGTTCTGTCTTGGGACTCAGAGCAGCTGGGGAAAGGAGCAGGAAGGGAAGGCTGGCGAGGAGTTTGAAGTTCCTGCCAGCGGTAGACCTGATATATTCAGTCCTTCTTGTTCATCAGATACAGCAGATTATCATCTTGGGGAGAGAAGACATATGTCCTCCTAAGGGTTTTAGGAAAAACCCTTCATTTTTAGATATTTCCATTCAAAAGTTCTTTCTTGGTCAGAAAGTTCAGGGGGTTTTTTTTGGTTTTTTTTTTAGAAAGATCAGGTTTTAAGATGTTTATCTTTTTCAATGAAGAATTGTAAAGAAAAAAAGAAAAGTCACTTGTATAGAAAAGTCACTTGTAAAACAAATGTTACTAATGGTTATCTCTGTTGGATTATTTTTTAAACATAGCTGGGATCATGCTTTATTTATTTACAGCTTTTAATCCTGATTTATTCATTTAACATATCATAAGCTTTCTTCTCCTGTCCTTAAATATTCTTCATGAGCATAATTTTCAGTGACAGCATCATAATTACTTTATGGACATATCGTAATTTGCTACCATTTTTTTTTTTTAACGTTGGACATTTAAATTCTTTCCAGTATTGTTTCACTGAGTGCCTAGTAGTTGTGGTGGTTTTGTTCCTATGGTGTTTCTATGGGAGGTCACCAACTTACTTATGATCCTAAGACCATCTTGAATAGCCATCCTAAATTTCCGTGTATTTGTCATATAATGATACCTGTGAGTGCTTGGAAAACTCCCCCAGGAGGTCATTATGGCTGAACAATGGTCCACAAGGACTTTAAACATAGTCTTTGCACATTTATGCTTTCCAGGAAAGAGTTGCCCTCCCCCAACTAAGTTTTCTGAATTAATGCGGTTCTCCAGGGAAGCCTATGGGGAAACAAGATTTCTTATTTAATGACGTGCCATCAGCTCACTTAACGCTGATTTCCACATCACCCCACAGACGTTTGGACACAATATTCTTTTGCTTTTGTGTGTTTTCCTGTGGAATAATGATGTTAACACCTCCAGGAGAGTTGACATCCAAGCCCGAAGTGGGGACTGTCATTATTTAAAGCATCATGATTATGCAAATCTAATCAAACTTTTCTTTCTGGCAAAATTGTTACCATCCTTTTTAATTCATTCAGTGCCTCATTCTTACCACCGTTTGAATAGAATAGGCTGGTAAAGTCACTGCAGTCTTTTCAAAAAATGACACTGAGACAGGGTGTAGAGGCAAGTAGATTTTTAAGGAGACAGCTGTGAGATGGGACTGTTGAGGTGCCCATCAGACTGGTTCTTTGGCCTTGCAGGTGGCATGCCTCGGTCCCCTCATATTCCTCTGGTCTCTTGGGCTTGCCTTTCATGGAGAAGCACCACGTTATTTGGATCTTCTCTATACCTTACAATTCCAAATGGAAATTATGGAGCATTCTGAGATCTTGGAGCCAAGAATTGACCTGGGGAGGCTTTGGCCTCTCCTTCATCCCCAAAGTCATCATAAATAGCAATGACACTCTTCGTAAGAAAGTAACATCACCACCAACATGGACAGATAAATACTATTTTCTTAGATTGATGTAATGCATCTTTAGAAAATTCTGCCCTTCCTATTGATCTGTGTCATATGGTGTAAATAAAATGATTGTGCTTGCGGTGCAAATACAGCTTCTAGACAATCGTTTGCCAACCAGCATGCTGCCACCAAGCCCCTCCTGTGTACAAATTCTGGATTTGCTTAAAGAAGTGGCTTTTAATTGACTTTTGGATTATGGATCCCTTTGAGACTCTGATGAAAGCTGTGGGTCCTCTGCACAGACACCCACATCTGTCACATGATTTCATGGAGTCTGCTTTAACGCTAAACAGGTTAGAGTAAAACAAAATAAAATAAAACATCAAAATCCTTCTGAACAGGCCCAAACACTCTCTAGAAAAGAAAACCAAGGTCCAGAGAAGTAAGTAGTCCATGTGGGTCCACTTTGCAAGTACATGACAGAGCTGGGACTAGAATTTAAGTTAGTCAATATCACTTCCTCTGCATTTTAGTGACTTGTTTTTTTTAGTGACACATAGCCAGGGGTTATATTCAAAATATTGATCAACCACTATAGCTTGTGAACACAGCTGATTTGATGAATCAGTTGGTTCTCACTGTCACCTGGGGTCTTTGTTCAAAGGTATGTGTCCTCCGAGATGGGAAGAGGCCTGGGAACCAGGGAAAGACTTAACCACAAGGGGAATTTCCAATTACAGCAGCAGGCTGATGGGGCAGGCCGGGCAATGACCCTGCCCAGGGCAGCAGCTTTGTTTCCTGCCTACAGAAGGAACAGGCATCCAAGACTGAATGTGAGTGAGGCCACCCAGTGCTGACAGCTTGACCATCAAGAACTTGAGCTCAGGGACGATCCCCTGAGTAAGGTGTAGTTTGAGATCTGCTGGGATACAGAGCTATTAGTTCTGGTTTCCTGGGCAAGTGCTTCAAAGTAGACGACTGAGTGTTGGGTGTGGTTAAACCATGACATCCAGATAGCAGTGTGCAGTCTTATCAACCATGCATCAGCGATGTGGGCAGTGCTGTCGGGGCCAGTCGTGTGGTTCCCATAATCTCTTTCTTTGCAAGGTGCTTCCCTCCACCCCAAGCAAGACTTCTCATCCTCCTCTTCTTCAGGTCAGTGAACATTAACCCTGTAATGGGACCCAGAACTCACCGAATGCAACCCCCGCCCCCACTCCAACCCCACTATCCACCCTCCTGCCTCCACTTTCTAGTTACAGAAGCAGAGTCTCAGGGAGGGAAAGGCATGAAAGATTCACATTTAGTGCAGAAACTCAGAGTTAACTGCCCTACGCACACTGCCGTTCACAGTATTACTCATTCATTGGGCCTTTAAAACAAAATCACATCTTTGTCAATTTTTTTTTCCTTTAGCAACGTCCTGAAATGGATTCTCTTCTATTATCCTATGTATTTTCTGGCAAAACAGATTATCAAAAGTCTCAAGTCAGAGCAGATTCCATGGGGCAGCAGTCTTGCAGGGAAGTTAAAACTGATGTAGGAAAGATGTTAGGGTTCGAAGCTGATGGCCAAGAAGGAATTCTTGAGATGTCTTTGGTGCAAAAAGGTGGGTGTTAAAGCACAGGGATGGGACCCTTAGGCAGAAAGTGCTGCACTGGGGTCAAGGAGTGGCCCATTATATACTTTCAAGTTGGGAGGGGGTTAGGGATAGCTTAAGCCTCCCAGGTATTTTGGAAACAAGTTTTCCAGGATCCTGAGAGGGCTAGCTCTTGTTTAGGAAAAGGTGATTTATTACCGTTTCGTAAATAAACCCTCAGTCACGAGACCCTTCAGATGTATATCTGTGGGTCATACACTTGGGAAATGTTTTCTGACTGGTATCTTGGGTGGGGTGGGTAGAGATAAAGGAAGTTTCCAAAGGAATTTTTTTTTAAGATTTTATTTGCCAGAGCGAGAGCGAGCAAGTGAGCGAGAGAGAGTACAAGCGGGGGAGTGGCAGGCACAGAGAGAAGCAGGCTCCCTGCTGAGCAAGGAGCCCATGTGGGACTTGATCCCAGAACCAAAGGCATTTTTGTATGTTAAAGTAAACTCACAGGATCGCGGGGGTCAGACTAAGATTAAGATTGCCTTTTGCCCTTAGCAAAGTATTACCATCGAGGCAGCTGAGTTCCTAGAGGAATGGCACTCTGCCTATTTCAAGGACTTGTCAACGGGCTGGAGATAGTAAGGAAATTGAAGAATTTTTCTTCCGCCTTTGTTTCCCCCATCAAAAACGGCCTGCTGCAAACCAGCCTAAAGGGAATTTTCCAGAATCTGTTATATGCAAGATTGTTTGGGGTTGGAGGTGAGCAAAGTTCCTGCGCCAGGGGAGGTCTCAGCTTAGCGATGGTGCGGAGAATCATTCCACGGCCAGAACTATAATTTGTCCTGTGATACAGGCCGCTCTGTGGGATTCCAAAGCATTTTATTGTAGCTTTTCATTGCCCTAACCTTTCCAAAATGGCAAAGGAAACATTTCCTGCCCCTTACTGTTTCTCAAAGGAAGTATTAACTTGCAGGGTTTTATTCTCTCTTACCCTCTGAAGAAATCTATTATTGAAACTTGGAAATGGAGATAAATGAGACCATCCTCCAATGTGTTTATTGCGATTCCCTTAATTGCTAAATTACCCCATGCTGTTCGTCTTTCTACGGTATTTTTGTGCTCCGGTTGGGCTCTGGAATAGGTAAGGTTCTTTGGGTTGTGTCAACAGGATTATCACAAATCCTCTTTCTAATAGCTCTGCATGCATTGGCATACATCAGCTAGTTTCAGCTGCCAGATTCTCCATATTCATGAATATCTGCATATAAAGATGAGGGCTTTATTTGCATATGGATTAAAACAGGATGTGGGCTTTCCTACAGTTTCTGTTCCCTAGAGTAGAGGTCTAAATGGGCTATCTTTTCCTTACACTTTCATTCGTTCATTTTTACTTATGTTTCAAAACCTAGTTTCTTTTTTAATTACATTTCATCTGATTGTGAAAATAATATGTGCTTGATGTAAAAATTGGAAAATACAAAATAAGAATGAAACTAATGAAACTATCTTCCACAATCTGACCTTCGAATTATATTTTGACTAACCTACATTACCACAAGGTTTCTCCCCCAGAAGTTGTTAGCCTACTGTATATACAACTTATCCTTTCCTTTATTTTTTTTTATTTTTATTTTTTTAGAGAAAGATCTAATTCTTTATTCCTTTTCTCATATCCAGGGATTGTTTCTGTCATCACAATTATTTTACTTATTTATTTATTTATTTTTTACTGTGTTATGTTAGTCACCATACAGTACATCATTAGTTTTTGATGTGGTGTTCCATGATTTATTGTTTGCATATAACACCCAGTGCTCCATGCAATCTGTGCCCTCCTTAATACCCATCACTGGACTCACCCCTCCCCCCACCTCCCTACCCTCTAAAACCCTGTTTGTTTCCCAGAATCCATAGTCTCTCATGGTTTGTCTCCCCCTCTGATTTCCCTACCTTCGTTTTCCCCTTCCTTCTCCTAATGTCCTGCATGCTATTCCTTATGTTCTACAAATAAGTGAAACCATATGATAATTGACTTTCTCTGTTTAACTTATTTGACTTAGCATAATCTCCTCCAGTTCTGTCCATGTTGATGCAAAAGTTGGGTATTCATCCTTTCTGATGGCTGAGTAATATTCCATTGAATATATGGACCACACCTTCTTTATCCATTCATCTGTTGAAGAGCATCTCAGCTCTTTCCACAGTTTGGCTATTGTGGACATTGCTGCTATGAACATTGAGGTGCATGTGGCCCTTCTTTTCACTACATCTGTATCTTTGGGGTAAATACCCAGTAGTGCAATTGCTGGGTCATAGGGTAGCTCTATTTTTAACTCTTTGAGGAAGCTCCACACTGTTTTCCAAAGTGGATGTATCAGCTTGCATTCCCACCAACAGTGTAAGAGGGTTCCCCTTTCTCCACAACCTCTCCAACATTTGTTGTTTTTTTTGCCTTGTCAATTTTTGCTGTTCTAACTGGTGTAAGGTGGTATCTCAATGTGGATTTTAATTTAAATTTCCCTAAGGGCTAATGAGACATATTGATAGTAATACATTAATAGTAGGAGACCTCAACACTCCACTCTCAGCAATAGACAGATCATCTAAGCAGAAAATCAACAAAGGAACAAGAGCTTTGAATGATACACTGGACCAGATGGACCTCATAGACATATACAGAACATTCCACCCTAAGACAACAGAATACTCAATTTTCTCGTGTGCACATGGAAGTTTCTCCAGAATAGACCACATACTGGGTCACAAATCAGCTTTCAACCAGTACCAAAAGATTGAGATTATTCCCTGCATATTCTCAGGCCACAATGCTATCCTTTCCTTTAACTGTAATATGATATTTACATTTTACAATGTCTTCAGGTGTTTTAAGATGGTGTTTATATACTTTTTAAGGGCTGCATCATATTCCATCATGTGGGTGTGCCCTAGTTATCTAGGGGATAGTTAAAATGCTTCCTTTTATATTTTTATTATTTTTGCTGCTGTAGATAGTACTGCTTTGAAGATTTTGTGAAATAACTATTGGGTAATTACCTTCAACTACTTTTCAGAAGTGGTAGGATTAGTTCAGAGGGTTCTTTTTAAAATTCTTGTATAAATGACTGGTTTTCTTTCTAAAACAGTGTCCCTAGCATACTACGGGAAAGTTTATTACATCCCAACTTCACCAGCTCTGATATTTATCTATATCTATACATATACATATATATGTCTGTATATATCTGATATATATCTGTATATATGTTATATGTATGTACATTCGTACAAGATATCTTCTCATATATTGCAGACAAGAGTGGTTTCTCATTGTTATATAAACTTAAACATCTTTGATTACAATGGATCTTGATTGTAAAAAACTTTGATTGCAATCAAACTTTTTCCATGTGGTTGTTAGCCTGTATTTCTTCTTCTATGAACTTTCTCCTCCAATCATTTCGTGGGTTGTAGTTAGGAGCAAAGCTGAGCACCAGGAGAATGCCCTTGTGTGACACTTGTCTGTATAGAACAGAACTAGAAAGCCACAAGTGCCTTTCTTCATATCAGGTGAACTCTGCCAGTTGTCCTTAGAGTTGCATGAGCTTGGGGCATTTCCTTGTATTTAAGTTGATATAAATTTTTCTGCCTAGAACTGTGGGGAGCAAGTCTTAAACGAACCCCTACAGAAAAGCCAAATGTTGGTTACGGCAGTGGGGTCTCATTTGGAATGACTGAAATCATGTTCTGTCATTAGTCCAGGGGTCATTCTAAGAGGTGGGCAGTCACTGGAGATGAGAACTGCGCAGTGGAGGTGGTCCTGAGCAGTTTCCACTTGACAGATGCCTGTAATGAGATGTCTGTGCCTGAGGGTTCAGTTTAATTGGTATGTTCCTCCTCCTCCTCTGCTCCCGACATCATAAGGCAGATCAATTTGGGACATTTAAATGGTGCCTTCTCTGAAGTTTCCTGCTTAGTGTTATTTCCAAGAAATAGAAGCTCCATCTTGCAGGGCTTAGGTAACTAGAAATATTTGACACTTGGCATTTCCCAGGTTCATGGAATGGAATCAAAGAGGGACGAGGGTGAAAAGTGATTGCCCACAGTCATTGCCACCTTATCGGAGCAACACTTTTCCCAACTGGGTGTGTGTGTTCTTGGTTGAATGAATTCAGTCATTTTGTAGAGAACCATAAAAGGGAAATGATTCAATATTAAAATCTAGAAAGTTGATGTGATTATTTCATCATTTTATTGCCTTCTGACTTATCCTGCATTAAAAATGAATGTGCCTTTCTTTCTTTCTTCCTGAAGATTTATTTATTTGAGAGAGAGAGAGAGAGAGAGCGCACACACACATATACCCATGATTAAAGGGAGGGGCAGAGGGAGATGGAGAGAGAGAGAGAATCCAGAGAAGACTCCATGCTGACCATGGAGACAGACATGGGGATCGATCCCCAGGACCTGAGATCATGACCTGAGACAATATCAAGAGTTGGGCACTCAACTGACTATGCCATCCCCAGGTGCGCCACAAATGTGCCTTTCTTGTTGTATTTATGCTGCCAAGACTCAACCCAGACATTTGCTGTCTGTGTGGTCAAACCAAGATCTGAGAGAAGTAACTGGTCTGGCTCAAAAGAGAAGTTGAACTACTGGTCTTTATGTTTCTTTGCAATGCATTTTCCTATGACCCACCCACAGAAGGAGACATCCTTTGAATGGGTTTTTCATCTTGGGATCTCATCTCTTTATGATTTGTCACCTAGTCCCCTTATGACCTAGGACATTGCATATCTGAGGTGGCTGGCCAGGTTGGGGGTAAAATCTGTGACTTGGGAGCGTTTTCCTCTTTATGAACCCAACAAGCCTGTGCAGCTCCCAGATGTTCTTTATTAGTTTCACATGCTAGCCATTATGCTAGCTCAGATATAGTCACTGTCTCTTTTTGACCCCAACCCACAGCTGTATGTTTTGGGGCTCTATGAGCTTCCATCTGATTCTAGTTTAGATTGATGCCCCACATGAAAAGAAATTGAGATGGAATTTACCAGTAGGAAGTTCTGGGAAGAGGAGCC